>CM061068.1:76322315-77038931 GCA_030762895.1 Sophora flavescens
AGAAGTTGTATATAAGCCTGTTTGAAGGCAGTAATGAGGTCTATCTAGTTAGTCTGTAGTTGTAGTTCATTAGTTTCTTTTCTTTTCTTTTCTTTTGTGCTTAAGTCTGTAATGGAGAGATAGTATCCTAGATTAATCTATTGTGATTGGTTTCAATTACACTTGAGGTTCTGTATTTCCTATTTTGTTTTCTATTCTCTTTTCAATGCGATGCTATATGTTTCTGTTTGTTATTTCGTGAGTGTATAGTGTTGTGTTGATTCATTTCTTGATGTTATGTTACTATACTTAATCGTGTTTGTTATTTCGCGTGTGTTCATTCATGTTCGTTTAGTTCATGAGGGCTTAACCCCGTTTGTTATTTCGGGAATAGGAACATATATCCGTGGTAGCGATTTCGTTGTAAATTGTTGCTACAACCGGGAGGGGATTAGAATTTGCTTAGGGCTTGGAATTTACATGAACCAATGATAGTGGGAAACCGAGAACAGTAGGTTGATCGTCTTTAGTTTATTTGTTAATCTCTTAAACTGCTCTATTTTCATTGTTCTGTTTTGTTTTGTTTCTTATTTGCATTCACTCCAAACCCCCCAAAACTGATTTTCTGTTAATAATAGCAACCTAAGAGTCCTTGTGAGACGATATCCGAGTTGTCGCTTCCCTATCTACATTATTTTGTAAACGCTCGTTCTTTTTGGCGCGTGGCGACAGCGCGACCAGTGACCGTCATGGAAGTCTCTGGAACCACTGCCTTTGGTTGAAACAGATCTAGTGCACCTATTTTTGCCTCTCTTGAGCTCTCTCATGCCCCCCAGTTTTCTGAGGTCTTCGGAGTATAGTTTTCCCTTTGGCATATTTCATAAAACTCTCTGATGGGATGTAGCTTTATTAATGTTTAGGATTTTAAACCCTTTCAATGTAACTTTTTATAGGATTTTAAACCCTTTCAATCTTCCCAGATATCAGTCATATTACACTTCATGAATGAGATCCGGTTTGGGTTATTGATTCAACTTATACTTCGCACATATATTTTAGTTTTCAAAACAGAAACACAAAACATCAAAGCAATTCATGTGAAACTGAAACTTTGAGGAAGGCAATGCGGAAGGGTTCGTATACTAGATAAAAAAATTATTAAAATAACCTTTAACGTCTGTTGATGTAAGGACTGACGTTAAAAGTGAAGTGACTCATTTTTAACGTCAGTTCTTTATCGAACTGACGTTAAAATGTTCACTGTTAACGTCAGTTGTTTATTGAACTGACGTTAAAAGTCAGTCACTTCACTTTTAACGTCAGTCATTAAAATAACTGACGTTAAAATTGAATTAATGAAGTCTGATATTTACAAAACAGCCACCGCCCCCTTTTTAACGTCTAGCTTTTGGTTAACTGACGTAAACCTTTACCGTCTAATGTATATTTTCCACTAGTGTAAATTGTCCTGATAAAACTATCTCCATTCCTATACAACCAATGTCTAATGATTTTCCCGTACCCAGTTCTATTGTTTCTGTTGTTGCTTGTCATAAGTGCTTAGTTGAGGGAGCGCAAGGATATATACTCTTATTCTCTGCTAAGATAGAGGCTGACAGTGATGTGACGGCTATACCTGTGGTATGTGAGTTCCAGGATGTTTTCCCTAAGGATGCCTCTAGCTTGCCTCCAAATAGGGAAGCTGAGTTTAACATAGATCTAGTGTCAGGGAGTAGACTGTGGTCACTACTTTTGCCGCGACGCGCCAAAAAAGCTAGCGATTTACAAAATATGTAGATAGGGAGCGACAACTCGAGTATCGTCTCACAAGGACTCTTGGGTTGTTGTTATTAACACAAAATCAGTTTTTGGGGGGTTTGGATATGAAATAAAATAAAGAAACAAAACAGAAAACAATGCAATAAAAACAAAGCAGTTTAAGAGATTGTCAAATAAACTAAAGCGATTAACATACCGTTCTCAGTTTCCCACTATCATCGGTTCATGTAAATTCCAAGCCCTAAGCAGATTCTAAACCCTTTTCGATTGTAGCATCAATTAACAAGCGAAATCACTACTACGAGACGTATGTTCCTATTCCCGAATTAAGCAAACGGGGTGAAGCACTCATGAACTAAGCGAACATGATTGAACACACGCGAATTAAGCAAACGCGATTAAATATAGGAACACACAATCATCGAAATAAATCAACACCTATTCTATACGATTCTGAATTAAGCAAACAGAACATACAGAACAAGTATTGAAAGAGAATAGCATAAAGTTCAGGAATAACAAAACCTCAAGTGCGGTGGAAACCGATTACAGTAGATTAATCAAAGGAGACTAGCTCTCCATTACCAAGGAAAAACAAAGTCTGTAAACCTAAATTCGTGAGTCAGTCCTATTCTAAAAAGAAAAGAAGATAAACTACTACTCCCTCCTGCAATCTGCCATAGAACAGCAATTTATATCTGTGAGTTCTGCGCGAGCTCGCGAGGCGAACACTGTCTCGCGACGCGAATATTATGAAGAATCTGCAACGTTTGGTCTTCTCGCGAGGCGAAGTACGGATCGCGTGGTGAGGAATGGAAGAGTCATGGCTTCTGGTCTTCAGTCTCGCGAGGCGAGACATTGATTCGCGAGGTGACACAAAGGTTTGCAATTTCTGGAACAGTCAGCCTTCAGGTTCGGGAGGCGAGTGGCCTTTCGCGGGGCGAAAAACTCCAGAATTATTTCTTTTTATTACCTGCAAACAAGGATTAACAGTAAGTACTTTATTTGACTCAAAATCAACTAAATTAACCTAAAAATACTTTAGAGATTCAAAATGCTGCTTAAAGACAATCAAGTCTAATTTGGGTGAAAACGATATATAATTAGCACAAAACCACGGTCATACTAGTCATAAAACTAGATGAGTCAGAGGCTGATCAACCAGTATCGGTAGCGCCTTATATAATGGCACCTTTAGAGTTGAGCGATCTTAAGAAACGGTTAGAGGAGATGCTAGGGAAGGGGTTTATTAGGCCTAGTGTGTCACCTTGGGGAGCACCTGTCCTACTGGTGAAAAAGAAGGATGGGAGCATGAGGCTATGTGTTGACTATAGGCAGTTGAACAATGTGACCATCAAGAATAAATATCATTTGCCTAGGATAGATGACCTCTTAGACCAGTTGAGGGGAGTGTCAGTGTTTTCCAAAAATAGATCTAAGATCGGGATACCATCAAATTAGAGTCAAGAATGAGGACATTCCTAAGACAGCCTTTAGGACAAGGTATGGTCACTATGAGCATGTAGTGATGCCCTTTGGTGTGACCAATGCCCCGACCGTTTTTATGGACTAAATGAATCGGATCTTTAGGCCATTCTTGGATAGCTTTGTGGTGGTGTTCATAGATGATACCTTGATATACTCTAGGACACCAGAGGATCATGAGGAGCATTTGAGGTCAGTGTTGCAGATTCTGAGGGGAGAGCAACTGTATGCAAAGCCAGAAAAGTGTGAATTTTGGCTTGATGAGGTGAAGTTTTTAGGACACACCATATCTAGGAGTGGTGTAGCGGTTGACTCTAGTAAGGTTGATGCTGTGCTTGGATGGGAGCAACCTAAGTCAGTGACGGAAGTGAGGAGTTTCCTAGGACTGGCAGGTTACTATAGGAAGTTCATAGAGGGGTTCTCTAGACAAGCTTTACCTCTTACCAAATTGACTAGGAAAGGAAAATCTTTCGAGTGTGATAAGGAATGCGAAGAGAATTTTGAGGAGCTTAAGAGAAGATTGGTGTCATCACCTGTCTTAACCATTCCATATCCTTCAGTGAGTTTTGTGGTATATTGTGACGCTTCTAAGAATGGTTTAGGTTGTGTGTTGATGCAGGAAGGTAAGGTAGTGACTTATGCATCTAGACAGCTTAGGACACATGAGGTAAATTATCCTATTCATGACCTTGAGTTAGCAGCAGTAGTCTTTGCTTTTAAGATTTGGAGGCACTATTTGTATGGTGCAAAGTTTGAGGTTTTTAGTGATCACAAGAGTCTTAAATATTTGTTTGACCAAAAAGAATTGAATATGAGGCAAAGGATGTGGATGGAATTTCTTAAGGACTATGATTTTGAGTTGAAGTACCATCCAGGGAAAGCCAATGTGGTGGCTGATGCACTTAGTAGGAAAACCTTGCACGTGTTCAGTTTGATGGTCCAAGAGATGAATATGTTAGAGGAGTTCAGAGACATGAATCTAAATGTATCTTAGTGCTCTAAGCTTGAAGTTGAATAGGCTGGAAATTTGCAGTGACCTTAGAGAAATGATTAGGCGATAGTAGCTTTTAAACCAGGTGTTACAATCTCTTTTAGATCAAGAGAATTATGTGTTGTCTACTGATGGTCTAGTGTTGTTTAAGAATAAGATCGTTGTTCCTAAGGAGAGGAGCCTTAGAGAGAAAGTTTTAGAGGAAGCACATAAGGGAAAGTTCACCATACATCCAGGGATAAAAGATGTATCAAGATCTAAAGAAGATGTATTGATGGCCAGGAATGAAACGAGATGTGGCTAGTTTTGTAGCCAAGTGTTTAGTATGTTAAAAGGTTAAGATAGAACATCAGAGGCCTTCGGGTTTGTTGCAGCCTTTAGAAATTCCTCAATGGAAGTGGGAGAGGATTTCTATGGATTTTGTGATGGGGTTACCTAGGACTCGTTTGGGTTTAGATTCCATATGGGTAATTGTGGATAGGTTGACCAAGTTTGCCCACTTCTTGCCAATTAAGGCAACCTATAGTTTGAATAAGTTAGCAGATTTATACATTAAGGAGATAGTGAAGCTTCATGGCATACCTACCTCTATAGTGTCAGATAGGGACCCACGGCTTACCTCTAGATTTTGGAGAGCTTTCCAACAGGCTTTTGGTTCTAAGTTGAGTTTTAGCACAGCCTGTCATCCCCAAACGGATGGTCAGTCAGAGAGGACCATTCAGACCCTTGAGGACATGCTTAGAGTATGTGTCTTAGATGAAGGTGGGGGTTGGGATAAATTTTTACCTCTTATAGAGTTTGCTTATAACAACAGTTATCACGCTAGCATAGGCATGGCACCCTGTGAAGCTCTTTATGGGAGGAAGTGTAGGTCCCTTTTATGTTGGTGTGAAGTGGGTGAGAAGACACTACTAGGACCAGAGTTAGTCCAGGAGACCACAGATAGGATTAAAGTCATTAGGGAAAGGATGCGCACTGCACAGAGCAGGCAAAAGAGTTATGCCGACAAAGAAGGAAGCCTTTAGAATTTCAGGAAGAGGAACATGTATTCTTGAGAGTCACTCCTAAGACTGGGGTTGGGAGGTCAATGAAAGTCAAAAAGCTCAACCCTCATTTCATGGGTCCGTTTCAAATCCTAAAAAGAGTCAGGCCTATTGCTTATCAATTGGCTCTTCTACCACAGTTGTCGAATCTCCATGACGTCTTTCATGTGTCTCAACTCCGGAAGTACGTACCAGATGTTTCACACGTGATAGCTCCTGAGTCAATACAATTGAAGGATAATTTGATCTTTAAGCTCAGACCTATTCAGATCATTGACAAGAGCACAAGAACTTTGAAGAACAAGATGATCCCACTGGTGAAAGTGATTTGGGAATGGCTGACTCCAGAGGAGGCTACCTGGGAACTTGAGGAAGATGTTAGACAACATCATCCAGTTCTTTTCAGCACAGGAACATAGTGTTGTATTACCTTTAATCTTGTGTTGATTTGGTAGAACGTGTTAATTTCGGGGACGAAATTCTTTAAGGAGGGGAGAAAATGTAACATCCTAAAATTTTAATATAATTACTTTAATACTAAGATTAAGCTAGAATGAGATTTAGTGTAGAAAATTGTTAGTATAATAATTTATTTGAATGGTTTGACAATTATAAAGGAAATACAAGGTTTGGATTAATAATAATAATAATAATAATAAATAAATAAATAAATAAATAAATAACAGGTAAATAAGAAAGAAAAAAAAAGAATAATATGTATATGTGCTAACGTGAGATCACGTTAGAATATTGATGTTTCACTTGATAGTTAAGTGCAGTGGGTCCACTTTATAAAAGTTAGGAAGAAAAAAAAAAGGAAAAGAAAAACAAATTGAATAGTTGACCCAAATGTTAGCTAGGTAACATTCACGTATAAGGTTATGACTCCTAGAAACAAAAAGGAAAACATGGGCCAGGCCATGGGTAGAATTCCAATGGGTAAAGGGTTTTAACTCTTATATATTAGAATTAATAGCTAGAAAACCTATTCTCAAACATACTGCCGCCGCACAGAGAAAAGAGAAAGGGGAGCGTGGATTTTAAGGAGGTTAGCAAGAAGGGATCAGGGATTTTGAGTGAAACACCGGTTTTCATTCTAGATACTAATTGAAAGTCTATAAGAGGTGAGTAAAAATAACTCTTCTCACACTTTCATGGTACAGATAATTTAATGCTTATACATGTAACCTTGTCTCTCTGAAATAGTAAAATATTTTAGGGTTCTTGATTCTTGATTTGAGACTCTTAAAATATCTCCCCCTTTAATGATTGATTATTTATAAAAGAATATTTTCAGATTAAGGTGATGTTATACGTGTATCATGTACTGAATAAGGCGATGTTATAAAAGAATAATGATTGTTATACGTGATTCCCTGTACCGAATTTTTTTTCCATTGTTCATGTCAGAGTTTTGTTTTCTATTTGAAAATCGGAAAATCTCGCTGCAGTTGCATAACATATGTGTTTCTTGGTTTTTTTTTTTGTTATTTCTATATTCCAATTTCTTCTATATATTCGAATATAAATAAATATATACATGAAACGCTGCCTGTTCGTTAAGAATATTAACCTCATAACAAACATATATTATATTAAATAGTATTGTGTTATGGTATTTGTATTTTGAAATCTGTTATGGTGATTGATGCATGGGGTTTGAGAAAATATTTGGTAGTTGGGATGACATATTGTATGGTAAATATGAGTTGGTCATCACCTTCCGTGAAGGGGTGACGGTTGTACATTCTATTCCGGGAATAGGATGAGAGATATCACCATCTGGGATGGGATATCAATTTATTAAAATATTCACATTTGGGATGGATTATTAGATACCTCCATCTGGGATGGAGAAGGCAGTGAGACGTCATTGCATGGATACGAGCTCATAGACCTTAGTGAATCTGGGATTCACATAGGTTATGGGAACCAAAGAGTCAAGTCAAGTGATTCTGGAAATCACCGAGTCATGTTCGTGGAGTTGCATTGCATAGAGTTTGCATGGCGAATGTGATTAATGCAATGAGATGTGACCGTTGTTGAGTTTATGATTTTGTGGTTTAAATGTTTGACATTAATTTTATTTATATATTATTATTTTGGAGGTTTATTATATTCATTATTTTAAAAATTAGCGGGTACCATGAATGTTTTTCCGGTTACCGCGCCGGCTGAGAACAACACTATTTGCGAAGCTTTTCATTAAATGATTTTTATTCACTGGGATTATATTTCATTAAAAGTATTGTTTTCAGAGCACGAGTACGACATCACTGAAACTGAAGAGGCGTGAAGACTAAGTGGATTCTATTAGTTATTATCCCTAGTTTGGTTAGTATTTTTTTAAAATAAGGAACCGTATGTGGCTAGACATGTTTATTTATTTATCGTTGGGTTTATTAGTAGACGCCCGATTTTTGAGGCTTGAGGTTTTTATTTGGATGAACGGATTTATTATTATATTATCACTTTGGATAATCTTTTATATCTATTTTAATTAGTATGAGGTGTTTTCAGACCCGATTAAGTTGCGAAATTTGTGTGACATGTATGTTTTTAATTTAAAATTCTTTAAAGGATTTTTCATTGATTTTGTTTTAGGTTACTAATGTAACGAAGGGCATTATACCTAGCCTTGGTGGCTTGAGCCTTAAGCCAGCCCCACGACGCTTATAAAGAGCTTATAAAAATTGTTTATGATAATAAACTTGAGCAAATAATTTATTAAAATAGTTTATAATATTTCCGTAAGCTCTTTTTAACTTATTTTCATAAGTTTGCGAAAGAAACTTACAAAAATAAATTGTTTTTAGACTATTTAAAAAATTATTGTATAAGTGCTTAACTAAACTGTATACCAAATGAATGATAACGAGTACATTCATCAATTGCATTCAAAGTCTATATTACCTTTATTACTGTATAAGAATTAAAACAAAAATGGAACAGGTCGAGTTCTATAAACGTATATGGGTTTTCATCCAAGCATATGTTTGTATGAGAGAAGCAAAAAAATGTTGCTTATGTTCTATCGTGATTGCAGGGCCAAAATAGTGGTTGCAAGAAGACAACCAAACATGCCATGAAGGATCCAAAAAAAAAAAAAACATGCCATGAAAAATCACGTTTCTGATGGGACAAAACATGATTTGGCAAATCATAATATTGACCCCACACACAAATAAAAATAAAATAAATCTGAAAGCATCTAACAATTGAAAATATTGATAGATTGGAGTAATGATAGTTGATGTCCAACACCTGTATATACTCATTTATACTTGATTATTTTTTTTTCTCATCATATATATTTAACACTTATCATCATACGGTGTTTGCAGTGGATGTCCAAAATCTATGTTGATTTATCATTTGGGTTAGATTGTGCTAACTTGCAGAGTTTCAGTAACATGGTGTCATTGATAATTCAAATTTTAGCTGTATTCTAGGACGAGAAGGCATAGGATACAGATTTTGAGAGTGGACAAGGACTTGAGAAGGAAAAGGGAAGAGACACGGGAGTTATTTGTGAGATTCTATCGGTTTGGTTACAATATTTATCTGTTACATTTATTATTTTTTCACAGCTAATGATACGTTTTGGTTTGTACAATAATTTTTTAATTTATGTGTGTTGGTTTGCATTAACCCCTGCCGTTTAGGGGTTCGTTTGGTGGTCGTGGGATAGGATAGGCGGATATGATAAAAGAATCGGGTAGGAGTATGATAGGATATGAAAGGGGATAAGTTCATTATCATATCCGAGCGTTTAATGTCACCAGGATAACCAACCTGGACAAAGATTATAATTTAAGTATGAATTTTAAATTTTTTCGTTTTTATTATAAATGTTTTCATCTTTTATTAGATTTTAGTTTTTTTATAATTTTCATTATTTAAAATTATACAAAAAGACAAAATTATCTTTGTGATAAAATTACACATAATTTTTTAAATATTGTCTAACTAAAATTAATTTTTTATATTTTTAAATATTCATTTTTTGTTTTTACTTTACATATAGTTAAATTATTAGAATACTTTTTTATATTTTACAATTTTTTAAAATAATATAAAATAACAAAATTAGCATTGTTATAAAATAAAAATAAATTTTAAAATGAATTATTAATATTTTTATTATTTTAAATATTTTATATTTTATTATACATTTTTTTGTAACAATGTTAAATTTTATTATACTTTAAATTATTGTTTTATTATACTTTAATTATTTTATGTATTATATATTTTTATATTTTATTATACTTTAAATCATCTTATCCTATTTGTTACCAGAAAAAAAAATACCTTATCCTATCCTGTTGAGTGCTAACCCAACCCTCCCCTCAGGATATAGACAGGATAAGATAAATGATAGATTGCCTTATCCTGTCATGCTGGCTCGCCAAACAACAGTTTCAAACATGATATGATAGCTTATCCTATCATGTCTCTCTTATCCTGACCACCAAACAAGCCGTAAAGAATATGTGAATGGATGGTCCAAACGGCCAAACCATTATTATGGCGCAATGCGGCTTTGATGCGGCCATGTTACGTCTTATCATGTTCTTTTTGTTGATTAGGAATGATATCTTAGTTGTTTAAAAAAAAAAAGGAATGATATCTTAGAGCATGTTATTTCATAAAGGATTTGGCATGCATCTAGGAATAGAGAGATACGGTGCACACAGAGAAGAGAAGGGGGCGTGGGCAGTTTTTAGTTCCTTGTAAATAAGATATATTTAAATTTTTTTTTTATAAAACGGGCCACAAAGCCCAAAGAGATAACAATGTTTATTCAATTATTTAAGTTAAATTATTTAATTATTATTTAATGTGTATAATGCTTTCATAATTTATTAAACTTGTTATATATATATATATATTAAAACTCATTTTGATAATTGCACGTTCAAAAGTAATTTTGTTTCAAACTATCCAAACAATAAAAGTAATAAAAATCACTTTTTTTATGAAAACATCCAGATATAAATCATTTTACTCCCGACTCACCTTTAACCAAAATCAATTTTGTCCAAAATCATGTTTGTCAAAAGCTTATCCAAATGCACACTTAGTGGAGTGTTATCTGAGTCAAAAAAAAGAAGAAGTTGTAGTGTTATGTAGTTGAAGCAATATCACAATATTACAACTTTATTAAATGATGGCGCTGCTAAATTTAGAACCTTGATGACATCAACAACCCAAATGAGAAGGGAGGTTTGAATACTAAATTTGAATCAATACGTTGTTGTTTTTTTTAATACGTGGGAAGACTCGTTAGGAAACATTGTATGGGGAAAAGGGAAAGGGTGAAATGCATTACAGGAGTTTCAATTCTTGTTCTTAAAATTCATATCTCACGGCTCAATCAATTGAGTTACGAATCAATAAAAAGATGAATTAACGGGACCTGCGAGCTTAATTGATTCGACCCATGAAATTTGTGATCGAATTGTGCTTTGATTATAGTTCAATTATAGTTGTTTTTTATATCCATAAAAAAAAATTATAGTTGTTTTACAATCTGGCTAATTCAATCAACTAGTTCAATCTTATTTTTAAAAACATGGTTTGAAGTCTTGCTCCATAGGAGATACCGCCTTAAGATTCATTTGAACAAAAGATTAATTTTTTGATAGTGTAAAATTATTTTATATTTACATAGATAGGGTAAGATTATTTTATATTGTTATATAGTTTTGTGTTGTTCTATTATTTATTAAGTTTGACATCGTTCAATATATGAATAATATGTTTACAAAATGAATTAAAAATAATTTTTTAATAAATTTTTTAAAAATGCATAGAAGTTTCTTACCAAAAAGCTGTCTTAGAAAAAAAAAATTTGTAGTTCAAAATTATGGAAGGTCCTTATTTTTAAATAAAAAAAGGTAATTTCCTCTAACTCTAAAAAGTTAAGTTGACCGGCTCTTTAAGCTATATAAGGATAAAATGAGAGAACAAATAATAAGTTGTAAGTTCAAATGATACTTCAATTATTGTTAGAAAAAAAAAAGTTATAAACAAATAAAAAATATTATAAGTTAATGAGAAAAACGTTTATCAAATAAATACCTCTACAAACTTATCATATATTAGTGGATTGACCTTGCACATGTCCTTGTTGTATTAGTTACTTCTATCAACAAAGGCAGGCTTATAGCATTAGTTTAATTTAATTAAATTGAATCCTTAAAAAATACAACAAATTAGTTCAGCATTAAAAAAAATTAATATTAATTTGATTTTTTAAAAATAAAATAACATTAACTTAGTCCATCATTCAAAGGCTCTTTTAACCGAATTCTCACTTAAAAAGAAAAATTTGAAGTCACTTTTGTAATTTAGGAATTACATTAATGTTTGAATGAATAATTGATGTTTCCCGTACTTTTAGTGTTTATTCAAAATTTTATTAACAACCTCTCAGCAGAAAAGGAAAAAAATGGGAAAAGATTAAATGCAGATAAGGCCAGAGGAAAAAGAAAACGTCTATGTAATTGTAAATCATGAGAAGTCAAGAAGGAAGATAACTTGATGATCCAATTTCTGAGTAATTTTGACGTTTGACACAATGCCATTCCAAGTTTTTGTTTTTGCTACAAGGGAAAAGCAACTACCTAAGTAGTGGCAGAGAAACTGCAAGTTTATAGTACAACAGCATCCTTAAATTTAGTTAAGACCCACTTCATAGTTCATACATGTTATATTAAATCAGGTTTTCTTAGAAACAGCTTCATCATAAGCTACATAAAGTTAATATACCCAATGTCAACTCATAGAATTACAAGTAATTAACCTACCTTACCCCTACATATATAGGACTTAGGAGTGACATGCACTACATTTTCTTAGCTTAGTTATATATAGCACACATACTAATTAAGAAATAAGGTCACGCAGGGAAGGTTGGTAGGAAATGAAAAAGAAAAGTAGGAGGAGAACAAAGGCAACCCCCCAAGGGGAACCACCAGCTCTGTGGATGGCACTTGGCTCAGATCCTGGCATGGGGAAGCTTAACTGGTTGCCAGTGGAGAGCCAATGAACAATGATGATTAAGAGCAATGGAGAAATTACCAGCAAACGTTGCAGCAACTCAGAAGCAGTAGCCATGATTGCATCATAGATTATGTAACCAAGAAATCCACAAATGAGAGCAAGAGTTGCCATTAAGAGCCAGTGCTCTGAGAAGCTGAAACCTGAAGTTGATCTGGTTACTGAAGAAGCCATGGATGGGACTAGCTAGTGGGAAGAATGATTACAAAGTAGCTCAGAAACTAACTAGAGCATAAGTTGTGTGTGGAGAAAGCTTGCTCAGGTACAAAGCCAGCTGTCCATTTTGTATTTACCTCAGTACATTTCAATGGAATTATGCATCATGATTTATGACATCAAGATTCTTGTGTTTCTTTTTCCTTTTTTTTTTTCTTTTGGGTTCTGAAAAGAAGCATTATGTAATTAGTTGAAAAGGCGGGGTGGGGGAGAAAATAAGATTAAAAACCAGGAGAATCTCTGAGCTTTTGATGGTTTTAAACTTTTTTTTTTATCACATTGTTCTATAGGAGATATATTTAACTAATAGTCAGTACTGCATTTGAACTCTCCCATGGAAGGCATGTGATTATGAATAGGAAATTGTTTTTTTTTTTTACTAGTTCTTTTTCACACCCCTATATATAATGTAGATTGATGTGAATACAAGAGTGTGTTTGGGAAATATTTAATCTTTCCCATTCAGCTATTTTTGAGTAATTAACTGGTTTTGTGAAAAAATCGATATGTTTGAGTATTTAGATTATTTTCTAAAAAAGCTTTTTTCTCCTCATTTCAGTTGGTTGTTTTCTGACAAGCTACAAGATCCAAGTGTTTTCTAAAAAGCTTTTTCTAACCAGCATCTATTCACAACATTCTTCATATTTACTATATAAAAATGATTATTTTTGTACCACCCAAACGAAATACATTAGCTTAAAATCGCTTTTCACCAAACATTCCCAAACAAAAACAGAATTTGATTATAATCGATTATCATAATAATCGATTATTTAAAAACAAATTATCAGTATAATCTTTTTTTTTTCAGCTTTCCCAAACACACTCTAAATGGATATTAAAATATATTGTATTTAGAAGTAAAGTAAATACACTAGATGTAAATATGAGAGACGTGTCAATTGTGTGTCAAATTAATTATACAAATAAAATGTGAACCATTTACCAATTACCAATTACCATTGGAATGATGTAGACAAATTAGGAGTTTCCAGTTTACCCATTATTTAACCAAGTAACTGTAAAAGGCTGTGCAGGCCATGAGGAGAAATTCTTGTATGTCTGCATTATATACCAACTAGTCAAACAGTAAGATGGCACACAAAAAAAAAAAACTAGTCAAACATTAACATATGGTAAAATAATTAAATAAAAACTATCTCAGCGGGGGATTATAATGCACATAATATAACATGAGAATGTCATAATCAGCAATTGTTTTTTGGCCAGGAATATAACTATAAGAATGTTTGATAAAAAAAGATCTCTGTTCCGGAGCAAAAGTAAAGAGATTTTCTTTGTGAATAACTTTACCCAGCTTTCATCATTGGTAGAAGTGGGAAATGTTGATTGCAGTCTGTCTTGCTAAAAGCACCAAGATATTGTAAGTAAGAAATGCTGATTGCAACATGTCTGTTTAACTACAAATCTTCAGAGGAGTTAAATTGGTTAAGAATGTTTAATAAATCTGAAGAATTACTATCTAATATTTTTGTGATAAAAAATAAATAATGTTTACAAATATTTTTATTTCAAATGTTACATTTTTTGGTGAACCCGGATATCCTTCAACCGAGAGCCAGAGACTAATCCCTCGAGGGGTTGACCTCTCCCAACAGATATTTTTCCGTACGTATGAGTCAGGAATCGAACCCCTCACCACATGCTTAAAAGGCCCAGTTATCTACCAACTGTCACACCATGTTGGTTCAAATGTTAAATTTGTATCAAAGAAATTATTAAAATGTAATATAATAAATAGTTGTAACAAACGAACTATTCTTTTTTTAATACTTTAAATAAAGAAATGTTGTTGCTAAATATATATATATATATATATTTTCATATATAGAACATATTCATTGCTTTTAAAATTAATTTTACTTTTTATTAAAATTGCAGAAAAAACAGCTCTGCTATACAATGTGAAAATGAGACATGACGAAATTCGTCAACCAAATTGTAATTTATAAAACGCAAAAATTTGAAAGGCGCAAGTTAAATTCCCATGTCGTATCACGGATTCACTTTCGCACTAAACAGTATTTTCCTTAAACAATTGACTAATAAGAATTTATGATACAAAGTTATGATATATTTTGTAGGACAACAAATACTGTCCCACTTAAAAGAGATTTTGTTAAACAATAATGCGTGATACTCTCCCCTTATTTGGTGGGTACCATCTTATTTGGTGGGTACCATAAGGACAAATTTTGTAATGCCTGTATATTTTTAAGGGATCAATTTAGTAAAATAATCTTTGGATGACTAATACGGTTATACACTAATATATAGAGAACCAACTTAAGACTTTACAGTTACACAAGTATAATATTTAGCAAAAACTGTATACTGCATTAACCACAAATAAAATATTAACCACAGGGTCATGACTAAGATCTGTGCCAAGCATGAGGAAAATAAAATTCTATTATGGTGGGTCAAAGATATCTCTGAACTAAGAATGATGTGCTTTGTGCCCAAGAAATTCATCCTCAAACTAAGTCTGAAAATTCGTTGAAGAACTTTTGCAACAGAAATGACTAGGCTCAAGTCAGTAACATCTGCAGCTGCAAGAGAATAACCTAACAGCCCTAACTCAAGAAGAAAATACCATGGATACCCTTTCCCATGGCAAAAAATAACCTAAAAACATGACTAGCCTTAATCAATATAGGAAGCATTCAATTTATTTCAGACAGATGCAGTGGACACTGAATTAGCTCAAAACTATTAGGAGATTTCATCCAAAAATGAAGGGTATGAGCAACATACAAGCAAGAACCAATGGAATAAAGCATTTTATAACATGTATTCATATAAACCCGGCTGTTCTGCATCCAGAATGATCTAGTATTCTGCCAAGCTTCTTTCTTTACTATGAACAGTCAATACTAAAGTGAAGACTTCTTGTTACTTACTGTCTGTGACTTCGGATATTTTTGGCACCAAAGTCACATAACATAGCCAGCATTGCTTCCTATTGTTCTCTGCATATGCATTCATGTAGAAATTGAGGCATAAACATGAACAAGAATTACTTGGAAGATCAAGCAAGATCCCTAACAGAAATGAGTTGAAACCTGAATTAGATTCATCTATATTTACAATTTCTGGTCAGTTCTAACTCCTAATATGCATCTATTTGCAATCAATGATTCAATGAATACAGGAAGAATAAAGAAAGATAACTAATAAGCCATAGCTTCTCTGAACCAAAACTTAAGGTGGAGCTTCTTCTCAAAATATATTGTATATCAATTTTGAACCTCTACCCAACTACATCCAGGATTCTTCTTTAACCCTTTCTGTTTCATGGCCAACCACAAGTCACTGGAATCCTTCCAGGAAGCACGGGTGGAAAAAACACTAGCAGTAAGTACATAGTTTGCCCCCAATTCAGACTCCAGCTTAGACAGAAGTTTATCATCCAAACTTGGAACCCATCCGTGATTTCTGCAAGCACCTAAGAAACTCCTTAGTATGACAGCATTGGGCTCCACTGGCATTTTATTGATGATATCGTGAGCTTCTTCAATCAAGCCAGCTCTTCCTAGCAAATCAACCATGCATCCATAATGCTCAACAGTTGGCTTTATGCCATACACTCTCACCATCCGATCAAAATACTTCTTGCCCTCATACACAAGTCCCATGTGGCTGCAGGCTGACAGAGTCGCCGAAAAAGATAGACTATCCGGTTGCAGCCCTATATCCTCCATCTGGTTGAATAGAGAAAGAGCATCCTCTGGACGCCCGTGATTGGCAAGAGCAGAGATCATGATGGTGCATGACTGTAAGTTCTTTCTAGGCATTGAATTGAAAATCCTAAGGGCTCTGTCAATTTGCCCACATTTCGAATACATCTCAAACAAAACTGTCCCTAAACCAACATCCATTTCTATACAATTCCTTATGATGTAAGAATGAATAGATTCACCAGCACTGATATTAACCATTTTGGTGCAAGCAGAAAGCAAGCTTACCAAAGTAACCGAATTCGGCTTCTCATCCACCACCTCCATATCTCTAAACACGTCCAAAGCATCCAAAGGGGAGTCACGAGCGACACACGCCGCGATCAACGAGCTCCAAGACACGACATCTCTCACAGGCATTTCATCGAACACCTTGAGCGCAAAGTGAAAAGCGCCGCAATCAGCATACATCCTCAAAAGGGTATTGCCAATATAGCGATCAGAGGCGAAACCCATCTTGAGAACCAAGGAATGGAGGGCCCCACCTGTCCCAATGAAGGAACAGCGACCACATGCTCTGAGGACGAAAGGGAAAGTGTAGTTGTCAGGGTAAAGGTTGGAGCTTTGGAGGAGTTTGAAGAGGGTGAGGGAGTTGTGCGAAGTGGGGGTGTTGGAGAAGGCTCTGATGAGGGTGTTCCAGGCGAAGAGGGGTGGAGTGATGGGGAGGTTGAGGAAGAAGGAGGTGGCGGAAGGGAGGGAGATGGAGGAGGCGGAGGAGAGGAAGAGGGAGATGAGGTTGGGGTGGTGGTCGAGGGAGGATTTGAGGAGGAGGGAGTGGAGTTGGAGGAGGTGGCACACGGTGGTGCACCGCTGGATCAGCCTATCTATTGGAATTGGCGGGATACCATGATGAAACTTACCCATCAATCATTGAGCTCTATCATTCATCCCGCAATGGCGCAATGTTTAGTATGTGTCAATTCAATTCGGTATACACATTTGACTACCCTACCATGATTTCTAACTGCAGTTTAGAGCATGTTCCATAAGAAATATGGAGACGCACTGTTCGATTATCAGTGACATGACTGGGGTGATAGTTGGATCTGAAATGTTTTATTACGTGCCGAATTATATTTTTTAGAATGTGATTTTTAGGAATCTTTCTTTTTCACTTGAGATATTAGAATCGAGTTTTCCTAAACTTGTAGGTTTAACTATGATTCATTAGTTTTTATCAAAAAAAAAAAAAACTATGATTCATTAGTTTTGTTTTGGAGAATACTTTATGTTGAAATATTAGAATAAAGTTTTCTCAAATTTATAAGTTTAACTATGATCTATTAGTTTTGTTTTCGAGAATATTTTGAGAATAATATTTTATGTTCGAGAATGAGTTTTTCAAATTTGTATCAAATATAATAAAATTTTATTTTCAGACCAATATTTTTGAAAATTTTATTTTAAAACTTGTATCAAATAATATATTAACACCTACGTGGGAGTGGCTTTTATGATCATTGGCTGAGTGCGAGAACCCTTGACCCTTCTTCCCAGCATGCTCAAAATTTGTTGCATGACACTATTGGCAAGCACCTCCTTCTAGGTACGTAAAATGCAACGTTGATGCCAGTTTCTTCATGGAGAGTGGGAGGACCAGTTTTGACATGTGTATTAGACATTCTGCAGGTGGTTTTATTCTTGCTTGGATGAAATGGGTATCCTCTAGTCTTGCGATTCTTGAGAGAGAAGCATGTGCCTTTTCAAAACTATCCATTGGGTTCAAGAATTAAATTTCCAGCAGGTTATTTTTGAGTTTGATTGTTAAGTGGTTGTTGCGCATGTTAAGACTCTTAGACATGATATTTCAGAGTATGGTGGTACAATTAAAACCTGTCATAATTTACTTTTTTCCTTTTCAAACTATGGTGTTAATTTTGTCATGAGGCAAGCAAATAGTGTAACTCATAACTTAGTAAAAGCAACTCTATTTTTAACTAGCTCTCAAACTTTTTATCAAGTTTCACTTTGAATTGCTCATTTGATTCTTAATGAAATGTATTGAGTTGTGTTCCTGCCAAATATCTCGGGTATGAAATACTCGGCCGAACGAGGATTAGTGGGGTGTTTTTGGATTGTGCTTGACAGAATGTGGATTCTGCTCCTACGTATCCAAAAGGGAATCAAAGCAAAACGTAGTTCTAGAATGAGGGGTAAGTCCCCTATTTATAGTTGTTCTCTCAGGATCGAGCTCCAAATAAGCGGAGGAATATTAGGATCGGATCGCGATCATGGGGAGAGATATCCAGAGCCGATTGCCTGGAGTGGCATTATGGCCAGCCGAGATATTCGGCCCGATTAGTCATGCGGATGGATAGCTTGGGGCCGAGTAGTTATTCTCGGTGTCGGGTGTCTTGACGTGTCCTCGGCCCGGAGGGGTTTGGGTCAAGGCCCATTCGCGGGGTAAGTAAGCTCGGTTGGTCCGATGTATAGACGAGTTCTCGGTCTTACATTCTCGGCCAAGACACAAGCCCCCCGAGCTCCGAGCTTGAATAAGCGAAGGAGCCGACACGTATGAAAACCGAGCTTATTCTTCGGTTATGCAGATTATCCACATTCTTAGTTGTCATTTCAATCAAGTCTTCTCTCTCGTCGAGAAAGCAATTATTCCCCTATTACTTCTTCTAAGACGCCACGGACAAGAAACCATAGAGTTCCGCGCCCATTTAATGGGGGAAAATCAAAAGTCGCGCTCTTTTTGGGCCCAATGGACAATGGGCCACCAATTGCAGTTATAAATACCTCCTCCGGCGCCAACTCCTTCCTACTTTGCTTACCCTTCTCTCGCCATTCACCCTTGTCTTCCAAGCTTTCGCCCTTGTTCCTCCGCTTGTTATCCTCCGTGCACGCTCCGTCTCTTTTCTTCTAAGCTCTATTTCGACCTTCTGACATGAGTTCATCTATGTCTTCCGAGTCAAACACTTCGCCTCCGGTTGAGGGTGAAGTTTCCCCAATTGGGGGATCCCTTCTGCTTTTTCTTGTTCCTTCGCGGAACCGAGCGCCGGGGGAAGCGGAACCATCCCCCTCCGGTCATCCTCGACCGATTCAGATTCTTCCGATTCCGATTCGTCTAGGTCCGGTTCTCCCCCCTAGAGTATCCAAACCCGCCGCCCGTAGACAACGCCTTAGGGTTCCTAAAGACCCTATTCCCGATATAACCCTTCCCGGTATACCAGGTTAAAGGGGAGGTTGGAACCTTTTTTCTCGACTACCGGACTCCCGATTCCATTGTTGAACTTCTGGCCCCATATCAATATCTCAACCTCGGGGACGAGTCCGAAGTTTATTTGCTCTCCGTGCACGAGCACCGAGTGTGTCTTTCACGGGCTCGCCCTTCCGAGCCTCCCTTCACATACATGTATAAAACACTTTTTGACAAACTGAATGTGTCTCTTCCCTTTATCGAGTTTGAGTGCGATGTTCGAGAACCATGAACGCCGCACCTACTCGCCTTCACCCTAACAAATTGGGCTTTTATGAAAGCCTTCGATTCTATGTAAATACATAAAGATAGAGCCTACTACTCCGAAGTTTTTGTATTTTTATCAAACCAGATTTGGCGAGAAAAAGGGATGGGTATCCCTTAACGGCTGAACCAAGAGGTCTTCTTAGTTTATTCGCTTCGCCTTATAAAGACTTCAAGGTTGGCTTCTTCCGTGTTCGCCCTTCAAGTTCTCATACCTCCCACTTTTTTGACGAAAATCAACATGCCAAGTTTCCTTTATACCGGCAATCCTCTCCCACAAAATTCGCTTCGGTTTTGAGTATCGTTCCTGCCCGAGGATAGGCGGGATATAGATGTACTAGAGGGTCTTCCTCGGCCCCTCCATTGTGCACGCCTTATGAAACTCCCCTTCTCCTCCACCCCGAGGTCCGACTTTAAAAGTAAGTGCTCGGCTTTTTATTTCTTGAGTATTTTCTCGCATGTGTCGTTATACTAACAAGTCCTTCATTTTGACAGTCATCATGGGAAAGTTCGACTTTTCAAAGCTTGTCAAGGCTCGGTGTTGGTAAAGAGGGTCGTGGTCCCTCTTCACCGAGAAGAAGCGTAAAAGACCTCCTCCCACCAAGATTTCTCGCGAAAGGGGCTTCGGCTATCCGCCCCTCAAAAAAGGAAGAGGGCGAGAGGTTGAAGTGGTGGCCGAAGATTTTCCCCTTCCTCGGCCCAAGCTCCCCCCGCCCTACTACTCGGGGGACGCAAATCGCGGGCGAGAACAGCCACTTTCTACCCCCTTGAGCCGAAATGGTACAACACCACCCCAAGGCGGGGACTTCGCCTCTCCTGGGGTGAAGACTTCAACCCCTCCTCCTCTTTCGACTCGACTCCTCTTAAAAGCCGCCGATCTTCGGCTTATCAGCAAAGCAGGGGCCCGATCCAAGCATGGAGGCCCTCTGGCCTCATCGCCTTCGTCTTGCGGCTTTGGCTCGTTTTCGAGCCGAGAGGTGACGGAGACCGAGAGGAAGTCTCAAGAATTGGAGTCCGAGTTCGCCGCTATTGAGAGGTTGAAGGGGGATCTTTCCTGATTGCCTCCGAGAATGAACGCTTGACTACCACCATCGCCGATATCAACACTTCTGAACGCCGAGCCAGATTCTCGGGAAATTAGCCGAGGAAAGCAAAGCTCGAGTGGAAGAAGACAAGGCTCGAGGCCAAGAAAAGATCAAAGAGGCTCAGCCGAGATTGATCGGCTCAAGGTCGCCTTGGAGGCCGAGATTCGTGCCAAGATACTCGCTCGAGGAGGACGTACAGGAGGCTACCCGCTGCATTGTCATCGAGCACCGGAAAGGTTTTGACAAAGGCATTGCCTAAGCCGAGGTTCGGTTCCCTAGATCGATCTTTCTGGGGCCGATGTTAATATGGAGGTGGTAAATGCCGAAATTGTTACAATAGTTGCAGATGGGGAGGAATATGTGGACGTAGAGGTGGGCACTCCTGACGATCATGTAGAGGCCGAGGAAAGCCATGGGGGGAGTAGCTGTTAATAGTTTTTTGTTCCTCTTTTGTACTGGGCTCATGCCCTTGTAACCCGATTACTTGAATGAATATCATTATCATTTTGCTGATTCTTGTGTTTGGCTTGTTCATCGAATCTTCGGCTAAGGCCGAAATACTCTACCGTCCAAAATGGACGGTGATCATTACACGAAAAGCACGTGTTTTTTGTTTTGCGTTGTCATGCATTAAATGCTTTTGGAAACGCAATCGTCATGCATTAAATGCTTTTGGAAACCGTAATGGGTTCACGCAGATCGCCGCTTTTCGCTTGGTTTCCGAGGTTTGTTTTCCCAACAAATTCTCACACATTATACTTCCTTTCGTGCCTATAAATAGGGCCCTTCCCACTTGTTCATTCCTCATCCTTTTCTCTCAGTCAAGTTCGCTTCTTACTTCTCTTCCACCCGAGTAGTTCCATGCTAACAACAGGGGTTCACGTTCCTCTCCCAGCTTGACATCCTTTTTTGGGTTTCACATCCGCAAAAAGGATGTAAGTGGGAGACGGATCCAGAATTCCTTGATCCTTCAAAAAAGGATGTCAACCGGGAGAATAATAATCTTGGGAGTCGAGAAAGGGGTAGCGGTGGCTGCCTACTCCCTGAGTCGCCCAAGCACCTCATCGTCCAGCTTTCTCAGGGGGGAGTGTGAACTACATCCTCCCTTAAGAGAGCATGATGGCGTTGAACCGGGGGTACCGGGGGCCGAGTGGCCCTTATTTTCAATTTCGGCTTTCAACCTCCGCACAGCACTCAAACTCCGTGAATGTACTTTTCAAGAGTCAAACTTAGATTTATTTTTGCTCATTGTACTCAGCTTCCTTGAATGTATCACTCGGCTTTATTTTTGTATTATTGTACTCGGTTTCCTTAATAAAATAATGGCTCATAATTGGCCGTTACTACTTTTGTTTTTTGCGCACCTTCAGCTTTACTATTTTCGTATCTTGAACTTAACGTAAATAACTATAAAGTAGCTCTGATTCGGCTAGTAAGATCGCACCCGACCTTTATACTTAACTTTACGGCCGACTTGGCCACGAGGCTCGACCCGGCCTTTGGAATTGAACGGCTCGACAACGGCTCGCACTCGGCCGCGGGCTCATACCTTGGCCCCTCCGACAACGGCTCGCGACTTTGGCCAGGGCTCATACTTTGCCCCCTCCGACAACGGCTCGAGACGGCCGCGGGCTCATATTGCCCCTCGACAACGGCTCGCACTCTGGGGGCTCATATTGGCCCCTCTCGACAACGGCTCGCACTCGACCGCCGGCTCATACTTGGCCCCTCGACAACGGCCAGACGGCCGCCGGGCTCATACTTGGCCCTCCGATCGGCTCGTGCTTCGGCCATTAAAATAGGATGTCTCGCAAAATAGAGACTTTTGCAAGGCAAGGAAAAATAGAATCATATAATAAATTCTGCTTTTTATTGAATGGAGTCCGCGGTGTGCCTCGTTAAAACCTCCCCTGGCCAAAACCCATTTTGGGAAAAAATACCGAGGTAGGAAAAGAGTACAACACCCGACTATATACATCACCTGTAATAAAACTTCAAATGAGAGGCATTCCAAGTCCCTGGATAGGAATTCCCGACAATTCTTCTAACCTATAGGCCCCGCTTTCCCGTGTTTTCAACCACTCTGAATGGTCCTCCCCAATTTGCCGCTAACTTGCCTTCCGTGCGGTCCTTCCCTTGCTTCCCTTTTATTCTCAAAGACTAAGTCTCCGCGCAGTAAAACTCCTCGCCTTACCCTTGAATTATACCTTCTAGTGGCTCTCTGTTTGCAGTGCTTCTTCTCCGATTCTGGCTTCCTCCCTAACCTCTTCTACCAAGTCAAGTTCGATCCTCATATTGCTCTCATTGTCGTTCGGCTCGTGTTGCACACGTCGGAAAGACGGTTCCCCAACCTCTACCGGGATCATGGCGTCGGCCCGGACGTCACCTGAAGGGTGTTTCTTGAGTGGTAGATTGAGGCGCATGCTGATAGGCCCAGAGAATACCGGTAACTCCTCCGCCTGTGCTCCTTTAGATCTTCCTACTCTTTTCTTGACTCCCGAGAATGATCTTGTTAGTGCTTGCCTACCGCCCATTGGTTTGGGGGTGCTCAACGGATGTAACCTGGTGTTTGATACCGAGGTTGTCATAGAATTCCCGTAGCTTCAGATCCACAAATTGTCTTCCGTTGTCGCGAACGATTGCGAAGGGAATTCCATGCCTACAAATAAGGCTTTTCCACACAAATTTCTGCACCTTCTCGAGTAATCTTAGCCAAAGGCTCGCTTCGATCCATTTGGTGAAGTAGTCTACGCTACCAAGTAGGAATTTGACTTGGCCTTTGGCTACCGGGAAAGGTCCCAAGATGTCCATTCCCCACATTGCAAACGGCCATGGTGAGCTTAATGTGTGAAGTTCTTCGGTGGGGGTATGATTTACATTGGAACATCTCTCGCACTCATCACACCGCTTCGCCCACTCCGTGCAATCGCCTCTAAGGGTAGGCCAATAATACCCCGCTCGGACTATCTTGGAAGCCATTGATCCGCCACCACCGTGTGAAAACCACAGATTCCCTGTGAACCTCTTCCATGACATACTTGGATTGAGCCTTGGTCAAACATTTTAGCAAAGGCGCCGAGAATCCCCGCTTATACACTGCCTCCCAAGCGATTATGGTGAAATGACTCGCCCTTAGCCTCGACTTTCCTTGCCTCACCGATCCGAGGGTAGAGCTTCCGAGGATAAGTACTCCCGGATAGGTGTCATCCACTCTTGGCCAACCAACTCATTGGCCATCACCTCTTCTCGTCCCAATGCTTGGTTCATTGAGGGTTTCTTGAATAACCGCTCTGTGGTGTCCGGCTTTCAGGTCTTTGGCCAGCTTAGACAAAGAAATCGGCCCGAGTGTTTTCTTCTCGGGAATGTGCTCAATGGTGAACTTTTCAAAGCCGGAGATTAGCTGGTTAACCTTACACAAATATCCGGTGAGCCGAGGTTCCTTCGCCTCGATAGCCCCTGATATTTGTCCAGGTGACTAGTTGTGAATCACTTCGACTTGATGCCTTTCGCCCCCATTTCATTCGCCAAACCTTAGTCCTCGCTTATCGAGCTTCATACTTCGGCCTGATTGTTCGAGGTTTTGAACTCGAATTTCAACGATTGTTCCAATATCAAATCTCCCGGTCCTTCCGTAATCACCCCCGCCTCCACTCCCCTCGATATTTGAGGATCCATCCACGTATAGATTCCACCATATATCCTCTCGCTTCGGTTGTGGATGGAGCTCGGCTTATGAAATCAGACAGGCATTGTGATTTCGGGGGTCCTCTCATCTCGTATTTCAAGCCAAACTCTGACAACTCTCATCGACCAAGCAATCATACGCCCGCCAATTCGGGTTTTTTGAGTATCCGCTTGATGGGGTGATCCGTCTTGACAACCACTTGGTGACTCCGAAGTACGGCGCAACCGCCGAGCTGCAATACCAAGGCTAAGACGACTTCTCAATAACCCGACACCGAAGTTTCAGATCATGGAGCACCCTCGATGAAGTATACCGGCATTTGGGCTTTCTACCTCCCCGCACGATGATCGCGCTTAATGGCATTCTGGGAGGCCGACAGATCTGAGATACAATTCTTTCCCGAGATGGGCCTTGTTAATATCGGCGGGGGAGGACAAAGTCCTTGAAGTCGACAAAAGCCTTTTCGCAATCCTCGGTCCATTTGAAGGTTTGGGGCTTCTTCAAGAACTTGAAGAAAGGCCGAGCTTTCTCTCGGATTTGGGTAGGAACCGAGATAATGACGCCACTGGCCCCGCCAATCTTTGTACTTCTTTAACGCTCGCGGGCTTCTCATCTCAATTACGGCCCAAGACTTATCGGGATTGGCTTCAATTCCCGGTGGGTAAGCATAAAGCCGAGGAATTTACCCCCATGGACACCGAAAACACACTTTTCCTGGATTGAGCCTCATGTTGAACCTTCTCAATCACTGAAATATTTCTTCCAGATCTAAAGGGTGGCGGTGGGGTCATCGATTTCACTACCATGTCATCCACATATACTTCCATGGTCCCGCCAATTTGCTTTTCAAATACTCGGTCCATAAGTCTCTCGGTACGTAGCTCCCGCATTCTTCCACTCAAAGCGGCATTACTCTATAGCAAGAATTTGACCCTTCCAGTAATGAAGGTCGTTTTCTCCTCATCCGGGGTACATTCTAATTTGGTTGTACCCGAGTACGCATCCAAGCAACTTAAAATTCTATATCGGAAGCCCCGTCAACCAGACTGTCCAATGCTCGGCAAGGGATAAGAGTCTTTTGGGCATGCTTTGTTCTGGATCCGTATAATCGGTGCACATGCGCCACTTGCCGTTTGCTTTCTTGACGAGAACGACGTTGGCCAACCATGTGGTGTATTCTACTTCTCTGATAAAGTTGGCCTTGACCAACTTCGCCGTCTCCTCTTCGACCACTTTTCTCCTCTCTTCACCTAATCTCCTCTTTCTTTCTGGCCATCAAGCCACGGGACAGATTGCCAATTTATGGCATAAAAAGTTGGGATCAATTCCCGGCATGTCGATGTGGTCCGTGCAAATAGATCGGCATTTGCGCGAGACTTGTTTTATTTCTTCTTTCGAGTAGATTCAAGGTGACCACCGAGCTTGGTACACTGCTCAGCCGCGCGCCGAGTTGGAACTTCTCTAGCTCCTCAATAGGTTGCGGACGTTGTTCCCCGCACGTCCATCCCGGGATCCAGCTTCAACGGAGTTTATCGAACTCACCGCCTTGTCCTTCCCCCCGTCTAGGGTTTCTACTGGTGCGGGTTTAAGTTTGCTCACCCTCAAACTATCGGCAGAAGACTGTCTCGCCATCCTCCGATCCGCTCGGACGGCCACTATATCTTCCGAGCCTGGAGGGGAACTTCATCGTGAGGTGGGGGGTAGAGACCACGCCCCTAACTCGCTCAAGGACGGCCTTCCGATCAGGATATTATATGATGTAACCGCGTTTACCAACACATACCGACCATGATGGTTTTAGAAGCTCGCCATCGCCAAAAGTGGTCAAGAGGTCCATATATCCCCGAGTATCAACTCCGCTCCCCGCGAAACCAACGAGTTTATTGTCATACATACGGCTGAATCGATTTCTCCGGATCCCTAGCTTCGAAAAGTTGAGTAGTACAATATATCCATGAGCTCCCCCGATCGACGAGGGTTCTTTTGACCGAGAAGTTGGCCAACTCAGACGGTGATCACCATGGGGTCATCCTGGTTGGGATCTACTCCCACGAAATCATCATCGTAAAAGATAATAGGGGGGAGCTCCGGGAGGCTTGCCGGATACCGAGTTAATCAGCCCGGATGGCCCGCAGATGTCTTCTCCGAGCTGAACTTGTGGTGCCTCCCCCGCGAACCCTCCCGAGATGGTGTTTATCACCCCCGAATGACATTATCCTCTTCCCGTCTTTCATTTTGCCTTTCTCTCGGTCTCTACTCTCTCCTCATTTCTTCGATCGCCGCCTCTCCTAAGCCGGCCACCTCTCTTCTTCTCGTTTCCCCCACGCCTCTCACCGTTGTTGTTGTTTCTTCTGGACAAAGTTGCCGAGGTGACCCGCCTGAACCAGCTTCTTCAATTTTATCCCGTAGGACCCAAAGATTCCTCGGTGGTATGGCCATAGTTGCGGTGAAACCGACAATGCTTTTGGCGATCCGCATTTCGGGGTGCGGCCACTCTTTGGGAGCCGCAGAAGCTCCGCTTATGACGCTTCTTCGAACACCCGAGCCCCTATTTGTGTTGAGGGGAGTATAATGATCATACTTTGGTCCCTCTCGAAATGCTCTACTGGGCCTCTCAATCTCGGCTTATCACCCCCTACCCTCCTCTTATCTCCCGCTCTCTCACGCCGGCCGGTCTCATCGGTCCGATCCCTTTTCTTGGACTCCTCTACCTCCTCCATATTGATGTAACCTCGCAGCTTTTCTCCTCGGTTCGTCCATATCGGCCATGGTTTGCGAGCTAAGTACTGGCAAAAGGGCCGTGTCTCAACCCGGTCCAGGATGGTGTGTAGTGCAACATCGGCACTAAGATTGGGGATGAGTACCGCCTCCTTGCTGAATCCGGCCATGAAGTTGCGCAGGATTCATTCTTCTCCCGCTGAAGTTCACCAGGGAGGCCGAGGTTTTCCGGTGGGCTCTGCTCGTGGCAACCGAGCACTCAACCTCGCCGCGAATGTGTCAAAAGAGTCCACCGAGGCAGGGGGGTAGCTGGGTGTACCAAGTCAACGCCGCCTCCTTCGGTGTGGTTGGGAAAACTTTGCACAGAGAAGATCGTCGTCCCGTAAAAAGGTACATTTGCGTGGTGAAGGCGCCCAAGTGGCGCTCGGGTCCGAGGTGCCATCATATTTGTCAATGTTGATGGGCTTGTAGTCGGGCCGGGCAAGGGGACCCCCATGATATCATTGGTGAAAGGATGCCTCGCTTCCGCAGCCGGCCCCTGTCATTATGTCCTTCGTTTGGAGTGAAGATTCTGGGGCCCGCTAGGGAATCCCTCTTCCTCTCGCTTCGTTGTTGTGGTGGGAAGCCCGGAGGCGAGGACCTCCTTCTTCCCGATATAAGTTTCGGACCCCTCAACCTCGGGAGGTCGGGCTCTTTCTTTCATGTGAGGAGGAGACCGACCTCTCCCTACTCGGCCTCTCTCCCGACGGTCATTCTCGCCGGCTGGATTTCTTCATTCTCCCTTCTTAACGCTGCGACACTGTGCGAGAAGCTCCGAATCACTGGGTTGTCAGTCATTCCCGCTGGGCCTACTGATCGTTTCTCCATTATCTCCGTTAACTCCGTGGTTGGCATTCCTTGGCTCCTCCCTCCCGCACTTCCGCTTCTCGTCCTCACCATTTTTGTGTGGTATGGGAAAATGTTTGCTTCGATTCCCACAGACGGCGCCAAATGTTCCCGCCAAATATCTCGGTATGAAATACTCTACCGAACGAGGATTAGTGGGGTGTTTTTGGATTGTGCTTGACAGAATGTGGATTCTGCTCCTACGTATCCAAAAGGGAATCAAAGCAAAACGTAGTTCTAGAATGAGGGGTAAGTCCCCTATTTATAGTTGTTCTCTCAGGATCAGGCTCCGAAATAAACGGAGGAATATTAGGATCAGATCGCGATCATGGGGAGAGATATCCGGAACCTGATTGCCCGGAGTGGCATTATGGCCAGCGAGATATTCGGCCCAGTTAGCTGCGGATGGATAGCTTGGGGCCGAGTAGTTATTCTCGGGTGTCAGGTGTGCTGACGTGTCCTCGGCTTCGGAGGGGTTTGGGTCAAGGCCCATTCGCGGGGGTAAGCTCGGTTGGTCCGATGTATAGACGAGTTCTCGGTCTTACATTCTCGGCCAGTACAAGTTGGTTGCTTAAAAAAAAACCCACTACATTAACACCTTTTTTAGAGTTGTGTTACTAAAGTGAAATTTTGCTTAAAGTAAGGAAAGGATCTTTTGGGAATTAACATATAACAATATTTTATGGATCACAAATTTTTATTTTTTTATATATTGAATATATTATTTTTCAATAAATGTTTGTTATCTTTTACTTTTTTAATTAGTTTCCTAAGTTCACTAGTTAGTATTTATCCAAAATAAAGAGTAACGATAAATTATTAAAAATAAGAATTAAATAACGTTAATGAATTTTAAAATTAGGGATGTCTAGTTTTGGTCCCTTTGGACATGAATGTCTAGTTGAGGCTAATGATATATAAATAAATAATTATTTAAGTTTGATGATTATTTTATTCAATTTACATGTCATAATAGAACTGTTAAAATAGACCAAGGTCGATGGGCTAATCCGTTTGACCCGACATAAATGATGGGTTGGTTTGTTAAAATTAAAGGACAGCCAAAGTTTAGCCCGACCAGACCTGGCCAAAAATTTTGTTGGCTAGTCATGGACAAACCCAAGGCAGGCCGGGCCAGTCCACTAACCCGAAGTGTCCTGGATAAAAAAAAATTATTTATGAAAAACCAAACATAAAAAATAAAAAGGGAACCAACGTTACTAAAGGACGCAAACAAACTTGGAAAGGGGACTGATGTACTTCTCGTAACAATTTAATGAGTGATTTGAGTTGAATAATTTTTTAGTCCTTATATTTTTTTTTATGCTAATTTTTTAGTCCTTATATTAAATCCTAGAAAACAAAAAAAATCTCATCACGTCATTTTTCTCATAACTAGGGAGACTAATCCCTCTTGCTGCATTAAAAAAATTGTAAGATGTAATTCGAATAAAAAAATCTGAATAAAAAAATTGTAATAATAAATTATAGTCACGGTACGTATCCTCAATTCCTCATCCTCATCTCACTCTCGTGGAGATTTATTATAATCAATGAGATTTTTAGTGAATGACCATGAATGAAATTTTCTAGTTAAAAATGAACTTTAAAATACAAGAACAATAAAATTTTAAAGAATGTTATCAGCCCATGGGCCAATCCATTTGGCCTGTAGCCCGTATAAGGCTGGGCTGAGCTAGCAAATTAGTGTCCTAACTCACCTTTGGCCTAGCCTGATCCAGCCCAAAAAGTACCTTGACCGGGCCAGTCCAGTCCAGCTCGAATTAACAACTCTAGGTGCATGGTGTTCATCTTAAAGAAAATGTTTAATTAACATGTGTTTTTTTTTTTGATAAAATGTTTAATTAACATGTTAATCCTTGAACTATTTGGAAAATTTTAAATAAGTTTTTCTAAACTTATAAAAATTTATAATTGAGTCCGTGAACACGTGAAAAATTCATAATTAGATCCCTCTAGCACTATTAAGGGTTTTATTCAAGTTTCAGAAAGTACAGAGTCTATTTGAGTTTTCCTAAAACGTAAAGGGATATATTTTAATTTTTTCAAAAATTTCAAAGACCCACAAATGACTAGTGGATGAATAATGTAATCGATATTTAACAAAACCCTAACAAAAAAGTATATAAGAGATTATATTACAGATTTGTGTGTTTAAGGATTCAATTACTGGTAGCTAGGGAAGGTACCCTCAAGACTAGGCGCTATTCCACTTTCGCTATATTCAACTAGTGTAATATACACGTGTAATGCACATGTCAATTTTCCATTAAAATCATTTTTTGATAGTGGTTAAAAAATAGGATCATTATTTGACACAGTAAGACAATAATGATAGAAAATTGTATTTTGTAGGAGAGATATAATAAAAGTCTCTGTTTATTACGGATTATAAATAAATGGTTTCCATATTTTATAAAAAATTATTATTATTATTATTATAATAGATTATTATTATTGTTATTATTATTATTATTATTATTATTATTATTATTATTATTATTATTATTATTATTTATAAGTTACTAAAAACTACCTCATTCTAGCATTGTTTGCTTGACATTTTTTAAATGTTGCGATTAAAGCTAGACTACTCTACTTAGTAAAAAGTCATTGATTCATTTTTTAATACAGTTACAAGCATACCCATCAAAATATTAGTCAGTGTCAGTATAACTTTTTTATACTAATAATAGATACTACTTTAATAGATATTTTATTGATGTTAAAAATAATGTTACATTTTTTAATATAGATTAAAGATTAAAGTAGTTTGAATTGTTAGTGTAAAACATTTTAGACTAACAATCACTTAAATTTTGACGTTTATCCTTTTATTGTAATAACCGAGATAAATAATAATAATAATAATAATAATAATAATAATAATAATAATAATAATTTTTTGTCAATTTATACCAATATAAAACTCTTTTACCATGACAATACATATAAAATTATATTAGTTTGTTTTTTGTTTTACCTTTCAGGTTTCACACGAAATATTAAACTATTCAATTATATATAAATATATTAAATATATATATATATATATATATATATATATATATATATATATACACTAAACCGAACCACTTTATATAAAAAATATTATATTAAAATATATCAATATAATATTGAAATATTAAACTATTAAAATATATATAAACATATAAATATAATAAATAGAAAATATCATATATATATATATATAATAATTAGTTCGGTTTTAAAATTAATTGGTTCGGCTCAGATTTTCGAGGTTCATCGAAGTATTGGTTTGGGTTTTACACTCCTAAATTTTTTCGAAGAACATGGTAGCCTTGCTATCTTTTTTGTCTCAAAACGTCTAAAAACAAAAAAATTATAAACTTTAAAAATTCGATTATAAAATAATATAAAAATCCGAACCAATCAAAATTGATTCAGGTCCAAACTTTTTGAACATGATAATCGAATCAATGAACATCGTGTATGGTTCCGTTCAGTTCGAACCCGAACACACAAAAAAGAACGAACCAATTTAATTGGTTTGGTTCGAATTCTCGGATTTATCGAAAAACAATAACTTTGGTTGTTTTGCTATTTTTCCTGACTAAAACTATTTAAAAACTAAAAAATATAAACATATAATCATGTCCATTCAAATTAAAGCCGACAAAAGATATAAATATAAGTTTGAAAAAAATCAATAATATAAAAATATCAGAATAGTCCATATCTTAACACACAAGTTACTGTTATATAAATAGTAATAGAAACTTCACAATTGTTAAATTGTATTGATTTTTATAAACAAATATTAGTTGTTAGTTTGTTATAATGTTAAAGTTATAGCCATAAAAAAAATTTAAAAATATAATTACTCATGATTACATTACTATATATTTATATATATATCTCCAAATCTATGGATTGTAACCGGGGTTTTTAAAACCGGATCGGACCGGCCGGTCCGACCGGTTTAACTGGGAACCGGGACCATGGTCGGTCAGGTCAACAGGGAAAACCGGCCATGTGGTAAACCGGTGCAAAAACCGAAAAACCGGTTCAAAACCGGTAGTAAACCGGCCTGAACCGGTTTCCTAAAAAAAAAAATTAGTATAAAAGGATTTGGACCATCCTAGCCAAAACCTCATTCTTTTGTTTGGGCTGGTTGTAGATTTTGGGTTGATTTTCCCTATGAAGATGATTTTAACATATATCTTTATATTTATTTAGTTTAATTTCAAAATAAAAAAAATCGTGCTTAATAATTTTAGTTGTTATGTTGTTTTTTTGTTTAATATTGTTACAAATATTATATTAAAAATTAAAATAATATTATTTAATTATAATCGGTTCAACCTCGATTGGACTATTGAACCTCGAACTGCTGCCTTCACCAGTTCAATGACCGGTCCGATTTTATAAACCTTCATTGTAACATATTTCGAATGAATCCAAACATTTTTCTAATAAGAAGAATATTATAATATATACTCTGAAAATATCCTATAATAACTAAATTTATGTTAATTTGTTTGTGATCGATATTTAAACAATGGATACTCTTTAAGAAAAAACCAAGTTATGACGATGATAAAAGAAGTATAAAAATTATAAATTAAAAGTAAAAAAATAGCTTGGATTATTACCACCTTTCATAAGGCCAAATGTGATAACTATTTTGCGACAAATGTTATTGTATATAAGTCATATTATTATTTATTAAATTATTATTATTTCAATATTTATTACTCTAAATTTGATATAAATTCAGTTTGTTGTGAAAAATAAAGTTAAAAAGGAAATTATTATTAAAGAATAATTATAACATTTCAATTTTTAAATAATGATGTAATTTCATTATAAAGTAGAAGAATGAATATGGTAACACCACCTTAAAAAATGGTAATAATAATTAGAATTAGAATTTATCAAGAAAAATGAAGAATCAAAATCTCAAAAATAAAAAAAGATTGATCATATATAGAATAACAGAGAGTACATTTAGATAGTAAATAACAAAATAAAATCAGAAAAGACCAAACTTAAGATTAGATAAATGCATGATAGAATTACCCAATAGTAAGAAAAAGATTCAAAATGGACACCGTTGAGTTCAACTTTCAACAAAAAAAAAACATTAATAGTTAAATAATACAAAAAAAATGCATAAGGATGATATAGGGAACAACTATATTGTGCTACACGTGCCACAACTATTTACTTTTACCTGAACAAAAAAATAAAATAATTAAAAAATAAAAAATAGATGTTAAAGCTATGAAAAAAAATAGTAGTTTGAAATGCCAATTGAGGAGATAGGTATGTCTTTATTTGACAATCTTTTCTCCCAAACACGGCACCTCTACAACAATAATTAAAAGTTCTAAATTATCTATAGAAAATGTTATCATGTGGGATCCTATTATAACTAAATTTATTTTAATTTGTTTGTGATCAATAGTTAAACCATGGATATTCTTTATGAAAAAACCAAGTTATAACTATGATAAAAGTATTATAAAAATTATAAATTATAAATAAAAAATATCATAAGGCCGGCCAAATGAGATAACTATTTTGCGACAAATATTACTTTTATTATTTAAGTAATATTATTATTTATTAAATTGTTAATATTTCAATATTTATTCCTCTCAATTTGATATAAATTTAATTTAGTTATGAAAACAATAAAGATAAAAAGGTGAAAAGGTAACTATTATTAAAGAATAATTATAACATTTCAATTTTTAAATAATGATGTTATATCTAGAAAATGTTATGTCATCATGTGAGAGGAATAGTAAAAATCAAGTTCTCCTTATTTAATGTATAGACTACTTATTAATTTTTTTTGAAAAAGAAGAAAAGAACTAAAAAAACCATATAGTGACACCTCACATTAGTGTTACATGAACAGTAAAAAGTAGAGTTCACAATTGTTCAATTGTATTGATTCTTCCCTTCATTTAAATAAGGGGTTTTAACCATTACATGTATCTTGTGTCCCTTGAGTTGTAGAATAAAAAAAATAAAGATCACAAACCATACAAATCGATAAAAAGTGGAAAATTATAAAAAAAAAAATGCATTTTATTAATCGTGCTATCACAGTTTATTTAAATTTATCAAAGGGAACTACATGTCAAAATTTAAGTTGTCAAAATATTTTGGTTGCACTAAATTAGCATCATCCACAACAAAGATATATATGGGAGACAGTAGAAGAATGAAAAAAATTTATCATCAAATTATTTTCCAAAAGGATAGGTTCCTAAATAAAAAAATTGTGCCACACAAATACTATATATGTTGCAGGGGTGAAAGTATGGTGCGTATCAGGATAAGGCTATATAATGCAGGTGCAAAGTTTGAATCATTTATTACTGTACGATCATTCTATGCATTTAACATGGACAGGTTCATTGACACTATATATGCATGATCGTGTTTAAAAATAATATATAAATGGATCGGAGGATCCTTGACATAAAGGTCAACTATACTTATAGATAATGTTAAAGTAGAATAAAAGACAGTTATTTGGTGTCAATTTTTTTTATATTACTTAACTATTTTTGACAATTTTATAATATATGACAGTTTTTGTATATCTTGTCCAAATATATAAAGTGATAAAAAATTTTATGTGGGTGTAAGGGGAGAAGAAAAAAAAACTAACAACAGCTATGAAGTGCGCCACATAATCGGCTATTACCATCCCACTCAGAGTAACATAACATAATCACACCGGTCACGACATGGAGCGTCGCAGAGACAAGGAGGGAGGGGGAGAGAGAGAGCGAAAGGACTAGGAGAGATTTATACAGGGTGAAAGAGAGTGGGAGGGAGAAGGAACGAGAGAGTCATAATCAGATGAAAGTGTGCCATTCCAGTTTTCAAATATAGGAATCTTCTCTCGATTTCAAATGGATGAAAGATGACAGTAGCGATAGTGGAAAAAGATGACGTTTGATCAATGCAAACAAAGACAGGATTGCTCGCCCCGACGCTGTTGATCCCCTTGATATTTATGATATGCTCTTCTCTTTCCTTTTTATTTTAATATCCTCTTCTCTTCCTTTTTTTAATTTAATTTTATTTATTTACCTCTCACAGTTTTATTAATTTTGTTAATTAATTTATTTGCTGCAAATCCTTGACTTTTATTTGGGCAAATTTCTTGATAGACATTAGGAATCTCGACGATGACAATTTGATACTTATTCTGTGCAGGATGGAGATGGGTATGTGACTTGCACTCAATCTATTTGATAAAAAACCTGAATGTCACTGCACTTAATTGTATTTGCCACTCTTTCTTTCTGATTTTTTTTTAAAAACTGAATTCTGATAAAACGATGTTATTGAGTTGAAGTCGTGATTTGAACAAATTCAAATGTAAATTGTAATATGTGTGTGTGCCTTAAGAGTCTCCATGTTCAATTTTATGCTTTATGTTATAATAAGCACTTGGTGTGGTTTTATTGTCCTGAAGTTGTAATTTATGCAAAACCATATATTAATTGTAATATATGCATGCCTTAACATCCCCATGTTCAATATTATGCTTGGAAAATCAAGCTGGTGTCACTGGTTAATTTCCTTGGCATTTTAGAGAAGTCGATGTTGTTTCTTTTTTCATGTGTGTGCATGCATGCTCATGTGTGGTTGGGGCCATGCAGAATTGTTGTAGCACATAAATGTTGATTAAAATTTTTATTTGTAACTATAAGAATTAAGACTAATATTTTATTAGAAGTGTATTTTTTATTTGTTAATGATTACGTTGACTTCCTTCTTTATTCAGCAATCATGATGATTCCCTCGAAGACAATCTAATTATTCATGATGCTGGTGCTCATAAAAAAATAAACATGGTTGCAAATACTAGATAAGGGTCTTCTGCGAGGCATCTACTCATGGACACTCCTCTTTTACTTCTGCCTCCGTTACTCCTTCTTTACCTCTTTGTTGCTTTATCTTTCTACAAATGAACAAGTTTCATTAATTGATCTTTATTTGCTTCTCTCATATGATAACCATCAATTTTTGTCCTTTGGGGAATTTCAATATTACTGGAAGTTTCTGCATATGGTTGAACTAATTTAATTCTTACATAAGTTTGACTATGCACAAGTTGTGGTTAGTTCTATTTTGTCATTTATAGTATGTTGTCTTCCGTTACTTGCATTGTTCTTTGACTGATGATCTTCTAATTTTTTTTAGATATTTTGAGTCAATAAGAACTCATGTTGAGTCAGTAACAATGCAACACATGGTGTGGATATACCACAATTTAGGTGGCACAATGTTTCTATTGTAACTAAGAGGCGTCACCACATATTTAACTTCACCTTACATATTTAACTTATTCATATTTTCTACAATGCAATTTTATCTTGCACTTAAAAACTGTCTTTTTAAAATCTGACTCAAGCTTTGAAAGGATTATAAGGATGATAATATTAAATGTGTCATTTTTAATATCAGATCATTAAAGACAAAATAATCAACTTCAAACTATTACATATATTTCACTTCAAACCATCTTTATAACAATTGATGTGCCAAGAATATGGATAAAGACACGTAAAAGAATTAGAAATGCGGTCAGAGAGGCACATGAGTGCCTCTCTTGCAGCTAGTATAAATAATGTTAAATAGTATTGCACATCATATGGAACCTTAAATTACCTGTTCGTCAATGAACAACATGTCGATGCTGCTTACTGAGTCGGATCTATGAATATACCATATATTCATTATCCTCGCTGCCAATTTCCATGTTTCTATGGGATCGTTGATATCCTCAATGGGGCTGATTTTTCGTGACATCCTTTTAGATATATTAAAATATCATACACAGAATGATTATGAAAGTTAAAAAGGACAGATTGAATGGATATATAAGTAAAAGAAATTCTCCTAAAAGGTTGAACAATATCAAGCAATGTCAATCACCCAATTAAATAGGGAAAGGATATGGTTGTTGACTCTACTAGGCCTGGTGGAAAGAATCTGCATTTAAAAGAATACAACATGCATGTATAATTGTCTACTGTAATGTAGTATATTATTACTTAGAAACTATTCAACCGAAAACATGTGATTAGATGAAACTACTAATGGTCAAGATAAAGACATGACAATCTAATGTCGATAGAAACCATAGCAGATAAATTAAATCATGAAGCAGAGTGACCTGTTGGCTTTTGAATCACTGAGGAAAGTTACAGAGTATTTGGGTGTAGTCTGAATTGGTGAAGAGAAGACAGAATGCTTCTATATATTGTAGATATGTGCAAAACATGTGTATTTTTATAAAACATGGCTGTTAGGAAGGGGAAAAAAATCTTCGAAAATGAGTATATAGAACCATTAAGCCGTTTTAGTATTTAGTATCCAACACAAAATAAAAGAAATATAGATAATATAGAAAAGTTTTAACAGTGATTGTGAAAAGATCATATTGAAAGATCAAGCAAAGTTTTAACAGTGATTGTGAAAAGTTCTTAAGCCAAGTGAGGAGCAGTCCATATGCCTGTGAGGAAGGGGGGGAAGTATATTTTTGCAGAATGACCAGATTTAAAAAAGGGAAAGTAAGAAGGGATGTTACAAAATAAGCAAGAATAAAGAGAAAAAAAAATGAAGGATATTAAGTTACCTGGAGAGGATTGTCAATGAATGTCGAAATTTTTTGAAACCGAATATTGTGGACTGAGAGGATTGAGTGGTGATGGACCAAAGGAGAAAGAGAAATGTCGGGATGAAGTGAGAAATGATGGGTATAGGTGTGAAAGAAAGGAGGGGAAGAAAGAAGATATCATCAGAAAGATAGAAAAGAAGATAATATAATAATAGAATGATATAGAAGGTATGCGTGGCCAAATTCAAAACACAGGTAAAAAAAGGTGGGGGAATAATAACAGTGAATAAGAAGATGACACGTGTATAAAGAGGAACCTTGTTTTCCTAGATTAAGTTAAATTAAATTAAACAAATGTTAATAAAAAGAAATAAAAAAAATAAAAAAAAAATAAAAAAATGTTAATTGAAAAAAAAATTTATTAAATAAAAAACAATTTTTAAAAAAGTTTCAAAAAAATTTAAATAAATAAATTTAAAAAAAATTTGAAAATAAATAAAGTTTAATACAAAAAGTTATAAAAAAAAAATTAGAAACAAATTTAAAATAAAATTCGAAGAAATATGTAAATAAAAAATTATTTTTTTTAAAAAATTTGTTAAGTTTTCAAAAAAATGGCTAAATTATACTTTTGGTCCCCAAATTGTTTTTCAATATTCAATTTGGTCCCCGAGTTTTTAAAATGTTAATTTTGGTCCCTAAGTTCCTAAAGCTTATTCAATCGAGTCATTTCGTCATGTTGACTAACAGACATGGACGTTGACCCCGTCTGGTTCGCCAGAATTGAGGACCAAATTGAACATTGAAAAACAACTTGGGAACCAAATTGAACATTGAAAAACAATTTGGGGGTCATTATTTTTGGGTCAACTTCCATGTCCGTTATTCAACTTGACGGAATGACTCGATTGAATAAATTTTAGGAACTTAGGGATCAAAATGAACATTTTTAAAACTTGGGGACCAAATTGAACATTGAAAAACAATTTGCGAACCAAAAGTGTAATTTAGCCTTAAAAAATCAAAAACAATTTTTAAAAATTGTTTTTTTGTTAAAAAGTTAATAATTTTTTTTAAAAAAATTTTGTTAAATTTTTTAATATTTTTTTAAAAACCGAAAAAAATAAAACAAATTAAATAAAAAACTAAATTAATTAATAAATAAAAAAACATTTTTAAAAAACAATCGAAAAAAATATATATAAAAATTTATTTTTTTAAAAAAATCAAATAATTTTTTTAAAAAAAAATGTGGGTTGAATTTAAAAAAAATATATAAAAGAATTCGAAAAATATGTATATACATAGAAAATATATTTTTTAAAAAATTAAATAAAAAATATTTTTTTAAACAAAATTTGTTAAATTTTTTTTAAAAAAAAATCGAATTTTATTTTAAATAAAACAATTTTTTTAAATAAAAAAAAAAAGAGACCGCACGTGTCGTCATTTGAAGATCAAACAATTGAAAATGATCCCTCATTAATATATTATAGATTCTCTGATAACAATTTAAAAAAAAAATGTGTACATTTAAAATTACATCACCCTCTTTATAAAGATGTCGGAATTGAAATGTAAATATGCAAAGATGAGACAAAATCAGAAATTAATTGTAATGGAATTTTGTGCCAGGTGAATCGTGTTTGAACTTTAAACTAAATAAATATTCAACTATCTTATTTAGACATAAATTTTTGACATTATATATTATATTTATTTATCTTTATCTCTCATTTATTTTTTATCTTTTTATATATACGTATTTTAAAAATACACAATAAAAATAAAAGAAAGTCACAAGATATCTCATTTTTTATGTTTAAAAATCATTTCCCTAAATAATAAGGTTAAGGTACGTCGTATTTTGCCAGAAAATTGTTGACATATAAACGTGCCTACGTAGGACGGTGGCTTCTACGGTGAAGCCTTCAACATTTTCTCATATCCTTCACCCCCACCGTATCACCACCTCAACAGTGAAGGAGGATTCTCCCCACCGACCACCCCACCCTTACCTCTCTGCCCCTCTGCCACCACCAACAATCGGACCACCATGCCGCCCAACATCCTGGTTGTTCTTATTCTGGCCACCGCCTAACCATCTAATTGTTCTTATTCTGGCCACCGCCTTCATCGTCATATATGCTCCGACCACCGCTGTGTCCTCTGCTCTACCATAACAACAACCTTGGAACCACCATCGCTCCTCATCGTTTTCTACCCTCATCAACACATCCTCTGCCATCACCTTTGTGCGTCTCTGGTTCTGTTCTGCAAAAGTAAAACGTTGTTTCGAGGTTCGGGTCAATAATCTCCACGACCCATTCCTGAAAGTGTTCGCCTTTCTTTTCCGTTTAAGCACTGGCGGTGGCGGTTGAGACTCGCAGAGGAGGTAGTGGATTGTGCATCATCATCCATTTGACATTTCGATGACGTATTACGATGTAGATCTATGAGAAGCTGAACGAAATCGCCGATGAGAGAAGAGGCGGAGCGTAGGTCTATGAGAGGACCATACCATAGAATAGGGAAAGGGGAGGGGCGATGGTGGTTGAGGTGATGGGAGCAGAGCGGCCGCAAGGAGGAAGGGAAATGGCGGCAGCGACGACAGCGGTTCTCGGTGGTCGTTTGGTGAGGAGGGGAGTCCTAAGAGATAAAGGGCAATACTATATTTTTCAAAAAAAAAAACTTGTTTTTAATTTTTGGATAAATCAATATTTTGATCCCTGACACGAATTCTCGATTTAGTCCAGTAAAAAAATTATTAAAATGATTCTTATAATTATAAAAAGTTTGTTTGGTTTATGTAGTATAAAATTTTAGGGACTGATTTGATAATTTTTTGTTTGTATAAGAATCAAACAGGTAACATATAGGGACCAAATGGAGAATTTCTATATATGTAGGGATCATTTTAATAATTTTTATATATAGGGACCGAATCAAGAATTCGTATTATGTACGGGGATCAAAATATTATTTTAACCTTAATTTTTTTAAATCAATAAATCTGGATCGTGAATTATTTAATTATTATATCTAAAGGTTCAAAATCATTTCTGATGAAAAAAAATAATATCTATACCCGTATAGACAATTTTTGCAGCCTTCACCGTAGAAGCCACCACCACGTAGGAATGAATAACCAATGGACGCTAACAGCCAAAAAGGTTTTACAAAAGCTCACATTTCCATGAAACAGCTTTGTCTCACAATAAGTGTTTCTCTCACTCTCTTGATAATTGACATTGACATTGACATTTGATGACACGCAACACAATTCTCTATTATTTCCCTTCTTTACACTTCTTTCACTTTTTCTCATCATCATCTCCCTCTACTCCTTTGCTCCATCTCATTCATCACCCCACCAGCTTAAACCAAATGTTTGTTCCCCCTCTTCAACTTGTGATTTTGTTACTTTCATTCTTCTTAGTACTTGGTTTAATGGAAGTGTTACAATTATTTGCAGTAGTATATATCTTGGATCATAATTTTGTATTATGCTGATTAGAATGAACATGATTAACTTAGTTTTGTAGTTTTAAGTTACGGTTCTTTCATTTTGCACCCAATGATCGAGTTTATTGTTTAGGGTACTATTTGATGGTTGAATTTAGAAAAGTTTGGATTTTTAACCTCCTGCTTTGTTTTCCATCACGGGTTTCTTCAGAATCTGGTATTCTGGTTCCGGCTCACTTGTCAGAATTTTTGTGGGTTAAATGAGAATTTGTTCTGTTTGTGCCAATACTCATCATTGACACATAAATCAAAGTGATCCTGGAAAGTGGGGGTTTGAGCTGAAAAGTTCAGAAGATTCTGCTTTTCATGTGGTGGGGTCTGATAAATCATGAATTTTGACATGGAATGATAACTTTATCATAAAAGACGACTCTGTGATGGTGGATAATTGAAGTACAATTGAGGGGCACCAAAAATTTTTGTCCCCCAAAAGACTGAGTTGTGCTGCTTTTAGTTGTGGCATACTTGCACTGCCCAAAATTGCATTTTTGACAGAATTCTAATCAGCATGCTTTATAGTGTTTTGGAATGAGTCATTGAACTTAAGATGTACCCATACTTGTATTTATAGAGGTTGCAATTGCATATTATCTATGCATTTGGAATGCATTTGATAGGAATTCATGTTATTTAATCACTGTATTTTAATCTCACATTCAGAAGATCCTGGGGAGAGCATAAATAAATATGGGCATAATGGAGATAACTAATGTTAATGAGTATGAGGCAACTGCAAAGGAAAAATTGCCAAAGATGGTTTATGATTACTATGCATCAGGGGCAGAGGACCAGTGGACTTTGAAAGAGAACCGAAATGCATTCTCAAGGATTCTGTAATCTACTTTTCTCAAGACCTCAATTTATCTGTTTTGGCCCTCATTTTTATACAAAAGCTATGTTCATCTTTCCTTTGATTACCAAGGATTCACAATGATGTTCCACTTTTATGAGATTGCTACTTATGCTTCCTTTATTTAGTTTCTTTCTCCCCTTTAACTTTGTATTTATGGCTGAATCCCTTCTCTCAAAGTCTAATCGGTTTACTTATAAACAGGTTCCGGCCACGTATACTTATTGATGTAAGCCACATAGACTTGACAACGACTGTATTGGGCTTCAAAATATCAATGCCTATCATGATTGCTCCTACAGCCATGTTAAAGATGGCTCATCCTGAAGGTATGTGATTAAGGTGGAATGATTATAGGAAGAGGTATATAGAATGCTTCCTTTCATTTAATTGAATGAGAGCTTATCTTGTGTCTCTTGATAGAAAGCTTAAGGAGTATGGATATACTGAAGCTAGTAAAGGTTCTACATTCTTTATCTTAATGATTGCAACACAAAGCATAATAACAATGTGAATACCACAAAAAATGGCTTCAGTAATTGAACAAGAAAAATCTTCTTTGGGGGATATGGGGCCTTTAGATTTTACTCTGTTTAACTAACTATACTGTAAGCACAAGTACATAAAGAGAGGATTTAAAATGTTTTTTGTTAATTACAAAGCCACAGAACTTTTCCTTCTCAAGAAAAACTGCCGGTATCCTTTCTTACATAGGACTGCAATTCATATGAAGCAACAGAATTTATGAGAAAAATCCGATTCAGTCTCATAAGCATTTCGAGGAGAAAATTCCAGGTAGTCAAGACTAAGCCCAAATTGTACTCTATAATATTTACAATGAATTTTAGATGATTGTAATGAGTTTTGTTGATGAGTCAACTTTTATGTGGAGATGAGCCAGCCCAAGAGAAGCAACTGAGTTAGTTATTGAATAGGGATTAAATGGTCTTGATGCCGAGGTGTGAAAGTGGGAAGAATCTGAGTTCAACCTGCACCCTTTTTGCCCTGCTTTTTATTCTTCCTCTCTATGGACCTCTCTTTTATTCCTGTACTTTCTCTACACACTTAATTCAGTAAACTTCCTGAACTATTCTCTTTAATAACATCAGAGTGCATTTTTCATATTGTCTAGTTTGTCACTTCAATTATCAGTAACTATTTAGTAATCTAGATCAGCTTCATTAAAATGATCTCAAGAAGACTAGTGTTTTCAAATGAAACAGAAAAGATTTGGGTAGTTTCCGGAAAATGTGTTTTATTTATTTATTTTAAAGAGCTGAATGCTCCAATCTTGACTTCATCAGACTGCTGTGGTTGTTAGTCCAGTATATGCTTTAAATTATAAAATTTATCAGAAATTAAACACCAGCTTCGCAGTTTTTATTAATGCAGAAGTCCTTGATTCTTAATTTGTTTTTAATTGAAGTTTACTCTTTACCGCAATTTATAAAAACTTCTAAATTAAACCAAATGACGCAACTTCTGTGCAGGAGAACGTGCTGTCGCTAGAGCAGCATCAGCAGCTGACACAATCATGGTATGGTTTCCACCATATTTGTTCTTACTTTAGTTTTATTCCCAAACAAGAACTATATTTGTTTTCCTTGTAGTTGTCTTGTACATTTGACTCTAATATGAATGGTATAGGCCTATTCACCTGCATGCATTTGTTGTACTTATTTACTATCTGGCAGATTAATTTTTATAATTTTGTCACAGACACTATCCTCATGGGCTACTTCCAGTGTCGAGGAAGTTGCTTCAACAGGACCTGGCATTCGTTTTTTCCAACTCTATGTGGGTATATTCCTCTCATTTCTTCTTATCATGATTCTCTTTTCTGTGATTTGTGTCACAAGTCTTCCCATTGAATACAAGAACATTTCCTTTTCCAGTAAACATTTTCAAGGAACTTAGTATAAAACAGGAACTCTCTTTTGATATATGAACTGTAACGTACTTTATTTTGTTGCTTTTTTAGTAATGCTTTAATATGTTGGGAAATTAAGGCTTGATTCCTGCATACTGCGAGGACAATTTATTACTCGTTCTTTGTTTTCCATGACACTTACCAGAAAATATCATAATAGTTTCACAAGACATTTCTTTTCCTTCCACTAAGTAGCTGCTGGCTCTTATGCAGTAATTTCTTTCGTATTTCCATTTAAAAACAAATTGTTGTCCTCCTTGCTACAGTTATATAAGCACTAAGATTATCATGTATGGTTCTCAATTATATTGAGTTATAAGCGAATATATTGCTGTTCTTTTCTCCTCTTAGGTGTATAAAGACAGAAATGTGGTTACACAGCTTGTGAAAAGAGCTGAAAGAGCTGGTTTCAAGGCAATTGCGCTTACTGTGGACACTCCACTTCTTGGTCGTAGGGAGGCTGATATTAAGAACAGGTTTGGCAAGCATTTGGAGATTTCAATGCGATCATCATTTTACAAAACTTTACACGGGTCATAATGGTTAAATTGATAAATATCCTATGTTAAACATATCATACTACTTGCTTGTTTACTGGGGTTTTGTACAGATTTACATTGCCATCACACCTGACATTGAAGAATTTTGAAGGATTAGATCTTGGAAAGCTGGATAAGGCGAGTGTTAAGTATGAAATTTTGAAATTAGATATGTTTTTCCATTGATGGTCATCTTATTATTGTTGTTGCTGCTGTTGCAATTCACCTTGCAGACTAATGACTCTGGTCTAGCCTCTTATGTTGCTGGCCAAGTTGACCGGTCTCTCAGCTGGAAGGTAATATAGATCTTTCACACATATTATTTCCTAATCTGTGACATTGAATGTCTAATAGTATGGTAAACCTTGTTATAGGATGTGAAATGGCTAAAAACAATCACCTCATTGCCAATTCTAGTTAAGGGTGTACTTACTGCTGAAGATGGTAAGCATATCAAGCCGGCACACTTTGATGCTTCCCTGTCCATTATATCTTTGTTAGGATTGTTTTCTTAATCTTGAATGTAATCCCATATCCTATGCTAATAATGTAGCAAGAATAGCTGTAGAAGTTGGAGCTGCTGGAATCATTGTTTCAAATCATGGAGCTCGCCAACTTGACTATGTCCCAGCAACTATTATGGCTCTGGAAGAGGTACCGTTATTAAGTGTGAGGGGGTGTATTAAGTGTCTAAGTCCCACATTGGTTGAGTATATGAGCCAAGAACCATTTATAATAACTTGGACATCCCTCCCTCTATGAGCTAGCTTTTAGAGTGGAGTTAGGCCCACTTATTCTAACATGGTACCAGAGCCTCCCACGATATTGGGCCACCTGCAGATGTCCAGTCCTGCAAATTTCACGCTTCAGATTGGTTGAGTATATGAGCCAAGAACCATTTATAATAACTTGGACATCCCTCCTTCTATGAGCTAGCTTTTAGAGTGGAGTTAGGCCCAATTATTCTAACAACCGTGTCCTAATCATTTCTGGAAAACTTTTCATATTAATTGAATTAGAAATGAATCACTTCTTGACAGTCTGATTTAGGTCTCATTTTATCATTATTGGTTGTGGACCAGAAGTCTTTGCCTATTCTTCATTTAATTTTAGTTAACCATGTGTTATGCATAAGTTTGAAGCTGTTATATTTTCAATCATTCCAAGACACCTTTTCATTAACTTTTTACCTTACTCATATTCATTACAATTTATTTATTTATTTTCATTTTTGGGTCGTATCGAATAATATATTAAGATGTTGGAAATATTGTTGTTACTAGTTTTCCATCCTTGTTCATTTAGTTATGCGTGGAAGTGGAAGTTTTCCTTTTATTTAATTTTTTTTTTGTCATTTTTTTTAATACCTTAACATTGCAGGGATATTCCTTTTAATTATTTTTTATTAAGGTTTTGGGTTCTTGCCTTGAATAGGTTGTAAAAGCTGCACAAGGAAGAGTTCCTGTTTTTCTGGATGGTGGAGTCCGCCGAGGGACAGATGTTTTCAAGGCACTGGCACTTGGAGCATCCGGTATATTTGTAAGTATATGAAAGTCTGATCACCATCGTAGCAAATTAAACTATCTAATGCTTAACTTACTTCTGTTGGGAAAAAGCCAGAGATAATAATCTTCAATGAAGCAAATATTTTTTCCCTTGACCTGTGCAAATAAATAGGCACAACAAAAATATTCTTTCACAGGATAATATCAATGGCAGAAAAATAGATAGCAATGACACCACAATTTTTAACGTGGAAAACTCCCCAGTGTAGGGATAAAAACCACGGGACCAAGTCCAGCAAAAACTTCCACTATAAATAATAATGGGTACACCAAGTCTTCCTGGAAATACTGGAGAACACCAAATCAGCAATACATCACCCAAAAGGTGGATACAAGCAAGCAACAAGAGGGAAACCCCATAACAATGGGTATAACAACTCAGCTCAAAGAGAAGGCAAACCAGCAATATAATGATATCAAAATATTGCTCTCAACACCAGGAACAACATAGTAAAATTTCATAAAGAATGGAGATAGTTTACTCATCTGATGAAGAGCACAAAGTTCCTCCCTTTTCTTCTTCTCCTCCCTGCGCGTCGAAACCCCTCCCCTATTACTCACCTATTTTTCTTTCACGTCAGGCACACACCACTGACTAAAACCCTTTCTTTCCTTTTTATTTGAACTTTTTAAGTTCCCTTTTTTTTTAATGCCACATGGGCTTGGGCCCATTATTAACCATTCCCTTTTTTTTTTCTTTTCTTTATTTTTACTTTTTATCTAGTGGGTCCCATTTAGGAGGGAACCCACCCAACAAATCTCCCCCTTCCCGACTAAGTGGGAAGATACTGCTCAACCATGCCTGCTATCTTTCTGCAACAAATCAACTTTGTCATAGGCAAGGTCTTTGTCATCATATCTGAACCATTTTCATCAGTATGGATCTTTTCAAGTGAAAATGTCTTCATCTCTAGCCAATCTCGTATCCAATGATACCACACCTCAATGTGCTTTGACCTGGAATGAAAAGTTGGATTCTTGCTGAGATGGATAGCACTCTGACTGTCACAAAACAACACAAACTTCTCTTGCTTGAGGCCCAACTCTTGTAGGAATTTTTGCATCCACAAAAGTTCTTTAGAAGCTTCAGTAATGGCAATATACTCAGCCTCAGTGGTAGACAAAGCAACACATTTTTGTAATCTTGATTGCCAAGACACCGCTCCCCCTGCAAAAGTCATCAAATATCCAGAAGTAGATTTTCTAGAATCAACATCACCGGCTATATCTGAATCTGTGTAGCCGTCTAACACGGGTTGACCACCCCCAAAGCATAAACATACTCTAGAGGTGCCTCTGAGATACCTGAAAATCCACTTCACTGCTTGCCAATGGTTTCTACCAGGATTAGAGAGAAAACGACTAACAACTCCAACAACATGGGCAATATCCGGCCTTGTGCATACCATAGCATACATCAAACTACCAACCGCGGATGCATAAGGAACCTTCTTCATCTCTTCTTTGTCTTTCTCACTTGTAGGGCATTGTTGAGAGCTCAACTTGAAATGACTTGCAAGTGGAGTACTAACAGGTTTGGAATTGCTCATGTTAAACCTCTCTAATACCTTCTCAATATACTTATGTTGAGACAACCACAATTTACCATTCTTCCTATCACGAGTAATTCTCATGCCAAGGATTTGCTTTGCAGGACCCAAATCCTTCATAGCAAAGGCCTTGCTCAAATCTTTCTTCAGACAATCAATCTTCTTTGTGTCATGACCAACAATCAACATGTCATCCACATATAGCAAGAGGATAATAAAATCATCATCAAGGAATTTCTTCACAAACACACAGTGATCTGAAGTGGTTTTACTATAACCATGTTTCTCCATGAAAGAATCAAATTTCTTGTACCATTGCCTTGGTGCTTGCTTGAGTCCATACAAACTTTTCTTCAACTTGCACACAAGCTGCTCTTTTCCTTTGACCTTGAAGCCTTCAGGTTGCTCCATATAAATTTCCTCCTCCAAATCACCATGAAGGAATGCTGTCTTCACATCAAGTTGTTCAACCTCTAGGTTCAAGCTAGCTACTAATCCAAGCACAACTCGAATAGAGGACATCTTCACCACAGGTGAGAAAATTTCTTCAAAGTCAATACATTTCCTCTGATTGAAGCCTTTCACAACCAATCTTGCTTTGTACATTGGTTGGGAGCTGTTCTCTTCTAATTTCAGCTTGAACACCCACTTGTTCTTGAGTGCTTTCCTACCCTTAGGCAACTTCACCAATTCAAATGTGTGATTCTCATGCAAGGAATTCATTTCTTCTTGCATGGCCTTCAACCACTCTTCCTTGTGCACATTTGCAATAGTCTCTTCATAACTTTCTGGCTCTCCACCATCAGTGATCATCACATACTCATGTGGAGTGTATCTTTGGGAAGCATGACGCTCTCTGGTAGATCTTCTCAACTGAGGCTCAACTGGTGGCTCAAATGGAACCTCTTCAACTGGTTCATCGTGGTGAGGTGTAGGGTCGTCAATTGCATTCCCATCATCTACCTGTATATCTCCCCCTTCAACAAGAGTTCCAGTAAGGGGTTTAGGCACAACATCAATATAACTTCTGGCGACCGGTTTTTGTTTCTCAGCTTTCTCAAAATCTTCAATGGTTTGGTCTTCAAGAAATATCACATCCCGGCTTCTGATAATTTTTCTGTCAGCTGGATCCCAGAGTCTATAACCAAACTCTTCATGACCATAACCCAAGAAGACACATTGTTTGGATTTTCCATCGAGCTTGGACCTCTCATCTCTTGGAATGTGAACAAAAGTCCTGTAGCCAAACACTCTCAAATGACTATAAGAGACATCTTTCCCTATCCATACTCTGTTTGGAACATCACCATCTAGTGGCACAGAAGGAGAAAGGTTGATCAAATCCACTACAGTTCTCATTGCTTCACCCCAAAAGGATTTGGGTAATTTTGCATGAGGGAGCATACACCTGATTCTGTCATTAATGGTACGGTTCATTCTCTCTGCAACTCCATTATGTTAAGGCGTCTTTGGAACTGTCTTCTCAAGCCTGATTCCATGTTCTTTGCAATATTCTTCAAACGGACCCCTGTATTCACCACCATTATTTGCTCGGACACATTTCAACTTGCTTCCTTTTTCTCTTTCAACACTTGCATGAAAGTGCTTGAAGACACCAAGTACCTGGTCTTTAGATTTCAAAGCAAAAGCCCACACTTTTCTATAGTGATCATCAATAAAAGTAACAAAGTATGAAGCACCACCAAGAGACTTACAATCCATAGTGCAAACATCAGTATGAACTAAATCAAGAACATTTGGCCTCCTATGAGGACCAGAACTACGAAATGAAATTCTATGTTGTTTTCCAACAAAACAATGAGAGCAAGTATTTAAAGGTGTACCTTTCATAGGAAGAGAATTTTTCCTGGCAAGGATGTTGAGTCCTTTCTTACTCAAGTGACCAAGGCGCATATGCCACAAATCAGAAGAAGCATCTTCAACTGCATTCACTTCCTCCTTGCTTAACTTTCCAGGCATCCTGTAGAGAGCAGTGAAGCTTTCTTCTTTTGCCACCACTAGTGACCCTTTGGAGAGCTTGCATATGCCACCACCAAAGTAAGTATGATAACCCTCAATGTCCAAGGCTTTAACAGAAATCAAGTTAAGACGGATATCTGGAACATGTCTGACATTCTTCAATTGCAGCTTGCACCCAATGCTAGTTTCAATCCAAACATCTCCCATACCAACAATTTTACATACCCCTTCATTTCCCATTTTAACTGTGCCAAAATCACCAGCAGTATAAGATGAGAAGAAATCATGCCTAGGAGTGACATGGTATGAGGCTCCAGAATCAACAATCCATTATAGAATTATCATCACAGATAATGTAAACATCACTATCAGATGCAACTGCAGTTGTGTCTTTATCATTTTTCTTCTCTTTGTCTTCATCTCTTTATCTTGACTTCTCTCTCTTTAGGAACCTGCATTGTCTTTTGATGTGTCCCACCTTGCCACAATGATAACATTTCACTTCTTTTCTAGTCCTGGACTTGCTTCTTGACTTGCTACGATCACGTCGATTTTTCATGCTTATGGAAATGTCTGGTTTGACTTCTCCCCCGTGACTCTGCAACTAGTGCTTCTGACTGAGTGGAGGTGCCATTCAAACCACGCTCCTTTCTTCTAGCTTCTTCATTCAACATGCTCTCTTTTACCATTAACATTGTCAACTTCTCATTAGGAGCTGAAATAGTCAATGTCACAACCAGAACTTCCCAAGTGTCAGGCAAGGAACTAAGCAACAACAAGGCGTGCAACTCATCATCTAATTTAATATATGTTCATTCAATCGATTCACAGATATTCAAAAAATACTCATATGCTCGCCATTGAATCCCCTTCTTTGTATTTCATATTCACCAAATTTCCGGACCGTAAATGTTTTATTTTGCACATTCTTCCGCTCATACAGCTAAAGCGACTTCTTCCACATTTTATGGGCATCTGTTTGTGTCTACATGAGGATATATACTCAAATCCAGCCACTGCCTAATCAAAGCAACTGCCTTTCTATTCATCTTCTTCCAATCACTTTCATTTTTATCCTTGGGTCGAGCAGTGTCCCCCTCAATGGGATCATACAAGTTTTTGCTATATAGCATATCTTCCATGAGGGTCTTCCAAAGTGTATAATTTGTAGAGTTCAGCTTAATCATATTTGGCCCTTGATTTTCCTCCATATAAATGCACAATACAGAACAACCTAAGCTCTGGATACCACTTTGTTGGGAAAAAGCCAGAGATAACAATCTCTAATGAAGCAAATATTTTTTTCCCTTCACCTGTGCAAATAAATAGGCACAACAAAAATATTCTTCCACAGGATAATATCAATGGCAGAAAAATAGATAGCAATGACACCACAATTTTTAACGTGGAAAACTCCCCAGTGTAGGGATAAAAACCACGGGACCAAGTCCAGCAAAAACTTCCACTATAAATAATAATGGGTACACCAAGTCTTCCTAGAAATAATGGGGAACACCAAATTAGCAATACATCACCCAAAAGGTGGATACAAGCAAGCAACAAGAGGGAAACCCCACAACAATGGGTATAACAACTCAGCTCAAAGAGAATGCAAACCAACAATATAATGATATCAAAATATTACTCTCAACACCAGGAAAAACATACTAAAATTTCATAAAGAATGGAGATAGTTTACTCATCTGGTGAAGAGCACAAAGTAGCACAAAGTTCCTCCCTTTTCTTCTTCTCCTCCCTTCACGCCGAAACCCCTCCCCTGTTACTTACCTATTTTTCTTTCACGTCAGGCACACACCACTGACTAAAACCCTTTCTTTCCTTTTTATTTGAACTTTTTAAGTTCCTTTTTTTTTTTAATGCCACATGGGTTTGGACCCATTATTAACCATTCCCTTTTTTTTTTTCTTTTCATTGTTTTTACTTTTTATCCAGTGGATCCCATTTAGGAGGGAATCCATCCAACAACTTCAAATGCCAAGGAAACTTATTTAGGCCCCCCCCCCCCCCATATTCATGCTATTTATATTTTATTGATAGTTCGATTATGCTCTTTCTACTTATCATCAATCTTTTATATCATATTGAATTTCAAATCTGTTAATTACTAGAACCTCGCCTCGCCTCGTGCGTTGCACGGGTACATATACAAGTTTATATATGTATTTACCTTTTATCTCAAACTTTAGATTGGAAGACCTGTGCTGTTTTCTTTGGCTGCTGATGGTGAGGCTGGTGTAAGAAAGGCACTTCAGATGCTTCATGATGAGTTTGAATTAACTATGGCACTGAGTGGTTGCCGTTCGCTCGAGGAGATAACTCGCAACCATGTTGTAACAGAGTGGGATCACCTGAAAATTGCTCCCAAGTTATGAGGTGACAGGCACAGCACTCCCAGTTTGTTCACCACTATGGTTGGAGCCTGAGAGGTTACACATCAAGAACCTCATAATAATAAGAATTTTAGAACAACTTTTCTTTTCATTTGATGCTTCAATAGAAAACCTTTGTTGTTACAATGAGCTATCCATTAATAACTGCTACTTTATTCACTGTATAGAATAAATTTTTACCTAGACTTTAATTTCATTGCACTTGGTGCTGGGATTTTGGTATTGCCAATAAAACAAAATGTGTTCTTTCTTACCAAAAGCAGAAGTTTTATGATCATGTATCTCCCACTATTAACATTTTTTTTTTAAATTAAATCTTTCTTTATACACAAAGTTTTACTCCTGCCTTGTTCCAATACAAGTGAGAATTTCTTTGTTTGTGATATGAGTGAAAAGAGAGAGACGTTTTGATAGGGTCTTCTTTGAACAAGAATAAGCCAAATCGTTGATAATGAGTCTATTAATGCAGCAAGTAAATTGGATACTGCTTTCTTCCTAAAGATGCAATATTATTATTTACATAGGTTTGGTATTGTTGTTTCCTGGTTTTGTTGTATATGGGTTTAAATACTCCTAGTATTCTTAGGGTGCATTTGGGTAAACAATTTAATTAAGAGCTTATCACATAAGACCTTATCGCATAAGAGCTTATACCATAAGCGCTTAAAGAAAGAAAAAGAAATAAAGGGGCATGAGAGGATTCGAATAGTGAAAAACACGGAGAGGGTGTTCAGTGTCTAGGCTCTTAATTATGATAATTCCATAAGCTTCTCCAAGTGACTTATGAAAATAAGTCAAAAACTCCTTATGGGATGTCGTAAGTTATTTTTATAAGCTCTGTCAAACATATTGTATAAGAGCTTATGTCATAAGATAAGTCAAAAAGAGTTTAAATAAGCTCTTCCAAACACCACCTTAATCAATATACTTTTTGTTTATCAAAAAAACAAAATGCAGCAAGTCTTGACACCAATTCTCAGAGATAGTTTTGATAAGAGCTTAAGGCTCTGTTTGGCAAGTCCAATAAGTTAGCTTATAGCTTATTTGATTAACTTATAAGTTTGTTCGACTGAAAGAGAGGTGTTTGGTAAATAAGATTATCTCATTAACTTATAGCCTTTCTTCATAAGCTAATTTATTTAGCTTATGACTGATAGCTTATAGCTTATTGAATTTTCTCTTGATTTTACCTCCCATTCATTTAATGAATTCCTACTTTATCATCTATATCATAAATATGTCCTTTTATGTCATTTTATATTAATAAGTTAGTTCAACCTCTAATTTTATCAAACACTTCAAATTCAATCAGCTAGCTTTCTAGCTATCAGCTAAAAATTAGCATATCAGCTATCAGCTAGCTTATCAGCTATTTAAGAAGGTGTTCCTGATGAAGACTTGCTTCTTGATTAGCCCGACATGTAGGATCATTACACTTGAGTTGATGATTTTGATATCAAGAATTGGAGAAATGATTGACACAAAATTTCAGCCTAACGAAGCTATGCAGATTAGGGGCTTGACTTTGTTTCTTTTATTTAATTTTTCTCTTCTGTTTACATAAGATATAGAACTTGCAGACCAAGGAAAAGGAGACAGAAAGGAGACCAAGTAGGGATCAAACTTGTGATATTAAACACATGGAACAAATCAACAAACAGGATCTGGAATCACAGAATTCAAGAAGCAAGTAGAATTTTAAAAATTTGTAATTAGATTCTTGAATTTATAGAAAATTTTAATTAAATCGGCTAATTTATATTTTTTGTTCCTTATCTTTATTTTAGGTTTCAATTTGGTCTCTCTTTTATTTTTTGTTTCGAAATGGTCCCCTTATTTTTACTTTAGGTTTCAATTTGTTCTTTTCCGTTTAAATTGTGATAGAGAGGATCACATTGGTATAACTTTTACAAAATAATGGGCCATTTCAGAATAATAATAAAAAGGTTAAAGTAATCTTTTGGTCCCTATACGTGACACTGATTTTCAATTTGGTCCCTATACGTAAAAAGTTAGCAATTTGGTCTCTATATGTGACACTGATTTTCAATTTGGTCCTCACCGCTAATTGGTCCCCATATAAGAGGACCAAATTGCAAAATATTGTCACATGTAGGGGCCAATTCAATAAAAAAATTGAAATCGGTCCCTATATGTGACAATTATTTTCAATTTGGTCCCTATATGTGATAATAATTTGCAATTTGGTCCCTCTTATATAGGGACCAATTAGCGGTGAGGACCAAATTGAAAATCAGTGTCACGTATAGGGATCAAATTGATAACTTTTTACGTATAGGGACCAAATTGAAAATCACTGTCACGTATAGGGACCAAAAGATTACTTTAACCTAATAAAAAAATATCATTTCGGAACAAAAAATAAAACAAGGATCATTTCGGAACAAAAAAATGGACCATTGTTTGAACAAAATAATGGACTATTTCATAAAGAAAAAAAGGAATCAAATTAAAATCTAAAATAAAGAAAAGAAATCAAAAGTATAGTTTAGCCTAATTAAATCCCTCATACACATTTTTATGAGTTCTATTAAGTTTTGGTTAGAGTTTTGTTAACAGTGATCCACTCGTGTCTTTGATGGACCCGAACTTTCTAAAAAAAATTAAAGAAGTGTGTGTGTGGAGGATCCACTTACAAATTTTTGTAAGTTTAGGAACTCGATTACAAATTTTTAAAATTTAAATTTCCATTAATTTTTTCAAAAAGTTTAAAGAACCAACAACGTAATTAACCTATGAATTAACTTGTATTTGCATATAAGTTTATGTATATATATATTGCATTATTTTTCGGTTTATTCCAATTCTGATAATTGTAGTGCTTCAAATGAATCACTAATTGACAACTCACCTTCTCCCTGACCATGGACAAATAGCTTTGGGCCTGTAACATCTGGTCTGTCAATTGGGTTCAACGCTTCATTCATATTGCAGTGGAAATGGAAGAAAATGTTACAGGATTGGGTCTATAACTAATTTCATAATTCATATCATTTAGAAAGGGAGATAAAGGAAATTTAAGTGACGGTGTTTTAATTATAGCCACTTCTTTCTTATCCATCTCACGGATTAAGATGGAAAGGAAGAATTCCACCCACGTGATTTTGCTAATTAAGTTTTGCTTTTCCATTTTACCCATGTTTTTCTTGCTAAAAATGCAAATCGTATATATGCAAATATGAACATGATCTCTTACTTCAAATTTGAATTACTAAATAATATTTGCAAACACTCCTTAACCATATGATTTGGATTCGATCCTGAATTTATGTGTAAATATAGAAAAACAATGTTGAAAGATGATCTTGCTTAGATACCTAATCATAAACTAGAAGACTAACCTTTTATCTATTGGGTGGAAAAATGCTATAAAAAACCAGAAAAAATTGAATTATGAATTGGAAGTTTTTATGATAACTTGTTCGACTTGATATTTAATTTGAATGAATTTGATGATCTTTTAAACATAAATGAAAAATGGCTTTAGAATTATAAATACATGAATTTAAATATTAAGGGGGAAATAGATAGTCAAATTTCAACTCAGCAAACAGAATTTTATATTTGATCTCATGGATACATACAGTCATATAGAATTATGTGGAAAGTGACTGGGTGAAATATCAAGTAAGTAAAGTCATGTGTAGTCAATAATAAGCATTTAGGCAAACATCGTATCGGACCTTCCCAATGTTAATCCAATACACATTAACATGTTTGGAGGTCAGGATAAGACTGATAAAATATGAGAAATTATCTAATTCCCTGTTAATTTGTACTTTGATGAGCCAATATAATATGATAAACTTATTTCTTGCTTATCATATCATGCTCACTAGTCAAAATTCTTATTAGGGGGAGCAGGGTTAGAAACAAGTCGGATAGGATAAAAAGATGTTTCCTATCTAACCCTTACTCCCTAATCATATCTCTTTAAGTTTTACTTTGAATGCAGCACAACGTTGTGGCTTTGGAGAGGTGGCGACACACTGGTAACAGTGGAGTTTCGACGAGGGCGTTGCCACACTTTCCACGCAAAATCAGCGAATTTGTAGGCTATATCATGAAAATCTTCACATGTTCCGGCTTTACAATCCATGTACAACTTATCTACTATTAATGGTAACTAAAACTTAATTTTGAAAAATATATTTAATTCTAGTATATATGTAATTTTGTCATTTGGATATAATTTATATAATTTCTTGTCATTTTTTTTTTTGTTTTACCTTGAACACATGATAAGACAACATAATACTATCTAGTGAGTTTAATCTGGTGCACATCAAACATGTTAAGTCACAAAGTGTCTGACTCTGTTATGCATCTGACTCACTCTCCAATTAGCTCGTGTAAGTTTTGATGAGCCCAAACATTAAACAAATGATTTTAATTGAGCTGTTTGAATATTGCTAATCATCTACTTGAGATGTACTGAAAAGACAATATGTTAATAGGTCAAACTAATAAAAGAATCAAAGCAAACTTCATGTGTCTGACTTCTGCAAGCTCAAGAAACAACAAAAGCTTTGTGTCTGAACAAGACCCTTATATATTAAGTGTCTCGAAGTGTTCTCATACCTCAGACTCCTTGAAGAATAAAGGAAGTAAATATATTCTAAGAGCAAGAAGCAGTTTGATAGTCTGGAAGAGGAAGATGATAATCACAAACAGATTGTCAGTTACTCATAGTGAAGACTCTATTGAAGAATAAAGAGTGAACCTACTCAAATATCTTCACCTTATCTCTTGGATTGAAGAATCAAGAAGTTTTCCAAAAGCTATACAATGATCATTACTCTTTAAGCCAGATTGCAAAACGTTAAAGTATGCAATCCTTTGAAGAAAGCTGAAAGAAGATAGATCTAGTTATAGACTAAGTAAGACTCTCAAAGAAAGAAGCGTCTGAAGCTCTGTTAGAACCAAAAAGACACTCAACACATGTCAGAAACAATAATGCACTCGGAATGCGATCAAAGCCATATCTCTTGATTGAAGACATGATATAAAGAAGCATTTTATCATAAGGATATATTTTCTCTCATTATCGAGTAACATTCAGAGAGAAAATATTGTGTGAAGAAAATACTTAGGTATTTGAATGGAAGAGTATTATCGAAGAAATGAATCAAATAAGTACAATAGTTTGCCCCTTGTCTTCAAATGAGTACAAAAAGGAAGGAAAGATTAAGACCCTGCTGCAACTCTCATTTTATGCAATAAATGTTAAATTTTAATATGTATAACAGTGGATTAGCATTAATTAGTTATTAAATTATAATTAAATTATTAATATATCAGTTATAATATTAATTCCTAATTACGTAACCAATTGATAAAATAGTTGTTGGGTATTTACTAAAGAATGACCCTATGATGGGATGGGTCATTTCTAATATTAACCCATTGAGAGGTCCCTACTCTCTGCTGGTAGGTTATAAGAATAGCCTCCCCATTAGGCATTCTAACAGTCAGTAACACAGAACCAAAACCTACCAGAAAGAGAGGAGTAACCCTCTCATCTTCTCCAACATTCTGAAACTGTTCATCTTCTTCTCATCCTTTGATCTGCTGTGATGGATTCTGCGAATCTCCAAGGTATGAAATCCTCCTCTTTACTTTGATTAACATGAATCACATGCTATGATTTGTATCTGTATGGTATTTAGTATTATATGTTTTCCTTCAATTGGTATCAGAGCCATGGATAGATACATGTTATAGCTGTTCTGAAAATTGTTAGGGATTTTCATATCATGTTATATCAATATGAAAATTGTAAGTTTTCCTTCAACAACTTTCGTTTTCATGCTTGTTCTTCAAAATTCGAAACTATAATTCTGGCCAATGATTTCGAAAATTGTTTAAGGGCTTTTCTTCTCACATGTTATTCGAGTAACATACTCGAAAATCGTTGGATTTCATTAAATAAAACGTGAGAAATCGATGTTTTTCGTTTCCCTTTTGCGTGAAACTGGTTCAATCGCCCGCGAGTTTTGCTCGCCTCGCGATTCTGGGAATCAGCAACAGTTGGAATTCCAGATTCGCCTCGCGAGATTATTCTCGCCTCGCGAATCTGGAAGCCAGCAGAACAGTGAAATTGTCATCCTCTCTGGGTCGCCCCGCGATTACGTTTCTCGCCTCGCGACCCCGAAGGGTGACTGTTCTAGAAAAATGAAAGGTCTCTGGGTCGCCTCGCAAACATGCTCCTCGCCTCGCGACCCCGAAGGCTGACTGTTCTAGGAAAATGAAAGGTTTCAGGGTCGCCTCGCGAACACTTTACTCGCCTCGCGAGTACCCGCGAGAAGACCAAACGTTGCTGACTTTTCACAAGATTCGCCTCGCGAGATACCTCTCGCCTCGCGAATATTTTATGTGAATTAAGTTGTGTGTTCTATGCTGCATTTGCTATACAAAATATTTTTTCTAATGTATAATTGTAGCATGACTATTGATATTTTGTATATTTATTAACTCACCTATCGTGGGTATAATTATACAAAATTTGTGTTGTTAAACAATTAATTATTCTAATGTGTATGGTATTATATTAATAATAATTATACCCTATCGGTGTATTATTATTAATGTAATTCGTTATTATACATTGTACTATTGTCTTAAGCTTATGTCAATTATGGTTTCAAGTACCCTATCGGTATTAGAAATTTTGGTGATGTAAGTTCAGTACATTGTATTATTCTTCTTATTGTATTTCTTATTTATTATGATTCGGGACCCTTAGGCGGAATTATAATGAATAAGAAATTTCTATTATGGGCAAGATTGGCTGAACATATATATATATATATATATGGAATCATATTGCCTTCAACTCTTAATGATTCCTATTCTCTGTTTTATATCAGCCTCCTTCCCAAATTCTGTCAAAACTCTGAATGGGACAAACTATGAGGACTGGAAAGAGTATCTAGATCTCTACTTAACTATTGCTGACTTGGATCTAGCCTTAAGGGAAGACAAGCCAGCAGCTCTCACTGATGAATCTACTGCAGCACAGAAGATTGCTTATGAGAAATGGGAACACTCTAATAGAGTGTGCCTGAAAGTGATGAAGTACACTATGGAGAAATCCATCAGGCAGAGTATCACAGAGACCAATAATGCTAAAGAATATCAGAAAGCTGTTGGGGAGAAATTTATGACTTTTGAGAAGGCTCAGAAAAGTCAATATCTTTCCTTGTTTGACAAGACCAAATATGATGGGGTCCAGTGGTGTGCGTGAGCATATCATGAAGTCGATGCACTATTACAACAAACCGAGATCTCTTAAAGTGGAAATTGGTGAAAGCACTTTAATCTACTGGGTTCTTGAATCTCTTCCTTCACAATTCGATGTAATGAAGACTTCTTACAATACTCGAAGGCTGAATGGACAAAGTGGATGAGATGATTGCCATTGTTACACAAGAAGAAGATTCCATTAGAAAGGGTAAATCTCACGAGTGCTCATTTTGTTTGCATCTCGATCCAAATCAAACTTCTAAGTCAGGCTCAAGGTTTGTGAAGAAAGATCAAAAGGGAAAGAAGAAAAATGCAAAAAAAGCATCTGCATGCTAAGAAAGGTTTCTTCAAGGGTAACTGCAAATATTGTAAGAAGTATGGCCACAAGGTAGAGGATTGCTATTTCTTGAAAAAGAAACAAGAGAAGCAAGGTATATTCCTGGCTTTAACATGCTTTGAATCCAATGTCATTGATGTTCCTCCAAATACTTGGTGGTTAGATTCAGGTGCAACCATTCATGTTGTGAATTCCTTGCGGGGGTTCACAAGCCCGAGGAAACCAAGTGATCTGTGAGTCCAAGATTATAATGGGAGATGGAGCTGGAGTTTCGTTATTGACATTGGGATTGTTTCTTTACTTTTGCCTTCCTGGACATAATTTGCTTTTAAGAGATCTTGTGTATGCACCTTCTATGAGAAGGAACTTGATTTCATTTGCTTTGGATAAATGTGGTTACACTTTTAAGTTTGGTAGTGGGAAATTGCTTGTTTATTCGGATTCTGTTTCCGTTGGTTCGAGAATTTTACGTGATGGCCTTTATATGTTAGATCCGCATGACATGTCCATTAATTTCATTGTTGGAAACAAACGCAGAGGATTAATGAACAATCTTCTATGTTATGGCATCGACGTTTGGGGCATATTTCTAGGCCCCGTATTGAGAGGCTAGTCAAGGAAGGTATTCTCCATGATCTAGACTTCTCCGATTTTGATACATGTGTTGATTGCATCAAGGGCAAATTTATCGCCAAGGTTAGGAATAAAGCTGCAAATAGGTGTGACGATGTGTTACAGTTTGATTCACACCGACTGTGTGGACCTATTACACCCTTTGCCATGGGTGGATATGGGTATTTTATTACCTTTATAGATGATTTCTCGAGATATGGATGGATAGATCTTCTGCAAGAAAAGTCTAGTTCTATAGATGCTTTCAAATCCTTTAAGGCTGCTGTTGAGTTGAAAACAGGTAGGAAAATAAAATGTGTAAGATCTGACAGAGGTGGAGAATTCTATGGTAGATATAATGAGACGGGTAGAAACCCAGGACCTTTTGCAGATTTCTTGAGGAATGCGGTATTGAAGCTCAATACACTATGCCTGGTACTCCGAGCAAAATGGAGTTGCAGAGAGGCGTAACCGCACACTTATGGAGATGGTAAGATGTATGTTGAGCCATTCATCATTGCAGACTTTCTTTGGGGAGATGCCTTAAAAACGCTGTCTACATTCTAAATCAAGTACCCAGCAAGTCTGTACCAAAAACTCCATATGAGCTCATGAGTGGAAAGAAGCCGAGTTTGAAACATTTTCATGTATGGGGTTGTAAGGTCGAAGTTAGACCTTATAATCCTCAGTCTAAGAAGCTTGATCTTAAGACTGTTAGTGGCTTCTTTATTGGCTATTGTGTGGGTTCCAGAGGTAGCAGATTCTATTGTCCATCTCATTCTATGCGAGTCGTCGAATCTGATCGAGCGGTTTTCTTTGAGGATGACTTGGATAGTGGGAGTGATATACCACGACCAGTTACTCTTAAAGAAGATCGCACCATTATTCCTATACCAGTTGTTCCTTTTCCTACGAAGTTTTGATTCCAAATGATGATGTTGATCGGAATCTTCAACATGAAGATGGTGTGGCAAAGACCGCTTGTAGATGAACAAGAACATGATCTTATTGTTGATGAAATTCCACCGAGACGATCTCAAAGAGTGCGCGAGACCTTCCATATCGGATGATTATGTTGTATATCTTCGGGAACATGAGTTTGACCTCAATGATGATGATGATCCTATTACCTTTGAGGAGGCAATTTCTAACTCTCATGCTTCTGATTGGCTGAATGCTATGCATGATGAGTTGTCTTCTATGTCTCATAATGGTGTTTGGAGTCTGGAGGAATTGCCAATAGGTTGTAAACCTGTTGGATGCAAATGGGTTTTCAAAACCTAACGTACTCCTGATGGTAAAGTTGAAAGGTACAAAGCCAGATTAGTAGCTAAAGGCTATAACCAAAGAGAAGGCATTGACTATAAGGAGACCTTCTCACCAGTCTCTCTACGAAAGATTCATTTCGAGTTGTCATGGCTTTGGTAGCTCATTTTGATCTAGAACTTCACCGGATGGATGTGAAGACGGCATTTCTGAATGGAGACCTTCTAAGATATTTACATGGTTCACCTGAAGGTTTTCTTGAAACAGGCAAAGAGCACTTGGTTTGCAAGTTTGAATAAGTCTATTTATGGACTGAAACATGCCTCCGGACAATGGTATTTGAAGTTTGATCAAGGTTGTCACTTCTCTTGGCTTCAAAGAAAATGCCTCAGATCAGTGCGTTTACTTGAAGACTTGTGAGGGTGGATTCATCATTCTCGTTCTATATGTTGATGATATACTTCTTGCTAGCAGTTGTGTTAAAATCCTGACTGAGACAAAACTCATGTTGAGCAGCCATTTTGATATGAAAGACCTTGGTGATGCTTCTGTTGTTTTAGGCATCCAGATTTATCGTGATAGGTCACGTGGTGTTCTTGGATTGTCTCAAAAATGATATATTGAAAAGGTCCTCAAAAGGTTTAACATGCATTCTTGCTCCCCATGTGCTGCACCTGTTCAAAAGGGTGAAGAAAAATTCTCTAAAACTCAATGTCCTCAAAATGATGTAGAAATAACTGAAATGAAAAAGGTCCCATATGCTTCCGCTGTTGGCAGTTTAATGTATGCTCAAGTTTGTACTCGTCCCGACATTGCTTTTGCTGTAAATGCTTTAGGGAGATACTTGAGCAACCCAGGTTTGGGTCATTGGAAAGCCGTAAAAAAGGTCATGAGATATTTGCAGGGAACCAAAGATTATATGTTGACCTATAAGAAGTCTGATCAACTTCAGGTCACTGGTTATTCTCGATTCGATTTCGCAGTTGCCCCTGACGACCGAAAATCTACTTCGGCTTTATCTTTATGATGGCAGGAGGAGCTATTTCTTGAAAAGCGTCAAACAGACGCCTTACTGCCTACTTCTACCATGGAAGCAGAGTATGTTGCTTGCTATGAGGCTACTTGTCAAGCCATGTGGCTGAAAAATTTGATTTCGGCTTTCATATTGTTGAAAGCATATCTAGGCCACTTGTGATATATTGTGACAATCTGCTGCTTGTGAACTTCTCTCATAACAATAGAAGCTCTTCTCGCACTAAGCATTTTGATGTGAAATATTTGTTCGTTAGAGAGAAGATTCGGGAGTTTTGGACTCGTATTGAGCATATTGATAAAGGAAACATTCTTGTTGATCCACTAACCAAAGGCTTAACTGTTGGAATATTCCTAATCATGGAATTCATTTGGGCTTAGTTAAGTCTTTTGATGTATTTGATTAGTGGTAGTCTTAAACCATTATTTGACCATTATCGTTTTTATTAGATATGTAAATTGACGTCATTCTTGGTTTCATATCTCTTATAGCATTTTAAGATGCTTGGACCATCTTTTGAATTGCATATTTCTCTTTATTAATTATATGCAATTTTATATTCATCAATCTTTATGTGAAATATGAGTCTTTAGCATGTATGATTTACTTCCCTATCGGATACTATTTCGCATTGTTAAAGCTTGTATTTCTTATATCTCTAGTTAACGTGTGCTTTGATCGTGAATCGGTATTTCTCTTTAATAATTGATTAATGCTATCCAAGTGGGAGAATGTTAAATTTTAATATGTATAACAGTGGATTAGCATTAATTAGTTATTAAATTATAATTAAATTATTAATATATCAGTTATAATATTAATTCCTAATTACGTAACCAATTGATAAAATAGTTGTTGGGTATTTACTAAAGAATGACCCTATGATGGGATGGGTCATTTCTAATATTAACCCATTGAGAGGTCCCTACTCTCTGCTGGTAGGTTATAAGAATAGCCTCCCATTAGGCATTCGAGCAGCAGTAAGAATACGTAACCAAAACCTACCAGAAAGAGAGGAGTAACCCTCTCATCTTCTCCAACATTCTGAAACTGTTCATCTTCTTCTCATCCTTTGATCTGCTGTGATGGATTCTGCGAATCTCCAAGGTATGAAATCCTCCTCTTTACTTTGATTAACATGAATCACATGCTATGATTTGTATCTGTATGGTATTTAGTATTATATGTTTTCCTTCAATAAAGTGAAAAGAACATTTCTATGAGATTTTCTCAATGTTGCACAAATGAGAAAAGAAACACGGCGTGACTAGAAAAGCATGTCTGTTATGTTCTGTGGTCAACAAAGGACATCCAAAGTTCTCAAACATTTAATGCCAAGTCAGAACAACCATTTTATGTCCAGAAAATAAAGAGAAGATCTCTGCAAAGTAAATATCATGTTTCAATGGATTTATTTTGGACAAGTATAAAATGAAGGAATTTGAAGACCGGAGACATCAGAGATAAGATATTCACAAGAGACGTACGCTGAAAGCTCTCACACTTTGATCAATATTCTTTACTCTAAATTACAAAATTCGATTATCAGTATAAATTTTTTTTCCATATTTTCCAAACACATTTTTAATCTAATGAGAATTTTAAAAAAAATTACTTTAAATTTAATTATAACGTATTCACCGGTACTACATATTTGTCAAAAGTCAAAACATTTTTTTACTTGTTCGAATAAAAAAAATATTGATCTTTAAATGTCTAAATGATTAATAATTTATGTCTTATAAAATATATATATATATATATATATAAACAATTTATCTTCTTTTATATTTATTTTAATTTTTAAAATGAATTTTTTTTTGTTCTAAACCCAGTGTATCATAAAACTGTCAACGAATGACTAACCACAATTCGCGGGGCGTGGCTTCCGCTGGCCAAAAATGATTATCAAAAAACAAGAATCAAGAATACCTTTGTTTATCAAGAAATGATAATCCCCAGTATCCATTATACTCATCTTAATATACTTTTGTTTATCAAAAAATGATAACAGTTTTTTAAAAAATAAAAATAAAAATAAAAATTGGGCATCATGCAATGTGAAGAATTTTCTTAGTAGATTTTTTTTTAAGCAAGGTGATCACCATAAATTTATTAATAAAATAAAAAAAGAAAACAAAAATATGGGGGGACAAAAACCAAAACACATGCAAAATAAACGATAATCAAGCATACCTAGAAATAGGTTTTTTATTCAGTCTCAAGTTATACTTCTTGTGAGATTTGGACTTCACTACCGTGAAACCATATATCTTCAGCAACATTATCATTTTTTTGTTTTCCTTTCTTAGAAGTACTTGCATCTTTTTGTTTTACTAATCAACTAGATAAAACATTAAAATCATTCTGAACCAAAGTTGGGAAAACACTAATATCTTGAACATAAATATATGCTTCACAATTAAAAAAACTATTAATTCTTTTTAACAAATATTCAATTCAAAACATATTATTTATTTTTGAACGAGTAAAAATTTGAAGACTTTCACATTATTTATTTATTTATATATATATATATATATATATATATATATATATATATATATATATATATAAAGCAAATTAAAATATATTGAATTGATTACAGGAGATATCTAAACCCGTGTATAAAGTTATACTATTAAACACAACAGGAAAATAATAAGATAAGAGTTCAACCAAGAGCACTACAAACCACCAGGCTAAAGCCAAAAAAGGCTAAAAAGGAATTGGAAAAATACATACATCGTCCCCAATTCCCCTAAAAAAATACTTTCACATGATATATTGGTTTCGCAAAAGTACGCATGGAAATAAGCCTGACCTAACAAGTGCTTTAACATACTTAGATCTGTTGATCTAAAAAGTAAATAACTGATTCTTCATATCTTCATGCAACATAAAATAACCAAAACCTCTATTTGATTCCCCTTAATTTTTCTCGTTTAACCTTCGCTAGTGACATTATGGGGATGCTTCTTGAATCCGATTCTTCCTCTTTTGGAGGAAGCTCTGAAGCGATCTTTTCATGGAAAGACTAGTGCCAGGGCTAAGCAAGGTTTGGGGTGATTGAAGTGTTGGTGAATAAGCCTCTGACCCAGTTGGTGTTCTCACTCTTTCCTCCATCTCTTTATTTGCAATCATCAAAATGGACCTTGCCTGGATGCAATTTATTCACATGACCCCGGTTATATACTCCTTCCGGTTCTTAATATAATAAATAAATTGGTATTTTTTTTTCCAAAATATAATAAACATGCATTAATTTTCATATATATTAAATACTAGTTTCCAATATTATCCTCATTTATAATATGGTTTATATTTACGTGATTTATCAACTTTTCATATAAGTGAGTTTGTTCATTAATTAGAATGAATATTTTTTGAAATTTATATGAATATTAATTACAATTAGTTCATTTCAATATATTTTCTTGGTGTGTGTTTTAGGATTTTAATTCTTATATTAATCACCAAAAATAGTATAATTTTTTTTCTATCATTAATCAAAATAATTGACCTCGTGAGTCATTGCATGCAGCACGTGATTCAGCACACCTTAAAATAAACATGGGTCTACCGTCTACGCGGATATATTCATATACTAACAACTAACAAAATTAACCCATTTGTTACGTGTCTTCATAAAGTATAAAATAAGGTGACTTGAAAAAAAGAAAACGCTTCTTGAGAAAAACATGCACCCCAAGTATTGCCTATTGGTATATAAAGTCCACGGATTTAAAGTATGAACCTTCTGGGAAACTATGCAAAGATTTCTCATCGAACAAGAAAACATCTTTACAAGTACCTACCCACTACTATTTGTATCTTTGGTTTGTACTATATTTTTCTTTGTACTGTTTTTCCACCAACTTGTCGGCAAGGAAGTGTCAAAATAAACTTCTCGGGGCAAGGACATGGTCCTTGACGAATAAAAAAAATATTGCTAACCATTATCACGAAGATATTGATTAACGATTTTAATAAAAATAAATATTTATTGAAAAATTAAATAAAAGATTTATATAAATATTAAATACATCAATTTTTAATGTTAGATTTCTTTTTGAATCTTCCTAATGGATGCTCTTAGAACACTGTAGGTGTAAGAATTAAAAAATGATAATTTTTCATTGATAAATTAAATTATTATTTCTTAAGATGTTGAAAACATCATTTTCATTGAAGCATTAACACTTTCGACTCTTAACAGATGGCAGTTAGCATTCTCATTTCTTTGTTTGGTTCCTTATATAACTAAAGCTCTCAGAGCACCAGTTAATATGGGAACGGGTCCTCTCGTTTTTTTCTCTTTCAGTTTTTTTTCCCGTTTTTAGATTCCACCTTTAAACAACCTTTCCCCCTTTTTCATTATTTAAAATTCTTCCACCCTTAAGGATCAAGATCCCACTGTACTGTTTGGAATCCGTTCCCTAGCATTCTCCTAAAAAAAGAGTTACATGAATGTTGAAATATATTTATTTTAGCCTACATATATTGTATAAACAGTACATATATTTTGAATGTTGAAAATATTTAAAAGAAATAAGAAAGATACACATCAAACTAAGCTGCATAAATATCAGAACCAGAATAAATGCATGCAAAAATAAAATTAACTATAAAATTACACAATAAAAATTGTATAATAAAAATTGATATGAATGAAAAGTGTGTGACTTATTCTTTACAAAATATTTATTTCTCTCTCTCTCTCTCCTGTTAAGTAGACTTTCATTGTAACATGTAAAATGTAATGCAAAACATATATTTATGCACATGTCATGTAGATGCTAAGAATGTTTTAGGATGTTGGTTGAGGAAAAAAAATAGAAAATCTGTATTAAAAAATGGTGTTTAAAATACATTAAAAATTAAAAAAAATGTGTTTTTCAATAATTTTTGTTTTCTTTTGATTAGTTAACTAGTGATCTAATAGCAAGACGCTTATCTATCTTACTGCATGTAATTCAATTGAATCTAGTACAGTGACTATTGAAAACCATAATCATTGTATAATTTTGATTATACTGATAACTTTTTTTTTTGGTAAACCTTATACTGATAATTTTAGAATCGAACTATATATATCCGCGACAGATAATAATTATAAATTCTAAAAAAATTCAGGTCACCAATAGTTACCAGAATTTTCACAGCAGCAGTTTTTTTTTTTTTTTTTGTTATACGCGTATCCATATAAACAAAGACCCCTCAAAATGGAACAAAAACAACCCACGGAAATATAAATACCTGAAGCTCTGTGACATCAGAAACCCAAATCTGGCCATCATAGAAAATGGTCAACGGCTGTTGGTGTTGCCGGTGATGGTGGTATTGTTGTGTTGGGGTCTCACTGCCTTCTTCTTCCATCCTTTATTGGAGAGAAAAAAAAAAAAAAGAAAGATCAGAATTCAAAGACAGATATATATAGCTAGTCGTATGAATCTGAATGAGTAGTGATATTTTTATATCACATTTTCCCGAGTACTCCTTTAAACATTTATTTTATGATTATTGATTATCTACTACTAATTGTTGTTTTTAAAACAAAATTTGTAAAAAGAGGTTAAAAAATGTGTGAGATCATTTTTAATCCAAATATATAGTCATGCACACAGATAAACAAACAGGTAGCACAACTCAAAAGTTGAAACAATAAAAAAGAGAAAAGAAAGAAAATTGCTTATAAAAAAAATTACCTAGGTCGATGATCAGAATCGTAGGGAGGAAATAGTCGAAGTTCTAAGTTACAATTCCTCCTCATCTTGTGTATTGAGAGAGAATAGAGTTATGTTGAGAGGAAGAAAAGATAAGGTTGAAGCTATATAGTGAGAGAGAATGAAGTTAGAAAGAAAAGATAACGTTGATGGTATATATATAAAAAGTAGATCGGTAAAGGTAATGAAATGAGACATGTATATATACCAAGTGCAAAATCTGTGTGTGCTTGCAAAACACGTCATAAAAATAATTATTACAAAAATATCGTGTGGGATGGGAGGGAGCTGTAGACAGATCTAGAGAGAAAAAGAAGTATGTTGTGTTTTTTGTCTGTTTATTTAAATTAGAGCACATGTTTCACGATTTTGATAAGATTTGCATCACATGGCATGAGAGATTGAGATTGACAACGATGCTTTCATTGATGAGGTTCGTGGGCAAGAGCAACGTCACCCGAGACGAAATTGGCGCACTCATTACATCATTGATTTTATTCCACCGCTTTAAAATACACGTGTTTCTATTACCCAAAAAAAAAAATTACACGTGTTTCACTGCAAATTAATAGTTTAATACTCCGTCCGGTCCTGTCCATATTATAAGGGACGTAACACTAAATTATAGAGATTAAGGAAAAGTCTTAAATAAATAAATTATAATTAATACTCATAGATTTTTAAAATTATCCATTCTAATCTTGTCAGTTTCAATTTTCGATATTAATGAATCAACTCGCTTGTATGAAAAATTGATATATTTTTTAAATATAAATCCTATTGTAAAATGTTTTTCTATCATGTGCAATTTTGCACAAGTTAAGTATCTTAAAAGATTAAATTTATATAGGAACTTATGTATTTTATACTTTCAAAATTGAAATGCTTAGTTTTCCAATAAATATTTACTATTTTTGGGTTTTTTTTTATAACGGCTACTTTTGGGTTGTGCAAAGTTGCACATCATAGAAAAACCCTTATAAATAAGGGTAATATTGAATATTAGTATTGAATATATGTGGAAATTGATGTGTGTTTCTAGTATTTAGGATATAAAAATGGATCCATTTGTTTCTTATAATATGAATCAGAAAGAGTATTAAAGTAAACGTAATTTGAAAGAAATTTAATATTTTTGAAAGGAAACTTTGCTATATATTTTAAGGTTCATGCCAACCAGTGTACCCGTTATCAAGATTTTTTTAATAAAAATTTATATTATTTAATATTTTGATAAATAATTAACTTTTTCATTCAAATATCAATAGTACACTTATAACACAAAAAACAAAAAATTAATATACTTAATTTTTAATAACATTTTTTTCAATTTTTTTAATTTGTGCAACCTTACACATGTTAAGAATCAAAAAATATAAATGTTATATTGAAAGGAATAATTTTTAAACTTTTAAGGAATTAAATATACTACTTTCAATCCAATATTTTTATTTTTGATTTCTTAATATGTGCAAGTGCAAGGTTGTATAGGATTTTTTTTTAAGGCTGTATAGGATATACTTAAAATGTCAGAATCAATCATATTTTAATAAATATTCTAATAAGTTTTTTTTTTACTAAAAATATACTTAAAATGCCAAAATCAATCAATGTTTTACCGATATATAATATAAGACATGTGAGTTAACATTTTTTTGTCACTGTGAGACATGTGTTAACTTAAAAGCTCTTAGTGACTTAGGGAATTTGTAAAAAGATTTGTAGTAGGATACAGTATCTCTTTTTTAAATATGTTATTTTTAATACAAACTTTCTTTTTTTTCCTTAATTAATGTTGTTAACATTTACCTATCTATCTATATATATATGTGACAAAACATTATATATAATTTAATGTGTACTTTATTTAATAATGTAATTTTTTTAGAATGGATGTGTTTACTACTAGTAATTAATTAAAGTACATTGAAATTTTAACTCACTTTGACTATTTTTGTTTACTTTAAACTAGCTTTACCCGTAAGTCAAAGAATATAAGATTTTTAAGTGGTGGTACAATGGTACAAGCTAAAATCCATTGTGCCCATACAACAACATATATAATTGGTTTAATTATAGTTTTGGTGTCTTTTTCGTATATATTTGGTCCCCTATTTTTTTAATATTATAAATTTGATCATTCTGTCAATGTTTGTCACTATTTTAATGATTAAATAGAGGAATCACTCCTCTAAACACACATAATCACTGCTCTAAGCGTATAGAACATCTTTTTGAGCTTTTGTGGTAAAGGATCATGTGATGGAACCAAAAAAGATCCTATAAATGAGTGACAAAACTAATAAATAACGGAGATGAACCACTGAATCATGTTGAATCAGATACGCAGAGGAGAGAGAACCCCAACCAGAAGTTGTGTGTGCTTAGAGTAGTGGTTCCTCTATGTTGAACATTGAAAAAATTGACGAACATTAAACAAAAGGACTAAATTTGTAGCATTGCAAAAACAGGGGACCAAATGTGCACGAAAGAACCTCTAGAGACCAAAATTGTACGTGACCAATAGTAGGGGACCAAAACTGCAATTAAGCTTATATAAATTACATGTACCTTTAATCCCATTTAAGTTATAAAGTTCAATTAATTAACTTAATTAACCAACAAACACTATGTATGGTTAGTTTATTTTTATTTAATTACTGTATAATTATGTACCTTAATCAAATTTAAGTTATATTGTGTTTATTTAAGAATGTATTGTTATAATATATAATAAAATAAAATAAAAATATAATTGACTTTTTTTTACACGATAATACTTAATAGCATAAAAATGACTTGTCATTGTCAACTTGAATGATCACTCCTACTAGCTAGCATGTTATTTGGCTGCATGGCCGGTAAATAATGAGATGAGCACTCACCCAAGGAAACTAGCTATATAAACACTAGTGGAAAATATACACTAGACGATAAAGGTTTACGTCAATTAACCAAAAACTAAACGTTAAAAAGGAGACGGTGGCAGCTTTGTAAATATCAGACTTCATTAATTCAATTTTAACATCAGTTGTTGTATGGACTAACGTTAAAAGTGAAGTGACTCACTTTTAACGTCAGTTCAATAAACAACTTACGTTAACAGTGAACATTTTAACGTCAGTTCTTTATCGAAGTAACGTTAAAAGTGAGTCACTTCACTTTTAACGTCAGTCCTTACAACAACTGACGTTAAAGGTTATTTTAATAAATTTTTTATTTAGTATATGTACCCTTCCGCATTGCCTTCCTCAAAGTTTCAGTTTCACAATTGCTTTGATGTTTTGTGTTTCTGTTTTGAAAACTAAAATATATGTGCGAAGTATAAGTTGAATCAATAACCCAAACCGGATCTCATTCATGAAGTGTAATACTGACCGATACTGGAAGATTGAAAGGGTTTAAAATCCTATAAAAAGTTACATTGAAAGGGTTTAAAATCCTAAACATTTGTTGAGGCTTCGTTCCCTTCACGGGTGAGCAAGAGAGGAGAGTCGAGCGACTGAGTTTTCCAGAATTCAATGAGGAGGTTGTGTGGCAAAGCATAAGGCCACTTTTGGAACCCCTTATCACACCCGAAACATTAAAGCTACATCCCATCAGAGAGTTTTATGAAATATGCCAAAGGGAAAACTATACTCCGAATGTGACCATGTTTAGCAGTGATGGTGTTACTCGTGTTGGAATCGAGGTACATGCTGATAATGTGGTCATTCATAAGCTGAGGTTTTGGAACTGTAGCAGTCGATTCTTCGGAAGGATGATAAGGTGAGCAACCCACATTATGTGATTTACAGAACCTTATCACCCATGTTATGTGATTTACACAACCTCAGAAGTTGTTTGACCATTAAGACAAAGATCTTTGAGTCTAGCAATAGGAAGAAAGAGTGATGAAGTTAATCTCCATGGCAGAGCCATATTTGTGAAGCAGAAAATAAAAGGAAGGAAGGAAGCTATTTATTGGAGCAGAGGATGAAGTTACTAGGCGTGGTAAGTTGCTAAAAAATTAAGTTGATCATTAAGAGGATTAGGTTCCAAGGTGAATCGGTAAGTACCACAGTAGTCAAAGGAATGAATTTTTTTTTTTTTTGCAGAAACTTATATACCTTTAACGTCAGTTGTTTAATACAACTGACGTTAAAACTTGTTTAAATAAAAAATATTTATTTTTAACGCCAGTTTTTTATACAACTGACGTTAAAAGTGTGATTTTTACTTCAGTTAAATAAATAGATGACGTAAATAATCCTATATCCCTATCCGAAATGCCCTGTTGTCACTCTTAACACAGATCACTCCATATATATAGTGCAGTTTATTTCTAAACTTTTTTTTAAACAAGTTTATTTTTAATCTTCATTAATTAGCTTGAATTAGTAAACAAATTCTTGTGCAAATTAAATTAAATAAACACTTAACATAAAAACAAGTTATATGTATAATTAAATCGTATCTCATTGAAGCGATTCATAAGTTACAATTAAATGATTAAAAGATAAAAAATTTCTGCAACATAGCCCTAAAATATAAAAAAGTTTTGCTTCAACATCATTTTCTTCTCCGTCCTGTCCTCAGAAACTCCAATGGATGCATCTCCTCCCTCACTTGAATTCCATGATGCAAAAGTGAATCCACATTGAAATGGATCTTTGCATCTTCTCCTTCACCGGAATTCCTTGATGCATCATCTTGAATCAACAGTCACTTGCTTCCAAAGCAAAGTGAAAGGGATGTCTGGGATTAAATAAAGTGAGGGAATCACATTATGTGATTTACCCAACCTTACCATCCATGTTATGTGATTTACTCAACCTCAGAAGTTTTTTTACCATTAAGACAGAGACCTTTAAGTCTAGGAATAGGAAGAAATAACAACACCTCAAATATGATAGAGGCATATTGTGAAGGAAAAAACACGAAATAAAGAGGAAGGGGGGGGGGGGTGGTGTAATACAGATCGACTGATACAGAAGAATATGGTTCTTTATATAGAGAAGAGAGACTACCTGAATTTCTTGAAAACTGATCTAAAAACTTAATGCTCATTAAGAGGATTAGGTTACAACGTGAATGGGTAAGTAGCACAGTAGTCAAATGAATGAATGTTTTTGCAGAAACTAATAAACTTTTAACGTCAGTTGTTTAATACAACTGACGTTAAAAGTGTTTTTTTTAAAAAAATATTTATTTTTAACGCCATTTTTTTTAAACAACTGACGTTAAAAGTGTGATTTTCAGTTAAATAACTAGCTGACGTAAATAATCCTATATCCTATATAGAGAAGAGAGACTGATTTTCTTGAAAACTGATCTATAAACTTAATACTCGGGTAGGTAGCACAGTAGTCAAAGGAATTAATGTTTTTGCAGAACACTTTTAAAGTCAGTTGTCTTCAACAGCAGACGTTAAAAGTTTTTTATTTTTAACGTCATCTGCTTAATAAAACTGACGTTAATTAAATATCTTTTAACGTCAGTTTTTACAAACAACTGACGTAAAATGTTGTTTTATTTTGATTATAACGTAAACACCCGCGTCCTTTAACGTCAGTTTTTACAAACAGCTGACGTAAAATGTTGTTTTATTTTGATTATAGCGTTTACACCCGCGCTCCTTCTGCACTTCGCTCTGTACGTCTCTTTTCTCTTTTCATCATGCTCAACCCTCACTCTCAACCCTCACTCTCACTCTCACTCTGCCCTAATCGCGAGCTCATCTCCACCGCAACCACCGCGAGGGCTTCTTCGCCACCACCGTGAGGTACACTCTTAACTCCTAACTCTGTCTTTCCCGCTCATTCATTGCAATAACTTGACATCTCTCTTTCCCCTTCCCGCGCACTAACTCTCCTTGTCCCTCTGCACTCAGTAACCACATCGAACGTTGGCCACCACTCGAGCTCCCCCACCACCACCACGCGAGCGCCTATTTCTGGTGAGTCTTTAGGGCACATTTTTTTATTTTTGGTTTTGAGTGTATGTTGAAACTGTAGTCTCAGTAGTTGAAACTTGAAACTGTGAGTTTGAGTTGTTTGGAATGTCTCTATTTTTGGTTTTGAGTGTATGTTGAAACTGTAGTCTCAGTAGTTGAAACTTGAAACCGTGAGTTTGAGTTGTTTGGAATGTCTCTATTTTTGGTTTTGAGTGCATGTTGCTCTGCTGGTTGATCTGTCACGGCCGTGATGCTCATCACGGCTAGGCCGTGATCAGTTCTACATGTGAGGGTCTGGTTCAGTTGGCACGTTATGGCCGTGATGGACATCACTGCTAGGCCGTGACCAGTGCTTGGCAATCTTCAAAAACTATAGTTTTCAATATCCCGTATTGTCCTTATATTGGATAGATGTTTTGTATATCTACATGACCTATCTAGTTATTTTTATTTATACTTCTATATTTATTTTGAGTTATAACCTATGTTAATACATATATATTGTTTCTGAACAGGCATACATATGGATCAGTCGGATAGCCCACATGCACGGAAGGACACTGTGGGGGCTACGCAGGACCCGATCACGCCTACGCCTGATTCTAGTGTAAGTTTACATGTTATATACTATCTTTAGTCCTTCTTTTTAATGTAAGTTTATAATGTTACAACCCTCTATTTTATCATTTTTTTGTCCATATAGACATCACAGGCTCGTAGGAAACGGGGTAGAGGAGCCACCTCGTTGAAGAAACTAGAGAAGGACAGGCAAAGCGGACAGAAGCTTGAGGTGTCCTTCGATGCTAATCTAAATGCCCAGGGACCCCGTGCTAAAGAATTTAATAAGTGGGTGTTTCTACAAGCGAAGCAGCACGTAAGCATCAACTACAACCACTGGAATGACGTTCCACATAACGTTAAGGATCATATTTGGGAGGCTATCGTGGTATTTTACCTTTACATTCGTTTGATTGACATTATTAGATAATTATCCGAGTTACAATCCATTCAGTTGTTATGTATTTAATGTGTAGGTAGCTTGGACTGTGCCAAATGACGAGGATCATCGTCATAAATGTATGAAAATGGCATCAAAGCGTTGGAATGGGTTCAAGCATGATCTTACCAGGTACTATGTATCTGGGAAGAAGCGGCTTGATAAAATGTTCTCGGATTATCCCTGGATTGATCAGGATACTTGGGATATGTTTGTCAGGAGTCGACAGGATGGAGAATTTCAGGTTAGTTGATTAAGTTAATTTTGTATGCTTCTTATAGATCATTTAACTGGATTTAATTAAGTGTTTTTGTTTGAATAGGCTAAGGCAAATAAGGGTCGGCAGAATCAGGCGAAGAACGTCCACCGTCACACCATGTCTCAGGGTGGGTACCAGACTCGGATCGAGCAGATGATGGCGGATAGGCTGAAGGTGAAGCAGGAAGAGCACTCTGCTAGGATTGAAAGAGGAGAGGTGCCTGAGGGCACACCATTAAGTCCTCCGTCGGACATCAACCGCGAGGATGTCTGGTTAGCCGGCCGCATGACAAAGACGGGATCTTTTAAAGTTGATGCCACTCGCGAAGTGGCATATAAGATTGTAAGTAAATAATTAACTTGATTTCAATTGATGTTTGTATAGATATTTGCAACACTTTTCACTTGCACGTTTTTTCATTTTTTTTCATTGTAGATGGATCTTAAAGCACAATCCTCCCAGGGCTCATTCGTCCCTTCTGGACGGCGGGACGTCTTGATGATTGCTCTAGGCAAGAAAGACCATCCTGGTCAGGTTCTCGGTGTTCCTGGGAACGTGACCATCAAAGAATATTATGGCAAGTTTGCTTCATGAAAGCGGGTGGTCAATGAAGCATCAATTTTGGCTGACATTACTCAGCACCTCATGTCCAACCCAGCTATTACAACACATCTGATGCAAAGCTTAATATCCAACCCAGAATTCAAGCAGGCGCTTGCCAGAGAGCTTTCCTCCGTCGGTACATCCCAGGACATCGCATGGCATGCCAACCCTTCACATGTGAGCACAAAAGAGAGTTATAGTAGGGCACATGTGGAGGACGATGAGTTGGCAGCTAGGGAGCGGGAGTTCGAAGTCCAACGTCATGAGCATGAGTTGGAAATGAAAAGGCGTGAGCTTGAGTTGGACTCCAAACGACGTGAGCTCGAAATGTTAACACAGGTATGTATTCATTATTAATGTCCAAATTAGTCAAATAATTACTTGTGTTTTTTTTAATTATCAACAACTTATCTATTTTATTTTTCCTAAACTGAAGGCCAAGTCGACGTCGGTGTCGCTGTCACCCATCACTCGTTTGTTCTCACTTGGTGAGGATTATGCGTTTGATATTTTTGAATGTCCATTGGAGCACGATGGATGGGTGGCACGCCTAGATCAACGGAGGATATTTTCCTTCTGTGGTGACGATCTCGGGAACGCCTGCAGAAATAACGTCTGGATGAACAACAATGTTTTGAGTCTCTGCTGCACGTAAGTTAATTTTAATTTTATAACTTATTTATTTTTGGTATTTTTCCATTTAATAATTTATTTTAATTTCAATATATATATTATGTAATTAACATCCACACGTTTTCATATCTTAGGTATCTCCATCGTCTTCAGCTTGATAAGGGCGTTGCATCAGTTTACGGCTTCTTTGATCCGTCAATCCTTCTGCCCGAATTCTTTGCTGGCGATGCATTGAGTAAATACTTAGGGAACTTGTTGGGAGACAATCCAAAAGAATTATATCTGGCTCCCTACTGTATGAAAAGCCATTGGCAGTTGTTCGTACTTCACCCGTCTAGGCATACTATCATATTCTTTTGCTCTCTCCACCAACAGCCGCCACAGGTGGTGTTGGAAGCTGAAAATAAGTAACTAATCTTAAATTTAATTTAAGTTTTAATATCAGTTGTTTTTAGTTTATTACACACATGATATATGAATTTGTTAACTGATCGACATAATTATTTGTTTATGATAGCGCGCTGAAGGCGAGTAGCATAAGTTGTGCCAACGGGAGAAGTATGACTTCTAAGGCTAAAGCAAATCCTGTATTGAACATCCTCAAGGTTTGGTAGTTTATTTATCAAATAATTAATATTATAATTACTAATTTATATGTATATTCAACTGACGTTGAAATTAATTTTGTTGGTAGTCTCGATTTCAAATTGACGGGTGGTCGTGCGGCTATTATGTGATGCTTCATATGCTGAACATAGTCTCCGCATCTATTATGGATGGATGGAATAAGGTAATATTTAAACAACTTGTTAAATTATATATTATAGTTTTGAAGATGACTTGCATTGATGTTATTGTTATTATTTGAACGTGTGTAGGCATTTAACGACCAATCGCCTATTAAAGAAGATGAGTTAAGAGACTTGAGGATGCGCTTCGCTGAATTCTTCTTCAAGTATGCGGCTGGAAAAGGAATTGACAAGATACCTCCGCAATACTTAGATGAATAGTTTTTTTGTTGACTTTATAAACTAATTAATAACATGTATATATATATATCCTTAGATTGGTAGTTTTGTTTTTAGACATTGGAGACTAAAATTTATATATATATATATATATACTTGTAGATAGTTATGTTTTTCCTGTACATGGGTTTGGGTTTTAAGTCCCCCCATTGTTTCATTTTTCCTTTGCAATTCTGTAATGTGTGTGATATTCCCGTATTCTTTGGGATATTTCTTGAGTCCAGGGGATATTGAGGGGAGTGATATTTTAAAACTGAATTTAAAATATATATAAATATATATATATATATATATATATATATATATATATTAACGTCGATTGTATCAAACAACCGGCGTTAATAGTATTTTATAAAATATACGATACATTATTAACGTCGATTGTAATAAACAATCGACGTTAAAATTAAAACCTTTAATGTCATATTTTTATAAAAACTGACGTTAGTTTTAACAAAATTAACGTCAGTTGTGTTAAAGAACTAACGTTAATAGTTTTATATTTAACGTCAGTTCTCAACTGACGTTAAAATATTAACTATTAACGTCAGCTGTATTTACGTCAGTCGGTATTCTGACGTAAAAAATCAATTTTAACTGACGTAAAAAAACACTTATTGCACTAGTGAAAGATAAACACGTGCTTTTTAATCAGCGGGAGTTGAAATATTTGATGAAAGCATAAAATTAGTTTATTGAGCATTCATTAATTTTAATTAATTTTTTAAATGAGCTTGATGTTCAGGATTCAAACTCTCAAAAAAAAAAAAATTAACATAATAATTAATTTATTAATATTTGTCTATAAAAAAAACACTGATTCTAATCGTTTCATGCTAGCTTCGCAAGGGCTATAGAATTTAATAAATTTTTTTTCTGGTGGAAGAATTTAATCGAATTTAATGCATCGTTTTAGTGAATTCCGTGGGTAAAGACTCAAAAGCAATCGATTTAGCTTATTTTAATCAAGGAAAACGCTAACAAGCGTCTTTGGGAGTATTTTTTTAAGAAATATAGAAACGAAAATTTTTGTATTGAAGATGGTGAATTTAGCATTTTTAAAAGTGTTACACTTAATTTTTCAATACAAACTTTCCTTATGTGAATTCTTCAACCAATATCCTTAGGACACTCGTTAGCAAGAGTTTTTTGACCAAACTGACCTACATTTAAAAACTATTTACCAATTTAACTTGCTTTTGAAACTATTTACCAATCTGGCCTAGTTTTTGTCAACGTGACATTTTTTATTTTTTTAATTACTGATGTGGAAGACGCTAGGTGAGATGACTTTTTAAAAGAGCTAACCCATCTAGCGTTTTCACTTTTTTGATAAGTGGCACCATTTGATTGCCTGAAAACTTTTTATTTTATAAAAATAATAAATAAAGTTTTAATGATGATTTAAAAATATAATATTAAGAATATAATGATAATAATATTAGTATTAATATTAATATTAATATTACAAATAATATCATTACTAATAATATTAACACATTAACATTAATTATAAATATTCTAATTAAAAATTTAAATATTATAAAATAGAATATTAAGGTTAAGAATATTAATATTACTGATATTAACATTACTAACAATAAAATTAATTTATAAATATGTTATTAATTATAAAAATAGTATTAATGTTGAAAATGATAAAAACACAAGTAATAATACAAATTATTTAAGAAAAACAGAACAACAACAACAACAACAACAACAACAACAACTTTAACATTACAAATAATATCATTACTAATAATATTAACAAATTAACATAAATTGTAAATATGAAAATAATGATATTAATGATGATGATGATGATAATGTGGTAATATTAATATTATAAAAAATATCAATACTAAAAACATTAACACACTAACCCCAAGGGGTTGGTATAGTGAAGCATGACAGTGTCTCGTATCTGACAGGTTGCAGGGTCGAGCCTTCACTAGTCTCTTTGAGGTGAGGTAAATGTAAATCCCTTTGTAGGTACTCATAGAGCTCGAAGGTTTTCCCTGCCTTGAACTGGGGCATCATCCCCTTACCCTAAATTTACTGCACCAAAAAAAAAAAACACTAACACACTGACAATAATTTTTTTATTATTTTCAAAATTAATATTATTATTAGAATATTTATAATTTATATAAATGTATTAATATTATTAGTAATGATATTATTTGTAATATTATTATTATTATTTATATTATTATTAATGATATTTTTAATAGTATTAATACTAACTTATTATTATTATTATTATTATTATTATTATTATTATTATTAATATCACATTCTTTATACTAATATTAAAAAACAGAATATTAATATTTCAGTCCAGGTGGTAAGGATACGACTAATAACCCAGAAGGTCGTGAGTTCGAATCCCACTATCGATGTGAGGATCTCGTTGGTGGGTAATCTGTAAGTCTGTAAGCACTCATTGAGCCCTGAGGTCTGTCCTGATCCTGGTGAGTTCCCGAGACCCAACTCTCCTAAACTTTCTGTAACAAAAAAAAATGTTAATAATAATATTGATATTAATATTACTAAAAATATCAAAACACCAAAAGTGAAAAAGCTAGATGAGTTATCTCTATTAAAAACGTCATATCACCTAGTGTGTTCCACATCAACAATTAAAAAATAAAAAAAATGACGCGTTTGCAAAAACTAGGTTAGTTTGATAAATAGTTTCAAAAACATGTTAAATTGGTAAATAGTTTATAAATGTAGGTCAGTTTGGTCAAAAAGCCCGTTAACAAGTCCCTTTAATTAATTGAATCTTGCTAATAAGTGCTCTAAGGGTATTGGTTAAGAAACCCACAAAAGGAAAATTCGTATGGAAAAACTAAGTATCACATTCTTCAAAATGCTAAATACATTATTTCTCATACAAACTTTCCATTTTTGGTTCCTTAAACAATATCCTAAGGACACTTATTAACGTTATGCTAATTAATTATATACAAGTATCTTTGTAAATTAACTGGTTTGTGGTCCAAGGCTCCAAGCTAGTTTTAAAGGGTTTGGTCAATAGTCTATACCCACTCTTTTCTCTACCCAAGTGTTCCATTAGTACCCTTGTACTTAAAAGAAACCCCGAACACAATTCCTTTAAAAAAACGTGCATAAAAACAAACTTATAAGAAAAAATTCCTCTAATATTTATCATTAATTTAATAGAGTACGTACCAAGTTCAGATCTCAATATATATATATATATATATATATATATATATATATATATATATATATATATATATATATTGGTAAAAATTTAAAAGTATAGATTAGGGTAAGGACCGACCCATACAAGGTTAGAGTGCAAATTCGCTTTGGATAGGCTATAAATCGAGGAAAAGTGTTTATATTTTATTAAATTAAAAATAAATACACACTAATTTGTTAAGATAAACATCAATAAAATAACATATTCCAGAATGCCGTTTAGTAATTCCTCATGATTACAACTAATAAAGTTCTAAAAATCCCAGAGCGGTATTAGACTATTAGTAGCAAAAGCAAAAGACTGAAGTGTTTATTTAATAGTGTTTTTCACCCGTGCGTTGAAAAGTTATAAAAATCATTTGATCCTTGTGACACTACTTTTTAATTTAGTTACTATTAGTAAAAAAGTTTAAACCAGCCACTATGTATACAATAATTTTTAATTTGATCATCATTTTTATTAATATTATAGTATCGTTTGTTAGAATTAAAGTATATGGATCAAATTTAAAATGATTGTCAAGTTTAGGGATTGAACTCAACAAAAAAAAAGAACTTAAATTTAATCCCTACACGTGACATTCATTTTCAATTTGGTCTCTATACATGACAATCATTTTTAATTTGGTCTTTATCATGTGATGACGTTATAATACCAATATTTATCACTACTAATAATTGTGATAAAAACTTTTATGCAAAAATACATTAATAACTTTTTTACTAATTAAAACATTAAAGCAGAGAATAATAATAATAATAATATATCAAATATGCTATACAGGTAATGTGTGCAACATTCCAAAGTTTAATGAATCGTAAATAAGAGTGAAGAAAAATAATAATGTTCATAGATTTTTATTCAAGATATTTAAAGTTATCATGTTAATAGGCAAGTGTTTTTGTCAAATTCTCTTTTGAGTCAAGTGTCTCAAAACCACTTTGAATAATTTTTTTTTTTTTATAAACAACTTTCAATAACTTTTATTTCACATGATAATTAGCAATAAAGGAATTAGGAAGATGTTATAACTTAATTAGGAACACTTTAAATGTTGGTATGAGAAAGCTTTTAGCTTATTAACATATACTAATTTAAGTTGGATTTAATTGATATTGAGTTTAGTATAAAAAAAAAATTAGAACATCAACAAATGAAAAATTAACTAATCCTTATAGGTCATTATTTAACATTAAAACAAAGTGATTTTCATGCAAACTATTTCAATAATTACTTTTTACATTAATTCAAGGAAATGTGAAATTATTGTGTTCTTTTATACCGTAAAAACCACTTAATAATAGACACTTAATATGAATACATTCATCATATATCCTTATCTTTCTCCAGTTATGCTGTCAGGCTATACGAGTCCCCTTTTTTTTGTGCCGCTGATTGTGGACCAATAATATTAAATATGTAGGATGATAGGATCACTCCAGAATGAGTGGTGTTGGAAAACATAATGCAAAGCAAAGACACGATGAATCTAAAGGAGAATGAGATAAGAGATGCCATTGTTAATTAAGGGAATAGTAACTGGCAAGATTTGGATATGACTCAAGCTCAGGGTTCACATTCACAGTATCAATTTTACAGCCGCTTTAAGATATATTAATTAACTTGGAGGTTAAAAAAACCCAAATCTAGCTGGATTAATTTGACTATATAGACCTGGATGTATTCTATGATAAAAGCCTTATATAATCTTGTCTTGTGACCGGTCATTACCAAACCATGACCAATAACATCTTATTCCTTGCTTTTTTCTTCTTGTTTTTTTTTTTGATAAAAGAGATGTAAAGATATGTATCCGTAGCTCATCCAGCCACTTTTCAGCATGATCAAAGGATTGGCGCTAGGTTATGTCATATGCTAGTAACGGGCAAGTTGCACCTCTGTAATATGCTGTTGTAATTGCCTGGTACCTGTGATGGATGGATACTTTGTCACAGGAAAAATGAAATTGACATGTATTTCAAGTACACTTTTGGGAACAGAATCAGCAACATCCATATATTAGTAACTAGTAAAACACAGTATCATCAATATGTCAATTGGCAAACAGGTTAAAATTCATCATACTCACCCCATTCTTTTACTGCATAAAGTGAAAACTGACAACCAAGAAGTCATCAACTTCTAATTTTTTTTTTATGATTATCATTTTTTTTGAAGGACCAAAATTTATTATTTGCATCTTTTAGTCCGATTATACTAAAAGAAAATGGTGGCTTTTATTTCTTATTGTTAATGATACAAAATGGAAAAGGAACTCACAAATAGCTATGCTCACAGATAGCTATGCTCATTTTTTGTTATTTAACAGATTAGTTAATCCTTATAGAATAAGTTAGTTAGTCAGTTAACTTTTTCTGTTAGTTAGTTGGTCTATGCAGTTTTGTATATATTGTTCTTTTTAGCACAGTTGTTAGCAATCAATGGGAAAAGAGAATCTGACTTTCTCGCATACACTTCTTCCTCTTCTACTCATTCATTCTTTCTTGATTAACACATTTTTCTGTTCTCAGTTTTCCCAAAAGCTGCCATGGCCATGTCTTTCTACATGGTATCAGAGCTCCTCTAGGAGGAGCTCTGCTGCGCCCTGATCATTCTTAGCTCACAGAGTGCTGAGCAGATTTTTCTTTCATTGGTTTCTTCATCCCTCTTTTGTGCTCACTGTTTTGAGCAAGATTCACAGAGTGCTGAGCAGATTTTTCTTTCATTGGTTTCTTCATCCCTCTTTTGTGCTCACTGTTTTGAGCAAGATTCTTTGATCAGTTCTTTAATCTTGATTTTTTTTTCTTTGAAGATTCCTCGATTTGGTGATTTCTTGCAATGGCAAACACAATCATGGATCCTTCAAACCCCTATTTTTTACATCAGAATGAGAACACAGGTGTTTCTCTTGTTTCTACAAAGCTTCATGAAAATGGAAGCAACTATTCCACATGGTCTCGATCTATGACCATTGCACTCAAATCAAAGAACAAATTGGTTTTTGTTGATGGAACAATAGTGAAACCAGATGCAGATAGTTTGATGTTCAAACCCTGGGACAGATGCAACACTATGGTCCTTTCTTGGTTGCATAGCTCGATTGATGATTCGATCTTGGACACCATTCTATGGATGGACACAGGCTTTGAAGTCTGGAACACTCTCAAGAAAAGGTACTGTCAAGGTGATATATTTCGTATTTCTGACTTGCAAGAAGAAATTTTCATGTGTAGACAAGGAGATAGGTCCATTACTTCTTACTTTACCAATCTGAAAGGTCTATGGCAAGAATTACACAATTATAGACCCATCCCATCATGCCTCTGTGTAGTGAAATGCTCTTGCACCCTTATCCCTACACTTCAGTCATATAGAGACACAGATCATGTTATTAGATTCCTAAAAGGACTCAATGAGCAATATGCTGCAATAAGATCACAGATAATGCTCATGAAGCCACTTCCCGATGCTGATGAGGTTTTTTCCATGTTGATTCAACAAGAAAGACAGATGAATGGCAACAATCATGATGAGGTTAAGGTTCTTGCCATCACTAACTTCCCTGATCATGGCCAAATGGGAAGAGGCGGGAGGAAGAAGAGGAGGTAAATTGTACTCTAATGGAAGAGGAAATGGAGGAAAGAACACCAAAATATGCACCTACTTGTCACAAGTCCAGGACACACAAGTGGATACATGCTACAAAAAGCATGGCTATCCACCTAACTATTTCAAGAATAATGGTGCTTCGCAATTGTTAATAACTATATTGTTGAAGAAGACATAGCTTCGATGATGATGATGGTAGAAGCATGGCTTCTCATTCTTCTCATAGGGAAAAGAATGATGGCTCAAGTCTGACCTTGACTCCTGACCAACATAAAGCATTGATGACAATATTGCTTCAAAATTCTGGATCACAACTTCATGCTACCAATCAGATAACCTCTCATCTTAACCATACTACCATTCACAAACCTTCAGGTAAAATCTGTGCATTATCAAACTTTTCAAAACCAAAATGTTGGATCTTGGATACAGGAGCAACAGATCATGTGTGCTACTGTTTATCTGAATTCCAAACCTTTAAAAGAATAAGACCAATTCCATCGACTTACCCGATGGAAGCAGACATCAGGCTGATATATCGAGAACTGTCATGTTTTCTAATGACTTGTACATTTCTGATGTGTTGTATATTCCAAAATTTAGTTTCAACCTTGTTTCTGTTTCAAAATTGACAACTTCTTTACCCTGCACACTTACCTTTTCTCATGACACTTGTCAGATAAGGGATATCAATACTTTGAGGATGATTGGTGCAGCTAAACTCAAGCATGGACTCTATGCAATGCCATCTCCTTCAAATATGTTGTTGCATCCTTCTGCTGCTACTGAAGTTGTTCATAGTGTCAACCTATCCACAACCAATCTTTGGCATAAACGACTTGGACACCCTTCTCAAGAGAAATCGATCATCATGAAGAAATCACATTCCTTCATAGTTCTCGTAAACACAGCATGAGACATTGTGAAGTTTGTCATTATGCAAAACAGAGAATTTTACCATTTTGTAATAGCCACAGTCAATCTTCCATACCTTTTGAAATAATACATGTAGATATTTGGGGTCCAATATCTGTTCCATCCATGCTTGGACACAGATATTTCTTAACCATTGTAGATGACTTTAGTAGACACACTTGGTTATTTCTAATGAAAACAAAATCTGAAACTTCTTCTCTCGTTCAATCTTTCAACTCTATGATTGAAACTCAGTTTGATTCTAAGCTTAAATGCATCAGGTCTGACAATGGAAAGGAATTCCTTCTCCATGATTTTTACAAATCCAAAGGCATCTTGCATCAAACAACCTGTGTAGAGACTCCACAACAGAATGGGGTTGTGGAGAGGAAACACCAACATATTTTAGTTATTGCTAGAGCTCTTATGTTTGAAGCTTCTTTGCCTAAATGTTTTTGGAACTTTGCAGTGACACATGCAGTGTTTTTGATAAATAGACAACCATCATCATCCATTAAAAACCATTCTCCCTATTTCAAACTTCATAATCAACTTCCTGATGTTGATGATCTAAGGATTTTCGGTTGCCTATGTTATGCAAGCACATTGGTGTCACAGAGAAAGAAGTTAGACCCTAGAGCTCGAAAGTGCATATTTTTAGGCTTCAAAACTGGGACAAAAGGGTATGTACTCTTTGATCTTAAAAATAGAGAAACTTTTATCTCAAGGAATGTGATTTTTCATGAAAATATATTCCCATATGCAAACTTGAATGTGGACACTGCATCCACTGATCCTGTTTTTCCATTGTACCAAAATACTACTCTATTTGATCTCCCACAAAATTATCCAAATATAACTCCAATTACTACTTTCGCAAAGACCAACACCTAGTATTGTTCCCCGATAGTATTGTTCCTGTCATTCAAAATAATTCACAAAACCTTGAGCCAACACAACAGTACAAGACAGCCTTAACAATCCCATTACAAAATCGTGTCAGCACCAAACATTGTTCCCATAAGACAGTCAAACGGAACCGGAAGGATGCCAACATATTTGCGGGAGTACCATTGTGCATTGGCCAATTCCAAATTGTACAATCGGAATCAAAGGTTAGATATCCTATCTCGAACTACCTTTCATACCATAAGCTATCTCAATCTCACAAACACAATGCCTTAGCCATAACCACCGCCATAGAACCTAACACATATGCAGAGGTGTGATCCATGAATGTTGGCAAAAGGCCATCAATGATGAACTGTTGGCACTAGAAAAGAATCGGACACGGGTCCTCACTCCCTTCCCCGGCGGAAGCACACGATCGGGTGCAAATGGGTGTTCAAGGTGAAACATAAAGGCGATGGATCAATAGAAAGACACAAGGCAAGGCTTGTAGCAAAGGGATACTGATGATCGAGGGGATAGATTACTTAGAAACATTCATCCGGTGGCTAAAATGACTACCATCCAGGGTTTTGATGAGTTTGGCCGCAACACACAATTGGCATATGCATCAGTTGGATGTTAACACTTGCATTCTTACATGGAGACCTGCATGAGGAGGTCTATATGAAACCTCCACCAGTGGTCGCACACACCAAGTCATGACTTTGTCTGCAAGTTGCAAAAGTCTTTATATGGTCTTAAGCAAGCTAGTCGACAGTGGAATGCTAAACTCACTGAGGTCCTACTAGCTTCAGGCTACCAGCAGTCAAGATCAGATTACTCCTTATTCACAAAGTCTTATCAAAATCAGTTCACAGCCATATTGGTATATGTAGACGACTTGGTTCTGACTGGCACTGACATCACAGAGATCAACAAGATGAAGCAGCTGCTAGATGCTAGATTTAGCATCAAAGATCTTGGGCCACTAAAATATTTCTTGGGATTGGAGATAGCAAGATCCAAGAAGGGCATCAATTTGTGCCAAAGAAAGTATGCTTTGGACTTGTTGCAAGACATTGGCAGGCTCCTGTACTTAACTCATACAAGACCTGACATTTCTTTCGCAGTAAGCAATCTCAGTCAGTTCTTGGAAGCTCCAACAGACACACACCATCAAGCTGCTCTTAGAGTGATCAAGTACATTAAAGGGTCTCCGGGACAGGGCCTTTTCTTTCCAGCAGACTCTGATCTGCAACTCAAAGGTTTTAGTGATTCAGATTGGGGGAGCTGTCCAGACACACGCAGGTCTGTCTCTGGTTTTTGTTTCTTCATGGGAACCTCTCTTATCTCATGGAAGAGCAAGAAGCAAAGCACTGGATCAAGGTCATCCTCGAAGCGGGAATATCGAGCTTTAGCTCAAGCATCATGTGAAGCTCAATGGCTCATAAATTTGTTGCAGGATTTTGGCATCTCACAAACCAGTCCAGCCATCATCTATTGTGACAACAGATCTGCACTTCACATCGTAGCAAACCCAGTGTTTCATGAAAGAACGAAACACATAGAGATAGATTGCCACCTAGTGAGGGACAAAGTTCAAAGTGGAGTGCTGCATTTGCTTCCTATATCTACTCATTCTCAAATAGCAGACATCTTGACCAAACCCTTGGCTCGAGGGCCTTTCCAACAGCTACATTCCAAGCTAGGAATGATCAACATATACATTCCAGCTTGCGAGGGGGTGTTAATGATACAAAATGGAAAAGGAACTCACAAATAGCTATGCTCACAGATAGCTATGCTCATTTTTTGTTATTTAACAGATTAGTTAATCCTTATAGAATAAGTTAGTTAGTCAGTTAACTTTTTCTGTTAGTTAGTTGGTCTATGCAGTTTTGTATATATTGTTCTTTTTAGCACAGTTGTTAGCAATCAATGGGAAAAGAGAATCTGACTTTCTCGCATACACTTCTTCCTCTTCTACTCATTCATTCTTTCTTGATTAACACATTTTTCTGTTCTCAGTTTTCCCAAAAGCTGCCATGGCCATGTCTTTCTACACTTATAAAAAGAACAGATCTTAACTTCCATAGATTTTAGCTGGCATTCTTAATTCTAATCCATAGAAAACGATAATTTTAGATCAACACTAACAGAGTGAGGTGGTGATACAAAAGCACAGCCAATGAAAAGTAATTCACACAAAACTTCAGAACAATTAAAAAATAAAAAGATAGGAGCAAAATTGGACCTTTCTTGACCAGCAGTGTCCCAAATCTGTGCCTTGAGCCCTTGTCAACTTTGTAATCCATGACAACAATCTTGGTAAAAAACTCAACCCCAATTGTGGCTTTGGATTTCAGGTTAAATTCATTTCTGACAAATCGATTCAAAAGGTGAGACTTTCTAACCCCCGAGTTCCCAATCATGACAATCTTGAACATGTAGTCTATACTCATCCAAATCACCCTGACAGTGAGCCATTGTTCACCCTTTGTGGTTTTTCTTCTTTCAACACAATACTCTTCATTTCTGAAAACCATTTTGAAAACTCAACCCAACAAAGCAAAACCCACCAATGAATAAAATTGTTTTCTGCATAAAAACGTGACCTTTCTCTTTGTCTGGTGTCTATGTTGTGGCACACACTTTGTGTGCTCAAAAGAATAATGGCATTTTATAGGAGGGGAAAAGGGGGGTGGTTGAAGAGGCATTTTTGTATTAAAGTAAATGGCAAAATGCAGTTATTTCCCATCCCCGTTAGAAGCTTTAAAAAACTTGGATAAGCAAAGAAAGGTATTTGCAGCTACCATCTCTGAATTAAAAAGATAAGCTTTAAGAAAGTTGGATAAGCAAAGAAAGGTGAATAATGTATATATCCTCTTAGAGCCAACATGAAGAGAACAGAATGCATATAAATGTCATCAGCTTTAAGAATTGAGGATAGGATCAACCTAATCTATTAAGAAGCTCTGAGAATGTGAGTCCACTATGTCAATAGTCAATCTCCATGGTAAGTATTCTGGATAGACACTTCAAAAAGGCAAAAGAATTTAGAAAGATCCCATCCTATAAAGCTGAAGGTATTGGGAATCCATCCACCCACTTCCCCTTAAAACAACATATATAAATAGTAGTTACAATACAGTTAAAGAATATGAGAAAAGTAATAAAGATGTTGTGACCATTACTTAACTAATAGCATAGCATTAAATAAAAACTATTGCAAGTCCACCAAATATTCATAAGAGACATCAGACAATTTGACCCATACGACACCCAAATAACCTTCTAACAACAAAAGCAATATTGGCTGCCCAGACAATAAAAGCAACACTGGCTGCCCACAAAATAAAAGAATGCTAAAAGAACAACATTGACTGCCCACAAAATAAAAGCATACTCACGAAAAATAAATTATAAAAATGGGGAAAGCACAACCCATCTTCAACCGTACAACCTTTCTATGAGCATAGTATGCTAGTTCAGTTCAATTTTCCAATACATCTTCAAAGACAAACTTATGCAATTTCCAGTTTCCAGAACAATGCCTCCATTAATCTTTTGCACACAAGCCTCTATTCACATTGAAATACTTTTAGAATGAGCTAAAATATTTACATAGAGCAATGCTTCAGGAGGTTACCTTCTCTGTTTTCTCCCCTTTTTGTTGCCCTTCTATGCACATTTTGAAGGTTAGACTTGTTCTTCTCTGCAAAGCAATGAAAACTAAATAATTATAATAGAATACCACAATTTCACCATTTCTTTTAGAAACCTTGATAGAATTCATAAATCCATGTGTCTGTCACATGCTAACCAACATGATCAATTAAAACAAAAACAATAGCAAGTGACATGGGCACAATGGACACGTCTGTAATGTAAAACACATCAAATTCCATACTATTATAGCAAATAATATTATATCAATCTATAGAAGACAACTGTTTCAATTAGAACACTGTGAGCCAAGGAGGACAACTGTGTAAGGGTGAGATTTACAAAGGAAATAGATTCAAAATTCATAACTATCTAGTACAGATGAATGTTGGAGTAGAAGCTAAAATGTGATCATTCATTAATTATGTTACTTAGATAACCTTATTTTGATTTGGTGCCTTTACAGATTTCAACCATACCAGACCAAGCTCTTCAAGCATTCGTGGACCGTGTTATTCTTTCAAGAACCATGGATGCAGAAAAATAGGCATTCCAATGCAATTAAGAAGTTGGGGATTGGTTTGAGTTCTATTGGATCACAACAGGAACATAAGGTGCTAGATTCTTTCACAAAGAGCTTTGAGAGAGTGCTTGAATGCCTGCAAAAGAAGGCTAAGCCTAATAAAATCATCAGCCTATAGACCGTTCTAGTTCAGGTTAATGAGTAAAACTCTAAGCCAAAAATAAAAATACCCTCACTGCAATACGAAGACTATTGTTGTGCAAAAGGAGGTTAGATGTAAGATTAATAAGAATAAAAAGAAAATGGCATAAAGATTGCAGAGGAGCAAAGAGTATACATAGGCTGATGATAAATGCATAATCATTAAGCATTATATAGATTTCTAAATTTCTACTATAAATCAAACACTACCAAGTTGATCCACTCACCAAGTTCAGAAATTAAATAATAACAGACATGTATACTATAGCAAGTTGGATACAATGCCCAAAAAATCTGCTAGTGCACCAGAAACTCAAAATTAGAGTAAACTTTATATTTAATTATTCAATGGTAGTGCAATAAGCGTTGAAAGCATATGGTCATTGTTACCATATCGTTTGAAGCATAAGAAAGCAAAGGCCACAAAAAAATCACCATATAGTCATTGTTAAGCACAATACAACAGAAGGCCACAAAAAATTAAGCCACCACATCATCTGCATGGCAGTTTAATGAGTTGCAGGTTTAGGAAAGACAATAGACACCATGAAAAATAAAACAAAGCAAAATAAAAAAAAATGTAAAGTAAAAAATTCTCTATCACCTGAGCAAAGCATCCAACGCTAAAATCTTTTCTAATATAATAATGGGAGAAGTTGCCAAATCCAGTCATCCAAACATATGCAGCAATAAAAACACGTATTGCATTAGCAGCAAATTGATGATACAATAGAAAAAGGACCTGAACAAATGGAACAGAATCATGAATAGATAATTAGAATAGGCCTGACAAATTTAAAACCAGACAAAAATTAGTTTTCGATGAATTATGGCATTCTGGAAGTAATATATATCTACTTACGCACCCCCCCACCAACAGTTTTGTAAAAAAACAAAACAAAAAAGGCAAATCAAGAAGAAAGTGAACAGCAAAAGAGATAGATGAGAGTACCAAACTACCAATCAAGCCCAAAAATTATATTGAAGAAAAAGAGCAGAAAAACAAAATTCCCACGCAAATTTGCATCGAAAGAGGTTTAAATTACACTAATCGAAATTGAAATCAAAGGAAGGAAATCAAATGAACCTGTGAGAGGGATTGGAGCTTATGCAACTCGGAGTGAAGCGATTCCAGGGCGGCAATATGGGTAAAAATTGGAACTTTTTTGTGTGGTTTTGATTCAATGATAAAAACACTGGAAAAAAAAAAAAGAATTCATAATATCCAAACCCATTTACATTTTCACCCAATAGATTTCAACAATATATGAGATTAAATGAACCTTTTAGTTGAAATTGAATATGGCACTTCTATGTCTTCAATAATATATCAACAAATAATTTCAATGACGAATCACATTAGTATATATGCCAATGCCCTGGCAAATGTTGGAGCCACTGCACTCCCATGCAGCGTGCACGATGATGCCTACATTTTATGTTATTTGAACACAAAATTTAGAGACACCATATATGACACCGTGTAAATCTGTCTTTATTTCTTACTTACATTTTATCTTTTTATATACACACATTTCAAGAATTCTTAAAAAACACAAAGCAACACCATATTTTTTGTCTTCAAAAAACATTTTCCCAAGTCCATATATACTTCCAGCAAAATGATTAAAAATTGAATCCACATACAACTTCACTCCATACTTCCCTATATCATTTTGATGTGCAATATGGTAACATGTAAGAAAACAACGACCGTGCATACTAACTAAATTAATCTCCTCTGGCATCATTTCTAGAAAAAGGATATGTGGATTAAAGTAGTCAGTAAAGGTAACCAAAACAAACACATCAAACAAATGATTAATAAAAAATAATCACAAATAAATAGTTAATATGTAAATAAATATATGTTAAAAAAATGCAGTTGGGACACCTCAATCCAGAGCCACCGAAGAACCTTCATTAGTGTTAAGAAGTTGGTTAATTTCAGTTAGTATGTTAGTTGTAAAGGTGGTTAGTTTGTTGAGCTGACTTAGTCCATGTGGGACTAATCTACAAGTGTATAAATACATGTTATGTGAATGAATAAAGTACAGTGAGTGTGTGAAGAATTTTTCAGAATTCTATTGCCTTCTCTCTTCTACTCCTCTATTCTCTTTTATTGCTTTTCTCAATTCTTGAGTGATTAGTGAGGAACCTTGTTTGAAGTGATAAACTAGTTCCAACAGTTGGTATCTAGAGCACAGTGTAAAGGGACCTGTGCAAGAAAAGCTGAGAAGCTGCTGCAAGAAAGGAGGAGCCATTTTTCGAGTGACAAAGATGACCAGGTCAAATGGCTCGTTCCCTGCCAACTTGCCCATGCTTGATGGCAAGAACTTTGATCACTGGAGCAGAAAGATGGAAGTCATCTTTGCATTCCAAGAAGTGCTTGATTTGGTGAAGAACGGAATCCAAGAAGAAGGAACATCGAAGGCACATGAATCTGCCATCAAGGAGATCAAGAAAAGGGATAACAAAGCTCTCTTCTTGATCCACCAATGTGTTGATCCTCCTAATTTTGAGAAGATATCCTCGTCCAAGACTTCCAAAGAGGCTTGAGATATTCTCAGTGGTGCCTATGGAGATGGTGACAAGGTGAAAAAGGTGAAGCTGCAATCTCTTAGAAGGCAGTATGAGATGCTGTTAATGACTCAGCAAGAAACTGTGGCAGAATTCTTCAACAGAATGCAGGCCCTAATCAATTCGATGAAGGCTTGTAAGGAGACGATTTCTGATCAACAGGTTGTTGAGAAGGTGTTGAGGTCATTGACTCCTCGGTTTGACCACATTGTGGTGGCAATCGAAGAATCAAAGGACCTTGAAAAAATGAAGATAGAAGAATTGCAGAACTCACTTGAGGCTCATGAGCAGAGATTGAATGAGGTGCAGTGACAAAGTCCACGTGCAGGCACTACAGGCACAGACTAAAAGGGGAGGTTCTTGGAACAAGAACAAGAAGGGGAAAGAGAAATTGAAAAATCAGAAGTGGAGGGGCTCAGATGATGGTATCAGTAATGCCTCTGATCACAACAACAATGAAAACAGAAACAAGAATTCCAAAGGCAACCAAAAGGGTGGCAAGAAGAAATTCAACAAGAAAAATATCAAGTGCTACAACTGCCAAAGATATGGCCACTTCGCTGATGAATGCAGAAACAAGAAGGTAGAGAAAGATGAAGAAACACAACTGGCATGGTCGCGCTGTCGCCACGCGCCAAAAAGAACGAGCGTTTACAAAATAATGTAGATAGGGAAGCGACAACTCGGATATCGTCTCTCAAGGACTCTTGGGTGTTGTTGTTAACAGAAACAGTTAGATTTTGGGGGGTTTTGGATTAAGATAAAATAAAGAAAACAAACAAAAGCAGAGCAATGAAAACAAGGCAGTTCAAAGAGATTATCAAATAAACTAAAGCTATTAACCTACTGTTCTCGGTTTCCCACTATCATTGGCTCATGTAAATTCCAAGCCCTAAGCAGATTCTAATTCCCTCCCGGTTGTAGCAACAAATAACAAACGAAATCGCTACTACGGATGTATGTCCCTATTCCCGAAATAACAAACGGGGTGAAGCCCTCATGAACTAAACGAACATGAATGAACACACGCGAAATAACAAACGCGATTAAGTATAAGAACATAGCATCACCGAAATGAATCAACACAACATTATACACTCCTGAAATAACAAACAAAAATGTATAACATGGCATTGAAAAGAGAAAAGCAAATGAAAACATGAATCACAAAACCTCAAGTGTAATTGAAACCAATCACAGTAGATTAATCTAGGAGACTAGTTCTCCATTACAGAAATAAACACAAAAGAAAAGAAAAGAAAATAAACTACTGAACTACAACTACTGACTAAGACTAGCTAACAACTAGCCAACCATTTCTGCCTTCAAACAGGCTTATATACAACTTCTGGAATTCGCTGACTCGCGAGGCGAACACTGTCTCGCGAGGCGAATCTTGCAGCGTTTGGTATTCTCGCGAGGCGAAGCACGGCTCGCGTGGCTAGGAATGGAAAAGTCGTGGCTCTTGGTCTTCAGCCTCGCGAGGCGAGTAATAGATTCGCGGGGCGACACAGAAAGGTTGCAAATTTCCTGGCACAGTCACCTTCAGGTTCGCGAGGCGAATGCCTACTCGCGGGGCGAAAGCTCCAGAATTATTTCTTTTTATTAACCTGAAAACAGAAAATAGCATAAGTGCTTTATTTAACTCTAAATCAACTAAATTAACCTAAAAATACTTTACAGACTCAAAATGTTACTTAAAGACAATCAAGTCTAATTTGGGCGAAAATGATATAAAATTAGCACAAAACCACGGTCATACTAGCTATAAAACTAGATGAGCCAGCGGCTGATCAAAATACCCCAAACTTAAACTTTGCTTGTCCCCAAGCAAACTAGAACTCAAAAAACTTAAAAAGACTAAAGACATGGCAAGCTTAAAAGATTTAATCAATTTTTCACAAATTTCAAGCAATACATCAAAATAGTTTTCTTCAATGTTCCCCCCTTCCAAACAAAGCAATCCCCACATTCATTCATTCTAAACAATTGAGAATTTCATCATTCAAACAATCATTAATCTAAGTCGGGGATCCGAGTTACACACAAAAGGGAGATCATCAAATTCAAACAACTGCCTTCCTCACAAGGGAATTTAGTATTTCACTCAATCGCTCAGTTTGTGTCAGGCTATCAACATTTCACTCAATTTTCACTTTTAAGAGCACTTCCCATAAATTTGGTTTTCATCTCTAAATGATTCCCACAGAAAACATGCATGCAACATCAAAAGGTATTTTATGGGTTGTAATGGGGCCTGGCTAAGGGTAGGATATACAAAGGAACTAGGCTAAAGACCCTAGGAACTAAGAGCATGAAACAGTTCAAAACATTGAAATTCCACTCAAGTTCCTTTTCTTATTTTTCTTTATGCCTTGGGTGACTACAACCTTTTTATTCAGATAGCATTTTTGACATTTTTGCACTTTTTTTTTAATTTTAATTTTTTTTATTTCTTTTTCTTCTTCCTTTTTTTTCTGCTTTTCTTTTCTTGGCTCCAACCTTTTTATTGTATTTTTTTTCTCAATCCCAAACAACACATCACCTTGTAGCCACCCCAAACTTAGTTTCATGCAACCATTTTCTTGCTAAGATTCCATGCTCTCCTAATCCTAAGATCGGGTTAACATGGTTTTCCAGATTTTAGCTTATAACATAAGGTCATCAAGAATTAATAGGCTAAATAGGCTCAATGGGGCTAACTAGGGAACATGCATTAGGGACGGTTATTTTTAGGCTAAGTAGCTATTTACAAAGAAAATGCCTAAATCATTTGAAGCAAACACATAATCATGCACCCCATAAAGAGATTCAGGCAAATTCGGGAAAGTGCAACTTAAAAAGTGATTTTCACACAGTCAAAAAACATGTTGGAGGCTCAAATCCTCACCTGGACATTTTTGCAAATTGTTTGACAGAGATTCTATCCCTACTGTGTGCTTCCTATCACCCCAAACTTATCATAAATCATGCCATCATAACAAAATCTCAAAGTTCAGTTTTCAATCACATGGGGATCAAATTTTCAAAAAATTTTCAAATCCTAGGGGGAAAACAGTCAACAAATAACATGCAATCAATCTATGCAAATTCAATCAAATCCAATAAACTTGCCAACACAAGACTCACACAACTCCTGAGCTTCTCAAATTATTCAGGAGCTTTATTGAAAACAAAACAGAAATAAAGCAAGGAAAAGAAAATTAAAAGGAGTAAGGCTCAGAAAAACTCATTGGGGTGGTTCCACCAGGATCCCATTGCTTGTAACATAAGGCCCAAGTGATAGCCAAAGGGTGGGAGTTCATTCCATACTTCCATAACTTGCAGCCTTGATATGGGAGTGAGTGCTTGACAGTTACAGCGACTCCTTCCAATGCGGCGGACTTCTCACTCCTTCTTGGGTCAAAGATGACCGCTTTCTCAACAAAATCCTCCCAATAAAATTGGGGTTCAACCCCTTGGACTGGCCATGGTGCAAGATCCAGTGGCTTGAACTCCATTACCGGTTGTTCCATAGTGGGAGGTGGTAAACAAGTAGCTGGGGTTACTGGTGTTGCTTCATTTTCTGCACGTTCTTCATTCACTGTGCTAACAATTCCATCACCTGCTAAACCTGCAGAAATTTCAGCACACACCACACAAAGGTTAGTGTTAGTAGAGTCAGTACATATATCACAATAAACTGAATCAGGAAATGTCTGAATGTCTGGAAATTCAGCAATTAGTTCATCCATCCCATCACTCTCAACACATGCATATGAGTTAATTGAATCATCTACTTCCAAAGGTTCTTCATCATCCTCAAGCACGGGGAAACAGATGTCCTCCTGATCCTCATTTTCTATATGCACAGAATCCTCATACCTTTCAAAACATGCTATACATAAAGCAGTGTCAGTACAATCAGCACATGAATTATAATAGATAGAATCAGGGGATTCAACACACAGTTCATCAACAGAAACATTATCAAAATCATAAGCAGAAGTATCTTCAAGAATAACCATCTGTGAATCTGTATGTTCTTCAAGTGGACATTGAGTTAGCAGTGCAGCCGAGTTGGCGACAATTTGATCAATTTGAATGGACAACTTCTGAGATTCAGCTTCACTCCTCTGGTATTCAAGATTACTTGCCTCCATCCTCTGTTGGAATTCAAGATTTTGTTTTGCCATCCGTTGATTGTTCTCTTCCATTTGTTGTATCATTTCTTCCAGACTGAGCTGGGCTAGTGTAGGGTCAGGCTGATATTGCTGGCTTATTGCCATTTGATTCAGCAAAGCAGCTATCTCATCCAAAACGCCCTGTCCTCCACTATGTTGGTTAGAATAATCATTTACTCCCAACATGCCAAAATCATTACTAAACTCATAACTCCCAGCAAAATTAGGATAATTTATGCATGGTGGTGGACTATCAAAATTAGGATAATATATGCATGGTGGTGGTTCATAATAAACATTAGGCATATAACCATACATGTGATTATCCATGGGAAGTAGATAGATTCACAACCAGACAAATCAGCCAAACTAATTCAGCAATGAGATTTTTTTATTTTTTTTATTTTCTGCTAATAACACAAACAAGAGTCCCCGGCAACGGCGCCAATTTTTGGTCGCGCTGTCGCCACGCGCCAAAAAGAACGAGCGTTTACAAAATAATGTAGATAGGGAAGCGACAACTCGGATATCGTCTCTCAAGGACTCTTGGGTGTTGTTGTTAATTGAAACAGTTAGATTTTGGGGGGTTTTGGATTAAGATAAAATAAAGAAAACAAACAAAAGCAGAGCAATGAAAACAAGGCAGTTCAAAAAGATTATCAAATAAACTAAAGCGATTAACCTACTGTTCTCGGTTTCCCACTATCATTGGCTCATGTAAATTCCAAGCCCTAAGCAGATTCTAATCCCCTCCCGGTTGTAGCAACAAATAACAAACGAAATCTCTACTACGGATGTATGTCCCTATTCCCGAAATAACAAACGGGGTGAAGCCCTCATGAACTAAACGAACATGAATGAACACACGCGAAATAACAAATGCGATTAAGTATAAGAACATAGCATCACCGAAATGAATCAACACAACATTATACACTCCTGAAATAACAAACAGAAATGTATAACATGGCATTGAAAAGAGAAAAGCAAATGAAAACAGGAATCACAAAACCTCAAGTGTAATTGAAACCAATCACAGTAGATTCATCTAGGAGACTAGTTCTCCATTACAGAAATAAACACAAAAGAAAAGAAAAGAAAAGAAACTACTGAACTACAACTACTGACTAAGACTAGCTAACAACTAGCCAACCATTTCTGCCTTCAAACAGGCTTATATACAACTTCTGGAATTCGCTGACTCGCGAGGCGAACACTGTCTCGCGAGGCGAATCTTGCAGCATTTGGTATTCTCGCGAGGCGAAGCACGACTCTCGTGGCTAGGAATGGAAAAGTCGTGGCTCCTGGTCTTCAGCCTCGCGAGGCGAGTAATAGATTCGCGGGGCGACACAGAAAGGTTGCAAATTTCCTGGCACAGTCACCTTCAGGTTCGCGAGGCGAATGCCTACTCGCGGGGCGAAAGCTCCAGAATTATTTCTTTTTATTAACCTAAAAACAGAAAATAGCATAAGTGCTTTATTTAACTCTAAATCAACTAAATTAACCTAAAAATACTTTACAGACTCAAAATGCTACTTAAAGACAATCAAGTCTAATTTGGGCGAAAATGATATAAAATTAGCACAAAACCACGGTCATACTAGCTATAAAACTAGATGAGCCAGCGGCTGATCATGGCACAAGATGGGAATTCAGACTCTGATGATAATGTGCTGCTGATGGTGACAACCAAAATTGAGAATGATTCAGATGATGAATGGTACTTGGACACTGGATGTTCAAACCATATGTCTGGCAGAAAAGAATGGTTTGTTGACCTGGATGAAAATGAAAGGAGCAGAGTGAGGTTTGCTGATAACTCAGTGATCACAGCAGAAGGAGCAGGAAAGGTGCTGATACAAAGAAAAGATGGTGTGCTGGCTTGGATAACATATGTTCTTTATGTGCCTCAGATGAAGAATAATCTGTTGAGCTTGGGACAATTGGTTGAAAAAGGCTATTCCATGAGCCTGAAGCAGAATCAAATGAAGGTGTTTGATGCTCAGAAGAGACTAATCTTGAAAGCTCCTTTGTCAAAGAATAGGACTTTCAAGATTGGAATCCAAGTATGTGAAAAGAAGTGCTTTGGTGCAGAGGTAAATGATGCAAACTGGTTGTGGTATTACAGGTTCGAGCACTTAAACTTCAGATACTTGTTGCAGAAAAGGGGCATGGTTCAAGGCCTTCCACAAGTGAATCAGCCAAAGCATGTGTGTGATGACTGTTGTTTTAGCAAGCAGCCAAGAAAAGTGTTCAAGCACAAAGCTCTTCATAGATCAGAAAACAAACTGGAAGTGATCTATTCAGATGTATGTGGACCATTTGAGGTGCACTCCCTTAGAGGTAATAGTTACTTTGTGTCATTCATTGATGAATACACTAGAATGCTATGGGTTTATCTTATCAAAAGAAAGAATGAAGTGTTGCCTATATTCAAAAAGTTTGTATTGATGGTGGAAAAACAAAGTGGAGAAAAACTAAAGGTGATAAGGACTGGTGGTGGTGGGGAATATGTCTCCAATGAATTCCAAAGATTCTGTGAAGAAGCTGGCATAGTGCATGAAGTGATAGCTCCCTATACTCCTCAACACAATGGAATTGCTGAGAGGAGAAATAGGACCATATTGAATATGGCAAGGAGCATGTTAAAGAGCAGAAAACTACCAAAGAATCTATGGGGAGAAGCAGTCTCAACAGCAACCTTCATTCTTAATAAATGTCCTACAAAGAGCCTTGAAGAAATCACACCCGAAGAGGCTTGGACAGGGAGGAAGCCTAATGTGTCTCAATTAAGAGTATTCGGTTCTCTATGCTTTAAGCATGTGCCAGAACAAATGAGAACGAAGCTGGATGATAGAAGTGAGCAAATGATCTTCCTTGGATATCATCCAACAGGAGCCTACAAGCTCTATGATCCAAGGAATAAGAAAGTTATGGTGAGCAGGGATGTGATCATTGATGAGACCAGATGGTGGGACTGGGAGCAAGGCAATTCCAGCAACAGTGTAGTGATGAATCTGCATGATGAGCAGATTACTCAGTCAGAACCATTACAGGTAACTCAACCTCAGAAACCTCAGAGGACTAGACAGCCACCTCTAAGGTTAAATGACTATGAGATTGTACCAGACAATGCTGTTAACACAGAGGGAGACTTGGTACATTTAGCACTCCTTGCTGAAACAGAATCGGTAACTTTTGAGGAGGCAATTGCTGATCAAAAATGGGTTGAAGCTATGAAAGAGGAGCTGAGTTCAATCGAAAGGAGTCATACTTGGAAACTGGTGGAGTTACCTCATCAGAAAAGATCCATAGCAGTGAAATGGGTGTATAGAGTCAAGATGAAACCTGATGGCACAGTTGCAAAGCACAAGGCCAGGTTAGTGGCCAAGGGATTCCTACAGAAACCAGGAATAGACTACCTGGAAGTGTTTGCACCAGTGGCTCGGCTAGAAACAATCAGGCTAGTGATAGCAATTGCAAGTCACAAAAACTGGTCAATGCATCAGTTAGATGTCAAGTCAACATTCCTGAATGGACCTCTAGAGGAAGAGGTATATGTGGATCAACCACCTGGCTTTGAGATCAGTGGAAAGGAAGGAAAAGTATACAGACTTAAGAAAGCTCTGTATGGGCTAAAGCAAGCACCAAGGGCATGGAATAAGAGGATTGATTCTTTCCTCATTGATCAGAACTTCTTGAAATGCACAAGTGAGCATGGTATGTATACAAGAGTCTTACAAAACAGTGATCTAGTAATTGTATGTTTATATGTAGATGATTTACTGATCACTGGGAGCAATGATGATGAGATTCAGAAATTCAAAGCAAAACTGATGGCTGAATTTGAGATGTCAGACCTAGGCAAGTTGACTTATTTCCTGGGAATGGAGTTTACTCCAACAGCAAGTGGAGTTTTCCTACACCATAAGAAATATGCAACAGACATATCAGAGAAATTCCACATGATGGATTGCAACCCGACAGCAACTCCAGTTGAAACTGGATTGAGGTTAACAAAAGGTGAAGATGAGGACCAGGTAGATGAAACAATGTATAGGCAATTGGTTGGTTCCTTGAGATATCTGTGCAACTCAAGACTAGACCTTGCTTATGGAGTAGGCCTCATCAGCAGGTTCATGGAGAAGCCTAGAATCTCTCACTATGCTGCAGCCAAAAGGATATTAAGGTACATCAAGGGAACACTTGACTTTGGTATACTGTTTCCCAATAAACTGACATGTAAAAATGCTGAAATTGTGGGATATACTGATTCTGATTGGTGTGGTGACAAAGAGGATAGAAAAAGTACTTCTGGTTATATCTTCATGTGTTGCAACAGCTCTGTTTCTTGGTGTTCAAAGAAGCAGAACATAGTGGCCTTGTCCTCCTGCGAAGCCGAATATGTGGCTGCATCTTCAGGAGCTTGTCAAGCATTATGGCTTGAAGTTTTGTTAAAAGAGTTGAACCTGTTGGGATCCAAACCAATGAAGCTGATGGTAGACAACAAGTCAGCAATCAATCTTGCAAGAAATCCAGTTGCTCATGGTAGGAGCAAACACATTGAAACTCGTTTCCATTTCCTAAGAGATCGGTTAGCAAAGGGAACTTGGAGCTGGAATATTGCAAGACTGAAGACCAGATTGCTGACATATTCACTAAGCCATTGAAGATTGAAAGGTTTAAAATTCTAAGGGACAAGCTAGGAATGTGTTCTCTAGCAAATCTGAATTAAGGGAAGTGAGCTGAATGTGTAAAGGGCAGTAACTGTGTGTTTGTACCTGTGTTAGCTACAATTCAGATTTTACTTGCTGTAATTAGCTGAGTGTTGTATTGTGATATGCTGCAAATGAATGTTGAAGCTTGGGTGCCAACATAGTTGGGATGCTTGACTTCATAGTGATGCTCTTGCATATCATGAATTAGTACAAACTGAAATTAAGGGAGGTGTGTTAAGAAGTTGGTTAATTTCAGTTAGTATGTTAGTTGTAAAGGTGGTTAGTTTGTTGAGCTGACTTAGTCCATGTGGGACTAATCTACAAGTGTATAAATACATGTTATGTGAATGAATAAAGTGCAGCGAGTGTGTGAAGAATTTTTCAGAATTCTATTGCCTTCTCTCTTCTTCTCCTCTATTCTCTTTTATTGCTTTTCTCAATTCTTGAGTGATTAGTGAGGAACCTTGTTTGAAGTGATAAACTAGTTCCAACAATTAGCAGACGGTGCCTGTACCACCGCCGTGGACAACATTGACATGACCACCACCATTGGCCAAAATTCCTGCAAAGAGGGTCAGGGCTTCAGATTGATTTGGGAAAAAATGGCAAGCAAGGTGAAAAGGAAGAGTTAAATAGAGTCAAAATGACTCACCAAACAAAGAGAAAGAGACAGAGCAGCGGCAACACCTTTGGTACGGCAACGGATGGCGGCAGCGCGGCGATGGGCGGCGGTTCGAAATCCTTATCGGTGCAAAACATAGAGGATTAGAGCATTCATCAACCGATCCAAACCGATACAAACCACAAAAATCGAAAACCGAAAAAACCGAAAACCGAAAAAATCGTAATTTTTTATTGGATTGGATCGGATTTTGGATCCTATAGTGAAATTCAATCCAATCCAAACCGATCTATTATATACATATACAATTATTTTTAAAATTATAGTATTACTCATTTACTTAAACATTATTCTTCATACTTTTATGTCCCTCATTCTCTTTAATATTTTTTTTAAAATGACATATATAAGACTTTTTAGAATAAATATTAATGTCTTGAAGTTATATTTTACTAAAAGCTTTGATGTATAGCATATATATATTTGATTGAGTAATCATGAAAAATAGGAAAACAATTAAGTAAATTTGAAAAATAATTGGCTACAATTTATTTGTAGCCGATTCAAGGAAAAAATAGGATAGGTGGTAATAGATATAAAGAATTAATATAAAAGAACGTGTTAAAAAATATTAATAATTTTTTTCTTCTCAAACTCCCAAATTAAAAAGAAGATTATCTTTTATCCACTATTAAATAAGTAGAAAGGACACTTGACATTAGAAAAAAATAACAAAAACCAAATTATCCATTCCAATCCAAACCGCATTTGATTGGATTGGATTGGATCGGATCGGATTTTTTAAAGAAAGCAAATCGATCCAATTCAAACCGCGCGATGTTTTCATCATTGGATCGGATGACTTTTTAACTCAAAACCGATCCAATCCAATTCGGGAACTGTTAAAATAGCTATATGGTTAAGTTAGTTACAAAGTTGGTTAAGTTAGTTAAGTTAGTTTTTCTTGTTAGCTGTTAGTTGTAGTTAGTTAGCCTTCTTAGCTTCTCCCCTTTTAGTCTTTCAGATGTATATATGTATTAGTTTGCCATAGTTGCAATTCATTGAATGAATTTCACCATTCAAAACACTAAGTCCTCATTGCTTGCACAACAAGAAAAGTCTGGTGAATTCTCTTTCTGCTGCCATTCAGTTCTTCTGTTTTCACATGGTATCAATCATCTATTGTGATAATCAATCTGCCCTTCACATAGCTGCGAATCCAGTGTTCCATGAAAGAACAAAACATATTGAGATTGATTGTCACATAGTTAGGGAGAAAGTGCAATCTGGAGTGATTCACTTACTACCTATCTCTACTACTTCCCAACTTGCTGACATTCTCACAAAACCTTTGGCACCTGGCCCGTTTCAATTCCTCATTTCCAAGCTTGGCATGCTCGACATACACATTCCAGCTTGAAGGGGGTGTTAAAATAGCTATATGGTTAAGTTAGTTAAGTTAGTTTTTCTTGTTAGTTGTTAGTTGTAGTTAGTTAGCCTTCTTAGCTTCTCCCCTTTTAGTCTTTCAAATGTATATATATATTAGTTTGCCATAGTTGCAATTCATTGAATGAATTTCACCATTCAAAACACTAAGTCCTCATTGCTTGCACAACAAGAAAAGTCTAGTGAATTCTCTTTTTGCTGCCATTCAGTTCTTCTGTTTTCACAGGAACACCCCTAATAAAGGATCGTGAGGGCAATGCGGATCTTAGCTTTATTTCGTCAATGGCGACCGGATGGTGGCGGAAGGAGGTTGGGGCAGTGGTTGTTTCTTAGAGAGAAGGAGGATAGAAGAGTTGAGTTAGAGATAGAGGATGAGATGTCGATGAAATGAAAAAAGAAAAGAGAAAAAAAAAAAGGAGGGGGGTTGACGTGCAAGGTCCATTTCATACCTGGCAAGTGCGTACCTACCGTCCCGATGCCCACGAAAACACGGCACCTCTATAGCCCCTCTCACGGCACCTCTTCATCTCCTTTGACATCATGTGAAACTTTTAGAATAATTATAATAATTTATAATCCATAATCATCCATAGCTTGACAACCACAATGTTTCAGGAATAGTAGGGAAAAGGTGACAATTGATTGATAATATCATTTGAATGCTCTTTCATTTGTCTCCAATTTGATTTTAAACGTGTATTTTTGAATAGGCAATTCATGCAGGTCTATTAGGTGTAATTTTGTTTTTAGCAAAAACTTGAGGTGAGTTCTGAACTAGTATTTTTTCATCCGTCCATATGGGTAAATTTTTTCTTAAAACAAATTGAATAAATATTTAATGATTTTAATGAGTGTGAAAAAAATATGTACATCATGTGAATTAGAAAATTAGATGAAATAAAACATCCAAACTCAAATATTAAATTTTTTTATATATATTTATTTATTTACATTTGGGTTATATATATATATATATATATATATATAATATTGCTACATTCGCAACAAAGTCTTATATTTATATTGTTACACTATATTGATAGGTAGTAGTGTATTATGGATATGATATAATATAATATAATATAATATATATTTATATTTATATTTATATTTATATAAATATATATAAGCCTTTTTAAAATATATTGTGGCCTCAATCAATTTCTTTGACCAACATGTTTTTGGTTTAATGAAAGCCTAATAATCCAGCATTATTTTGCCAAAAGATAACCTATTTGGATATTTAAAAGTAATATTTAAAAGGATCAGTGTGATTTTGGTTTAGTAAAAACCCAATAATATTCAAAAATCAATCCTATCATTTTTATATGAAACACCTTCTTCAGTGATATCGGTCGTCTTGCAAGAGTGAGACATTATCTTTCCATAAGTTTGTCCATTATTAGTACCTACGGGCAAGCAATCCTAGAACCGATACAATATGGTAAACAATTAAAATATAATGTATTTAGTACTTGTCAATCTTAAACGGGTTTCTTGAAGATGCAATAATGTGTGTGTGGATAAGAAGGCATCCTCCTATACCAAGGCACGGAAAAACAATACATAAAAAAATGAAAGGATATTGCAAAAGCTCTAACTTCACTCTACATACCCTAGAAAAATATATTTTATTCCACAACTATGGTAAAGATAATGAAGAGTTCATCCCATAAACTACACAATGCCATATTTTCCTCCGTCGGCTCTGGTGTTAGCGTTTCTTATTTTGAGATTAAAAAATGTGTGAATGTGGTGTAATAGCGAGAAAAATTTTAGAGAGAGAAAAACTGAAATGCACCAGAATTAATTTTAGACAGTGTAATGTATTAGAGGGAGAATGTGTAATGCAAAAAAAAAAAATGAAAAAGAGTGGGACCGAGAGATAATACTATTTTAACCACTCCCTACTCCACCACAAATTTATGAAAAGAAAGTATAATGCAAAGAAGAAAAGTGCCTTTAGGTCCACCGAAGATCAACTTTAAACTTTCCTACGGGTGTAACGGGTCGGTTTGGTTCGATTTTAGGTCAGAGAAAAATACGAACCAATCAAAATTGATTCGGTTCGGTTTGATTTTGTTCGGATCCAAAAATATTAATATATATATATAATATAATAAAAATTAAAATATTAAACTATTAAATTATATATAATTATTAAATATTTATATATATATATATATATTAAAATATAGCAATTGGTTCGGTTCCAAAATCCTTGAACCTAATAATCGAACTAATGACTATCGGGTTTGGTCGGTTCAGACTTGAATACGGAAAAAATACGAACCAATCTAATTTGTTCATATCGGATTTTCAGGTTTGTCAAATTATTGGTTTGGGTATTACACCCCTAAATTTTCCCGAAGAACACGGTAGCTTTGCTATCTTTCTTGGCAAAAAACATTTAAATACAGAAAAAAAATTATAGACTTTAAAAAGTCAATAATAATAATATAAAAATATGAACCAACCAAAATTGGTTTGGCTCGGTTTGAACCCGAAAATATTAATATATATATATATATATATATAAATATTAAATACTATTAAATTATATATAAATATAGTAATTGGTTCGGTTCCAAAATATTTAAACTAGATAACAGAGCCAATAACAATCGGGTTTGATATGGTTCGGTTTGGATCCGAACACAAAAAAACAAAAGCACCAATTTAATTGGTTTAATTCGAATTTTCGGGTTCATCGAATTAATTGGTTCGGGTTTTACACCCCTAAACTTTCCTAAATAGAATGGTAGCTTTACTACCTTTTTTGACTAAAAACATTTACACTAGTGCACAAAAGGGATTCCACGTCGGTTATTTTTGGCTTTCCACATCGGTTTTGAAACTGATGTGGAAACGACCGATGTGGTTTATTGCCACTTTACACATCGGTTTTAAAACCGATGTGTAAAGTATATTTTAAACATCGGTTTTATACTAACCGATGTGTAAAATTAATTTAGCAATTGATAAGCAGTTGTAAATTTAACTTTCTACATCGGTTTTGCTTAAAACCGATGTGTAAAATTGACTTTCTACATCGGTTTTCTAAAGAACCGATGTGTAGAGTTAAATTTACACATCGGTTTTAAGCAAAACCGATGTAGAAAGTTAAATATACACATCGGTTATTGAGAACCGATGTGTAAAATCTCTTTTTTTTTTTAATCTATTATTTACATTTCAATCATTCCTGTTTTCACTAATGCAGATCAATAAACAAACCAGCAGTACCCTGATCAAACAAGAAACAACAACAGAACACCAAACCAGTTTTGACACAATCATTCAAAAGCAAAACATACTTTATTCAATTTTCTTAGCACAGCCAATTAGCTCTTACACATATGGTTAAAAATACTGACATTTCATCAAATGACTAGTGAGCAACAGAATCTGAAAGCAGAGGGCATCGAGGCCTAATTAATTTCGAATGAATGAAAACAACACTTTATCAAAGCTACATCAAAACACGAGAGAAGAAGAATTGAACCGGACACTGAGCACTAATACATATCATCAGTCAAAGGTACGTACACTATAGCTAGTATATGATAAGTTTTTAAACTAACTACATATATACAAACTATGGGTGGTACACTTCAAGAAAGAAAGTTGCCCAACGCCTCTTTATGATGTTGATGTCGAGAACCAGGACAATGGAGATGGATTGTTGAATATCTGCAAGTTTAATTGGACAAAAGATTATATCTTTTAAGTAATAAACTAACATAAAACATATAACGAATCTATACTATTACTTCTAATTGTGTCAATTAACATTTACCTCACTCCATCTTTCAGTGATCCCGGAGGAGATAATTTCCAACATCCTTTGCATCACATAGTAGCCACATTCCCATGACCCACGTTGTATACGTGACTACGTACAAATGAAACCCAATTAGAATATGAGGAATTAAATAAAATAGAAATCAATTATTGTACCCACTGCATTTGATGCATTTGAACTAATAAATATCTTACTGTTGGGAATAATCCATCCGATAGGCGAGCACGCCTTTCACCACGCTGCATGTGGGATGCATTAATAGACCTATCATGACAAAAACATTAATTAAAGTATATATAATAGATTTGAGATAATTAAAACAACTGCATTACTGATTATAAAGTATTTTAACGCTTACGTTTCGATGATCGTCTTGATTCATTCGCGGCTTATTTCCCAATGAGCGAGAAGAAGACCACGGCGTTCATTCTTGGGTACAAGAGCAACGATTGCCAATGCTTGCTGTATTTGCGGAACAATTAGTGATTTGTAAGTCATATATAGTTATACTTAAATTAATAACCAGGTACTTACTTATTGAGATAAGGCGCAAGATAGAATTGATGATCGTCTCGGGCAAGTATATCACGTATGGTAGTGACCAGGGTCTTCCGATGCTACGAGAACATCACCCTGAATGAACATGGGGTCAATGAACCCATAAAGGGCGAGGTTACCCTGATCGACTAACATACGATGCAGATACCTAATATATTGGAAAAACATGTTAATTATCATTGTATTTAAAAATTAATTACGTACTTAACTTATAAATAAAATGTACTTACGTGCACCAAAAGCGATATGTGTGCAGAACTGGCCATTTCTTTATTGAGTGCCATCTCCATAAGTTCTTTCTTTGGTATATACGATTCACGGGCTGGCATCATGTTCCAACGTTACCAATGCTGCATCATCCTCCATGGTGACAACCTGTATAGCAAGATCTTTGAAAACATCACCATGGCCAGGTGCCCCTTTGTCGATCCCCTAAACAACATAGATATATATTAGTAATCACGGATAATTAAGTTATTTAATTCGATTATGAACTAAATGGTCAAATGAATACCTTGACGAGAGCGAGACATCTCTGGTCTTCCTAGATCCGACCTTTTAGGCACAATATCATTTCCAACATCCTATAACAAATACAAATAAAGCATTATCTTTAAACAATAATAAATATATTTCAACTATGAATATAGAAAAACACAACTAACCGAATACCTCGGATGCAACAAGAAAGGCGGCCCGGTCTTCTTGGCCAGGAGGATGAAGTTACAGGGGCACGACCCATTGTTTGAACCTCCTCGGTGGGCACGGGGACTCGAGCATCGGCATCTCGAATAATCTCAACAGACACCCTCGGATGATCATCCGGTAATAACCGATGGTGTATGGTATTACCTAACTTATTATATGCCCTACCCAATGCCACTAAGCGGCGATGATGATGATGATCATCAACATACAGACTCACACCTATCGGGTCGTCATCATCATCATCATCATCATCATCATCATCATCATCATCATCATCGGCTGACATCATCATCATTTTCGGGATGATGAGGAGGATCACATGAGCCCTTAGTGCTCGCATGGACGGGAGGGTTGGACGAGAGGGTTGGACACCGGCTGTCATCTCTTTGGGACAAAGAAGTAAATATTGCCATCTGCTTGGGCAACTGCTCGGCCATCTCCTGTCGAAGCTCGACTGCAATATCCTGTTTTAGTTGTGCTCTATCTGCAACCGAATCCCCTGTGGCATTGGTGTGAAGATGAACCATGGTATTGGCGAATGCCGACTCCCCATCCAACACCAATGACACGGCCGGGTGGTGCAGTTTTACCGATGGCGATAGATAAGATATCATTGCGTCCTCTAGGAACAAAGGTTCCTTGGGTTAGCTGATCATCCAAGGCATCCTATCACATAAAAATATCAGGTCACATTACAATTCGGTAACAATCTTAAAATGACAATTACAACAAACTATACTTACAATCCTCTCGGCTACTTGGCGGGCCTCCTCGGATGTATATTGTCCCGTTTTTCTTTGTCGGCCCCTCTTCCATGAACGATGGCGTGGGGGTGGAGGTGGATCAACAACCTCGGAAGATTTTCAGCATTAGGATCCGCTTGAGATGCTTGCCTGGCGACGTGCTTTCTTTTCCTCTTCAACCATTTTCTTAACAAGCTTTTTATATCCCCCACGAGACATGACATGGGGGTAGACATTCTTGCTTTGGTTTTCCTGCCCCTTTTCCCTCTTCTCTGTTATAAATAAAAGACAATTAAATTACATAAGTAAATGAAATTAATGCAATTACATAAATTTAGAGACAAATCAAATAAGTTAACCTGAAAGCTGGGATCACGTCGGCTCACGAACAAAGCGATCCCACGTCGCCTTGTCAAGAAACGGATACACCTCAAGTGGGTTCTTTTTACTTTTTGGACCGAATATATAGTATCCGCCCAGGTCGGCCTTAAAACCCCTCCAACGCTCTCCAAAGATACTTGAGCAAACGCTTCTTCATAGCGTATGTATCCGGTATGTCAAATGTCAACTACATTAAGACCAAAAGAATCAACGAATTCTTGTATGATATTATTAAGATAAAAATAAAGTAGATACAGACAAACACAGGACGTAGAAGTATAGATACCAGAATACTCTCCCATATCTGCTCCTTCACGTCCGCCGGTACATCTCTCCACCTATCAATGAGTATACTAGGCCTGTTCCTAGCAAGGGTCGCCACAAAACTGGTAAACTGATCTTCCATTGGCCCAATAGGTTTGAGGTTATCATCAAAATCTACTCTTATCCTCTGATTTGACCCACGGTTGGCAGTCAAATGCCTCATCCGTGTGGCACGTCTACCCTTTCTACCGGTAGACGGGGTCTCGACCATTTGCATGAAGGAGGTGTATCCTCATGATCAGCCATGTATACCTGTTTAAACACAAAACAAAAAAAAAACTTGTTAGTATGTCAGGATAAATATCAAACTTAACTTATAAATATCGATCAATGTATATAAACATAACTTATAAATATCAACGTAAACACATAATATGCCAAACTTGATGGTAATATCAAACTAAACTTACTTTGTGGTCAATTAGTAAAGTTCTCCCATAACCTTTCTTGGTGATCATTACGAGTAGCATGTACATCATCCACTTCATTTTCCTCATTGAAATTAGGCACTCGTGTTGAGAAAGAAGGAGTATCAGAAATATCAAGAGTTGAATCGTGATTTCCCTCACTACCGTTATACATGTTTTTTCCCTGGAGAACCACTGACCACCTTTTGTTAGAAGGATCACGGATATAAAACACTTGTTTTGCTTGGGATGCCATGATGAAAGGTTCCTCTTTATTACCTACCTTACTAAGGTCCACCAATTTGAATCCTAACTCATCGGTTTGCACACCATTATTATTGTCGACCCCTTGACATTTAAAAACAGGTACTCTAAACTTCGTGTAATCAACCTCCCATATCTCTTCAATGATTCCAAAGTATGAAACCGATGCCATAACGGGGTTTTTATCTTTCGAACTAGAGAAATGCATGGACTCAGCGACGACCATAACCCCATTGTTTTGCATAGTACTTTTGTCATCCTGGGAATTTGTATAGAAGGAAAACTTATTGATATCGTACCCACTCCAAAGCATATGACATCAAAGTTAGGCCCCTGTGCTAGCCATTTTAATGTAGCGGAAGCAGTACCATCCTTTACAATTTTTTCTTTAAACCAGTTCAAGAAAGTCTTGTTATGCTTGTTCAAACACCATTTTTCATTCATTCTAGGGTAAGTTTCATTGATGATGCTTTTATGCTCACATAAGTATGGTTCAACCTCATCAGTGTTATTCAATATATACAAATGTGCTTGAAGCACTTCCTCCCGATCCATGCTCTTAACGGTGATACCTCGTGTACCCTTACCATCATATCTTCCTTCATGACGAGACTTGGAAGCCCTACAGTTCCGCTTCTGACATGTAGTCTGTACAAAACTCAATAGCTTCTTCTGCAACATACCTTTCAACAATAGATGCTTCGGGACGGTGTGGATTTTTCATATATCCTTTCAGGATCTTCATGTATCGCTCAACCGGGTACATCCACCTTAAATAAACGGGACCGCACAATCTAATCTCCCTCACTAGATGAACAATCAAATGAACCATGATGTCAAAAAATGAAGGTGGAAAATACATCTCCAATTGGCACAATACAATGGCTGCCTCATTTTCCAACTCATCCAAATTTTTAGTGTCAATGACCTTGCTACATATAGCATTGAAGAATAAGCATAACCTAGTAATGGCATGTCTGACTTTTTTAGGCAATATGTCACGAATGGCCACCGGTAGTAGTTGTTGCATCAAGACATGACAATCATGAGACTTTAAGCCAACTAATTTGAGATCTTTCATTGAGACAAGTCTTCTGATATTTGAAGAGTAACCCTGTGGCACTTTGACTCCCCGTAGACATTCACAAACTTCTTTTCTCTTTTTTTGATAAAGTATGACATCTTTGGGGGCAAATAAGTCTTCTTATCCCCCACTTTATGTGGAGCTAACTGCTCTCGTATACCCATCGCAACTAGATCCGGACGAGCATTCACACCATCCTTTGTCTTGCCTTGAATGTTGAGAAGCGTTCGATTAAACCTGTCACACACATTTTTCTCTACATGCATCACATCAATACAATGTCTTACATCAAGCTTGCACTAGTATGGAAGATCAAAGAAGATCGACCTCTTCTTCCATATTTTCTTCTCTGTAGCCTTCTTACGGGTCTTCCCATAGATAACATTAGTGTAGTTCACCATTTCATAAACTTGCTCTCCAGTCAAGGCCACCGGAGCAATTTCATTCTCAGGAAGTCCATTGAAAGCTTTCCTCAATCTACGATAAGGATGATTACGTCGGAGAAATCTCCGATGCCCAAGGTAGACCGTCTTCCTTCCATGTTGCAGTTGATGGTAACATGTGCCTTCTTCACATATTGGACATGCTTTATGCCCCTTAACACTATACCCACACGGGTTCCCGTATCTTTGGAAAGTCATTGATGGTGCAAAATAACATGGCACGCAATCTGAATGTCTCACGGCAATACCCGTCGATCACATCAACGGCTTCATCCCACAGCATTCTCAAGTCTTCAATCAAGGGACTCGGATAAACATCAATATCATTTCCTGGCTGTTTAGGACCCGAAATCATCATACTTAACATAATGTATTTGCGCTTCATGCACAACCAAGGAGACAGGTTGTAAATTACAAGGAGAACAGGCCATGAACTATGAATACTACTTAAGTTTCCATATGGATTCATTCCATCGGTAGCAAGTCCAAGCCTGAGGTTTCTGGGCTCATTGCCGAAATCCGGAAACAAACTATCAATTCTCTTCCATTGCAAAGAATCGGTCGGATGGCGAAGCTGTCCATCACACTTCCTCTCATCTGCATGCCATCTAATGTTCTTTGCGTCATTTACATTAGCAAACAATCGCTTGAACCGCGGAATCACGGGAAGATACCATAACACCTTCGCGGGGAGGACCTTTGGTGACCACATCACAACTAGAATCACCATCCTTCACTTTGTAGCGTGATACCCCACACCAGGGCACTCGTGCATCTCTTCAAACTCTTTCCTGTACAATATGCAATCATTAGGGCAAGCGTGTATTTTCTTATACTCCATACCCATCGGACACAATATCTTCTTCGCCTCATAGTTTCGAGATGGCAATGTGTTGCCTTCGGAAGCATTTCTTTCAACAACTCAAGCAATTCGGTAAAGCTTTTATCGCTCCACCCATTTCTCGCCTTCACATTGAACAATCTTAACACTGCACGACAACCGTGTGAAATTAGTGCACCCGGATACAAAGCCACTTGCGCATCACTGCACAAAGTATCATACACATGTGCGCGCCGAAAAGACTCTTGCCCAACATCACGGATCATGTCCTCTAGTCCATCGTCCATTTCCACGTCATCAACTTCCTCTCTATCACGACACCTCGGCCTGTCTAACGATTCACCATGGCATATCCATGTTGTATAACTCTTGCAAATCCCCTCACAAATAAGATGATCACGTATCTCCTCAGCTTCTAGTCGTCTCTCATTCAAACAGTTAACACAAGGACAATAAAATCTTCCGTTACCACTATCAGGAGCATTTGTTTTTGCAAACTGTAGAAAATCTTCCACTCCATTCTCATACTCATCACTTGTCCGTCTAGCATTCATCCAACCGTGATCCATGACTAAACCAATACCTTCGTACTTAGTCCAACATATTCATCAACCACTTCTTATGACAGGGTATGGCCCTATCCCATTCGAGAAGAAACTTTTTCAACATTCGGTTAACAGTTAGTCCTTAACTCTCATGCTCATACTCGACAAAATTTGCGGAACATTTCCCGCGGTCTCCGACGTACACTACTTGAACGCGATGACATCCACCACGATAAAGTATGCACCGGAGAACGAAAGGAAATGTATCAATCCGAACTTTCATCAAGTATATAACATTAGAACCAATGAATAACTATTTTAACTGAATTAAGAAAAAGTTTTTTCCCAAACTGTCCAACTTTGGACAATTCAAGATCCAACACAATGAGCGGTACATTAAGCACGTACACGTACGCTCATTAGTATTGCATCTCAAACGGGAAACTAAGGCTTTACTATTTATGTAGCTTGCATGAAGATGGGGCTTGAAAAGTGAAGAAAATTAGCCAAACAGAGCCCTTCACGGCCTAGCCTTGAAAGCCATCACGGCAGTGATCGAGTATAGCTTAAAAGAAAGAATGGAAAAGTCGAACTGGTCACGGCCATCCCGTGATGCCCATCACGGCCGTGACATGTCAGTATACCCAGACCCTCACAGGCGAGGCGATCACGGCCTAGCCGTGATGGTGGCCGCCCGTGATGCACCGGTGAAGCAACCTCAAGGCGGAACCTATCACGGCCTGGCCGTGATGGCCATCACGGCCGTGACATGCCAAGCGCAGACCCTCACAGCGGAAGCGATCACGGCCCAGCCGTGATGGTGGTCACCACGCCGTGACAGCGACATGTAAACTCAGAACAGATCGTCACGGCCGTGATGGCCATCACGGCCGTGACATGCCAACCGAACTAGACCCCTCACGGCGAATCGATCACGGCCAGCCGTGATGGTGGTCACGCCGTGATGGACAACCGATAATGTAAACTCCAAGGCGGAACCACGTCACGGCCTGGCCGTGATGGCCATCACGCCGTGACATGCCAATCGAACTAGACCCTCACGGGCGGAACTGATCACGGCCTAGCCGTGATGGTGGTCACGGCCATGAAGAACACGATAAAGGGAAAAAGGGAAAAAGGACACGGGAACTCCAAATGGTGTCTTTCTAAGACCTTCCCTATCTATATCTTCCCCAAGACCCAAAGACAAAACCTTCACAAACATCTTCAAAAGAAGCTCTATCCCTTTCTTCCGAAACCCCACATCACCACAACCATATCATACATTAGGAGACAGAGATAGAACTATAAACAAAAAAGTAAAAGAAAAATACCTTTCACGCCTTGAGAGACGAGAGATGGGAGGGAGAAGCGAAGCGAGCGGAGGCGAGCGGAGGAGCGCGCGTTAGCGAGAGGAGATGAGTACCGTGCAATGCTGGTAGAAAAAAAAACGAAACAACATAACGAGGATGCTCATAAAAGAACAAAACATAACCATCCAGCTCAACAACAAGCCAAAATCCATTACCCACACACATCGGTGAATGAACCACAACAACAAACTGAACAAAGTGAATACTTTGGAGAATGAAGCAAGGTGAAGGGAAAGTGAAGCAAAGTAAAATGGAGGAAGCACTCACCGAGAGAATGAAGCAATGGCGGCAAGCGGACGGAGCGAGGTGAGGCGAGCATCCAAACGCAAAGGTAAAGCACAAGGTGAGTAATGAACCGAGCAAAGGGTGTTTTTCTGTTTTAGGGTTCAAAGCAAAACTCGAAACCGAAGAATGGAGGGATAGCGCGCGGAACAAGAATAAAAATTGGCAATATTACACAGCGGTTATGCCATAAACCGATGTGGTTAACCATATTATACACATCGGTTATCCTGAAACCGATGTGTAAACCTTAAACTTTTAATTCCCATTTTTTTTTTTTAAATTTTATACATCGGTTATTTAAAACCGATGTGTAAAAGTAAAATTTTAATTTCTATTTTTTTTATTTATAATTTTATACATCGGTTATCAAGAAACTGATGTTGTTAATCACAATTTTACACATCGGTTCATTGAGAACCGATGTTGAATGTTAAAAATTCTGACTTTAAATTTTTTTTATTTTAATTTTAAACATCGGTTAGAAATAACCGATGTGGAAACGTTTTACACATCGATTATTCTCTAAACCGATGTGTAATACTTTGGTTTTAATTTCAAAAATGCCACCGCCTCGTTTTACACATCGGTTTCTAATAAACCGATGTGTAAACTCCGATGTAGAATCCATTTTCTGCACTAGTGTTAAAAACAAAAAAAATATAAGCTTTAAAAAGTCAATAGCAAAATAATATAAAAATCCGAACTTATCAAAATTGGCTCGGTTCGGTTTGGTTTGGACCCGAAAATATTAAAATATATATAAATAAAATATAAAAAATATGTAAGTATTATAATATCAAACTTATATATAAATATTAAAATATTCCACACATAACACACTCTACTTTTACTGTTGCCAATTTTATAATAGTATTGATTATATAAGAAAATTATAAACTTTATAAAGTAAATAATAAAATAATAGAAAAAAATCTAGAACATGACAGATATCTTTTACTGATATATGAAAAGTAAAAGCAGGCTTCACAATTGTTCAATTGTATTGATAATAGATTCGCCCATGTGTATTCATGTGTGAAGTTAATGACCGTATTAATTGTAAGTTGTTAATAAGATGCCACCTAGAATAGTAATTAATGAGTTAATTTCAATTTGTATATACTATAGATTAAATTTCAAAGTTAAGCACTCTCCAAGATATATTATATTATGTCAAAAACCATATTCTCTCTCTAGTTTCAAACATCCCTTTTCTCTACACACAACCGCGTGTTACCACTAAAGTGGTGGTTTTGGGTTATTTTTGGCCTGGATTTATCCATTTACTTCGTTTTTATCACATTTTATCTAAATAAGTGGTTTTTCCACATAAATTTGGTTTTTTTTTCGTCATCTGTGTGCGGCAGTATTGTTGTTAGTCGTCTTGGTGAGGCGTTGTTTGGTTTCCCGTCTTGGTGCGGTGTTCGTTTGGTTCAGATTGACAGATCTGCTTCGATCCATCACAGATTTGATCAAGAATTGTGCGTCAATGTTACAGATCCGGAGACATGGGTATTCTGGTGACTTTGATTTTGTCACTTTTGTAGGCATTTTGATTTTGCCGTGTTATGCTATTAACATGGGTGTTGTGAGTTTGTTCGCAGATTCATCCTTTTCCGTTTTTAGCGATTTTGGATTTGTGTTGTTTTCGATGTATTTTACCTATTGGAATGAATAAATACCTTTTTAGTAAAAAAAAAAGATATATTATATTATGGATTTAACTGGTATGCATAGCCAGTTACAAAAATTTTATAATTAACAAACCATAAATTGTCATTAAAAATGTTGAACTCTTAGACTAACATTAGTACAGATATGACTTTTAACCTCGGTTGGAAATGACTTTTAACATCGGTTGGGTAGGCGATCTTGAAACAAACGATGTTGAAAGCATGACTTTTAACATCGGTTATAATCATCTTAAAAGTTATTCATATAATGATTTGTGATTAGTTCACGGTGTAAATTACACCATAAATACTTTACATTATCAGTGAATCAAAATTAAACAACTAAAATATATTTATTTCCTAAAAAGGAACATCTTTATCATATATATCCGGCTTAATTTCATTTTTGGTTAGTTACTATTGGTCATGTGCGATTTTGGTCTCTATAGTTTTTTTGTAACACATTTGATCCCCTTATTTTCCAATGTTGCAAATTTGGTCCTTCCGTCTAATGTCTAACAATTTTTTATTGATCAGCAAAGAGAAACCACTGCTTTAAGCGCATTGAATCATGTTAAAGCCGAGAGACAAAGGAGAGAGAAGCTAAATTTGAGGTTTCGTGTGCTTAGGGTAGCGATTCTTCTTTGTTAAACATTAAACAATTGACAATCACTGGATGAAAGGACTGAATTTACAACATTGAAAAAAATAAGAAGACCGAACGTGCTACAAAAAACTATAGGAACCAAAATAGCACATAATTAATAGTGGGGGACCAAATCAAACCGAGCACTGATAGGTTAGTTTGGACGGGCCATCGAATTTTTCAATGACTTTTTGTTTTTTATAATACAACTTAAAAATTTAATTATTTGTTATAACTTATAAGCAATTTTCGACTAGTTGGAAAAAAAATTACACAATCAATAAAACTAATTTTTTAAGTATCTGATTCATTACCACGAAATAGAATGTTACCGAAAAAGACAGTAACAACTCTGAGCAACTAAAGATTCTATTGAGCATGAGAGAGAGTGAGAAGGAGGGAGATGGAGAGACACTGTCTGTGGAGGAGATTGATCTGGTGAATAGAAGTGCTAAAAAGGTGAAGGGGGGAGAGCAGGGATTCACAAAAGACTCTTCCCTTCCTGTATGTTATGTTGACGTTTACGAAGTTGAAGGAAAAAATCATATCTTGACTCGGTTCTGGGAGGAAAACATGGCAAAAACAAAGGGAAAAATGTTGATTACAGTAGCGAAGAAGGAAGAGCCGAAGCAGGAGAAGAAGGCTGGGAGGATGAAACAGATGAGGAAGACTCTTAAGGGATAACTGTTGTGGAAAGTACGAATGTCCATCCTTTATCTTATCACAGAAAGAAGAAAAAAGAATTCGAAGGCCATGGAAGGATGGGGTCATTGTGAAGCTCTTAGGAAGGAAGATAGGGTACAAAGCATTAGAGACCAGATTAAAGCAAATGTGGGTGAGAAGAGGAGTCATCAATGTCATTGATTTGGGCAATGGTGAAGGCACTGATGGAGAAGATAGAATGAAGGCATTGATGGAAGGGCCACGGTTGATTTATGACCATTATCTTATTGTTAGAGAGTGGTGTCCAAACTTCCACCCCTCAAGTGAGTCTATCAAGAATGTAGCTGTTTGGGTCAGGATTTCAGGGATGCCATTGGAGTGTTACAATCCAAAAATTCTCAGATACTTTGGCAACAGAATAGGGAGAACTGTTAAGGTGGATAAACACACCCTGCTAACAGCTAGAAGAAAATATGCAAGGCTTTGTGTTGAAGTGGATTTAACCAAACCTCTGCTTGCATTATTTAATTTGAAGGAGAAATTCTACATAATAGAATATGAAGGATTGCATCTTCTATGTCTCTCATCTGGCAAGTTTGGACACTACATGGAAGGGTGCCTAGAAAAAGCATTGGAAGAGAGATTGAAGGGCAAGGAAGTAGCTGAAAATGAGCAGATTGGGAGCAAGGTGTGTTTTGGGGGTGAGACCAGCAACCACAATGGCCCAGGGCCATGGTTAGTAGTCCAAAATTCGCGTAGAACTCAAAGGCCTAAGGATAAAGATGGTCATGTGACGGCTGCAGGGGCAAAGGCGGTGGCAGAAATCCAAGCTGGAAACCCCAGGACATCAGGGTCACGATTTCGGGTACTACATGACAAAAATGATGAGGGAGGTGACAAGAGTATATTAAAATTGGCTTCTACCCATTCTGTTATGTAGTTTGTATTCTGTTTTGTATGTTCTCTGTTAGTTGTATTTAGTTATTGTATCAGTTGGGTAGTTAGCTTCTCTTCTGTTGTAACAGTTCCTTCTTTTCTGTTTTAGCTAACCTTTCTGTTTTGAGGGATTAGGCATTCTGTTTTGGGGGCATAGGCTTGTATAAAATAGGGGGAGCCTCTGCAATATTGGATGATTTTCACAATTCTTGAATTTCAATAATAGATTCAGTTTTACACAGAAGTTTTATCCATTTTTAACATGGTATCTCAGAGCAATGATCCTGAGAAAACCTCACCGGAGAAGAAAGAAGGTACCTCCGGCGAAGGCAAATCCACCAATTCCGCACCAAATCCTGCCTATCTCTTAAATTCTTCAGATAATCCAGGGATTCCTCTTGTAGCTGCAACCCTAAATGTGATAACTACAGAACCTGGGCCCGATCTGTGAAGACTGCGCTTAGGGCAAAAACCAAATTAGGTTTTATCGATGGGAGAATCAGAAAGCCATCAATGGATGATCCCGATTTTCATCTCTGGGATAAGGCTGATTCGATGGTTCTTGCATGGATCTTGAATTCAGTCGACCCTAAGCTACATGCTAGCATCTCTCATGCCTCCACTGCAAAGGAGATCTAGGAGGATCTTGAAGAAAGATTTGCTCAGACGAATGCTCCAAGAATCCATCAGCTATGGCGGACCCTCTGTTTGCTTCAACAAGAACCGGGAATGAGTGTCAAAGACTTCTACACTCAATTTAAAGGTTATCTCGACGAATTGAGCGAACTCCAAACCCTTCCCGAATGCTCATGTGGAGCTGCAAGGGCTCTCATGCAGAGAGAAGAAGAAAATCGGGTGCATCTCTTTCTTGGCAGCTTAGACAGTGAGCAATATGCTCATGTCAAAACTACCATTCTCAACACTGAACCCTTACCCACACTGCGTACAGCATTTAACCATGTCTTGAGGGAAGAATCACGATTCGTGGCTGAGAAAGAAGGAACTGTTACAACAGAAGAGAAGCTAACTACCCAGCTGATACAATAACTAAATACAACTAACAGAGAACATACAAAACAAAATACAAACTACATAGCAGAATGGGTATAAGCCAATTTTAATACTCCCCCTCAAGATGGAGTGTGATAAGATTGAACACCTATCTTGCCAGCTAAGTCTTTGAACAAATCTGCTCCTAATGCCTTAGTAAAAATGTCTGCTTGCTGCAACTTAGTGGGCACAAATTCTGGCTTGATTGCTCCTGACTGCACGTGTTGCCTAATAAAGTGGCAATCCACTTCTATGTGTTTTGTCCTCTCATGATATACAGGATTTGCATGGCAGTGTAGGCTTATTTTTTATCAAAGTGAAAATAAAGAAACTGAACCTTTCAGTCTTGTACACTGTGATCTTTGGGGAAAGTATCATACCCCCTCTAGTAATGGATCTCATTTCTTCCTCACCATTGTGGATGATTACACAAGGGGTACCTTGGTTTACCTTTTAAGGGATAAGGGAGAAACTAGCAAAGTCCTTAAGTCCTTTCACAATATGGTAAGAACACAATATAATAGGAACATTAAGAAACTAAGAAGTGACAATGGAACTGAATTTCTGAATTCTACCCTTAGAAATTTCCTTCAAGAGGAAGGAATAGCTCAAGAAACTTCCTGTGTTGCCACTCCTCAGCAAAATGGGAGAGTGGAAAGAAAACACAGGCACATCCTTAATGTGGCAAGAGCTTTGAGGTTTCAAGCCAACCTACCCATAAGTTTTTGGGGAGAATGTATCCTAGCTGCCACTTACATCATAAATAGGACTCCCACTGTAGCCAACAAAGGAATTACACCTTATGAGATGTTATTTAACAGGAGCCCATCCTATGACAATCTAAGAGTTTTTGGATGTTTGTGCTATATGAGAAATGCTTCCACACATAGAGATAAGTTTGATGCTAGGGCTGAAAAATGTGTTTTTATAGGATATCCTTTAGGGCAAAAAGGTTGGAAAGTCTATAATTTAAAGACTGAAGCTTTTTGTGTATCAAGAGATGTTATATTCTATGAGAACATTTTTCCTTTTGGCCAAAATGCTGAGAACACCTTAGGTCATTCACAGGAAGATAAGACTTTTACCTTCCAAATTCCTCAGGATCATGAAACTGAGGTTTTACATAACCAAATAACTGAAAAGGAGCATAACAGAGGTGATTCTGAACAAGAACATGACATTCGGGACTTTGAAGTTCCTCAAACAGATGTCCTGAACCAGGGGGAGCCTCAAATGGCCACCTAACAACCCACGAGAAATGAAATTAGGACAAGGCAGCCACCTTCATATCTAAAGGACTATTACTGTTATAGCACTGCCAACAATCCTACCCTTATGTCATTACAGGCAGCATCCAAAACTAACATAGAATATCCCATTTCCAAATATATAGACTATGACAGTTTCCCTAATAAACACAAGGCCTACGTGGCTGCCATTGCTCAACAAGATGAGCCTAGAAGTTATATAGAAGCTGTCTAAAAGGAAGAATGGAGAAAGGCCATGGAACATGAAATTAAGGCTCTTAAAGAAAACAACACATGGGAGCTTGTGCAGCTCCCTAAAAACAAGAAATCTGTGGGCTGCAAATGGGTCTACAAACTTAAGTATAAAGCTAGTGGTGAAATTGAAAAATATAAAGCTAGGTTAGTTTCCAAAGGCTATACCCAAATATAGGGAGAAGATTTTAATGAAACCTTTGCACCAGTGGCCAAAATGACCATTGTAAGGTGCTTGTTATCCGTGGCAGTGGCAAAAGGATGGCAGCTCCATCAAATGGATGTGAGCAATGCCTTCCTTCATGGAGAATTGGATGAGGAGGTCTACATGGAACCTCCATAGGGTTATTCTATTCCTAAAAAGGGTATGGTCTGTAGGCTAAAAAAGTCCATCTATGGACTGAGACAAGCTTCTAGAAATTGGTACTCAAAGCTGTCTCAGTCCCTCATTACTTATGGCTTGATTGAATCTGAAGCAGATCACAGTTTATTCATATATGATCACAATAATGTCTTCTTGGCTGTTCTAATCTTTGTAGATGACATAGTAATAGCTGGAAACAGTAACACTGAATGCAACACCTTTAAGGAATACTTGAGTAAGTGGTTTCACATGAAAGACTTAGGTATTCTTAAATACTTTCTAGGCATAGAGGTAACCAGAAACAAGAATGGTCTTTTTCTGTGTCAAAGAAGGTACATTCTTGACATATTAAATGAATGTGGCATGCTTGGTTGCAAGCCAGCCTTGTTTCCTTTAGAACAAAATCAAAAACTAATTCTAGATAAAGGAGAACCTCATCAGAATCCTTCACAGTATAGGAGACTTGTTGGAAGGCTTATTTACCTAACCATAACCAGACCTGATTTGAGCTTTTCTGTGCACACTTTAAGTCAATTTATGCAGGATCCCAAACAAACACATTGGAATGCCGCCCTCAGGGTTCTAAGATATCTGAAAAACACACCAGGTCAAGGCATTCTGCTGCCAAAGGAAAATGATTTGCAGTTGGTTGGTTATTGTGACTCGGACTGGGCTTCTTGCCCCATGACAAGGAGGTCAACTACTGGATACTTAATGAAGCTAGGGTCTGCTCCCATCTCTTGGAAGACCAAGAAACAAACTACTATTTCTAGATCCTCCAGTGAAGCTGAATATAGAGCCATGGCACATGCAGCAAGTGAGATTCTCTGGTTGCATAGCCTTCTAAAGGGCTTGAAAGTGAATTGTGGTATGCCAACTACTCTGCATTGTGACAACCAGGTTGCCATACACTTGGCTGCAAATCCTGTATATCATGAGAGGACAAAACACATAGAAGTGGATTGCCACTTTATTAGGCAACACGTGCAGTCAGGAGCAATCAAGCTAGAATTTGTGCCCACTAAGTTGCAGCAAGCAGACATTTTTACTAAGGCATTAGGAGCAGATCTGTTCAAAGACTTAGCTAGCAAGATAGGTGTTCAATCTTATCACACTCCATCTTGAGGGGGAGTATTAAAATTGGCTTCTACCCATTCTGTTATGTAGTTTGTATTATGTTTTGTATGTTCTCTGTTAGTTGTATTTAGTTATTGTATCAGTTGGGTAGTTAGCTTCTCTTCTGTTGTAACAGTTCCTTCTTTTCTGTTTTAGCTAACCTTTCTGTTTTGAGGGATTAGGCATTCTGTTTTAGGGGCATAGACTTGTATAAAATAGGGGGAGCCTCTGCAGTATTGGATGATTTTCACAATTCTTGAATTTCAATAATAGATTCAGTTTTACACAGAAGTTTTATCCATTTTTAACAGAGTACAGGAAGACAGCAGGACCAAGGCGCACACAATACTGTGTGCCCGGATTCGCAGGAACGTACGAGTGCAGAGGATAACTCTACGTCTATTGGGGCGAGTGGGGGAGCAAGTGGGTCCCCAATAAGTGGAAAAAAATCAGAAAGGACAAAAAAAGAATGAGGTGGCAATTAATGTGGTAGAAATTCAATAGAATAATAATGGAGCCTTCCAACAGCCAGATGAGAATTTTAGCAAGGGGCAACACGTGGAGAATTTTAAGGAGAATAATCAGGGGATTTAGAAAAATAAGGTGGGCCAATGGGGAGCATTGTGGATCAGCCCAATCATGAGGAGCATATGAGTGACATTAATGTTAATACTGGTGGGCCAAGGGAGGCTATTTATGAAGAGGGAATGGAGATATAAGCCCATGCATGTCCCCCAGATAAACTTATTATAGAAAACGGCCCAAATCTTCCTCATCCCAATCATCGTGTTTCCAGTAACAAAGGGATGCTGGAGAATATTGGAACCGTGAGCCTGGGAGTTGGCTACTTGGAGGATTATGATATTGATATGGTAATAAAAACTCCAGACTTAGGAGCTTCCTTGGATATAGTCCCTGAGACTGAGGATCTGGGAGCCTATGAGGAGGGTCATGCCTCCATGCACTTAGACTAATTATTAATGATTGTACAAAATCATAGAATATTTCTATGGAATTGCAGGGGAGCGGCTAGTCCAGCCTTTTTCAGATATTGCAAACAATATATGGAATTACACCTTCCTGAGATTGTTGTCATCATGGAATTACGTGTTGACCCTTGGAAGCTCCAGAAAACGTTCACTCTGCTGGGTTTTGATGGTTTTTTGTGTTCTGAGGGTAGAGGTTTTGCTGGTGGCATTGTGGTTGCTTGGAAGGAAGATAAAGCAAGCATTTCCCTTATTGAAAAAGAGCTCCAGTTATTACACTTAAATATAGCCTTTTTTAATGAGGGGAGTTGGTTATTCATCCCTGTTTATGCGAGTCCGGATGAGGAGCTTAGAAGACAGCTTTGGATTAACATGAAGAGGTTAGCAGATTCTAACACTGGAACATGGTTAATGGCTGGAGACTTCAATGACATTGCCTCCCCAAATGATAAACAAGGTGGGGCTCCAACTAGTCATAGAAGATGTAGTAACTTTGTTGACAGAATCAATAAGTGCAATTTAATGGATCTAGGAGCTATTGGGTCAAAATTTACTTGGAGAGGACCGTTGCATCTTGGATACGATCTCATTTTTGAAAGATTGGATCGCGCCTTATGTTCTGATTATTGGCGAATGGAGTTTCATGATGCTATAGTGAGAGTGTTGCCCCGAGTGGACTTTTCGGATCACCATCCAATCCTCATTTCTCTTTGAGGTATGATTAGTCATTTTGTCAATAAACCTTTTAAATTTGAAAGTGCTTGGATGATTGTGAACACCCATTTTTGTCCGTCTTTTATTATAACATTACACTTCAAGGAGACTAATAATAATAAAAAGAAAAAATGAAGGAAGCAGAGGACTCATAGATAATTTGTTGTTGGTCTCTTCCATCATATGGGACTTACTGTTGGACGGGGAAGTTCCGTCCATCGCATTTGTACTTGCTGTCGGACGGAGAAGCCCCGTCCATCACATTTGTACTTGCTGTGGACGGGGAAGCCTCGTCCATCACATGGGACTTGCTGTTGGACGGGGAAGTCTCGTCCATCACATTTGTACTTACTGTGGATGGGGAAGTCCCGTCCATCACATTTGCACCTGCTGTGGACGGGGAAGTCCCGTCCACCACATGGGACTTGCTGTAGACGGGGTGGTCCCGTCCATTGCTTTGCACTTGCTGATGGACGGGGTGGTCCCGTCCATTGCTTTGCACTTGATGATGGATGGGGTGGTCCCGTCCATTGCTTTGCACTTGCTGTTGGCCCTGTCCAGTCCACTGCACTTGCCAGTGGACGGGTGATCCCGTCCAGTCATTACACTTGCTGGTGGACTAGGTGGTTCCGTCCACTTCAATTTTTTTTATTTCTCTTGGACGAGGTGGTTCCGTCCACTTCAGTTATTTTAATTTCTGTTGGACGAGGAGGTCCGTCCAGTGTATATCTACTTTTGCATATCTAAGTTCCTGTTGGGACGAAGAGATTTCGTCCACTGCAATTTTATTTTCAGGCTGAAGGCTAAAGAAAAAAGAAAGAAGAAGGAGAAGATAAGGAAGAAAGGACGAAGAAAACAAGGAGAAAAAGACAATCAACAAAAAGAAAGGAAACTGAGTTACGCCTCCTACCCACTTTACATACCAGGCAAGACCTATTTTCCTCCTCTACCCTAAGGTCCTTCTTCTTCCTTACCTCCTCCCTCGTTTTAACCTGGCAACCCTACTCCCAACCCTAAAAATCCATCATACACATCAGACAAAACCCCTCATCTCCTTCTCTTTTCAAGCATGCAACCCTCACATCAAATCACCTCCTTTTCACTACTCACGCCGCCCCCAACTGAACACACGCTATTGATGTTCACGCCGCCCCCATCTGAACACACGCTATTGCTGTTCACGCCACCACCATTTGAACACGCCATTGCTGCTCAAAATCGTCCAAGCCTTGGATTTCGTACGAACCGACCTTGAAGCCAATGGAGAAGAAGCAAGAAGACATCTCCTCTGTCTATAAAAGGAGAAGAAAACGAGGAAAAGGGAGGATTTTTTCCGAGGGGAGAGGAGGACATTTTTTCTTAAGAGGAAACGAAAAAATCAGAGAGGAGATAGAGAGGAAATATACAAAGAAAAGAGAAAAAGAGAGAGATTTTTATCTAACATTTTCTTTGGGAGGAAGAGAGGTTAGAGATCTGAGTTTCCTTTTTCTCTTCCCTGTTATTAGAGTAGTTAAGAAGGAAGAGTTGAAGGGGTCACCAAGATTGAATGTAAATCTTGAAACCTTACCACTGGGAGTAAACAAAATCATTCTTATTCTGCTCCCATTTGGTAATATTTGCTCTTTTCGTTGATATTATTAATAAATTTCTCTTGACATTCTTATTCCTTTGTGCTTCTGTTCTCTGAATAAGTTGGTAAAATGTTTCATTTCTACGTTTCTGTCCCATTTTCAAGAGATAAAAATTATTTATTTTACATGAAAAATAGAGGATGATCATTTGATTAAAACAACCTTTTTGGGTTGCCCTATGACAAATGTCATGTTCAACCTTTCAGACTTAGAGGTTGCCTTGTGGACTTACGTGCCATGTTCAGTCTCATTTTAGTTTTAATAAAGAGATTCATAACAGGTAAAACAAATATTCCAGAGTTACTTATATTTTACACAACTAATTTTGGGTAACCATTTATGGATGTTCTAGGGTGCCGTGGGGTTAGTTCTCCATGCCTTCCCTAGACATAATCAACTCCCGAACCCAAAGCTCTTTCAAAAAGGGGTTTTCCAACTTCCCTGAAATTAAATAAAGTTGGTGGCGACTCCGTGTTTTCCCTCTAAAAGGAAAAACAAGTTCTTTTTTTCGATCGCTACAGATGGCGACTCCACTGGGGATTTCTTTTAAGAGAGTCAAGTCCGTAAAATTAGTTTGTAAATTCTTAGTAATATGTAGCTTATTTGTTTTACCTTTTTACGATTATATCTTGCTATTTTTCTCCTTACAATAATTAAATGACAAAACTAAAAAAAATGTTTTTATTTTAGTGATGTCTGTTTGGGTTGTCCTTTTGGTTGGGTTTTTTCCTCTTATTTAAATGAAAGACTTAGTTGTACGTATATTTTAACTCACGTTATTGTTATATATGTTTCACTAACAATATTTTTGTTTCTTCCTCCTTTCTTTTTTTTCCATGTTTTAACAATAGGGTAGAGGACTTATAACCACTTTCATATACATCTACGTTTTTGTTTTGCAGGTTTTTCTTGTCTTCTCTTTTATTTTTTACTTTTAAGTGTCACAGGTTTGTATGCCCCCTTTCACACACATCACTATCACATATTGCACACACACTTAGCTCTATACCCGAGCTTGCTCAAAAACTCAAGGATTAGGCGGTGCTCTGATATTGTTATTGAAGAGGTCTGGTACCTCCCTGATACTTGTTAGTTCACCACTCTGATTGTACATGAGATCATGGAATAGTCATATTGAGAGAGTTTATCCCTACTTGTGGCTAGATTCATGAATCATATCCTTATGAGGGCAATCTGGGGACCACGACTTTTAGAGGTCTAGACCCGTCCCAACTTTCACTAATAGAGCAGACCTAGTGGCCAGCCTGTTTAGAGTCCTAACCTTAAGGTGTGTCCATCCTGAGGTTTTACCTGTCTTAGGACACAAGGGGGCATTTTCCCCCCTTTTTTTACTCATCTTCTTGTTGTTTCTTTCATTTTGTCGAAAAGGGATCCACTTTTTTTAGTTTTTTTTTCTTCTCTCTAAAAGAAAAATGATTCACATAAGTCCTTTTGCTTTTAACAAAAATAGAACAGAAAATCATTGTCATATTTTGTAACTTGTGCATTTCTGCAAATAAAAAAAATCCTTTTTTTAACTCATCCACATTTTCTTTTTAACTCACTCATATTCTTTGTAGAAGAATAAAAAATATGATCCATGCATCTCATGCACTAATTAATATTTTGAGTCAATATGAAGAAATAAAAATTCATTTTTCATGCATTGCATGCATCAATTACTTTCTATGTCAACCACATGAAAAATTTAAAAGAAAGAATTCATGTCATGCATATGGTGAAAAAAAACTCAATCTTCTTCATGCATCTTATACATCAATTTCATTGACCTCTTGGATAAAAAGAAACAAAAAATAAAAATTCATTCATCTTATTTTTTCATGCATCTCTCAAGAAAATTTGATAAAGGGTAAACCATTACATGCATTTCATACCTCTTTGGGTCAATATAAAAACAAACTATTCATCCCATACATTCACAAAAAACGCATGCATTGGCATTGTTATAAAAAAAAATAAACTCTTTTTTTCAAACAATTCTCTAGTAAAAAAAAACAAAAAAAAAACATGAAGAATTCATTTCATGCATCTCACACAAAAAAATAAAAAAAAATAAAAAATCTTTTTTTTATACATCTCATATACTCATTTCTTTTTAAGTTAAACATTTATTAAAAATAAATTCATGGATTGTGCTCCTTTACCGGAGAAAAGTGAACCACTGCACTTTCAATAAAAAAGAATGTCAATTAAACCTTGGATCACGAGGTGGAACTAAAGACAATATTTTCCCAAGTGGCCAAAATGTAGGCACAACCTTTTGCCTAATCATGGGTGTTTGGATGTCAATGTGAAAAATTTCATATCGTCCTACTAGAGTCAAGTAGCGCATATTCAGGCTCTTATGGAGTGATCTTTGGAAAATCATGCAAATTCAGGATAATAAGGCCTTGATCGAGGAAGAAAGAAATCATGATAAGGACAGTCCCAATCGACCGTGGAGAATTCAAGATGAAGGCTATGCTAACATCACCAGAGATTCACATCCTAGTGATTGAAAAGAGGCAATACTTTGTGATCCCCGTCTTGAGAATTTATAAGCAACCAAGCCTATGTTTGTTTATCAGGGATTTACCATGACACAATGGTTATGTTGTATTCTATCATGAGATAATTGAACCATGTTCACTTTCTTGAAGCGTTAGTGTAATGGACTTACATGCATCCTTTCTTTACATCTCCATCCCCACCATAATGTTTCTCTAGTCATACTCGTATCTTGTCTTCCTTTTTTTCTCTTCCCTAAGTACCCTTTTTGAATTGGTTAATAAGGCCCACTTTCTTGAAAGTTCTTTGTGGACAACAATGAAACCCACATGTGCCCATACCTTTTCAAAAAAAAAAAAGGGGGGGAAAGAAAGAAAATAATAAAAATAAAAGAGGAGGAAATGAATAAACACTTGGTGAGCACCATCGTTTTGTTTTTCAAATAAAGTTTTCAAAATAAAGCAATCATCATTTGAAATTAATTTTGGCCATCTTTCTCTATCCTTAACAAAATATCATCATTACCTCTAGTTACCCCTTTTGAGCCTGAAAATTTTCTTCAAAGAACCTTGGACAAGGATCACCCCTAAACAAGGGGTAAGCAAGAAGGAAATGGTGATCATGAAGAATAAAATGAAAGAAGAAGGAGGAGGAGGAGGAGGAGGAGGAGGAGGAGGAGGAGGAGGAGGAGGAGGAGGAGGAGGAGGAGGAGGAGGGAACGAAAATAAAGATGGAGAAAGAAAGAGGATGAAAAACCTCATGCAACAAAAAGTAAAGAAGAATAAAGATGGAAGAATAAAAAGGAAAGTTAGCAGAAAGCAAATGTTCTAAAAATAAAATAGAGCATGGATCCTTGGTCCTTTTCAACCCTAAAAGCACTTTGTTTGAGCCTTATATCATTTCTTTCATGACCCTCAACCATTGGCCACGTTACAAGCCTCAAAAAGTCCATTCTGATCAATGAATGATTGCTACTTTTTCATCAATTTTAATTTTGAGACAAAAAAGTTTGTGCTCTTCTAGTTTTTAATTGATTGCTCCTCTTCAAAAAAAATCCAAAAAAAAAAAAGAATGAAAAAAAAAAGAAAAAAGAAAGCTCGTTAAACTGAAAACCCTCATGGGCAGTCTAAGTAAAAGCTAGGGGAAGATCTACATGGGCAAAACTTTGCTTTCAAGGGCCTTATTCCAGAGCATTGGACGCCCTACACTGGGGCAGCACCATTCTCAAGCTTCCCGTATCAAGTGCCCTACACTGGGGCAGTTTCGTTCCGGGAACCCTACACTGGGGCACTCCATCCTCAAGGAAACTATTCTGGGGCATTTTTGTTCTTAAGCGGCAAACATCAAGCCCATTTCATTTTCACATGACTGATACTAAGCCCGTTGGGGCAATATCCTTTTGACCTCCATATCACCTCTTGCGTGCCTTGCTGTCAATACCATTTGAGTCGTCCAACTTTCGACACCAACTAAGAAGTTGTTCAAGCAATAATGTCATTTCCTGTCATACTTTTGAATCCATGCATGTTTGTTACATGATGCTTCAGGTAAGGCAATTATGAGTTCAAGTACAATTTAACCATCTAATGATATTTCTTTGATGAACAACTCTGGCCAGAAGAATTCTGAATACAAGAAGGAAAGTGGCATCCTCAATTAGCAATTCAAGCAAGAGCATTGATCCTCACAAATAAGGGTGGCAAAAATTGTCCACTCACCCAAGAAAAAGTAGAGAAGGAGAAGAAACAAATCAAAAATCAAAAAGTAAAAAGAAAAAAAAAAAGCAAAAGGCTTGCTAGACTGAAAACCTGAAAAGCCAGTCCAGGCAAAAGTTAGAGCGACCCGCTAGGTTGAAAACTCGCAAAGAGCGACCTACACAAGAATTAGGGCCAAATAAAAATCATAGGAAGTTTCCTCAAATTGAAAAACTGGGACAGTTTAAGAGGACAAACCATGAAAAGCTCACAATACATAAAGACTAGCACGAAATGCTGCCATATGCTCTACATGCTTATCGGACTAAACATAAGATCAAGCACTGGGACAACCCGTTTCTCATTGGTGTACGGGATGGAGGCTGTCTCACCTATCGAAGTAGAACTCCCTTCGCTAAGAGTCTTGATGGAAGCATATTTAGAAGAATCTGAGTGGGTGGAAACTCGATATGAGCAGTTGAACATGATAGAAGAGAAAAGACTGGCAGCTATCTGTCACGGGCAATTGTATCAAAGCAGAATGGCAAGATCTTTCAATAAAAAGGTTCGTCCTAGAGAATTCTGCGTGGGAGACCTGGTTTTAAAGAAAATCCTCCCTAGTCAGGAGGATGCCCGAAGAAAATAGGCACCAAATTATGAAGGTCCTTATATTGTCAAACAAGCATTCTCAGGAGGAGCTTCGATTCTGCAAAACATGGATAAAGAAGAGTTACCAAGGCCAGTAAACTCTGACGCTGTGAAAAAGTTCTATGTTTGAAGGCCCGCTAGGTTGAAAACCCAAAAGGGCAGCCTAGGCAAAAGTTAGGGCAAAAGAACAATGAAATCAAAAGAAAAGAAAAGGCCCGCTAGGTTGAAAACCCGAAAGGGCAGCTTAGGAAAAAGTTAGGGCAAAACGCAAAAGAAAAGCAAAGTCCCGCTAGGTGGAAAACCCGAAAGGGCAACCTAGGCAAAAGTTAGGGCAAAGAAACCTTAGGCTGAAAACCTACAAAGGCAGCCTAGGAGGAGGATATGGTCCAACACTTCTGAAAGCACTCGCCACATTGGGGCAATTTTATCCAAGTGAGTATACTGGGGCAAAATTGTTATGGAATAATCGAAGAAGGTGTGTTTGAAGATTCAGAAATAGAAGCCAAGATCTATGTCATCAAAAGGCTGAGGGGAATCAATTAAATGAAAATCAAAGGACCAACACTGGGTAAAATTTTATGTGATTTTAGTAATTTCCTTTGCTTATCTTTGTCAATCACTTTTGTAACTTTGTTCTCATCGTTATTGTCTCTTAACAACCTAAATTCTCATATAAAGGCTAGAGGTTTTCTTCCACACTCCCCTGTCGTATTCACTCTCATGTCTCAATAAAAGTAAATATAAGTTTAATGGTCTGATTTGATAACTCTAATGGTAGCACCAATGAATGGTTTAAACCAAGAGGGCTCAATACTTCAGATTCAGTGGAAGAGATAGCATGCACTGGATGACAAAAGAATGATGCAAATAAGCTTGAGAGAACAAACATAACATCCGGATTTTATCGGATTCTTGGGTGACCAACGTTGTCAAAAGAATGAGTGATGCCTCACCCCAGAGAGGCCGGTGAACAAGGGTTTGTTTGGTCGAAGTATTTTCAGGGAGCAATTGGTTCCGTTGTCCTCAAAAGGAAGGGATTCTCATTTGTTTCAGGTCACTGATAGTTTATTTTCGAGCTCTGAGGCTCACCGCACCTTTATTTTCGAGCTCCAAGGCTCATTGCATGTATACTTTCTGTTGGACGAGGAGGTTCCGTCCATTGCATTTAATTTTCTGTTGAACGAAGAGGTTCCGTCCACTGCATGTTTGCTTTCGAGCTCTGAGGCTCATTGTATTTCTTTATTCTCGGGCTATGGGGCTCACTGCAAGTTTATTTTCGAGCACTGAGGCTCACTGCAATTTTATTTTCGAGCTTTGATGCTCGCTGCAAATTTATTTTCGAGCTCTGAGGCTCATTGCAAGTTTATTTTCGAGCTATGAGGCTCACTGCACTTTTAATTCTCGAGCTCTGAGGCTCATTGCAAGTTATTTTCGAGCTCTGAGGCTCGCTGCATATTTACTTTCCTGTTGGACGAGGAGGTTCCGTCCACTGCATCTTTACTTTCGAGCTCTGATACTCACTACAATTTCATTTCCAAACTGTAAGGTTTTCTTTTGAGATCCCCATGCTTTTCGGACAAAATATGTGTTCATTTTCTTTACTTGTTCATTACTACAATACATGAGAAGTCACGACTAATCATGTCTTCTAGTATGCAACAAGTAAAGAAGGACAACTGTGAACACCCATTTTTGTCCGTCTTTTATTATAACGTTACACTTCAAGGAGACTAATAATAAAAAAAAGAAAAAATGAAGGAATTAGGGGACTCATAGCTGATTTGCTGTTGGTCCCGTCCATCATATGGGACTTACTGTTGGACGGGGAAGTCTCGTCCATCGCATTTGTACTTGCTGTTGGACGGAGAAGCCCTATCCATCACATTTGTACTTGCTGTGGACGGGGAATCCCCGTCCATCACATGGGACTTGCTGTTGGACGGGGAAGTCCCGTCCATCACATGGGACTTGCTGTAGACGGGGTGGTCCCGTCCATTGCTTTGCACTGACTGATGGACGGGGTGATCCCGTCCATTGCTTTGCACTTGCTGATGGATGGGGTCTATTGGTTTGCACTTGCTGATGGACGGGGTGGTCCCGTCCATTGCTTTGCACTTGCTGATGGACGGGGAGATCCCGTCCATTGCCTTGCACTTGCTGATGGACGGGGTGGTCCCGTCCATTACTTGCACTTGCTGATGGACGGGGTGGTCCCATCCATTGCTTTGCACTGGCTGATGGACGGGGTGGTCCCGTCCATTGCTTTGTACTTGCTGATGGACGGGGTGGTCCCGTCCATTGCTTTTCACTTGCTGTTGGCCCCATCCAGTCCACTGCACTTGCCAGTGGACGGGGTGGTCCCGTCCAGTCATTACACTTGCTGGTGGACTAGGTGGTTCCGTCCACTTCAATTATTTTTATTTCTGTTGGACGAGGTGGTTCCGTCCACTTCAGTTATTTTAATTTCTGTTGGACGAGGAGGTCCGTCCAGTGTATATCTAAGTTCCTGTTGGGACGAAGAGATTCCGTCCACTGCAATTTTATTTTCAGGTTGAAGGCTAAAGAATAAAGAAAGAAGAAGGAGAAGATAAGGAAGAAAGGACGAAGAAAACAAGGAGAAAAAGACAATCAACAAAAAGAAAGGAAACTGTGTTACGCCTCCTACCCACTTTACATACCAGACAAGACCTCTTTTCCTCCTCTACCCATTGGTCCTTCTTCTTCCTTACCTCCTCCCTCGTTTTAACTTGGCAACCCTACTCCTAACCCTAAAAAGCCATCATACACATCAGACAAAACCCCTCATCTCCTTCTCTTTTCAAGCATGCAACCCTCACATCAAATCCCTTCCTTTTCACTACTCACGCCGCCCCCATCTGAACACACGCTATTGCTGTTCACGTCGCCCCCATCTGAACACACCTTATTGTTGTTCACGCCACCCCCATCTGAACACGCCATTGCTGCTCAAAACCGCCTAAGCCTTGGATTTCGTACGAACTGACCTTAAAGTCAATGGAGAAGAAGCAAGAAGCCCTCTCCTCTGTCTATAAAAGGAGAGGAAAAAGAGGAAAATGGAGGATTTTTTCCGGAGGGAGAGGAGGACATTTTTTCTTAAGAGGAAACGAAAAATCAGAGAGGAGATAGAGATGAAAGATACAAAGAAAAGAGAAAAAGAGAAAGATTTTTATCTAACATTTTCTTTGGGAGGAAGAGAGATTAGAGATCTGAGTTTCCTTTTTCTCTTCCCTGTTATTAGAGTAGTTAAGAAGGAAGAGTTGAAGGGGTCAGCAAGATTGAATGTAAATCTTGAAACCTTACCACTGGGAGTAAACAAAATCATTCTTATTCTGCTCCCATTTTGTAATCTTTGCTCTTTTCGTTGATATTATTAATAAATTTCTCTTGACATTCTTATTCCTTTGTGCTTCTGTTCTCTGAATAAGTTGGTAAAAAGTTTCATTTCTACGTTTCTGTCCCATTTTCAAGAGATAAAAATTATTTATTTTACATGAAAAATAGAGGATGATCATTTGATTAAAACAACCTTTTTGGGTTGCCCTATCACAAATGTCATTTTCAACCTTTCAGACGTAGAGGTTGCAACGTGTCATGTTTAGCCTCATTTTAGTTTTAATAAAGAGATTCATAATAGGTAAAACAAATATTTCAGAGTTACTAATATTTTACACAACTAATTTTGGGTAACCATTTATGGATGTTCTAGGGTGCCGTGAGGTTAGTTCTCCATGCCTTCCCTTGACGTAATCGACTCCCGAACCCAAAGCTCTTTCAAAAAGGGGTTTTCCAACTTTCCTGAAATTAAATAAAGTTGGTGGCGACTCCATGTTTTCCTTCTAAAAGGAAAAGCAAGTTCTTTTTTTCGGTCGCTACAATGACTCATAGTTTCTTTGTTGCTACGGTAAAAAATGCTTGGGATGAGGGTAAGCCTCTGTCTGAAAACATTTTCAATATGGAAGAGGTTCTCAAAGGGTGGAACACTGATACTTTTGGAAGTATCAAATTTAAAAAAATAAAACTGTTGCCTCGGCTAGGTGGAATATAAAAAAGATTGCATGAAGGGCGCATGGATCCCTATTTGAGCAGGCTGGAGCATAAACTGCAGGAGGAATTGAATTTGGTTCTTTTCCAAGAGGAACTTTCTTGGTTTCAAAATTCGAGAGCCCAATGGCTAAATGATGGGGATAGAAATACAAGGTTCTACCACCTCAAAGTGCTTAACAGGAGGAGGAGAAATAAAATCATAATGTTACGCAATGATGAAGGAGAGTGGATAGATGAGGAATCAAAGCTTAAGGAAATGGTTAATTCCTTCTACAAAAAATTGTTTACTGAAGATAATTACATCAGGGAGTGGGTGCAGACCAAATTCACCTTTCCTACAATAGATGATTGTCATGTTGAAAGTATTGGTCGGCCTATTGAGGAAGAAGAGGTGAAGAGTGCTATCTTCAGTATGAAACCGTGGAAAGCTCCAGGTCCGGATGGTTTCCCTGCAGGTTTCTACCAAGGTGCTTGGAACACAGTTGACCAAAACTTGACTAAGTTCGTGCTGGATGTTTGGGAGAATCCAGAAAAAATAGCTAGTGTCAATTCAACGGATATATGCCTTATTCCCAAGACCGAGAAGCCAGAGTTTTGCAATCAATTCAAGCCAATATCCTTGTGCAATGCTACCTATAAAACTGTTTCCAGAGTTATGATGAACAGGCTAAAGCATTTGATGCTGGCTAAAATCTCCCCCTTTCAAACATGCTTCATCCCTACTCGCAGTATTCATGAGAATATTGTTGTGGCTCAAGAAATGGTGCATAGCATGAGAAAAATGAAGGGAAAAACAGGTTTCTTTGCAATTAAAGTTGGTTTGGTGAAAGCTTATGATGGTTTGAGATGGTCTTTTATTCATGACGTCCTCAAAGAAGTAGGACTCCCCTCTATAATGATTGATATGATCATGCACTGTATAGTCAGTGTAAGAACTAATGTTCTCTGGAATGGTAATAGAGCTGATTTCTTTTGTCCGGAGAGAGGTATTCGCCACGGAGATCCTTTGTCTCCACACATCTTTGTTCTTTGCATGGATAAGCTCTCACATATTATCTCCCAAGCGGTGGATGAGGGACATTGGAAACCTCTAAGGGCTGGTAGAAATGGGCCAATTGTTTCCCACCTAATGTTTGCAGATGATCTCCTCTTATTTGGTCAGGCAACTGAAAAGCAAATGCAATGTGTCAACTCTATTTTGGAAAAATTTTGTAGCATGTCTAGGCAACAAGTGAGCATAGAGAAAACTAACATCTTTTTTTCAAAGAATGTTGATGGCAACATGAGAAGAAGATTAGTCTCTATGTCTGGATTCAGGGAAACCTTTTCCTTGGGGAAGTATCTTAGTGTTCCCTTAGTTGGAAGAAGACCTCGGCGCGCCAACTTTGATTATATGGTGAGCAAGGTTAAATCTAAACTCTCAGTATGGAAAGCTAAACAACTTTCATTTTCCAAAAGAATCACTTTGTTAAAGTCAATTATTGAAGCCATTCGCATCTACCCCATGATGACCATTATGTTCCCTAGTAGCTGCATCCAAGAGATCCAAAAGTTGTAGAGATCTTTTATTTGGGGTGAAACTGAGGACAAGAAAAAGCTCATTTAGTTAATTGGGCCTAAGGAATTTGACCCATATGAACAATGCCTTTCTAATGAAGTGGGGTTAGAGGCTTCACACGGAAGGAAACAAAACCCTATGGAGCCAAGTTCTATATAGCAAGTATGGGAGAAGCGTTACTGGGAACGATCAACTTGTCATGCGCAATACTGATTCGCACATCTGGAAGAACATTGCTAGGGTGTCGCATTTTCTTTGAGTTTGAGGCCTGGTCAACAGGCAATGGTGAGACAATTCATGTTTGGGATGATAGATAGATAGGAAATGGTATTGTGTTGAAGGATTACATTGATACCATTCCAAGTCCTATGAAATATTGGCATGTTAAAGATCTGATTGATGACACTGGAGGTTGGAATTGGGGAGTGCTTAATACTCTCCTTCCTGATGGTTTGAAGAACAGAATTCGTGCTGTTTGCCCGCCCAGTTCGCATAGTGGGGATGATATCAGGATTTGATCAGGGGAGAGATTGGGAATGTTTTCTGTTTCCAGCACTTATGGCTTTTTAAAGGGCCACCATTTATCGGAAGGAAATGAGGTGTGGAGAAAAATATGGAAGTTGGAAGCCCCTGAAAGAATTAAATGTTTCATCTGGCAGGGGGCTTTGGGGAGGCTAATTACAAATAGTAGGAAGCACAAGTGGGGCTTATGGAGCCAATTTTACTCCCATTGTGGCTATATAGAGGAAACTGTGATCCACGTATTGAGGGACTGCCCTTTAGCTTCTCTTGTATGGCAACACTTGGTTAACATGGATGACATAAGTCTTTTTTTTCTATGGTGACCTGCAACATTGGGTGACCATTAATTTGATTGTGCTGAGCGTGACTTCCCATGGAGATAGGTGGGCTTCTACTTGGGCGCATATTTGTCACCTTCTTTGGAAGTGGAGAAATAGGCAGGAACATGATGGGAATGTGGTGAGACCCATTAGACTTTGGGAGAATGCAAAAAAACAAGTGGAACATTATGGGCAAGCCAAGAGTGCAACGACTCATGAAAGATAGGCACCAAGCGTGGCTCAATGTGAAATGGATGCCTCCAAGATCTGACTGGGTGAGCCTAAACACAGATGCTTCTACTAACTCCTCAATGGGCAAGGCTGGATGTGGAGGAGTGGTGCGCTTGGAAGATGGAAGATGGAAGATGGGTCATAGGGTTCTCTAAATTCTTGGGTAATACCAATGCTTTTATGGCAGAGCTTTGGGGAGTGTGGGAAGGTCTTTGCTTGGTCAAAGAAAAGAGATTCTCTTTAATTGAGCTGCAGGTTGATTCTCGAGTGGTGGTTCAGAGCATTATAGGGAGTGGTGCTGGATGTGCAACTGGTTGGAGCTTAGTGAAAAAAAATCAAAAATTTGCTTCAGCAGAACTGGGAAGTTAGGATTATGCATGTGTACAGGGGGTTTTTGACCAAACTGGGTTCCTTTTAGAAACTATTTACTAGTTTAGGGTTGTTCTGAAACTATTTACCAATGGGGGGTCGTTTTGAATATTTTATTATTTTTGGGTCGACGGGCCAAAGCGCCATCCATGGTTGGCGTCTTTGACTTTAAAAAAAAAATTGAAAAGGGGAGGCGCATTTGGCAGTGGCGCCTCCCCCTGCTAGCTACAGTAGTGCTACTGTAGCGCTACTGTAGCTGGCAGCCCCTTTTCCTTTTATTTATTTATTTTTTTTAAATTTTGACTTTTTTTAAAAAGATAAAAAATTTATTTATAAAAAAACTCATTCACCAAATAATGAATCAACCACTTGAGATATTTGTACCGATTCACCGAGATATTTACACATACTTAACCAAAAAAATTTATTTCTCAAAAAAACTCATTCACCAGATAATGAACTGAATTCACCAGATATTTATACCCGGTTCACCAGATATTTGCACATACTTAACCAAAAAAATTATTTCTCAAAAAAACCATTCACCAGATAATGAGTTGACCATATCTAATCCTCTAATCCTAATAAATGAATCAATTCCTGATCAAGCAACCAACAAACAAAATAAATAAAATAATAGAAAATAATAAAATAACCAATAAAACAGACAAAATAATATAATAATTGAAATAAAAAAATCCCTAATATTTGTGAGGCCGCCACCTCAAGACTATAGGAGGCAAAAAAATAATAGCAATAACAATTTACACCAATAAATATTCATCAATTATTACAAGTAGTAAAAAAATTTATTTGGTGAGAGCATTGCAGAGTCACATACGAGAGGTTTGCTTACAACCATTTTGCCATTCATCTCCAAGAGCTACCACACAATAAAGGGAAAAGAAATCATTTTTAAATTAAAAAACCACCGACTATTTTTAACATGAAAATACCACCACCGCATGACTTTGGATGCCTCATCGGGAGTTGAGAATACAACAAATCCCGATCCCGATCCTCGACTTATGCCATTGCACATTTTTTTCTTGAGATATTTACTGAGATATTTACACATACTTAACCAAAAAAATTTATTTGGTTAAGATAGCGATTATGCATGCTCTTCCAGACTCATCTTCTCGCTTCTTTACCCCGCCTCCCAAAGCAGTTATCAACCCTTTCATCTCCCTTTCTTACAAATCAATTTGCTAAAAAATCATGATGTCAAAACGTGTTGGTTTTTCGTGAACATGGAACCATTTTATTTATCAAAATTTTCATACTTGTACTCAATAATTTTTTCACCGAGATATTTGTCTGCGATTCATGAGATATTTACACATACTTAATAAAAAAAATTATTTCTCAAAAAAACCCATTTACCAGATATCTAAACTGGTAAATAGTTTCTAAAAGGAACCCAGTTTGATCAAAAAGCCGAAAAAGGAAGATAGCAGAACGAACGTGTAGAAAAAAGAAAAAGAAAAAGAAAAAGAAAAGGGGAGGTGAACCTCTGATCCTCCAAATTTTTCATTATAATTAACTATGTGCAATCTCAGTAAAAAAAAATATGTGCAATGGCATAAGTCGAGGATCAGGATCAGGATTTGTTGTATTCTCAACTCCTGATGAGGCATCCAAAACTGTAAGTAGGTGGTATTTTCATGTTAAAAATAGTCGGTGGTTTTTTAATTTAAAAATGATTTCTTTTTCCTTTATTGTGTGGTAGCTCTTGGAGATGAATGGCAAAATGGTTGTAAGCAAACCTCTGTATGTGACTCTGCAATGCTCTCACCAAATAAATTTTTTTTACTACTGTAATAATTGATGAATATTTATTGGTGTAAATTGTTATTGTTATTATTTTTTTTGCCTCCTGTAGTGCTGAGGTGGCGGCCTCACAAATATTTGGGATTTTTTTATTTCAATTATTATATTATTTTGTCTGTTTTATTGGTTATTTTATTATTTTCTATTATTTTATTTATTTTGTTTGTTGGTTGCTTGATCAGGAAGGGATTCATTTATTAGGATTAGAGGATTAGATATGGTCAACTCATTATCTGGTGAATGGTTTTTTTGAGAAATATTTTTTTTGGTTAAGTATGTGCAAATATCTGGTGAACCGGGTATAAATATCTGGTGAATTCAGTTCATTATCTGGTGAATGGGTTTTTTTGAGAAATAAATTTTTTTGGTTAAGTATGTGTAAATATCTGGTGAATCGGGTACAAATATCTGGTGAATTCAATTCATTATTTGGTGAATGAATTTTTTTATAAATAAATTTTTTATCTTTTTAAAAAAAGTCAAAAAAAAAAAAAAAGGAAAAGGGGCTGGCAGCCGACTCTGATAGCGCTACAGAGAGCACTCCGTAGCTAGCAGGGGGGGGCGGCGCCACTGCCAACTGCGCCTCCCCTTTTAATTTTTTTTTTTGAAGGTCAAAGACGCTAATCTATGCGATGGCGCCTTCAAAGGCGCCATCTGCAGTGGCGTCTTTGACCCGTCAGACCCAAAAATAATAAAATATTCAAAACGACCCCCGATTGGTAAATAGTTTCAGAACAATCCTAAACTGGTAAATAGTTTCTAAAAGGAACTCAGTTTAGTCAAAAACCCTGTATAGGGAGGCTAACAAATGTCTCGATATGCTTGCGAACATAGGGAGTGAAATGCCATGCAATACAGTCATCTATGAGGTTCCGCCAGGGCAAGTCAAGCAGTTGTTAATTGCTGATTCTACAGGGGTCTTTACCCCTCGTTTAATCTATCTGTAGTTTTTCTTTGGGCTTTTGTCACCCTGTATATCCAAAAAAAAAACTAATTTTTAAAGAAAAAAAAAAGCTTAATTATATTTTTGATCTCCCAACTTTAGCTCGTGCGATTTTGGTTCCTTTTTTGTAGCATATTTGATCCCCAATTTTTTGAAAGTTACAAAATTAATCTATCTATCCAATTTCTATCAATTTACGTCCTACATGCCAGATTTGATGCAACATAGTAAGTCCTTCTAAGTTTATTATATTAAAATTAAAATTAATATATTCTAAACTAAATTATTTTTAAAAATAAAATAAAAAGATCTCAAGTCATCTTCTTCCTCCCTAGCTTCTCCTCCTTTATAAAGGTTAGGGTTAGTGTTTCTGCAAATCCCTCTTCACTGCAAGAACTCAACCCACCCGTCTTTCACGCCTGACGGTCCTAAAATAAGTTTGTCATTGTGCAAACTTAGACACAGGCTACACACTATAGTTATCTATAATGGCATAATGCTGACGCCAATAACCCACCTCTTTTTTTTTTATAAGCCTTTTTTTTTTCTTTATGTAGTGAAAAATCCCCTTCTTATTTTTTTTTTATGGCTGTAATGTTTCATTGGGGAAGGGTGTGTGCTTCTGGCAGGTGGTATTTTACAAGAGAATCAGCAAATTTTTCTTCACGGACACTATTCCTAAAGGAGCCTCTGGCAAAGTTCTACGAAAGGAATTAACCGCAATGCTTGCCGTGGCTCAAGCGTGAAGAACAATGGGTTGAGTTTTTGCGATGAGAATGGAATTGTAGAAGCACTAACCCTAGCTACCACAAAGGAGGAGATATCAGGGAGGAAGAAGATGGATTAGGACCATTTTTTATTTTATTTTTAATTTTATAGTTTAAAATAAAATAATTATTTAATATAATAAATCCAGGTGACTAAGTATATGACATCCTAGGATACAATTGATAGAAATTGGATGGAGGAATTAATTTTACAATTTTTAAAAAACTGGAGAATTAAATATGTTTAAAAAAAATAATAGGGATCAAAATTACACACGAGTTAAAGTTCGAGATCAAAAATGAAATTAAGTCAAGAAAAAAACAACACATTTTGAGTATAAACTAAAGAATTGTGTGAGTTGGCATCTATGTCGCTTATACATTGACATTAAAGTTAACACATAACCCAACAATAAAGGATACTAGTATTTTTGCACCCATATATTAAGATTAATAATTTGAATTGTATCTTTATATGTATGAATTTTTTTTAATTCTAAATTAAGTTTATTATGTCAAACATTTTCTTGACTTATTTTACACATTGCTTTCAATATTTTCTTTTCACCTATAATGGTGGTACACATTCATCTTCAATGTTTTTTATTTATAGATAGAAGTGATCAGTACAAACCTTGAAACAATTTTATATATAATTTGAGTGCAAAAAATTGAATATTATTTTTATTTTAAAATGATATTATAATACGTAATGTAACACTATGTGTTAAGTGTTCCTATTTGATTATTATTAATGATCAACTAATCCTCTTAAATCACGTGGTGCTGACACGTGTCACTTTATTAGAAAATCATCAATCCCCCTTATTAATTAGTGTATATATATATATATATATATATATATATATATATATAAAATTTAAAATAGAAAAAACAAAGGCAAGGATGTAGAAAAAAATAGATTATAAAATATGAATAGTTCTACCTCTATTTATGTCAATTAAGAGATTGTCGTGTTTGACTCCCAAAACATTGTACCTTTACCGGTTTGTAAATCTTTTAAAACAAAAAAAATAAAATTTTTAGAAAATAAAAAATAATAATAAAAAATTTCATCACTTGACATGTGGCTTGCACCATTGTGCTACACTAAAATCAGCTTTCCCCTTATTAATTAATATAGATATAGATTTATTATTTAAAATAGAAAAACAAAGGCAATGATATAGAAAAAAATACAAAATATAAATAGCTCTGCCTATATTTATGTCAATACAAATATTAGAAAAATAAAAAAGTAAATTAGAAAGAAAAAACAATTCGAAAACAAATTACAAAAAATTAGAAAAGTATATAAAAAATATTTTAAAAAAAGGAAAATAATATTAAGAAAAAAATATTCAAAAAAATAAAAAAATAAAATTAATTAGAAAAAAATATTTTTAAAAAATCAATTATAAAACTAAACATTTTAAAAAAGTAAATTAGAAAAAAACTAATTCGGGAAAAAAAATTATTATAAAGAATATATGTTTAAAAAATAAATAAATAAATTTAAATAATCCAAAATAATTCATCAGTTGATAACTCCTTCTACTGTTACAGGAACGGTAGAAGAAAAGTTGTTGATTGATAAAGTGATGTACATATTGAATACTAAAATACATATAAATATTAAAATATAGTAATTTGTTCGGTTAAAAAATAAGCGAATTAATGATCATTGGGCTTGGTACAATTCGGAGTTGTAAAAGAATAAATTTTTTTAAAAAATATTTTAAAGAATATATGTTTAAAAATAAATAAATAAATAAATTTAAATAATCCAAAATAATCCATTAGTTGAAAACTCTTCTACTATTACAAGAACTGTAGAAGAAAAGTTGTTAATTGATAAAGTGATATACATATTGAATATTAAAATATATATAAATATCAAAATATAGTAATTGGTTCGGTTCCAAAATAACCGAATTAATGACCATTGAGTTTAGTTCAATTCGGAATCGTGCACAAAAAAGAAAATAAAAGAACCAATTTAATTGTTTGTTTCGGATTTTCAAATTCATCAAATTATTGGTTTGAGTATTATGATCCTAAACTTTTTCAAAGAACACGATAGCTTTGCTACCTTTCCTGGCTAAAAATATTTAAAAACAAAAAAATATATAAACATTAAAAAGTCAATAACAATATCCGAACCAATTAAAATTGGTTTGATTTGATTCGATTCGAACCGAAAAATATTAATATATATATATATATAAATAAAAAAAAATTAAAAATTAAAATTTTAAACTATTTAATTATATATATTAAAATATAAGTATATAAAAATTAAAACATCAATAACACGACAACTCTACTTTTACTATTTGTCAATTTATGATTAGTTGATAGTGTAAAAAGAACTTTGCATTGTCAGTGTATACAAATAAATTCAAAAAAAAAGTATTAGCAAAAAAAAATTATTAGGAAAAAAATTTAAAAAATAAAGGAAAACAGAAAAAAAGAAACTAAAACTAAAAATAAAATAAAATTTAAAATATTTAAAAATACAAAATAAAAGGGTAAAAAAAGTAAAAAAAAAATTAAACTTTTTTTAAAAAAATAAAATAAAATAAAATTAAAAAAAAAACTTTAAAAAATAACAAAAATAAAAGACAACAAATCCTAGTACTGACATGTATATGTACTGTAAAATTATTCATCAAACTTCTATATTAATATAGATAACAACCGTAAGAATTTACATTAATCTCAAGTCCACATGAGAATAAACACAAACAGTCAAACACACAATCAACGTAACAATTAAATAAGTTGTTAAGTTTCATCAAGTTAACACAAATGTCCAAGTTGCCAATGATGCAAAAAGTAATGACAATGGACTAAGATTGATGGTAGTCTGATATTAAGGAAGGTAGAAAGAAATTAAAATAAAATTAGAGAGGAATGCCCAGATCATATGCAAACTCTAGAAAATCCAAAATATGCAATTTGATTATTCATAAAAATATTTAAATTTTTAATTAGTAACTAGTTCGCCCAATTAAGGATGTCAATTTTACGTGTACCAATAAAAAAATCCGCAATGGATACTGGACGTAGGGGGACTAAATGGGTATCCATGAGTTAAATAAACATATATTTTTTTTATTGCACGTTTGTTAACGAACGAAGACGGGTACCAAGATACCGACCCGCATATACCCATATCCGAGAGGAGGTTACCTAAATACCCTGAAATAACACTAGGTACACTGCATACATATCAAAATCATATCCCTCCTTTATATTGTATTTGCGCCGCTCCTTCAACCTATCACAACCCTAAGTCTTCTCTCCTTCAACCTTCAGGCCGCCGCCTTTCTCGTCCAGTCAGCCCGCCGCCAACTCGCTGGTCTCCTCCAGTCACGTTGTCGATCGCGCCTCCCTCCCTCACGATAAGCTTCCCTATTCCCTCTTCCCTTCCACCGCGCCCCTCTTCCCTCCTCAGCCATCTCGTGGGTTCCCTCCTCAGCCACAGAGGCATATGTTTTTCTTGTCTTTATCATTCTGGAGACCGAAAAATGATAAACAGCACGAAATAGCATAAATGGCAGAGAGGGCGACATGATTCAATCAAGTAAAGATCAGTACTCTTGCCACAAAGAATGAACAAAACTTCCATTTAAAGCTAGGGTGTGGTAGATCAAGGGTTTCCTCTCTATAGAAATATTAATGATTTTTGACATAATATGCAACCACACAAGATTGAAATTTATTCACTGAATGCTAGGTTTGTTAAGATTTTTAGTAGTTTGTTTTCTGAATAAATTCCTATTTGTTAGGAAGTCTGTTGCTTTTACTTTTTCTTTAGGAGAATCCCATATTATTAGGAGTTGTTAGCCGTGGGATTAGTGGTTGCTTTATTTTCTAGTTTTTCAGTTAATTGTATTTTGTATTTAACTACTCCTCTAGTCAATAAACTTGTAGCCAATTCTGCTGAAAAAACACAGTCTTACTTATACAACATTTGGTACCAGAGCTCCTCACTGGGGCCTAATTTGAAAAAGCAGCATCTTTCTTTCTTGCCGCAGCAAGATTTTTTGATGGCTTCTGATAATAGCTTTGTGCAACTTGCTATTCCATGCTTCGACGGTCATTATGATCATTGGAGTATGTTGATGGAAAATTTCCTGCGATCTAAGGAGTACTGGGCTCTCGTGGAAACCGGCATCACTGAACCTGATAATGAAACTGTTTTGACAGAAGCACAACGAAAGACGTTGGAGGACAAGAGATTAAAGGATTTGAAGGCAAAGAATTATTTGTTTCAAGCAATAGATCGTGCAGTACTGGAGACCATCCTAAAGAAGGACACTGCTAAAGACATCTGGGATTCGATGAAGAAGAAGTACCAAGGCACTGCACGGGTGAAACGTGCACAACTCCAAGCTCTTCGCAAAGAGTTTGAAATCCTTCACATGAAGGAAGGAGAGTCAGTCAATGATTACTTTGCAAGAACACTGTCAATTGCAAACAAGATGCGTATTAATGGAGAAAAGCTGGAAGATGTTGCAGTCATTGAGAAAATCCTTCGCTCAATGACACGCAAATTTGACTATGTGGTGAGTTCCATTGAAGAATCGAATGACATTGATAGTCTTTCGATTGATGTGTTGCAAAGCTCACTGTTAGTTCATGAGCAGAGGATGACCAGCTATGTTGTGGAGGAGCAAGCCTTGAATGTCACTGCTTCTGAAGGAACTATCTCTCCAGGAAGAGGACGTGGTGGATTTCGAGGAAGAGGCAGAGGTAGAGGACGCCAATATTACAATCAAGGAACACAATTTGACAAGGCAAGGGTGGAATGTTATCATTGTCACAAGCATGGCCACTATCAGTATGAATGCCCTGACAAAGAGAAGGAAACTAAGGTAAACTTTTCTGAAACTGAAGGAGAATTGCTCTTGATGGCTTACATCGACAAGAATAATTCATCAAGTAATACTTGGTATTTAGATTCGGGTTGCAACAATCACATGTGTGGAAACAAATCTTTGTTTTATGATTTGGATGAAACATTTAGACAAACTGTGAAGCTTGGTAACAACTCTTGCATTTCTGTCATGGGGAAAGGGGATATTAAATTCCATATGAAAAACAATATTGTGCATACAATTTCTAGTGTGTTTTATATCCCAGATTTGAAAAGCAATCTCATCAGTATGGGCCAACTACAAGAGAAGGGTTACATCATCATCATCCAACAAAGTAGGTGTCAAACTCATCATCCAGAGAAGGGACTAATAGCAGAAGCAGAAATGACAACCAATCGTATGTTCCCTCTGCACATTCAGTGCGGTGTCCATAAGTGTTTCTCCACAATAGTGCAAGATCCAACATGGTTATGGCATCTGTGTTATGGTCATTTGAGCTTCAAAGGATTGAAAATCCTACATGAGAAGAATATGGTGGAAGGACTGCCCAATATCAACAATCCCATAGAAATGTGTAAAGATTGTATTGTTGGTAAACAACATCGTGATTCTTTTCCACATGGAAAAGCATGGAGAGCTGAGCAAATCCTACAGTTGGTGCATTTAGACATTTGTGGACCAATCAATCCAACATCGAATGGAAACAAAAGGTACTTCATTACCTTTATAGATGATTATAGTCGAAAAACATGGGTTTATTTCTTGCAAGAGAAATCTGAAGCTTTTATTGTTTTTAAAAGCTTTAAGGCTCGAGTTGAAAAAGAATCTGGCAAGTACATTCAGATCCTTCGTACAGATCGTGGTGGTGAATTTAACTCACATAATTTTTCAAGTTTTTGTGAATTTCATGGAATACGGAGACAGCTTACTGCTGCATACACACCGCAGCAAAACGGTGTGGCTGAAAGAAAGAATCGGACGATTATGAACATGGTGCGAAGCATGTTGGTGACAAAGTGTATTCCAAAGACTTTCTGGGCAGAAGCAGTCAATTGGAGTGTTCATGTACTCAATCGAAGTCCTACTCTTGCTGTAAAAAACATAACACCACAAGAATCTTGGAGTGAAGTCAGGCCATCAGTGGATCACTTCAGAATCTTTGGGTGTACAGCGTGTGCACATGTTCCAGATGAAAAGAGAACAAATCTTGATGGTAAAAGTGTGAAGTGTGTCTTTATTGGGGTTAGTGAGGAATCCAAGGCGTACAAGGTAACAAAATAATCATCAGTCGAGCTGTTCTCTTTGATGAAGAAAATACATGGGATTGGGGCAGCACCGAGCAACAACAAATGTTAATTGATCTTGAGGAAGTTGGCGGGGAAAGTCAGGATTCTGAATCACAATTGCAGCTTCCTGCATAGTCCTTTGGAGAAGTCTTGACAAGTCCTTCACCAAGTGTTTCAATTCCAAATGAAGATCAATCATCTATTTCAGAACCACAACGACAAAGGAGAAGGCCATCTTGGATGATAGATTATGTGAGCGGAGATGAATTATCTGATGAGGATACTACTGCACACTTTGCCCTATTTGCAGGTTCTGATCCTATACTGTTCACAGAAGCAGTGAAAGAAGAAAAATGGAAAAAGGCCATGGATGCAGAAATTCAAGCAATAGAAAAGAACGAGACTTGGGAATTAACTGATCTTCCTAAAGGGCAAAAAACCATTGGTGTGAAGTGGGTTTATAAGACAAAGCTGAATGAAAAGGGAGAAATTGACAAGTTCAAAGCAAGGCTTGTTGTGAAAGGCTATAAGCAAGAGCATGGAGTTGATTATCATGAGGTTTTTGCTCCTGTAGCAAGACAGGATACAATTCGGTTGGTGGTTTCATTAGCAGCCCAAAACTCATGGCCCATCTTCCAACTTGATGTAAAATCAGCTTTCCTTAATGGTGAATTACTTGAGGAAGTCTACATTGAGCAGCCTCCTGGTTATGTGATAAAAGGTAACGAACATAAGGTTTACGAATTGAAGAAGTCTTTATATGGTCTGAAGCAGGCACCTCGAGCCTGGTATAGTTGTATAGAAGATCACTTTGAGAAAGCAGGTTTCAACAAATGCCCATATGAGCACACTCTATTCATCAAGTCTAGAGAAGGAGGTAATATCTTGATAGTTTGCCTATATGTTGATGATCTTATTTTCACGGGCAATGATGAAGCTATGTTTTCTGATTTTAAGAATTCTATGATGGCTGATTTTGACATGACTGATTTAGGAAAGATGAAATATTTTCTTGGTATAGAAGTAGTGCAAATGTAACATCCTAAAATTCTAACATGATTAATTTGAAAAAATAAAAATAAATAATAATAATAATAATAATAATAATAATAATAATAATAATAATAATAATAATAATAATAATAAGTTATTATGAAGTGTAGTGCAAATAAAATATAAATGAGAGTTTTAGAGTAAAGAAGTGATGGTATAAGGATTTATTGACTATTATAGAGAATGCAAAATATATATATATATATATATATATATAAAGAAGTATACTTGGGCGTTAAGCCCAAGTAGCCATACTATTGGCTAAGAAATTTTAAAACCTAAAAGAACGCTAGTTGACCTGCCATATATATATAAACCAGCTACTGTACACGGAATTGGAGCATCGCACAGGAGACGAGAGGAGGGTATTTCCATTCCTTGCCAGTACAGCCGTAATAACACAAATCCAAGAACACCACCAAATGGGAGAAGAATTTTTAGGGAAGCGCAAATCCTCATCATAAATAATTTTTAGAGCACATTGGAGCTCTTTGAGAGGTGAGTAACACTACTTTTTACGAACCCTTTTCATGGCATGAATGATTGTTTGAGCTGAATTAGTAAATATGTCCTCCCTAAAATTAAAAGATGGTTTCCTATGCCTGAATGTTTATGACTTGTGCATATGAATGTGTGGTTAGGTGAATATTATCTCTTGTCTACATGTCCTTTTTGCTGTTTAATATCTTTATGTTCTGTCGAAATTACACATGGTTTAATGGCTTGGTAAATCAAAATGCCAACCAAGGCAGTTTATGAAATTGCTAGGCGTTTTGTGATGTAGTTTGTAGTTTGTGCAAAGTTGAATATCTTGAAGCGTCGGTTCTCAAAATTCATGCATCTATAGAATCTTTTAGTCATCTAGGAAAATAGGTCAGTGTTAGTTTTGAATATTTGAATAGATAATGGTACTGTTTTGAATGCCTCAATTTATACAGTCTGGACCTGATGAGAGAAGTATTCATGGTAATATTTAGTATGCATGATAGGATTAAATATTTAATTTATGGTAAATGAATTGTTACATGCATGGGACATGAAATTCATGCCTTATGATGAGTTGTATGATGTTTGCTGTAATACCACCTATGATAGGGGCATCTAAAAGTAATACCACCGTAATGGGGTATCGAAAGTAACATCCCCATATAGTTGGGATGTCGAAAATGAGTAATACTACCTAAAAAGGAGTATCTAAAATAACACCGCCACAGGTTGGGATGTGGAAAAAGGAGAAATACCACCATGTGCACATGGGAGGTATCGAAATGGAAATGTCCCCGACAGGAGGGTGACATCAAAACACTCCTCGTGAGTAGGGGTGGGCAATGGGACGCCATTGTCGTGTGATGTGTGAATTTATGGCATGCCGGCAAGAGGCCAATTTAATTAGGAGGTCTTTGGACCGCTTGGACTGAACTAGAATTTATCTGGTATATGGAATGTGATGTATTGAGATGAGGTTATTATTGATATTAAAAGTATTTTCTTTTTTATATATTATCTTGGAAAATTAGCAGGTGCCATGGACAGTTTTTCCGGTTACCGCGCCGGCTGAGAACAATGCTATTTTCAAAAATATTTTATAAAACTGTATTGTTGATCACTGGGATTTTATATCTCATTATTAAGTATTGTTTTCAGAGCACGAGGAGGACGTCATTGAAGCTGAAGAGGCGTGAAGACTTAGCGGATTCTATTAGTTAGTCTTTCTAGTTTGGTTTGTATTTTCTTAAATAGGGAGCCGTATGCGGCTAGACACATTTATTTATTTATCGTTGGGTTTGTTAATAGACGCTCAGTTTTGAGGCTTGTGGTTTCTTTTTTTTTCATTTATACTTATATTCATTTCATGGATATTTTACTACTATTTTAATTAATGAGGTATATTCGTACTCAAGTAATTTACGAAATTTTTATGACATGTATGTTTTAATTTAAATGATTAAAAATGATTTTTTTTATTGAATTTATTTTGGGTTACTAATGTAACGAAATGCGTTACAGCAAACACCTGCTGGTTTTTTTATTGGGCAAAAGAAATATGTTCAGGAGGTTTTGGAGAGGTATCACATGGAGAATTGTAACCCAGTTGGGTTCCAAGTGAACCAGGATTGAAGCTTGGTCGCGCTGTCGCGCACGCGCCAAAATGGACGAGCGGGTTTTAAAAATGTAGTTTATGGCGACAACTCGGATGTCGTTCTCAAGGACTCTTAAAGTGTTATTTTACACTAAAATAAGTTTTTTTGGGGGGGGTTTGGATTGAGATGCAATCAAAGAAAACAGAATAATAAAAACAGAGCAATTGAAAACAGGCAGTTCAAAGAGGTTATCAAATGGCCAAAAACAGATTGATCTATTGTTCTCAATTTCCTAACTATCATAGGTTCATGCAATTTCCAAGCCCTAAGCAGATTCTAATCCCCTCCCGGTTGTAGCAACAATTTACAAGCGAAACCACTACTACAGATACATGTCCCTATTCCCGAATTAAGCAAACGGGGTTAAGCCCTTCGTGAACTAAGCGAACACGAAATGTACACACGCAAATTAAGCAGATGCGATTAATTATAGGAACATGATATCACCGGAAATAAATCAACACAATATAGTATACTCCTGAATTAAGCAGACAGAAATATAAAGCATGGCATTGAAGAGGGAAAAGCATACAAAACAGGGAAATACAAGAACCTCAAGTGTATGGAAATCAATTACAATAGATCAATCCTAGAAACTTAGTTCTCCATAACAAAAACGAAAACACACACAGAGAAGAAATGTAAAACAGAAAAATGGAGAAGCAAAAGTCTTTACAAACTGTTCAGAACATCAATTTATACTAGTCAGAAATTAAGCTTATTCGCGAGGCGAAGCCTCTCTCGTGACGCGATTCTTGTGAACAGCACTGCACCACCTTTGGTATTCTCGCTGGCTTAAAAATCCTTCGCGAGGCGAGGAACTGAAGAGTCTTCTTGTCACGCCCGTTATGGACATCGGGGCCAACCGTGATGCTCTCGACTTCCCAGGCTCGCGAGGCGAATGGATGCTCGCGAGGCGAGACTCTTCAACTTCAAAACGCCACGGCCGTGACCTTCAACACGAGCAAGCTGTGATCGTCTCTCGACTTTTCAGGGTTGCAAGACTCACGGGCGAGACCTTCTTCGCGGGGCGAACCAGAGACCTTGCATTTTCTTGGAACAATAAGGCTTCGGGTCGCGTGGCGAGTATAGCTTTCAGGGGCGAATCCCCTGTTCTTTATTCTCTCAACTTCTACTTAACCCGAAAACAAGGAAATAACCATAAGTGTATTATTTTGACTCAAAACTAGCTAAATTAACCTAAAACTACTCTAGAGACTCAAAACCTTGCTTGAGGACAATCTAATCTAATTTGGGTGAAAATAGGATATAATTTGCACAAAACCCCTGGTCATACTAGCCATAAAACTAGATGAGCCAGAGGCTTATCAAAATACCCCAAACTTAAACTTTGCTTGTCCCCAAGCAAACTAAGACTCAAAAATCAAAAAGACTCAAGACCTGGCAAGCTTAAAAGATCCAATCAACATTGCACAAATTCAAGCAACTTCATCAAAACAATTTTCTTCATTGTTTCCCCCCTTTTCAAACAGAGCAATCCCCACATTCATTTATTCTAAACATTTGAGAATTTCATCAATCAAACAATCATTAATCTAAGAAGGGAATCTAAGTTACACACAAGAGGGAGATCACCAACTTCAAACAACTGCCTTCCTCACAAGGGCATTTAGTATACCACTCAATCACTCAGTTTGTGTCAGGCTAACAACTTGCACTCAGTTTCACTTTTCAAGAACACTTCCCAAAAATTTGATTTTCATCTCAAAATGGTTCCCACAGAAAACATGCAAGCAACATCAAAAGGTCTTTTATGGGTTGTAATGGGGCCTGGCTAAGGGTAGGATATACAAAAGGAACTAGGCTGAAGACCCTAGGAACTAAGAGAGCATGAACATTATTTACACTCTGAAATTCTACTCAAGTTCCTTTCTTCATTTTCCTTTATGCTTTGGGTGACTACAACCTTTTTATTTCAACATTTTTTTTCTTTTTTTTTTTCTGTTTTTTTTACAAGCCTTTGGCTCCAACCTTTTTATTGTATTTTTTTTTTCAATCCCAACAACATATTACACCTTGTAGCCACCCCAAACTTATCACAAGTCATGTCATCATAACAAAATCCCAAAGTTCAGTTTTCAATTTCACATGGGAATCACTTTTCAAAAACAAAAATTTTTTTCAGCCTAGGGGGAATCATCACATATCAATCAAGCAAGCAATCTGTGCAACATCAATCAAAATCCAATAAACTTGCCAACAAAAGACTCAACATACAAATACTCCTGAGCTTCTCAAATTATTCAGGAGCTTTATTCAAAGAAAAGGAAAAACTACAACTAGTTCCCTCCCCCACACTTAAAACATGCATTGTCCCCAATGGACAACGGAACTATACAATCAGAGTGAGGGAAAGGAAAAGAAACTCCCTGATTAAGTGTCAGCATAGGTTGGAGCTTCCAAGGAGAGCTCCTCAACATTAACTTCCACAGGAATACCAAAGATCCACACCATGGAATGGCTTCAGCCTCTGCCCGTTAACCTTGAAGGTCTTGTTGGTACCTGTACTTTGAATCTCTCTTTGCACCATAAGGAAACACATTAGTCACAACAAAGGGGCCATCCCATTTGGACCTAAGTTTCCCAGCCATCAATCTCAGGCGGGAGTTAAACAATAAGACCTTCTGACCCACAAAAAATTCTTTCCTAAGAATCATTCTATCATGAAAAAGTTTTGTTTTCTCTTTATACATCCTGGAGCTTTCATAGGCTTCAAGCCTAAGCTCCTCAAGTTGCTGCAACTGCAGTTTTCTTTCAACACCAGATTTCTTCATGTCCAAGTTACAACTCTTTACTGCCCAATATGCTCTATGCTCAATTTCCACCGGGAGGTGACATGCCTTGCCAAATACAAGCCGGAAGGGGGACATTCCTATAGGTGTCTTAAAAGCAGTCCTCTGCGGGCCTGTATGCGTCTTCCGGATCGGCGGCTCCATTCTCTTCTGTTCGGCTGCACCATCTTCTCTAGAATTTGCTTGATCTCCCTGTTTGATATTTCTGCCTGGCCATTGGTTTGGGGATGGTAAGCAGTGGACACTCTATGTACAACCCCATATTTCCTGAGTAAGGCCTCCATGGTTCTGTTACAAAAGTGTGTGCCCTGGTCACTGATGATGGCCTTGGGTATGCCAAACCTGCAAAAAATGTTGGACCTAACAAATTTGGAAACAATCTGAGCATCGTTAGTCCTAGTGGGGATTGCTTCCACCCACTTTGAAACATAATCTACAGCCAACAGAATATATACAAAACCAAAAGAAGGAGGGAAAGGACCCATGAAGTCCATCCCCACACATCAAAGATCTCACAATAAAGCATGGGCTGTTGAGGCATCTCACTCCCTACGAGTGATGGCGGGGCCTGTTATTTGACATTCTTTACAATTCTTGTATACCTCATATGAATCCCTAAAAATTGTGGGCAGTAGAACCCGGAATCCCGGGACTTTTCTTGCTGTCCTCTCGAGGTCCAAAGTGTCCTCCAACCTGGAGAGGCATGTGAGAAATGCGGGATGGACTCCGTCTCATGATCGGGGACACCTCTCGAATAACCTCGGTCACCGCAAAACTTCCACAGGTAGGGATCATCCCACACATAATACTTTGCATCGCTCTTGAGCTTGTGGAACTTATGTCTACTTGTACCTGCAGGAACAACACCAGCAACTAGAAAATTGACTATGTCAGCAAACCAGGGGGTTACCCCATACAGATGTAACAGTCTCTCATCAGGAAAATCATCTTGGATGGGAAAAGTATCCTCATCCCTTGCTATCCGGCTCAAATGACCTGCTACCAAATTTTCAGCTCCACTTTTATCCATTATCTCCACATTGAATTCTTGGAGCAAAAGCATCCACCGGATCAGTCTTGGATTAGCTTCCGGCTTCTTCAATGAGATATTTCAAAGCCGCATGGTCGAAAAAACAGTCACCCTAGAACCTAGCAAATAAGACCTAAACTTATCAAGTGCAAATACAACAGACTAGCGATTCTTTCTCGGTGGTGGTGTAATTTGCCCGTGCAAGCATCTAAGGTCCTAGAAGCATAATGAATTACATGGGCAACCTTGCCCACCCTTTGTGCCGTAACTGCTCCCACAAAGAAAATTGGAAGCATCACACATCAGTTCAAAAGGGAGTGTCCAGTCAGGGGGCTGGATGACAGGGGTAGAAGTCAACGCTTTCTTCAGATAGTCAAATGACTCCTTGCACTTTTCATCAAACTGGAACAGGGCATCATTCTTCAGCAAGTTTGACAATGGCAATGCTATCTTGCTGAAGTCCTTTATAAAGCGCCTGTAGAAACCTGCATGTCCAAGAAAAGAACGGATCTCGCGTACGCAAGATGGGTAAGGCAATGAAGAAATCACATTAATTTTTGCAGGATCTACAGAAATACCCTCTTTGGAAATTACATGACCCAAAACTATCCCCTGTTCCACCATGAAGTGACATTTCTCATAATTCAAAATCAGATCAGTATCAATGCATCTTTGTAGAACTAGACTTAGACTATGCAAACAAGCATCAAATGAGGAGCCATACACAGTAAAATCATCCATGAACACCTCTATGCAATTTTCAATAAATTCAGAGAAAATGCTAAGCATGCATCTTTGAAAGGTGCCAGGAGCATTACAGAGGCCAAATGGCATCCTCCTATAAGCAAACGTACCGAAGGGGCACGTGAAGGTGGTCTTTTCCTGATCCTCAGGGGCAATATGAATCGAAATACCGGAAAAGCCATCTAGAAAACAATAATGGGATTGACCAGCCAGCCGATCCAAAGATTCGATCTATGAACGACAAAGGAAAATGATCCTTTCGGTGGCCTGGTTCAGCCTTCCTATAGTCTATACAAACTCGCCACTATTCGGACTCTAGTAGGCACAAGCTCATTATTTTCATTCCTAACTCTTGTTAGACCGGACTTCTTTGGTACAACTTGCACCTAGGACTTACCCAAGTACTATCGGAGATGGGGTAGATAATACCTACCGTAGAAGCTTAGTCACCTATTTCTTTACCACATCTAGAATCGGTGGGTTAAGTCGCCTTTGGGCTGTCTGACCGGCTTAGCCCCATCCTCCAATAAAATTCTCGTGCATGCATCCGGAGGGGCTAATTCTCGGAATATAGGCCAATGTCCACCCAATAGCCTTCTTGTATTTCTTGAGAACCTCTAAAAGCTTGGCTTCCCGGGTCGAGAGTTGAGGTGGAGGAAATGATGACCGGCAATGTTGCATTCCTCCCCAAGTAGGCATACTTCAAGTTCTCGGGAAGTGGTTTGAGTTCCAAAGAAGGTGGCTGCTCAACGGATGGTGCATTGGGAGTAGCCATGGGGTCAAGGACTTACGAGCAAGGCATACTTCACTCTCATTATCACTATCACTATCATCCTCACCCCGCAAGGTTAAATCCAAAAACTCGGAACAAACAGAACATGGGTTAGTGTTAGTACAGTTAGTACAAGTATATACATCATCAAAACCAGAAATAAGAGGAAAATCGAAATAAAGTCATCATGGGTTTCCTCAATAAGCTCGAAAGCAACTCTAAGTGGAATACAGAGTGCTCCTCTCTCTGGGTGTTTCATAGCATCAAAGATCTTGAACTTGGCCACAATACCACCAAACTCCATAGACATAGTCCCATCATAAACATCAATCTTGGTCTTGGATGTCATCATGAATGGTCCGCCCAAGATTATGGGTGATCTCTTGGACCGAGTGAGTCTCTCCGCCATGTCTAGGATATAGAAGTCCCAGAGGAATATCAAATCATCAACTTGCACTAGCACATCCTCTACCATTCCCATGGGTGGACACTTCGGTCCTGTTGGCCAACCTGGATGGTAAGACTGTGTATCTTGCAATGGCCCAAGACCAAGGTTGTTAAAGATGGAGGTAGGCATGACATTGATTGATGCTCCCAAGTCCAACATGCAGTTTTCAAACTTCCCTGTCCCCAATAGTGCACGGATGGTGAATGTGCCGGGTCCTTGCACTTTTGTGGCGATTGCTCGAGTAGGGGTTAAAGCAACAACTCTTTCTCGGCTTAGACTGGATAAGTCTTTGAGACATTCATTCCCAAGTCAAACCTCTCATTAGTCTTCATCTTCCTCTTGTTGGTGCATAGATCCTTCAAAATTTTGGCATATCTGGGCACTTGCTTGATCACATCTAGGAGGGGAATATTTACAGCTACTTTTCTGAAAACATCAAGAATCTCCTTCTCCTTTTTTTCACCACCAATCTTCTTATTATTCTGCAATCTATGTGGGAATGGAATGGGTGGTCTATACACTTTCTCAGCTTCAACTTCAACCATAGGCTCAGGGGTAACCTCAACAGTAGGCTCAGGAGTTACCTCAATAGTTTCTTCATCCTTTCCAGAGGTGGCCTCAACAACTTTTCCCGATCTCAGAGATATGGCACTCACATTAGGGTTGGAGGCATTGGGATTTATCACTGGCTGTGCTGGCAGCTGGGTTGTTCTTTGAGCTTGCTTTATGTTATTTATGTCTGTGGCCATCTGTCCAATCTGTGTCCTCAAATCTTGAATACTAGCACTTGTTTGTTGCTGATACTGTCCCATTTGCTGCTGGAAAAGTGTAGTCATTTGTGCATTCATCTGTGAAGTCAATTGTGAAGTCATTTGCTTCAACATGTCTTCCATTGAAGGTCTAGAAGGTGCAGAAGTGGCCACTGGAGGAGGATTCTGAGGTGCCATCGGTCGCTGTTGGGATGAGTTCCCATACCGCAGATTAGGATGATTACTCCAGCTGGGATGATACCTATTTGTTGAGAGGTCTGGAGTGCTGTATCTGTTCTGGTTATTGCCTTGATTATACGGATGGACTGCAAAGGCTTGAGGTGATTCAGTAACTGATCCTCCTTGCAAAATGGGGCATGCTTCATATGGGTGCTCAGGAGAACTGCACATGCCACACAACACCGCAGGCTGAACCCTATCCATTGCCAATTTCTCTACCAAAGAAGTGAGCCTATCAATTCTATCATCACGGACATGGTTGGAAGAAGAAGTGTGGACCTCATGTACACCTCTAGTATCAACAGAATTTCTTCTGGTAGTGAATTGCTGGGAATTCAGTGACATGTTCTCAATGAGTTGCTTGGCAGCAGATGGAGTCTTGTCAACCAACGCTCCCCCACTAGCAGCATCCAAAATATTCCTATCCATCGGCAGTAGCCCTTCATAAAAATATTGGATGAGGAGCTGTTCAGAAATCTGATGCTGGGGGCAACTGGATGTCAACTGCTTGAACCTCTCCCAATATTCAGCTAGCGACTCATTTCCTTGCCTAATGCCACAGATTTCTTTCCTGATTGAGGCGGCTCTGGAGGCAGGAAAATATTTCTCTAGGAAGAGCTTCTTCAAGTCGTTCCATGTGGTAATGGAGTTCGGCTCAAGGTATAATAGCCAATCTTTTGCAGCTCCCTGGAGTGAGAACGGAAAAGCCTTCAACTTGATATGATCCTCAGTTACTCCTTCTGGCCTCAAAGTTGTGGAGCAGACAACCTAGAATTCCTTGAGATGCTTGTGTGGATCTTCACCTGCAAGACCATAAATCTTGGCAACAAATGGATTAGCCTAGATTTTAATTCAAAAGGAGTGTCAGCACCAGGATATGCAATGCACAAACCATTGTAATTCACATCAGGGGCAGCAAGCTGCCTCAATGTCCTTTGGTCTCCCATGTTTTCAAAAACAGACTTGGAATTAGAATCACTACTAGAACTAGCCCGAAATTCTCTACGGAGTGTATGCAATGTTCTTTCTATCTCAGGATCAAATTCACACAGTTCAGGGCAGTTAGATCTAGTAGCCAGACTAATTTAAAAAAGAACAAAAATAAAAAAGAAAAACAGAAAATAAAATGCGAAAATAACAAAACAAGAGTCCTCGGCAACGGTGCCAATTTTTGGTCGCGCTGTCGCGCACGCGCCAAAAAGGACGAGCGGGTTTTAAAAATGTAGTTTATGGCGACAACTCGGATGTCGTTCTCAAGGACTCTTAAAGTGTTATTTTCCACTAAAATAAGTTTTTGGGGGGGTTTGGATTGAGATGCAATCAAAGAAAACAGAATAATAAAAACAGAGCAATTGAAAACAGGCAGTTCAAAGAGGTTATCAAATGGCCAAAAACAGATTGATCTATTGTTCTCAATTTCCTAACTATCATAGGTTCATGCAATTTCCAAGCCCTAAGCAGATTCTAATCCCCTCCCGGTTGTAGCAACAATTTACAAGCGAAACCACTACTACAGATACATGTCCCTATTCCCGAATTAAGCAAACGGGGTTAAGCCCTTCGTGAACTAAGCGAACACGAAATGTACACACGCAAATTAAGCAGATGCGATTAATTATAGGAACATGATATCACCGGAAATAAATCAACACAATATAGTATACTCCCGAATTAAGCGTACGTAAATATAAAGCATGGCATTGAAGAGGGAAAAGCATACAAAACAGGGAAATACAAGAACCTCAAGTGTATGGAAATCAATTACAATAGATCAATCCTAGAAACTTAGTTATCCATAACAAAAACGAAAACACACACAGAGAAGAAATGTAAAACAGAAAAATGGAGAAGCAAAAGTCTTTACAAACTGTTCAGAACATCAATTTATACTAGTCAGAAATTAAGCTTATTCGCGAGGCGAAGCCTCTCTCGCGACGCGATTCTTGTGAACAGCCTGCACCCTTTGGTATTCTCGCGAAGCGAACAATCCTTCGCGAGGCGAGGAACTGAAGAGTCTTCTTGTCACGCCCGTTATGGACATCAGGGGCCAACCGTGATGCTCTCTGACTTCCAGGCTCGCGAGGCGAGACTCTTCAACTTCAAAACTGCCACGGCCGTGACCTTCAACACAGGCAAGCCGTGATCGTCTCTGACTTTTCAGGGTTGCAAGACTCGCGGGGCGAGACCTTCTTCGCGGGGCGAACTAGAGACCTTGCATTTTCTTGGAACAGTCAGGCTTCGGGGTCGCGTGGCGAGTATAGCTTTCAGGGCGAATCCGCTTTCTTTATTCTCTCAACTTCTACTTAACCTGAAAACAAGGAAATAACCATAAGTGTATTATTTTGACTCAAAACTAGCTAAATTAACCTAAAACTACTCTAGAGACTCAAAACCTTGCTTGAGGACAATCTAATCTAATTTGGGTGAAAATAGGATATAATTTGCACAAAACCCTGGTCATACTAGCCATAAAACTAGATGAGCCAGAGGCTTATCAAAGCTCTCTAGTGATCTTGATGGAGAGAGGGTTGACAGTACTTACTTCAAACAAATTGTTGGAAGTTTAATGTACTTGACAGCCACTAGGCCTGATATTATGTATGTTGTATGTCTAATCAGTAGGTATATGGAAAGACCAACAGAGCTGCATCTCAGAGTCGCTAAAAGACTGTTTCGTTACTTGAAGGGAACAACAGATTTCGATATTTTCTACAAGAAAAATGAAGGATCTGTTTTGACTGGTTTCACTGACAGTGATTATGCTGGTGATTTGGAAGATAGGCGAAGTACACCAGGCCATGTGTTTATGATGGGATCAGCTGCTGTATCATGGGCATCAAAGAAGCAACAAGTTGTTACTTTGTCCACAACCGAAGCAGAGTTCATAGCTGCAATAACTTCTGCATGTCAAGCAATTTGGTTAAGAAGAATTCTTGAAGAGTTACATTTTTATCAAGATGGGCCTACTGTGATTCATTGTGATAATAGTTCAACTATCAAACTCTCCAAGAATCCAGTTTTACATGGGAGAAGCAAACATATAGATGTGAGATATCATTTTCTTCGTGATCTTGTAACTAATAGAACCATAGATTTGGTTTATTGTCGAAGTGAAGACCAAGTGGCGGATATCATGACGAAGCCTCTAAAGCTGGAAGCATTTGAAAAGTTGCATGGATTACTTGGAGTTTGTTCAAGTTCAGTTTTAAACTGATTGATAGATGGCATTCAGTTTAAGGGGGGTGTTAAGATTTTTAGTAGTTTGTTTTCTGAATAAATTCCTATTTGTTAGGAAGTCTGTTGCTTTTACTTTTTCTTTAGGAGAATCCTATATTATTAGGAGTTGTTAGCCGTGGGATTAGTGGTTGCTTTATTTTCTAGTTTTTCAGTTACTTGTATTTTGTATTTAACTACTCCTCTAGTCAATAAACTTGTAGCCAATTCTGCTGAAAAAACACAGTCTTACTTATACAACAAGGTTGGTTGTACCGGCCGAAGATGTGAGGCCGATGATTGTCAATACGACCGAGCTCATTATCGTAGGTGGACATTCACCCGAACTCCCATAAAGCTGAAGACTTATTAATACACTCAACACCCGAGGACAACTACTCGGCCCTATTCCACACCAGACCACGAATAAAGATACCTCGGCCCCGAGCTATCCAGCCGCAACTGATTGGGCCGAATATCTCGCTGGTTTTAATATCTCTCCGCATAATCAGGGCCTGATCCTAATATCTCTCCATATAACTCGGAGCCCGATTCTGAACATCTCTATAAATAGGGGTCCAACCCCCTCACTTAGAACTACGTTTGCTTTGATTCCCATTTGGATACGTAGGAGCATAATTCACATTCTGTCAAGCACATTCCAAAACACTCCCACTAAACTTTCTCCAGCCGAGTATCTCTCATCTGAGGTATTTGGACGGAACATTTGGCACCGTCTATGGGGATCGAAGCAAAACTTTCCCATACCACAAGTCATGGTGAGAACAAGGAGCGGAAACTGCAGGAGAGAGGAGCCAGAAAATGCTAACAACGGAGATAATGGGGAACGGTCCATAAACCCGGCTATGACGACCGACAACCCCCTTATCCAGGAACTTCTTGCACAGATTGCCATGCTGAGAAAGGAGAATGAGGAGATTAGGCGGCAGAACAGCCGTCACGAACCAGGACAGAGCAGAGAAAGGTCCGTCTCTTCTCCTCCAGAGAGAGAGTGCCGGACAGCTGAGAATGAAGGATTCAGAAACTCGCGCAGAGAAGGAGGCCCATAACTCCGGGTTTCTCATCATATGGACCGAGTGAACGAGGAGGAGTTTCCTAGGCAGGCCCCTGAGCTGTCACTCCAGATGAATAAATTTAATGAAAGGACCGGCGTGCGGAGGCCGAGACATCCCTTCACAAACACTATCATGGAGGTTCCCCTACCAGTCAACTACAAACCAATAAGCATTGACAGATATGATGGCACCTCAAACCCTGAGCGTCACTTGGACGCTTTTACTACTCAGATGTACCTCTTTACCGACGACGATGCTGTCATGTGTAAAGTCTTTCTGACTACTCTGAAGGATGCTGCGTTGACCTGGTACACCCGATTCGCCAGCGTCGATTGATTCCTTCGACACATTCATGGCTAAGTTCAATGCTCAGTTTGCCACCAGCCGGGCTCACCAAAAAACCTCGGCCTCGCTGGTAAACTTTAGGCAAGAAAAGAATGAGTCCCTGCGTGATTTCATGGCCAGATTCAGCAAGGAGACAGTCCTCATTCGGAATCTCAGTGCCGATGTTGCACTACACACCATCTTGTCCGGGTTAAGGCATGGCCCTTTCGCCAGACACTTGGCTCGGAAGCCACCAACCAGTATGGATGAGTTGAGGAGAAAAGCTGCGGGGTTCATCAATATGGAGGAGGTCGAGGAGTCTAAGAAAAGGGAGAGAACTGATGATGCTGACAGACGAGAAGGGAGAGAGAAGAGGAGGGCCGGAGGTGATAGGACGAAATTCAAAGGCCCGTCCGAGCATTTGCATAGGGGACCAAAGTATGAACATTATACTCCCCTCAACACAAACCGAGCTCGGGTGTTTGAGGAAGCATACAATGCGGAACTTTTGCAGCTCCCTAATCGTGGCCACACCCCCCAGAATGCTGGTCGACAGAAACATTGTCGGTATCATCGTAATTATGGCCATACCACCGAGGAGTGCTGGGTCCTGCGAGATAAGATTGAAGAGCTGGTGCAAGCTGGCCATCTCAATAATTTTGTTCGGAGAAACCACAACAACGGTGAGAGGCGTGGCAGAAGCAGAAGGAGAGAAGGTGACCAAAGCCCGAGGAGGGGTGGCGGTCAACGAAATAATGAAAGAACAGAAAACAGAGAAGGCCAGAATGAAAGACGAGAGGAGGATAATGTGATCTGAGGCGTGATAAACACCATTTCGGGTGGATTCGCAGGGGGAGGCACGACAAGTTCAGCTCGGAGAAAGCACCTGCGGGCTATTCGGGCTGTCAACTCGGTAGCCGGCAAACCCCCGAGAATTTCCCCACCTATTATCTTTTCTGACGAAGACTTTGTAGGGGTGGATCCTAATCAAGATGACCCTATGGTAATCACCGTGCAGTTGGCTAATTTCTCGGTCAAAAGAACCCTTGTCGACCAGGGGAGCTCGGCAGATATTTTGTATTATTCAACATTTCAGAAGCTCGGGATCCCAGAGAAATCCATTCAGCCATATGACAGTAAGCTCGTCGGTTTTGCTGGGGAACAGGTGGATACCCGAGGATACATTGACCTCCTAACTACTTTTGGAGATGGCAAAGCATCCAAAACTATTCTGGTCAGGTACGTGTTGGTTAATGCAGTAACATCGTACAATGTCTTAATCGGAAGACCATCTTTGAACGAGCTGGGAGCCGTGGTCTCTACTTCCCACCTCACAATGAAATTCCCTTCCAACTCGGGAGACATAGTTGCTATCCGGGCGGATCAGAAAATAGACAGACAGTGCTATGCTGATAGTTTGCGTGTAAGCAAGCTCAAACCTACATCTGCAGAAACACTAGACAGGGGAAAAGACAAGTCTGTAAATTCTGTCAGAACTAGACCCGAGAATTGACATGCAAGAACAACGGCCACAACCCATTGAGGAGTTGGAGAAGTTCCAGCTTGGATCACAGCCCGATCATTGCACTAAGCTACAGTTGATGTATATAGTCAGGTGATGTATTCTTTTTCCTACCTCGGTATTTTATCCCAAAAAAAGGGTTTTGACCAAGAAGGTTTTAACGAGGCACACCGCAGACTTTTTTATCAAATCACAGAATTTATTATGGACATTGTTCTATTTTATTATTTTGCCGATGTGTTTATTCTGCGAACAATTAAATTGCTGAAGGCCGAGTACGAGCCATTAAGTTTTAAGGCCAAGTCTGAGCCTGAAGGCCGAGTACGAGCCATTAAATTGTCTAAGGCCAAGTTTGAGCCTGAAGGCCGAGTATGAGCCATTAAATTGTTTAAGGCCAAGTTTGAGCCTGAAAGCCGAGTTCGAGCTAATTAAATTGTTTAAGGCCAAGTCTGAGCCTGAAGGCCGAGTACGAGCCATTAAGTTTTAAGGCCAAGTTTGAGCCTGAAGGCCGAGTACGAGCCCTTTAAATTGTCTAAGGCCAAGTTTGAGCCTGAAGGCCGAGTTCGAGTCGTTCAAATATTTAAGGCCAAGTTTGAGCCTGAAGGCCGAGTACGAGCCTTTAAATTGTCTAAAGCCAAGTTTGAGCCTGAAGGCCGAGTACGAGCCATTAAATTGTTTTAGGCCAAGTTTGAGCCTGAAGGCCGAGTTCGAGCTAATTAAATTGTTTAAGGCCAAGTCTGAGCCTGAAGGCCGAGTACGAGCCATTAAATTGTTTAAGGCCAAGTTTGAGCCTGAAGGTCGAGTTCGAGCCAATTAAATTGTTTAAGGCCAAGTCTGAGCCTGAAGGCCGAGTACGAACCATTAAGTTTTAAGGCCAAGTCTGAGCATGAAGGCCGAGTACGAGCCATTAAATTGTCTAAGGCCAAGTTTGAGCCTGAAGGCCGAGTACGAGCCATTAAGTTTTAAGTCCAAGTCTGAGTCTGAAGGCCGAGTACGAGCCATTAAATTGGCTAAGGCCAAGTTTGAGCCTGAAGGCCGAGTACGAGCCATTAAATTGTTTAAGGCCAAGTTTGAGCCTGAAAGCCGAGTTCGAGCTAATTAAATTGTCTAAGGCCAAGTTTGAGCCTGAAGGCCGAGTACGAGCCATTAAATTGTTTAAGGCCAAGTTTGAGCCTGAAAGCCGAGTACGAGCCATTAAATTGTTTAAGGCCAAGTTTGAGCCTGAAGTCCGAGTTCGAGCATTTGAAATTGCTTAAGTGAAATAAAGAACAAGCAGTAAGGAGAATAAAATTGTAATCTAAAGGTCGAATCCGAGCCATTAAAATTTATTGATAATACTAAGTACAACGTCAAGAGTAAAAACAAGGTACAAATCGAGTACTAGAAAGTACTACGACTTACATAAAGAGCTGAAATTGAAAATAAGGTCCACCCGGGTTGCCAGTAGTCTCCCCAATTAGGGTAAGGACAAGATCGGGAGGCCGGTAGTCTCCCCAATCAGACACCACGGCTTTCCCTCCTGGGGGAAAGTAATCACTTCCCCCTGCGAAAGCTGGACGATGAGGTGCTCGGCTTTGTGAGGGAAGGGACGCATCCGGGAGTAGACGGCCTCTACCCCTTTCTCGACGCCCGAAGACTGTTATTCTCCCAGTTAACATCCTTCTTGGAGGATTGAATCATAAAAGGAATTCTGGATCCCGCCTCCCACTTACATCCTTTTTGGCAGCTATGAAGCTCAAAAAAAGATGTTAACTGGGAGAGGGGAGCGTAAACCCCTAACACTATCATAGGACTACTCGGGTTAAAGAAAGACGAGTTTGGCTGGTGGGAAGAATGAAGAATGAACAAGTAAAGCAGCGAAGTAGCCCTATTTATAAGGGGTAGGAGGCGTTGGAAAGGAAGAAATATGCATGGGAAAAGGTTTGTTGGAAAAACAAACCTCGAAACTAAGCGAAAGCAGTAATTGCATTGCGGTTTCCAAAGCATATAATGCGTGAATGCATGCGTAAGGTGTGAAACATGCGTTTCACGTGTAACAACTACCGTCCATTTTTGATATGGACGGTAGAATACCTCAGTCTTAGCCGAAGATTTGTTTGAACAGGCCAAACACAACGACGGAAGATAAAAAACACTTCAAGTGTATCTCGGCCAAACAAGAGGATAAGCAAGGTAGAAGGAAGTTGGAGTCGGAAGGGATATTTGTAGCTGCGGTTGACGGGCCACGTTCCATCAAGCCCAAAAGGGCGCGACTTTTGATTTTTCCCTCATTAAATGGGCGTGAAACCCTAGGGTTTCTTACCTAAAGCGTACCGCAGAAGTATTAGGGGGAATGATTGCTTTCTCTGACAAAGAGGAAATATTTGATTGAAATGACAGCTGGGAATGCAGAAGTTTGTGTGGCCGAAGAATAAGCTCGGTTTCATACTTATCAGCTCTTTCGCTTAGTTAAGCTCGGAGCTCGGGGGGCTTGTGTACCGGCCAAAGATGTGAGGCCGAGGATTGTCAATACGACCGAGCTCATTATCGTAGGTGGACATTCACCCGAACTCCCATAAAGCTGAAGACTTATTAATACACTCAACACCTGATGACAACTACTCGGCCCTATTCCACACCAGACCACGAATAAAGATATCTCGGCCCCGAGCTATCCAGCCAAATCGATTGGGGTAGAATATCTCGCTGGTCCTAATATCTCTCCGCATAATCAGGGCCTGATCCTAATATCTCTCCGTATAACTCGGAGCCCGATTCTGAACATCTCTATAAATAGGGGTCCAACCCCCTCACTTAGAACTACGTTTGCTTTGATTCCCATTTGGATACGTAGGAGCAGAATTCACATTCTGTCAAGCACATTCCAAAACACTCACACTAAACTTTCTCCAGCCGAGTATCTCTCATCTGAGGTATTTGGACGGAACATTGGTAATCCATAAAAATCAATGAAAACTATCACTCGAGTTTAATGATTGTCTGATTTGTGCGTTGGATTTGCTGTCATTGGAGGTTCTGAAAGCTTGTTTATTTCTAGCTTCAGTTATTAGTCTCTTATTTATTTAATAAAATCTGAAATTGAACTTTGGATGATGTTAATGTTAAGAACTTTGAATATGTGGTAGTGCTGCCAAGATTGCGTTCATGTTCAGCGGGAATCAATTTCATCAAAATCCAAGTGTGTTTGGAGTGGATCCTAACTTTTGTATTTGGAGAAAACATAATCCAAGGTGTTTCAAGTGTGATCCTAGCTTTTGTTTTTAGATAAAATATATGTATTTGATTACTTTTGTTAATGACTTTTTGTAATTGGATAATGCTTTTTACAGTTTTGTTGTATTTATTTTTATGGACATGATTATTCTAATTGAAATTATGCATGTTTTAGCAATTTTTCAAGTAAATAGAGTATTTTTTTATGAAGCAAAATGATTTGCGGGTACCTGCAAACCCAAGGATATCCGGAAAACCCGTTAAATACCCGTCATTTGGATACCCGCACGGATAACGAGCAAGGACGGGTACAGATTTCATCCCGTAGGGGCAGGGGAGTGTTACTCGTGCCCGCCCCCGTTGTCATGCCTAGTCCCAATGGTTTAACTTGAAAAATAAAAAACAAAACACAAACCAATAGATGTTAAGTATAATTGAGTTTTACCTAAACTCGAACCTAAGTCAAACCAAACAAATTTACCAATATTAGGATTTAACAGTAATATGAACCATGATTTATATCTATATCGTGGAAGAGTTGTGCCAATATAAAATTGGATTCATAATACACATATAATTACATGATAATTTATAATTGTACAATGGGTAAATTATAAAATTTGCTAATACATATATTATCACATCAATTTTATCATAAACCTGAATAACTAATCTTAAGAAAATGAAAAGGAAGTTTAATTAACATTTCAATAGTTATTTTATAGTAAAAAAAATCTAGATTGTATGAAAATTATAAATTTAAAAATTTAGTAATTAGATATCATTTTTTTAAGTTTAGAGGTTTTACTACGAAACGGTTAAGTCTTTCGACCCTCGAGATTTCATAAGCGTTATAATTTTACATTAAAGTGAGTTATATTGATCTCTTATGAAGTTTAAGTTTAACATCATATTTGTTTAAGATAATTTTTAGCACCAAACGGCATTTGGAGTGGCGTTGAAAGAACGCTACAAAATGCAGCATCCATTGAAAGTGCATTGGAACGCGAGATTTGACCGTTTGCGTTGAGTATAAGTTAAAAGAAACAAACTTATTATATCTTATGCTCAACATTTTTTTAATCTTACATCGACTTCACTTGATATTTGTATTATGTGATAACTATTCCCTGACATTAATTGACCGTTAAGAAATTTGATGAAATTGATGTCACATGCATCTCATATGATTTTTAATGGCAATTGTGTAATTTTTAGGAACCCATTGTAGGGGAAATGACCAATACACCCCCTCAGTGGATATTGGAACATATCTGAAAGTCTCCTCAAGCCAAACCTCATGAGGAAATCAAGTTCAATGTAATTCTCTCATTGAGTTTTGACCTTATTAAACTTGATTGATTTACGTATTTATAGTTTTCTTGAGGTTTGACCCATTTACACTAATATGATGTTTCGAACATACGCTTATGAGAAGTTTTAGATATTTCTCAAATCCATTAATGGGTATATTCATTAGAGGTGGACAAAATATTGCTACCGACCGCAACTTGATACAACCGAGAGGAAAATAAAGCACGCGGGCATGTGTGTGTGGGTATTGGGTTCAAAAACTTCAGTCTTTAATGGTTTTGGGTGCGCAGGTTCCGTTTTAAAATTTTCAACTCGTCAGAATCCGGACCCGACCGAACTTCTTATTAAAAAACAAGGATTACATTTGTAACTCTCAAACTCTCATTTCCCACTCTTATCCATATTCCCTAGCGTCGCCGTCATGTGTGTCTGAGTTTCTCACGTTTCGCGCACCCATCCCCATCCCCTCGCAGTAACTCGCCCATCCCCTTCCCCTCACCGCCGTGTCTCCCACTCGTCGCCGTTGCCACTCGCCCCTAGCCCTCACGGATCCCTCCCTTCGTCGCCCCTTTAGTTCATCTTCTCCGGAAAATCGTCGTGCGCTGCCCTCAAACGTGCCACCTCACCTCCCTCTCAGATCTGCCACCACCATCCTGCACGAGATTTGAGATCGAAGAAGCTGCTTTTGCTTCAATGAAGAAGTGTTTTTGATGAAAGTCTGATACTTATTGTTAAAACTGCTGCTTTTCTTGTTAAAAGCTCGAAACTTTATTTTGTTTCTGGTTTGCAAACTTAATTTCTCTTCAGTCTTCTTGAAGCTTCTGCCCAATTCTATTTGCTTCATGTTCTTTTCCTTTTTTTATTTAAAATCGTGGCTAACCGCCCGATGACCCGCCGACCCGCCTAGTCCGAAGGTAGAAACGGTCAGGAATGGGTCTGCTGTTATCATCATCGATTTTCTTCAGGTTGGGTTATTTTGGCCCGAAACCGACCGAACTCGCCTGGTGTCCAGCCCTAATATTCATCATTTTGAAAGTTTGTAACATTGACATTAAAAATCATGTGAGACATATGGACAATAATTTTAGAATGTAATTTGTATGCACTATCAATGTAAAGGTTTTTTCACCGACAATCAATCAGAAGTGATGGAATTGATGACTTTTAAGGTATTAGGTTAAGAATCAAACAATTTTAATAATGTGTCAATTTCTGATTGACTGATAGTGTAAAAAAACTTTACACTATCAGTGTATATCAATTAAATCCATAGTTTTATCAACTTTGTTAACACAAGCGGCCGGCGTGAAAGAGATAACTATCCTACAATATACTCCCTCCGGTCCATATTATAAGCAAAAAATTAATACAACACATATATTAAAGTGGTTAGTTAATCTCATTTAATTTGGTAAATTCTTTTTTTTTTTTTACTTAAATTATCAATTATGGTAATGAAAAGTTGCTTGTGTTGTTGGGAATAGAATGAGTCTTTGGAAAACAAAATTTGTATTAAATAAAGGGTATTTTAGGAACAATGTCATTAAATGAGTCATTGAAAAACAAAATTTGCTTATATATTGGACCAAAAGTTTTGGGATTTTTTTGCTTATAATATGGACCGGAGGGAGTATACATCAAGTGAGATTACTATTTTGCAATGAATAAGCCTCAATGTGGCAAGTTACTATTTGGCTTACTTGGCAGCTTGTCCATGAATTAAGGAAGTTTAATAATTTTTTAATGGGTTTTTGCTTTTGAATTTTTTAATTATATTTTATTTTTGTTATTTTTATTATTTTTGAGCTTGCTTAATCAGGTAGAGAAGCATTTAATTAGATTAGACATTTTCAAGGACAGCTGGTCAATCATCATCATGACTTTACAATTTTTCTTTTGGGCATAACACGGCTCCTCATCTTTCCCCTTTCTTAACAGTTTTTAATTTGGAAAAAAAGGACATCCTTTAATCCGAAGAAAAAAGAACACATAACATTGTTTGGACAAAGCCATCTCATATCTCACTTTCTCTTCCTCTTCTCTTCTCAAAACCTGCTTCCTTTCTCTTCTCTTTCCCGAAGGTGGCGAAGACGACGGATAAGGCGTGGCCGGAGAAAGCGAAGCGGTTGCCGTAAGGGTCGAGGAGGAGGGCGAGGCGGCAGTACTGAACGGCGAAAACAGTGAACTAAAAGGCCATGGGTAAAGAGATGAAGGTCCATTATTGATCTACATATGGGGAGAGACGGAGAAAAAGATGGCTTTCTGAACAATATGAAGGAGGAAGATGAGGACTCCTGGGGGATGATGTTGAAATAGACAACTATAAACACAAGAAGGGGGTTGAATTGTGTTTATCAGAATTTAAACAAAGTTGAAATATTTTTGCAAACAGAAGCTTAGTTCAGACGAGTGGAAAGATACAGGACAGACAGGTGACCTGTGATGAAATTTTAACAGTGAGTTTGGTAAACACACCACTTGATAAGCGTATAAGAAAACTAAAGAGTGTAAGGAAAGAGAGATCGACACAGTTATTTATTCTGGTTCGCTCTTCAAAGCAAAGAGCTACGTCCAGTCCTTGGCAGCACCAAGATCTATCCACTATAACTGACCAGGTTACAAACTTAAGTATTGTTTGCACACCTAGCCTCTTCAGGCTCCAAGACAAGTATTCTTTGCACACCTAGCCTCTTCAGGCTCAAGACAAGTATTCTTTGCACACTTAGCCTCTTCAGGCTCACTCAGGTTTCTTTGAGAGATTTGGTTTGTAATAAATACAACTTTAGATAGACAGAACTTTCACTAACACTCAGAGAGTGGTTTAAATGTAAAGCTTTGGAAAGTCTGCGTAATAACTTCAAATGATTGAAGAATACAGAATGAAAGAATGATGATATTAATTATGTGCAGAGTAATGGATCTTTAATTCTATGTGTATTCTCTATGCTTCATCTTCAATGACTTCTGTATTTATAGTCTTCAAGCATTCAGGATCCGTTAGAGACATTCCCTCAGATGTTGGCTTCAAGCAGAACTTAATTAAATGCAGTAGAGTCGTTCTGGGCAGCCATTAATGCAATAGGAATGTTGGTTGTACTCTAACATGAAGGATCATGGCTTTATGCATCGTGATACAGCCATATCAGAGTTGTGTAGAGAGCTTTTTGTACTTTGCTGAGTACAATTCCCTTTTCGTGTAAGGACCAGAGGTACTAGGTAATAAAGCATTTTGGAAGCATTCTTTAACTGGTCTTTGGTTCTAATAATCGAGGTTGCACTGAAAGAGTAACTTCTAACTTTTCTTGATTCTGATCCTTGAAATAAGATACCGATAATTCTTATAGAATTCGCGTTCATGAAATAAGCGCGTCCATCTTGAAAATAACCGCGTCCATCTAGCCATTTAAGATTTTACATTCGGACGGGCTAGTAGACGAGCTCCATATGTGATGTCATTGGACGGAGCTTCTCGTTAAGGGCTTAGCAAGTCCAAATACTTGTGTGGATGAGTGCTTTTGTTACCTTAGTGGACGAGCACTTCTATCACTTCAGTGGACAAGCACTTCTGTTACTTTATTGGACGAGCGCTTATGTTACTTTATTGGACGAGTGCTTGTATCACTTTACTGGACGCCCGCTTTTATCACTTTAGTGGACGCCCGCTTTTATCACTTTATGTTGGACGCGCGCTTCAATTACTTCAGTTTTGGACGTGCGCTTCTATCACTTGTGCTGGACGTGCGCTTCTATCACTTGTGTTGGACATGCGCTTCTATCACTTGTGTTGGACGTGCGCTTCTATCACTTCAGTGGATAAATGATTCTTACAGTTTTAATCTACACACTAGATAGATAGGTTAGCAACTAATATGAAGGTTAATTAAATCATTAACCAATGTTTAGTTCTCATCAAAACTTAGGGAAATGCACATCAGACATTTTAGAGACTTAACAATCTCCCCCTTTTTAATGATGACAAACATTGAGATGATTTAATGAACCTCAGAAAATATCAACAAAGAACATAGCATATATCAGACAGGTTGAGATTTTCTTAAGCGGACAGGTCATGCAGATGCTTGATTAGACATTAAGATTAATTATACGATATGTTTAACTTAGTCACACATAAGTTTGACTTGTTTTACTTTGAAATTATTATCAGAGCAATCTTACTTAAGATTTATCTGAGCAATTATAGCAACTATCAGAGCATACTCTTGTCCATGTATTATCTAAGATCATATCATATTCATTCTCCCATTCTTCTATAACACATTTCTATCACATTTCTCAATTCTCATTTTCCCCCCTTTTGTCAACATAAAAAAGGGTTATCAAGTTTTATTTATGAGATATGTTAAGGGCAATATAACATGTTTAGGGCAATATAACATGTTAAGAAAATCATAGTAATATAGCAATTCTCAATTCTCATTTTCCCCCCTTTTGTCAACATAAAAAAGGGTTATCAAGTTTTATTTATGAGATATGTTAAGGGCAATATAACATGTTTAGGGCAATATAAAATATAGCAAGCATATGAGACATACTCCACTTAAACTATTATATCATCACTCCCCCTAAACTAATGCTTAGTTAAAAGAACATGTATATAGGAGTAAAGACAGATTTGGCATAGACAGGTGATAAAGCACATACAGGTTAACATTCAGACATGTCATTCAACAATGCAATGCATATTTAGATTATCTCTAATAAATAAAAACCTTTATTCTGCAAGGGGTTTAGTGAAAATATCAGCCCAATAATTTCCAGTTTTAACAAACTTAATATCAAAGATGCCTTTCTGAACATAATCCCTAATAAAATGATGTTTGATTTCAATGTGCTTAGCCTTAGAATGCTGAATTGGATTTTTAGTTAAGCATATAGCACTGGAATTATCACACCATATAGATATGTTATGTTCATAAATAGAGTAATCCTCAAGTTGATGTTTTACCCATAAGAGTTGAGAGCAGCAACTAGCAGCAGAGATGTATTCTGCTTCAGCAGTAGACAGGGCAATGGTTGTCCGCCTCTTGCTTGACCATGAGACTAAACTTGCTCCAATGAAGTGACATCCTCCACTGGTGATTTTTCTTTCTATTCTGTCTCCAGCAAAATCAGCATCACAATATCCCACTAATCTGTATTCTTTTGATCTTAAATACAGCAAACCAAGATTAGTAGTTCCAATAAAATATATAAATATTATTTTAACAGCCTTAAGATGAGATTCTCTAGGGTCATATTGGAATCTAGCACACATACAGACACTAAATTGAATGTCAGGTCTACTTGAAGTTAAGTACAGTAGAGAGCCAATCATACCTTCGTAGACAGTTTGATCTACTTTTTTACCTTCATCATCTTTGCTTAGTTTTGCATTGGTTTGCATAGGGGTTTTCATGAGCTTTGCATTTTCCATCTTGTATTTCTTGAGTATCTCCTTGGTATATTTTTGTTGATGAATGTAAATTCCATCACTTGTCTGCTTGATTTGTAGCCCAAGGAAGAACTTCAATTCTCTCATCATGCTCATCTCAAATTAAGCTTGCATTAGATTTGAAAATTCCTTGCACAACTTTTCATTAGTTGCTCCAAAAATAATATCATCATCATATATTTGAACTATAATGAAGTCCTTTTTAGAGCATTTCTTGAATAGAGTAGTGTCTACTTGTCCTCTAGTAAAACCATTATGCATGAGAAAAGAACTGAGTCTATCATATCATGCTCTAGGTGCTTGTTTCAAACCATATAATACTTTTTTAAGTTTGAAAACGTGATCTGGTTTATCAGTATCCTCAAAACAAGGGGGTTATTTAACATACACTTCTTCAATTATACCATTTAGAAAAGCACTTTTTACATCCATTTGAAACAGGGTAATTTGGTGTTGTGCAGCATATGACATTAAAATGTGTATGGCTTTTATTCTAGCTACAGGTGCAAAGGTTTCAGGATAATCAATACCTTCTTGTTGGTTATAGCCTTGAGCTACTAACCTTGCCTTATTTCTGACAACTTTACCATCTTCATCCAACTTGTTTCTGAAGACCCATCTTGTTCCAATAACCTACTTGTTTTTAGGCTTAGAGACAAGAGTCTAGACATCATTTCTGGTGAATTGGTTAAGTTCTTCTTGCGTAGCAAGAATCCAGCTTTCATCCTCAAGAGCTTCTTCCATGCGTTTAGGCTCCAAATCTGAAATAAAGGTCACATTGCTTGATTCTCTTAATGTGGATCTGGTTCTTACCCCTTCAGAAGGATTTCCAATAATAAGATCCTTAGGGTGATGAGTGTTGAACTTCCAATCCCTTTTGAGATCATCATGAAGATCTTGACTTGTCTGCTGACTCGTTTGTTCCACTTGTCTGTCAGCCTCGGGCACATGTTTTGTTTTTGTTAGATCGAGTTGTTGACTTTCTGACTTGTTTATATCAAGACCTGCAAGATCATCTTCTAGATCTGATAGTTCTTTATTAGTCTTTAATTCATCATTGAATTTAACATGAACAGGTTCTTCAATAATACAAGTTCTTGAATTGTAAACTCTAAAAGCCTTAGACATTTCAGAATAACCTACGAAAATACCTTTATCTACCTTTGAATCAAACTTTCCAAGATTATCTCTGGTATTCAGAATAAAACATTCACATCCAAAAGCATGAAAATAAGATATGTTGGGGCTTTTTCATTTCCACAATTCTTAAGGAGTCCTTTTAAGAAAATGCCTAATAAGTATTCTGTTTTGTACATAACAAGCAGTGTTTACAGCTTCTGCCCAGAAATACTTAGGGAGATTATTTTCATTGAGCATAGATCTAGCTATCTCTTGCAGAGATCTGTTCTTTCTGTCAACCACTCCATTTTGCTGTGGAGTTCTAGGTGCATAGAAATTGTGAGAGATTCCATTCTCTTCACAGAATTGTCTAAACTGTTCATTTTCAAATTCTCCCCCATGATCACTTCTAAGGGTAGAAATACAGAAACCCTGCTCATTTTGTACTCTTTTACAGAATACTGAGAAAGTCCTAAAAGACTCATCCTTGTGTGTTAGGAAGAGTACCCATGTGTATCTGGAGTAGTCATCAACTATGACAAATCCATATTTTCTTCCAGCCAGGCTGACAACACTAACCGGTCCAAACAGATCCATGTGTAACAACTGAAGAGGTCTAGAGGTTGATACTTGGTTTTTAGATTTGAAACTTGATTTTATCTGTTTACCTCCCTGACATGCATCACACAGGACATCTTTCTTAAAACTAATATCAGGCAATCCTCTCACAAGATTATTCTTTTTTAATTCAAAAATTAGTTTCAAACTAGCATGTCCTAGTTTCTTATGCCATAACCATCTCTCATCCTCTTTAGACATCAGACAGGTTACACTTTGATCTGAGAAATCATACAGTTCAATCTTATAAAGATTTTGTTGCCTTTTAACTGAAGAGAGGGTTTTGCCACAACAGTCTTTAACTATGCATACATCCTTGGTAAAGGAAACATCAAAACCACTATCACATAATTGACTTATGCTAAGCAAATTGTGTCTTAATCCTTTAACCATAAGAACATTAGATATAGAGGGAAGAGGGGGTTTACCACCAATAGTACCTATTCATATAACTTTCCCTTTCTGATTCCCTCTGAAGGCAATGTGTCCTCCTTTCTTAAGTTGGAGGTCTAGGAACATAGACCTTTCTCCTGTCATACGATGCGGGCAGCCACTGTCCAGGTACCAGCAGTGGTGTTTTCTTTGTTTTGTTGAGGACATCTGCAACAAAAATTATTTGATCTTTGGGTACCCATATTTTTCTAGGTCTTTTTCTGTTAGTTCTAGGATCCTGTGAAGACTTCCTTCTCTTCTTATGGATACACTTAGACATAACATGTCTAGTTTTTCCACAAAAGTGACAGACAGGTGTAGATTTGGTTACAGTTGACTTAACATATACTGTAGAAGCTTTAGTTGATACTTTATGATGTGTCTGATGGACATATCCAATACCTTCTTTGTTAAGAAAGTGCCTCTGACATCCAAGTAGCTTAGTCAGATTATCTCTACCATTAACAAATTTGGCAAGATCAGAAGTGAGCTCTTCCACTTTCTGTTGAAGTTTTTCAACTTCGTCAGATGGTGATGTTTCACTTGAGATCTTAGCTTCATTAGACTTTTCAGTCTTTAGCTCACTGTTCTCTTTAGCCAGCTTCTCAACTCTTGAGATTTCAGTTTATGCTCACTGGTGAGCTTTACATACTCTCTCTTAAGGGATTTGAAGGCCTTAGATAAGCAGTTAGATTCCTCCAGCAACTCCTCATAGGCATCAAGTAATTCCTCATAGTCAGGATGTACCTCATCGTCTGAGTCTGAGGCAGTGTTGGCCATCAAACAGAGATTGGCTTCTTCCTCTGTTTCTTCATGTGTGACAGCTAAAGTGTCCCATATTTCTTTGGCAGAGTCACAAGCACATACCTTCTCAAACTCCTCAAGACTGAGAGCACAAATGATGTTATATCTAGCTTTGTGGTTCAACTCTCATTTTGTCTGTTCTGCAGTAGTCCACTGAGCTTTTGGTTTGTCAGTGTTATCATCATTCTTGGGAATGAATGGACCATCTGTAATGACATCCCAAAGATCAGAGTTTGCAGATAGAATGAACCATTGAAATCTATCTTTCCAATATTTTTAGTTTTCTCCATTGAAGTAAGGAGGTCTGGTTAGGGAGGCTCCTTCAATCTGGTGACTTCCACTTGAACTAGCTCCAGTAGTCATGTTTATTCTTCAGGACCTTTTACCTCTACACTGTTAGATGCTCAACCCAGAGGCTGAGCTCTGATACCAACTAAAATAGACAAATATAAACACAAGAATGGGAGGTTGAATTGTGTTTATCAGAATTTAAACAAATTTGAAATCTTTTTGCAAACAGAAGCTTAGTTCAGACGAGTGGAAAGATATAGGACAGACGGGTGACCTGTGATGAAATTTTAACAGTGAGTTTGGTAAACACACCACTTGATAAGCATATAAGAAAACTAAAGAGTTTTAGGAAATAGAGATTGACACAATTATTTATCCTGGTTCACTCTTCAAAGCAAAGAGCTACGTCCAGTCCTTGGCAGCACCAAGATTTATCCACTATAACTGATCAGGTTACAGACTCAAGTGTTGTTTGCACACCTAACCTCTTCAGGCTCCAAGACAAGTATTCTTTGCACACCTAGCCTCTTCAGGCTCAAGACAAGTATTCTTTGCACACTTAGCCTCTACAGGCTCACTCAGGTTTGTTTGAGAGATTTGATTTGTAATAAATACAACTTCAGATAGACAGAACTTTCACTAACACTCAGATAGTGGTTTAAATGTAAAGCTTTGGAAAGTCTGCGTAATAATTTCAAATGATTGAAGAATACAGAATGAAAGAATGAAGATATTAATGCGCAGAGTAATGGATCTTTAATGCTATGTGTATTCTCTATGCTTCATCTTCAATGACTTCTGTATTTATAGTCTTCAAGCATTCAGGGTCCGTTAGAGACATTCCCTCAGGTGTTGGCTTCAAGAAGAACTTCATTAAATGCAGTAGAGTCATTCTGGGCAGCCATTAATGCAATAGGAACGTTGGTTGTACTCTAACATGAAGGATCATGGCTTTATGCATCGTGATACAGCCATATCAGAGTTGTGCAGAGAGCTTTTTGTACTTTGCTGAGTACAATTCCCTTTTCGTGTAAGGACCAGAGGTACTAGGGAATAAAACATGTTGGAAGCATTCTTTAACTGGTCTTTGGTTCTAATAATCGAGGTTGCTCTGAGAGAGTAACTTCTAACTTTTCTTGATTCTGATTCTTGAAATAAGATACTGATAATTATTATAGAATTCGCATTCATGAAATAAGCACGTCCATCTTGAAAATAACCGCATCCATCTAGCCATTTAAGATTTTACATTCGGACGGGCTAGTAGACGAGCTCCATATGTGATGTCATTGGACGGAGCTTCTTGCTAAGGGCTTAGCAAGTCCAAATACTTGTGTGGACGAGTGCTTTTGTTACCTTAGTGGACGAGCACTTCTATCACTTCAGTGGACGAGCGCTTATGTTACTTTAGTGGACGAACACTTCTGTTACTTTATTGGACGAGCGTTTGTATCACTTTATTGGATGCTCGCTTTTATCACTTTATGTTGGACGTGCGCGCTTCAATTACTTCAGTGTTGGACGTTGATGAGCCTCTGGTTGACTGGTTTTATAACTAATAAAAACCTTGGCTTTGTGCTAATTTTATATCATTTTCACCCAAATTAGACTAGATTGTCCTTAAGTAGTATTTTGAGTCTGTAAAGTATTTTTAGGTTAATTTAGTTGATTTAGAGTTAAATAAAGCACTTATGCTATTTTCTGTTTTCAGGTTAATAAAAAGGAATAAATCTGGATCTTTCGCCCCGCGAGAAGGATGTTCGCCTCGCGAACCAGAAGGTGACTGTTCCAGAAAATGCAATCCATTCTGCCTCGCCCCGCAAAGACTTGACTCGCGTCGCGAGTAATCCAACCTTGGAAGACTAGAAGCCATCACGGCCTGCGCATGTTGAAGGTCACGGGCGTTACAGTTTGGAATCTGAAGAGTCTTGCCTCGCTAATGATATGCTCGCCTCGCGAGAAGATTAAAAGTTGCAGACTGTTTGCATTATTCGCCTCGCGAATGTGTTCTCGCCTCGCGAGAAAGCTGATTCCAGAAACTTGTATATAAGTCAGTTTTAGACAGAACTGAAGGTGGGCTGGTGGCTAGCTAGTTTTAGTTAGTCAGTAGTTGTAGTTCAGTAGTTTACTTCTTTTCTTTTGTGTTTATTTCTGTAATGGAGAACTAGTCTCCTAGATTAATCTACTGGGATTGGTTTCCATTTACATTTGAGGTTCTGTATTTCCTGTTTTATTTGCTTTTCTCTTTTCAATGCGATGCTATATGTTTCTGTTTGTTATTTCAGGAATGTATAGTGTTGTGTTGATTTATTTCGGTGATGTTATGTTCCTATACTTAATCGCGTTTGTTATTTCGCGTGTGTTCATTCATGTTCGTTTGTTCATGAGGGCTTAACCCCGTTTGTTATTTCGGGAATAGGAACATATATCCGTAGTAGCGATTGCGTTGTTAATTGTTGCTACAACCGGGAGGGGATTAGAATCTGCTTAGGGCTTGGAATTGCATGAACCGATGATAGTGGGAAACCGAGAACAGTAGGTTAATCGTTCTTTAGCATAATTGTTAATCTCTTAACTGCTCTGTTTTTCTGTTCTGTTTTCTTTATTTCATTTCAATCCAAACCCCCGAAAAACTAACTTTTGATTTTCTGTTAATAATAACAACACCAAAGAGTCCTTGTGAGAAGATACCCGAGTTGTCGCTTCCCTATCTACATTATTTTGTAAACGCTCGTTCTTTTTGGCGCGTGGCGACAGCGCGACCAGACGTGCGCTTCTATCACTTGTGCTGGATGTGCGCTTTTATCACGTGTGTTGGACGTGTGCTTCTATCACTTGTGTTGGACGTGTGCTTCTATCACTTGTGTTGGACGTGCGCTTCAGTGTTGGACGTTTTAATCTGCACACTCGATAGATAGCTTAGCAACCAATATGAAGGTTAATTAAATCATTAACCAATGTTTAGTTCTCATCAAAACTTAGTGAAATGCACGTCAACATTTTAGAGACTTTGCCATGGAAGGTTTTAAGGAAGCTTTGTTCCTAAATTTTTTTCTTAAGTTGCTTTTAGTTTCTAAATTTTATATTATTTTTGGTCCTGGGAATCATTCTGATTTCGATTGCAACTGTTATATACATTTTTATAGTTAAATTGTAGACAGAAATAACAAAATGAACTATATTATTAATATTTCCACTTCTTAAACGATTTTCTTTTTCTTTTTTACCTTTCCTTTTTTAGGTAACATTGTGTTTGCTTTTCTGGGAAGATTTGTTGATTTCTATTTTTAACAATTATATGCTTCTATTCCTTCCTTCTTTGTAGTTAAAGAATGGTATTGTCAAGATCAAATATCTTAAGTAACTGAAGATGATCAAATACACTAATTTTACCATGGGAAGACTAGAGCAAGGATGTACAAGAGGTATGTTACATGAGTTTATTTTCTCTACATTCTCATTTATTCTTCCTTTATCAATCTTTTTTTCTTTGCAATCCTTTTGATTAAGATTTTGCCATAATTCTAACTCTATTACTGACATATCTTATTCTTTCCTTTGACATTTTATTCCGTCACTATATCTGCTTAGTACACTAGTGGAAAATATACATTAGACGGTAAAGGTTTACGTCAGTTAACCAAAAACTAGACGTTAAAAAGGGGGCGGTGACAGTTTTGTAAATATCAGACTTCATTAATTCAATTTTAACGTCAGTTGTTTTAATGACTGACGTTAAAAGTGAAGTGACTGACTTTTAACGTCAGTTCAATAAACAACTGACATTAACAATGAACATTTTAACGTCAGTTCTTTATCGAACTGACGTTAAAAGTGAGTCACTTCACTTTTAATGTCAGTCCTTACAACAACAGACGTTAAAGGTTATTTTAATAATTTTTTATCTAGTATACGTACCCTTCCGCATTGCCTTCCTCAAAGTTTCAGTTTCACATGAATTGCTTTGATGTTTTGTGTTTCTGTTTTGAAAACTAAAATATATGTGCGAAGTATAAGTTGAATCAATAACCCAAACCGGATCTCATTCATGAAGTGTAATACAGACTGATACAAAAGATTGAAAGGGTTTAAAATCCTATAAAAAGTTACATTGAAAGGGTTTAAAATCCTAAACATTAAAGCTACATCCCATCAGAGAGTTTTATGAAATATGCCAAAGGGAAAACTATACTCCGAAGACCTCAGAAAACTGGGGGGCATGTGAGAGCTCAAGAGAGGCAAAAACAGGTGCACTAGATCTGTTTCAAGCAAAGGCAGTGGTTCTAGAGACTTCCATGACGGTCACTTGCTGCCAAAGCTGAGGTTTTGGAACTGTGACGCCCGAGCACCTGATTTGCCCTCCAGCAGTTGATTCTCCGGAAGGATGATAAGGTGAGCAACTCACATAATGTGGTTTACACAAACTTATCACCCATGTAATGTGATTTACACAAACTCAGAAGTTGTTTGACCATTAAGACAAAGATCTTTGAGTCTAGGAATAGGAAGAAAGAGTGATGAAGTTAATCTCTATGGCAGCCGAAAATTAAAAGGATGGAAGGAAGCTATTTATAGGAGCATGGGATGAAGTTACTAAGCTATTCTGATTTTCTTGAAAACTTATCTATAAACTTAATGCTCATTAAGAGGATTAAGTTACAAGGTGCATGGGTAAGTAGCACAGTAGTCAAAGGAATGAATGTTTTTGCAGATATCTATACACTTTTAACGTCAGTTGTTTAAAAAAACTGACGTTAAAAGTGTTTTCAAAATAAAAAATATTTATTGTTAACGTCAGTTTTTTATACAACTGACGTTAAAAATTTGATTTTTATTTCAGTTAAATAAATAGATGACGTAAATAATCCTATATATTATAAACTTGCAGAATGAATATTGGAAATAATGTAATTAATATACGGGAACTTGACAGTCATAAATTAAGTTGACGTTAAAAATGAGGTGGTGGCAGTTTGTAAATATTAAATCACTATTTGCGTCAGTTCTATAAATAACTGACGTAAATAATTATGAAACTCATTTCATTGGTTGCCATGTCCCTGTTGTCCCTCTTAATGCAGATCACTCCATATAGTACTGCAGTTTATTTCTAAACCTTTTTTTATACAAGTTTATTTTTAATTTTTATTAATTAGCTTGAATTAGTAAACAAATTCTTGTGCAAATTAAAATAAATAAACACTTAACATAAAACAAGTTATATGTATAATCAAATCGTATGTCATTGAAGCGATTCATAAGTTAAAATTACATGATTAAAAGATAAAAAATTTCTGCAACGTAGCCCTAAAATATAAAAAAGTTTCTGCATCAACATCATTTTCTTCTCAGTCCTGTCATCAGAAACTCCAATGGATGCATCACCTCCCTCACTTGAATTCCATGATGCAAAGTAAATCCTCAGTCACTAGCAGCGAAAGCAAAGTGAAATGGATCTTTGCATCTTTCTTCTTCACTGGAATTCCTTGATGCATCGTCTTGAATCCACAGTCACTTGCTTCCAAAGCAAAGTGAAAGGGATGACGGGGATGAAATAAAGTGAGAGAATCACATTACGTGATTCACCCAACCTTACCATCCATGTAATGTGATTTACACAACCTCAGAAATTGTTTGACCATTAAGACAAAGATCTTTGAGTCTAGGCATAGTGATGAATGTGCAATTTATGTTTGTTTGGAAGTGTGATTAGGAAAGAATTCGTAAACAATCTTAGGATTTGTAGGAAAAGTGATAAGAAAATGTACACATTCATTGATATAAAGTTTTGATCTTTAGAGATTTAATTTGTGATAAAAATACACTCAAAACATGTTGAAAATGTGCAGGAAGAGGAGCCCAGCGCTCAGCCCTGGAATTGGACGCTCAGCGTGGACAGAAACGGAAGAAAACTGCAGGATGCAGGGCTGACACCAGCGCCCAGCGTTGGTGTTGGGGCGCTCAGCGCCAGGAGGCATACAGCAAGGGGCGCCCAGCACAGGCCAGGGGCGCCCGGCGCTCGCAGACGAGCAGAACCAGTATAAATTCACGTTTCTGCAGTTGAGTTCGGATCTTTTGGCTCATTTTGGTGCGTTTATCACCTAGGTTCATCATTTCTCTCTGGATTCTTGGGAGATTCAAGCTTGGGAACAAGATTTGAAGCTTCCATGGCTTCCTCCACTCATTCCTACTCAAGTTTCTTCTTCTCTTCTCTTTTTACCATGAGTTCTTAGATATCTTAGGTTAGGTTTAGGATGAACTTGATTGAATCTTGATGTAATGAAGTTTAATTCTGAATTCAATTCTGTTTCATTAAATTAGAGTGATTTACTTCTATGCTTAATGCTTCTATTGATTGATCAACTCTAGATTGATGTTAGATTCAATTTCACAATTGGAAAATTGGTTATTGGATTGGAATTGAAGTAGATTACCATTGGAATGTTGACTCTAGGAATAGAACTATGTTTCAATGTATTATTATGAATCGCATGCTTAATGTTTGTGCTAATGCTTGAATGACCTTAGGAATTAGGCTTCTTGATTAGTACAAAAGGATTATCACCTAAGGAATTAGGGATAAATCTAGGTTAGTGATTTGAATGTCAATTGAGTGGAATGAATTGGAATTTGGATTGAATAAAATTACGTCAAGTGAAGATTGGAGGATTCCGATGCCTAACCGTTTTTACCTATATTGACTGCATTCTTTAATTGATATTGTTTCATTCATTGTTGTGAACTCTAAATACAAAAATCCATAAAAACTCATTGGAACTATGAAACTCACTGGTTCAAATAGCTATTGCCTAGGCTAAGTTGATACTTGAAACACAATCCTCATTGGGAACGATACTCTACTCTCACTATTATTACTTGTTACGATTTGGTACAGTTGCCAATCTTTCAACAAGTTTTTTGGCGCCATTGCCGGGGATTGTTGATTTCAATATCAACGAAGCAAAGGCATTGCTAATTAGGACATATTTTTTCTGTTTTGATTCTCATTTTATTACTTGATTTTCATTGTTATAATTCCTTACTTTGGATTTTTGCTTTGTGAGGAAAGTATCGACTATAGCTCATGGACATCTTTGAAACTACTCTTCTTGCTCAAAGGAAACTTATTGCACAACAATGGGAGTTGATGTCTAAACAACTTCAAGTCATGCAAGTAAAGGCAATGAAACCATGGCAACCTACATGTGATTCTTGTGGTGCACACCATAAATTTGAAGATTGTGAGGTGAAATTCAATGCAAATGAGGAGGCTTATTATGTGGAAAACCTTATGTGGGAGCAAGATGCACCACCTCACCATCAATCCAATGAGTCACTAGATAGAGCGTCCAACCTTGAAAATGTTTTAATTCAATTCATTGAAGCTACTCATGCGAATTTTAAGAACACACAAGCTTCAATCAAGAATCTTGAGATTCAAGTTGAGACACTATCTAAGCAATTTGGTTGTTTTGTGCAGAAACAGATAGAATTAGTGGCAGAGCAAGAGTCACATGTTTGGGAAATGGTTGAGCAAGAAGAAGTGCTTGTAGAAATGAAAAGTGAACATGACTCAAGAGAGGTGGTGGATGAAAAACAAAAAGAAAGTGTAGTTTTAGAAGTAGTTGAAAAACAGAAAAACAAAAACAGTGACATTGAAGAGAAACCAAGGGTGATACAAGAAGAGATTCATATGACTAAGACTCAACCCTTGGTGATCGAAGAGAAGAGTACTCCACAAGATGAGTTGTACATGCTTCAAAAATGGGGGAACACATATCCCAAATGCTTAATTGTTGGAGCATGGGAACATTCTTGTCCCTATGCCAAATATATGGGATTTTTACCTAAAAGAAGGAAGCGGAAGGATGAAATTTTCTTTTTATCATATTATCCACCCTAATGGGGTGACAATGCGTCAAGCTAGTGACGTTAAAGAAGCGCTACTTGGGAGGCAACCCAAGCATTTTCTTCTTGCATTTCCTTCATTTTTTTCCCTTAGCATGAAAAATAAGTAGTTCATTGAGTTGTTGAGTGGTTCCTTGATGTGTAGGCCATCTAATGTGGTGTAATTGCTTTGAATTGTTATGCAGGCACATCTAAGGAAAATGGAGCAAAGGAAGGGGAGAAATGACACACTACAATGGTGAAAATGGCCCTGTACAGGCGTCGGGCGCTACTGTGAGCGCTGGGCTCCCACAGAGCACAGAGACAGCAGGATTTGCAGACCTGCAGACGCTGGGCGCCCATGTGGAGCGCCGAGCGCTGGGAGAAAAAAAAAATTTGCACATGCTCATCCATTGTGCAGAAGAAAGGGGGTGCTCTAAACTCTTTATTTTTATTACCCTCCTTAATTTGTTAGTTAGTTGTAGGAATAAAATGCCCAAACTTACACATAGTGCACAAACTTGTGTTGAATGGATTTTTGCGTAGATTCTCTAGTGAGCATAGACCTTTTGCTTGACTGAAATTTCTAGCATGATGCATCTTGTACTTGGTGAGCATATGATTTCATTGAAACCATTGATCCTTGTGATTTCAGGCGAAGAACGTCCACCGCCACACCATGTCTCAGGGTGGGTACCAGACTCGGATCGAGCAGATGATGGTGGATAGGCTGAGGGCGAAGCAGGAAGAGCACTCTGCTAGGATTGAAAGAGGAGAGGTGCCTGAGGGCACACCATCAAGTCCTCCGTCGGACATCGACCGCGAGGATGTCTGGTTAGCCGGCCGCATGACAAAGACGGGATCTTTTAAAGTTGATGCCACTCGCGAAGTGGCAGATAAGATTGTAAGTAAATAATTAACTTGATTTCAATTGATATTTGTATAGATATTTGCAACACTTTTCACTTGCACGTTTTTTCATTTTTTTCATTGTAGATGGATCTTAAAGCACAATCCTCCCAGGGCGCATTCGTCCCTTCTGGACGGCGGGACGTCTTGATGAATGCTCTAGGCAAGAAAGACCATCCTGGTCGGGTTCTCGGTGTTCCTGGGAACGTGACCATAAAAGAATATTATGGCAAGTCTGCTTCACGAAAGCGGGTGGTCAATGAAGCATCAATTTTAGCTGACATTACTCAGCACCTCATGTCCAACCCAGCTATTACAACACATCTAATGCAAGGCTTAATATCCAACCCAGAATTCAAGCAGGCGCTTGCCAGAGAGCTTTCCTCCGTCGGTACATCCCAGGACATCGCAGGGCATGCCAACCCTTCACATGTGAGTACAAAAGAGAGTTTTAGCAGGGCACTGATGATTCACCGGCAAGTGTACCGGGTCGTCGCAAGTAATAAAATAAACACGGTAAGTAATTACCGAGGTCGAACTCAAGGATTGGGCTACCAATTCGACTAATCCGCGGGAAATCCGATACGTTTGGTCAAGTTACAGAAGGTGGTTGAAATTGAAGAGAAAATAGGATTGAAATCTAAATTAACAAATCTAATAAAATAATTAACTAAAAATCTGAAATTAAAATGTCCAAGGTCACAAATCCACCTACCCAATATGCATACCCAAGTGATGATGAATTCCTCCCTAAGTTCAATTACGATGTCAACTGGGACCCCCAAATTTTCCTATATCCACTTTCGTGCTCAATAGGACGTATTCGATGATTGGATTAATTACTTACTAGGTCTCATAATCCTAATCTCGAATTCTATTAATTCTTGTTCCCTATAAGGTTACACTAATCTCCTACTCACTCTCGTGTAATATTCGATTAGTGATCCCAATTCAAGTTCTAAAACGCGAATCGCCTCTCAGCCTCAACACGTTTAACTAGTCAATCACGCAACACATATGATCAACGCAATCAAATCAGAATTGGAAAACATAAATTGAGACAGGGGAGAAAGACATACATCACATCGAATCTACACCGCCATGGGTGGCTTCATTGCTCCCTCAGACGAGGGGATTAGTTCCTCATGCTCATAGACAAACAATCGGACATAATCACCATCGTAAAATAAAAAGAAAAGAGGAGACGCAGCTCCAAAGAGAAAAGAAATCTGGCCTAAACGCTACTCTACAGTGGAAAAAACTAGGATTCGGATCTGGATCCAAAGCTCTCCAAAACTCTCCTTTTCTTCTGATCTGAAACAGCCTATAAATAGGGATTCTGGTTCTCGGCCGCTCGCGGGGCAAACAACCTTTCGCGTGGCGAATCATTAGTTTTGGCGCGCTTTCAATTTTGGATTCTCGCGAGGCGATAGTGTATTCGCGGGGCTAGTCTTCCAACTTCAATCTGTCACAGTCGTGACCTTCATCACGGCTAGGCTGTGATGATCTCTGTCTTCCAGGGTCTTCAAACTCTAGCGAGGCGAGCTTACCCTCGCGGGGCGAGACTTCAATTCTATGCTGTGACCTTCATCACGGCTAGGCCGTGATGGTCTCTGACTTCCAGGTCTCCATGACTCGCGAGGTGAACATATTCTCGCGTGGCGAGACAGAATTGATGACTTTACTGCTTTGCTGATCTTCAGGCTCGCGAGGCGAGCATCTACTCGCAGGGCGAGCATCTCCAGAATGACAATTTCCACTATTTCTTGACTTTCCTTGACTCCCGGAACTTCACTTCTAACCTGAAACAATAAAAAGACACAAAAAGCGTAATTCTATTTAAAATAGACTAAAAACTACTAAAAATACCTAGAACGAGTAAAAGTCTACTTAGGAGCAAATCAAGGCTAAATTTGGGCGAAAACGAGATTGAACTCGAATAATTTGCACAAAAACCACAGTCCATCTAGTTATAAAACTAGATAAGCCAAAGGCTTATCAAAACACCCCAAACTTAAACCTTGCTTGTCCCCAAGCAAGCTAAAACTCAAAAACGACTCAAGACTTGGCAGGCCTAAAGGAATCAATCAATTTCGCACAAATTTCATGCAATCAAAACAATTTTTCTCCAATGATTTCCCCCCTACATTAACGTAATTCCCACATTCATTTACTTTAAACAATTGAGAACTTCATCATTCATGCAATCATTAATCTAAGTTGAGGATCAGAGTCACACACAAAAAGAAGATCACCAATTTCAAACAACTGCCTTCCTCACAAGGGTATGTAAAATTTCACTCATTCGCTCAATTGTGTCTAGGCTATCAAATTTTCACTCAACTTCACATTCCAAGAGCACTTCCCATGAATTTGATTTTCATCTCAAAAATGGTTCCCACGAAAACATGCATGCAACATCAGAAGGTCTTATAAAGGTTGTAATGGGGCCTGGCTGAGGGTAGGATATTCAAGGATACTAGGCTTAAGTCCATAGGAACTAAGAGAGCATGAGTAGTTGACACATATTCCACTCAAATTCCTTTTTCCATTTTTCTTTTTGCCTCGGGTGACTACAGCCTTTTCCTTGCTAATCTTTTTTTTTCCCTTCTGTTTTGCCCCTTTTCTTTTGGCAATTTTTTTTTTATTATTGCCTTGGGTTCCAACCTTTATTTTTCTTTTTCTCAACCCAAAATGACATATCACCTTGTAGCCACCCCAAACTTAGTTCCTCACAACCATTCTCTTGCTAAGTGTCCATGCTCTCCTAATCCTAAGATTGGGTTAACATGGTTTTTCAGATTTTGGCTTGTAATATAGGGTCATCAAGAAACAATAGGCTAATTAGGCTCAATATGGTTAACTAGGGAACATGCCTTCCGGTTGGTTCTTTTTAGGCCAAGTAGTTATTCAAAGAAAATTGCCTAAATCATTTGATGCAACATATAAACATGCAAACCATGAAGAGATTCAAGCAAATTCGGGAAAGTGCAACTTAATAGTGATTCACACAATCAAAAACAAAGTTGGAGGCTCTAATCCTCACCTGGACTTTTTTGCAAATTGTTTGACCGAGATACAATTCCTAGTGTGTGCACCCCCCTCACCCCAAACTTATCATAAATCAAGTAATCACGATGGATGGGTGGCACGCCCAGATCAACGGAGGATATTTACCTTCCGTGGTGACGATCTCGGGAACGCCTGCAGAAATAACGTCTGGTTGAACAGCGATGTTTTCAGTCTCTGGTGCACGTAAGTTAATTTTAATTTTATAACTTATTTATTTTTGGTGTTTTTCCATTTAATAATTTATTTTAATTTCAATATATATATTATGTAATTAACATCCACACCTTTTCATATCTTAGGTATCTCCATCGTCTTCAGCTTGATAAGGGCGTTGCATCAGTTTACGGCTTCTTAGATCCGTCAGTCCTTCTGCCCCAATTCTTTGCTAGCGATGCATTGAGTAAATACATAGGGAACTTGTTGGGAGAAAATCGGAAAGAATTATATCTGGCTCCCTACTGTATGAATGACCATTGGCAGTTGTTGGTACTTCACCCGTCTAGGCATACTGTCATATTCTTCTGCTCTCTCCACCAAGATCCGCCACCGAAGGTGGTGGAAGCTGTAAATAAGTAAGTAACTAATCTTAAATTTAATTTAAGTTTTAATATCAGTTATTTTTAGTTTATTACACACATGATATATGAATTTGTTAATTGATCGACATGATTATTTGTTTATGATAGCGCGCTGAAGGCGAGTAGCATAAGTTACGCCAACGGGAGAAGTAGGACTTCTAAGGCTAAAGCAAATCCTGTATGGAACATCCTCAAGGTTTGGTAGTTTATTTATCAAATAATTAATATTATAATTACTAATTTATATGTATATTCAACTGACGTTGAAATTAATTTTGTTGGTAGTCTCGATTTCAAATTGGCGGATGGTCGTGCGGCTATTATGTGATGCTTCATATGCTGAACATAGTCTTCGCATCTATTACGGATGGATGGATTAAGGTAATATTTAAACAACTTGTTAAATTATATATTATAGTTTTGAAGATGACTTGCATTGATGTTATTGTTATTATTTGAACGTGTGTAGGCATTTAGCGACCAATCGCCTATTCAAGAAGATGAGTTAAGAGACTTGAGGATGCGCTTCGCTGAATTCTTCTTCAAGTATGCGGCTGAAAAAGGAATTGACAAGATACCTCCGCAATACTTAGATAAATAGTTTTTTTGTTAGACTTTAGAAACTAATTAATAACATGTATATATATATATCCTTAGATTGGTAGTTTTGTTTTTTAGACATTGGAACTAAAATTTATTTATATATATACATGGGTTTTGGTTTTAAGTCCCCCCATTGTTCCATTTTTCCTTTGCAATTCTGTAATGTGTTGATATTCTGTTTTACTGGGATATTTACTGAATGCAGGGATAGCTGAGGGGAGTGATATTTTAAAACTGAATTTTAAAAAAAAATCTATTAACGTCAGTTGTATCAAACAACTGACGTTAATAGTATTTTATAAAATATGCAGTACACTATTAACGTCAGTTGTAATAAACAACAGACGTTAAAATTAAACCTTTAACGTCAGTTCTTTATAACAATTGACGTTAGTTTTAACAAAATTAACATCCGTTGTCTTAAAGAACTGACGTTAATAGTTTTATGTTTAACGTCAGTTGTTTAAAAAACTGACGTTAATAGTTTTATATTTAACGTCAGTTCTCAACTGACGTTAAAATATTAACTATTAACGTCATCTGTATTTAATTTTACGTCAGTCAGTATTCTGACGTAAAAAATCAATTTTAACTGACGTAAAAAGCAGTTATTGCACTAGTGGTATATGCAGGTATGGTGTTCAAATAATTTATTATTTCATATTTTATTGTTTTGTGTTTGAGTTATTGATAGGAATGGCATTCTCTTCTTCGTTTGAGTTGAATTTCTTCAACCTTTATAGGGGTTTCTTCAACCTTCAACATTAACTCTAGTTGGTGTGCACTTTGATAAGATATATATATATAGTTCTCAAAGGTGATTCCCTCTTTTAATTCTTAAATTGTGACATGTTTAATTTTTCTTTGTTTATTTACTTATTTGAATGCCCAAATTTTGTGGAAGGAGATGGTGTTGGTCAGTAAAGTTGCAAATAAATGAGTTCTATTATATTTTTTACACGGTTTCGTTTATATGATTTGAATGGTAAAGTCTGCACAGAGGGATGGGCAACACCTCTTCTCTTTTTGGTTTGTTGAGAAGCATATTGTGTGAGGTTGCGTCGTGGTATTTGAGGAATAATGGTTGGAGGTAACTGGAAATAAGGACACACAATGATTTATATGATTCTGACACTTTAAAGCTATAATGCAATACAAAATTCTATAAAATTTTCAAGAATTTAGCATTTCTCATGTGTTTTGAGTTTAAGTTTGAAGTCAGGCCAAATCGACAAAACAACATGTCCTCATTGTCCTGTTCGGTCATTGCATATTGTTACACTGTTACATAACTTTAGTTTTGTTACTCCAAATAGAACGGTGTTTGTTGCTTTTGAAATATATATAAAGTCATGTTTGAGCTAAAATATCAGAATTCTAGGAGCTACCTGTATTTCTTTTTTGATATTTTTAATTCCTTGGCATGACACTTTTCGATTCCAGTTTAGCGATGCATAATATTTCGTATGCTCATTAGGATTAATAACCTATTGAAGCCGAAGGGCTATTTACCCAGCTGACTGAACTTTGGGTGGGGTGGGGTGGGGGGTGGGGGGTGGTAATCAATTAAAACCTTCAAAAAGAGAAATAGGTTAACAAAATATATTCAATAAAGTAAAATATCTTAGAACTCATAATGTATTTTTTTCTCTCCATTTCTGTTTTTCAAAGCTTACCTGAAGTATTTTATTTGATCTAAGTTGTTCAATATAAAAAGTTATGACTATTGATGATTTTTATGTTTCAGCTGAGCAACTATTCCTCAATGGAAGGTGTTCTTTACTCAGCCTCATTATGAGCAGCTTTTTAAGGACACAAATGCCTCTTTAATTGACCGTAATTTCATTCTGAACGGCTTCAAATGGAAGGTGTTTTTCATATTGCTCTTCTGTCACAACAAATCTGTTGTAAGTTTTCTCTTTTAATTAAAATAGGATTTGGATAAGGTGTTTGACCATAGACAATAATTTGATGTTCCCCCCTAATGCTATTTGCTATTGGTGTTGAGGTTGACAATGTGTTTTAATAACTTACTTTAGTCTGCTTTGCAAACTTATTTGAATTCTTATTTCAAGAAAGGAGGCTTTGGATAAGGTTATGATTTAGATAAAACTGTACAGCAAATGTAGCCTTATGCTGGGCATTTTCAAGTGTTTTAATATTAATCTATTTTAAATGTCTTTCATGACTGGAATTGTTTTATAATAATTGTAGTGATGATCTCTGACAGCTTTTGGTTACTAGCTTAAAAGAAAAATGAACTACAACAACAAATATATACACTAAGGATCAAGAACTACAGTAGCCTACAATATTAAGGTGGCATTAGAACCTACAAATTTCAGGATGAAACGTTTCATTCACATGAAATAGCTATTCTAGATATTTAGATAGATGATCACATGACAAGGCTTCTTTTAGTAGCTTCAATTTTGGATAACAGATCTTTAATGTCTGCATCCATTCTCATTTTCATGTTGAAATATTTCAGATGTGCCTTCTCTAATGCTTGGAGTTCTTCATATTTTTGTTTATGCATTTCCTCAGCATCAGCCAATCTCAACTTGGCAATTCAATTAGTATACTCTTCCAATTAATTTCTCATTCTTTGCACGGGCAATGCATTTAAACCCTTTAGTTTCTCTCTTGCATCATCAGCACGTGTGTTACAAAGCTGCTCCCTGTGTTACAAAGCTACAATTTCATGATACACCAGTTGCCATTGGAATTTAACAAGCTTTTTTTAGTATATAATAGTAATCTACAGAACTTTGAAATTTTGGACTTCAACTTTTCCTTTTTATCTTTTCCTTTTGTGTGATAGATTGCAATCTATTTGAGCTAATTTCTTGCTATTATCTTTGTAGGCTAAAAAATTATTTGGCAACAGGTAGACAAAATTAACAAAGGTTGCTTCAGGCAGGTAACCAAAAGTTCATTCTTTCCTTAAAAAAAAATCCTTAATACACATTTTGTCAACAGTTATTCTTATTGCAATGTTATGTATGCTGAAACGATAATGCTTATGTGTTTTGCAGCTTGTGAGATGGATTTTACACCATACTAATTGGTTCTTTGATGTCAAATCTTTGAGTGGGATTTGCAAAATAAAGGTCAAATCCTGTTGTCAATAAAACAGTGGATAAGATTTTCTTGAGGTCAAAGTATAGTACCAGGTAAAATTATTGCCTATAGCTTCTCTGGATGGAACTTTCAGGTAACCCTCTTTGGGAGTTGATTTAAACAAGCATATGAAGATTGTTACTTAAATGAAAATTTGGTACTTCATTTAATTGTTAGTCTTGATTAGTGTGCTATGACTTGCAGTCATCTGTAACTATATAGGAACATTTTGAATGTGTTTAGAATGGTTCCATCTACTTGGTAGTGTTTGGATAGCTTTATATTCAAAAAAATTCTACAACCTTGCTTGGAGTGATGAGTAGTCATGAATTATTGGTTTATGATATTTTTTCTCTCTTTACTATTAGTATCAATTTTGTCATGTAATTCTGTTAATGATCAACACTACATCTTTTGCGGCTAATTTGACAATTTAATCTTTATGATACTGCCATGTTTTAGTTGAAGACAACGATGTGATTTTGTTATATGACAATTCACTTTGCAAACAAAAGGTTCAAATATCTTTAAATCTCTGTGATGCAGAGACTTGAATCTAAAGAAGATATTGCATTTATGAGTGTGAGCGATCCATTGCTGACAGACCTCTATTTTGACTTTGATTATATTTGATATAAACATTTTAGTATGTGTTAGTGTTACAGTTACGGAATGGCTTTTTCCATGTTTCAAACCAGGTTCTTGAATTAGATGAACGTATCAGAACAAAAAAAAAAAAAAAAAACTTCCAAGAAACTTACGCAAATATTCTTTTGGAGATTTAAAAAGTAGTACTGGAATGTTATTCGTGCTAGCGATTGTTGAAATTTGTATTATGTTTATCTTGTGTGCTTTTGATATGGAGAATTTCAATTATATTTAAAACTTATCTTCTTGCCTAACTATGTCATGTTGAATGAACACCAGGTACAATTATATTCTTGAAGTTGTGGTCACTTATACCGATGAGTTGGCACACAAACAATCCAAAGAAGCTGATGAGTTCCTTAGCCGAGGAGTCCATCTAGATAGTTATTTTTTTTCCTACCATTAGAGCCTTCAGAAGTGATGATTAATTTAATTTATTTACTTGTTACCTAATGTACTTTAAGTTTTAGAAAGACCAATATGGACCAATACATTATTTTGGAACCCAACCATCCAAATATGATCGATATAAAATATTCTTACACGTCCTGCAGGAGACATTTGCTATGTCATCAAAATCACTTAATTACATGATTGACTATAATTTAGGTCTGTCCATCTTATACCATGTAACATGCTTAGTTTTGTTTAGGCGTACCTATTGCAGAACATTTAGTTTTTAAAATCAGAAAGTTCCCACTTTCTACTTTCTTTTATGCATAACTGATATGCACTCGAGTTCTGAAAGATTTTTTATGTTGAAATTAAATTTTTTGCTCTCATTGAAGGTTCCCTTCATAGAATTCCTTATGCATCGAAGGACACGATATTAGTGTCCGGATACATAACTTGGGGTTGAAAATCATTCAAAAACCATTTTATCCACAAATCTGCCTTGTGATTTTAATATATGACTAATCTAAGGTGATTATTGACCTGTATGGTAATAGGTTAAAAGGAATATATGGTTGGTTTCTGTTTCCTGTATAGTCTTGGAAACAAGGACTTGCTAATCAGCTAAATTTAAAAATAGAATGGTTAGAATTTGATTTCTAAGAAGAACAATCACATGTAATGCGAATTCAGTTGATTCATAATTTAGGATGCTCATATTGGATTATAAATTATAATGATTTTTTTTTTTTGATAAAAATTATAATGATGCTCCTTTGGACTTAGGAAAAAATTTTGTAAGTATGTTTTGGTTATGTGTTAGAGTAAAGAATTAATCTAGTCCTTGACAAAAAATACAGAGACATTTGGTCCTTGAGAAATTGAAAATATTAATTTAGAACATTTTAGTCTCGAAAAATTCAAATGATATTTAAAATAGTTCTCGAGAGACTAAAATGTCCATAAAATTTATCCTAAAAGGACTATTTTGAGCATTATTCAAAATGTTTGTCGACTAAAATGTCCCAAATCGTTATTTTTCATTTCTCAGGGACTAAATGTGTCTTTGTGTTTTTTGTCAGGGATCAGTTCGGATCTTTTAGGTAATTATTTGCACTGTAGAAGATTATTTTTATTTAGACATGAATAATGTGAAACTAACCAGAAATTGCACACTATGATCAAATAAAATGAAGAAAGTTTTGTTGTTGTTGTCCATTTCCCTACGAAAACTATATCAAAAATTAGTTAACAGAAAAAAAAAATGCAATGTATTTGAATTTCTACAAGAAAAGGAATGCTCCATAAAATCCATTAAAAAGATTTTAATAATAGATCAATTGATTCTATGGAACCATCAACTTAATACTGCTACACCACTACTCAAAAAGTTAAAGACACATAAATCTGAAAACCATCAATTAATTCCATTTTACCTTTTTTTTTTTGATAAATTCCATTTTACCTACTTCATTATATTTATATTAATTACTTAGTAATAGCTATATTCAAATCAAATGAATACTTAAAATAGGAGATATATGTATTGAACACATGAACACAGGACTAAACAGAGATGCAATACAATTTACCTTTGCATCAATATACAAATTCCACAATTTTATTTTGTAAAAATAATAATTGCAGACATTTTAAAGACATTAATAAGAAGGCAAGATTCAATAGATGAGTATACTTTCAATTTGGATTCCTTTAATTTGAAGCATTGGTAATCATTTAACATGGTCAGCACAGCACAACTAATGGTTTAAGTAAAACAAATTTAAGTATTATATGTTAATGATTCAATTTATAACATTTTCTAAGATATACTGATTCTAAAAGTAAGCCACAAACTTTGTATTTTATATAAGAAATATACTCCAAATCATTGGATCATAGTATTACTTTCTTAGTGCTCTGTTAATATTCCATAGTAGAAAGAACTATGATTTTTACATTGAAATCATAAGACTTCCCCAATTTAAATTTTTCAAAAAAAAAAAAAAAAACTACAGGTCCATCCATATATCAGAATCCCACATCTATTCATTAGTAATTAACATGAATTTAAAAAATTATGCATACATTGGATCTATTCTTGCACAATCAAAAGTTACATTGTTAACACTGTTGGAACCAAAGCAGTTTTGGATTAAATAATCTCTATGTTTTGATGTTAACAAAAAAATTAAATTTGCTTGGCAAAGTGCTAGTTGAAATCTAACATGTGCTTTCAATTATGCAAGAATATTTAAATATGAGTAATAGAAACTTGGGATAAGTTTTCATGGGACTCCTTCAAAAAAATACATGTCCACCCTTGTAGATGGGCTACTCAATGTTTTGGTAAAGTTATTTTTTTTATTTAATTAAGTAGACTGGTTTCTTTAAGTAGACAAGGCACTAAATGCTTACTAGACGGAAATCAAAATAACTTCTTAGATACATCAAGTCCAAAGACTTGATAGTAAACGTGTCTAGCTTGCCACGTCAGCAGACGAAAGTAATTGGTAAAATTGAATGAACTGAAAAATAAAATAATCAGCTAGATGAGCTCTAACCGCCACGTCACCAGACGGAGATTATGATAACTCATTGAGGTATAGCAAGTCCAAAGACTTGATAGACGAGAGGATATGCCACATCAGCAGACAAGAAAAATAAAATAATGAACAGACTTAGTCTCACACATAACTAAGTAGACAGAGTTTTTAAGTAGACGAGCTCCATCTTAGAATGAAGAAATACAATCCGAATCTCTTGAATTTATTTCAAATGATTGATATTTATTTCAATAGAATTTTTGTTCTTCACATTTGTTTTATATGCTTTAATGTTTTACCTTGATGTAAAAGAATCATAGTACCATCAAAGAAATGCAAAAAGCAGAATCGTACAATGAGAAACTGCAAAAACGATTTCTACGATGACAACTTAATGGCTGAAAAAGCTGGATTGTATACAAAGGAGAAACAACAAGTTCTCAAGCTGCAATACTCAGAGCAGTGAGCCTCCATTTCATGCTATCTCGATAACCAAGAGTATTGTTCAGCATTGCCACAATCAAGCTATCAGTCACAACGGATATCATGCATTAAATGCTATCTCTAAACGGGACTATTCAAAATAACAGTTGAAGAAATACAAGTGAAGAAGAAGGTCACTATAAATAGAAGGCCTCAGATACTGAAGAATGACTTTTGCCTGCACAAGTTTTGCTAGCTCAACTCTTGTCAATAAACAATCATTCATACTCATATTTCTTTAAAAGCAAGAGTATGTATTCTTTAGTTTGAATATTGTGAAAATATTCTTTTGATCTTAAACTTTCATATCCTCACACAAGCGAGTTAAGAAGATCATAAGTTAAATCTCGTTGTTAGAGTTAGAGCCTGAAGAGGCTTGGTAAGAAAGAAATATTTGTAAGCCTGGAGAGGTGTTGAATACTTGGTGGTAATCTATTTTGGAAAATAGTGGAGAAAAACCTTCAAGTAGAAGGGACTGGACGTAGCTCTTAGTTGGAAGAGAGTGAACCGGGATAAAACATCTTGTGTGATTCTTCTATCCCTAAACTCTTACTGCTTTATTTGTTTTTACTGACTGAGGGGTTTTGATATTGATTTTGTTAAAGCTTTCTTTTTAAAAGATCTATTTCTTTGTGCTTGCTTCTGATTTAACCTTCTTGTGTGCAAAAATAGTTTTAGAGGTTGTTTTTAGAAAATTATTAACAAACACAATTCAACCCCCTTCTTGTGTTTGCCTGTGTCAACTTCAAACACAGTCTCAACAAACAGAATGATAAATAATGGTGGCTAATGATGGCACTGTTGGACACAGACGATGTTGGAGGTCGGTAAAATTAGAATCTGATGACAATAAATAGTTGTTGTTATTATTGAGAACAAAAGAAATATGTACAAATCAAACCAATTGGACATTCATTGCATGTAGTGGTTCAACATCGAAGAATACTTACCAATTGGAGATTCATTTTTCCACGATGAGGGAGGTAGGTGTTGAGTCGATTGTGACCTGGTTTTTGAAGTTGGACTGTGGGATTGAAATATGAAGGTTGAAGAAGCACCGATCAATCACTGTGATGACAACGGCGCATAACTCATTTGGTTTGATTTATAGGTTTAAGATTTTGAAGGATTTTCATTTTAAAAAAAGATTTTCAAGGCGTTGAAGGGTTATAATTTAAATTGTAGAAGAGAAAGAGAACTAACAACTAATATACTAACATACTAATTTTTTTAGCCCAAAAAAAATAGTTTTTATAAAAAAATATAAATGATATTCAACAAAACTATACCCGTGCGTTAGCACAGGTACACAACCCTAGTTAATATATATTAGTGTAGTTGTTCGTGTCGCGTAACGCACCGACACTTATTATATTATGTTTCATATAAGAGCATTTACAATAGAAGAACATCACTTTGATTCTTAACTCCTATTTTGTGGGCCCATTAATGCCACATAAGATTTAAGAACTTTCATATACTTTCACTCCAATGCAAGAACCATAATTTGGGTTCTTAACTTACTTCGAGTGGGTTCGTAAAAAAAAAACTTACTTCGAGTGGGTCCCATAATTGACCCAACATATTTATATTTTTAATTTTTTTTCAACTTAAAAAAATAAAATATTTAATTTTATTATGTTTTACCAAAAAAAACTTATTGGCAAGAACGGTTCCAACAGAAGAATAGTTCTACAACATGACATCCATGTCACCCCTCTCCAATGCAAGTTCTTGTAAGAACTGGTTATTGCAAATAAGAACTAATGTAAGAACCATTGTTGGAGATGATCTAATATTTTGAAATTATTTTAATATAAAAAGAATTATTACAATATATTTAAAAATATGAAATAATATTATTACCTATTGTCTATTGATATTATTTATTGATAGAATATTTTTTTGCTAATATTGTTTTCATTTTTACTTCATTGAGTATTGAATTTAAATAATAACTTTATTTATCTATAAAAAAAATAATGATTTTATTACTGGTGTTAACTACTATTAATTGAATCAGCAGCGGAGAGGCGGCGGAAGTGGCCGAGGAAGCCGATGGTTGAACGGAGCGGGAGGAAACTCAAATTCAAATTTTGATGAGCATGGAAGGAGCGGATTCTCAGGAGATGTAGGGGGCGGAAATCATGGAGGAGGTGATAATATTAATCACCATGATTCTCAAAATCAAAGTTTAAATGCTGTGGTTATTAGGAGGAGTGTGGTCCCTGCGGTTTTGGCAGTATCAAAGGAAGCGGCAATGAAACAACCAGATGCAATTTTAAAGTATGATTCGATCACTTTTAACAACATTTATGAGTGTGGGGCGCACGTGAATAGCATGGATGGTGTTGAGGAGCTGGAGTACGAGGAAAGGAAAGGTAAACACCAAATAATGCAGGGCATACAAAATGATAACAATAATTACACAAATGCCCTTGATGCCTTGCAAGTAGAGGAGGGACATGATGAAGGTTCCTGTCGGAAACAATGATAATTCTGAGTTGGAACTGCCGAGGCCTTGGTCACCTGAGAGCAGTTCTAGTTTTAAGAGACCTCGTCCGGTCACATCATCCGGATGATATTGTGTTGATGGAGACTTTAGCACATCAAAATAAAGTAGAGGAGGTTCGGAGAACTTTGGGGGTATGAGAATTCTTTTACCGTTGACAGAGAATGTCGTAGTGGTGGTTTGGATTTTATTTGGAGAGAGTCAGTGAATTGTCGTCATTTGATCAATTATTCCTCTAATTTTATTAACACGGAGATTGAGGATGTGGTTCGGGGTAACTGGAGATTGACAGCTTTCTATGGTATTCCGGATAGGAGTAGGAGGAGAGAGTCATGGGCTATGCTCAGAAGTTTAGCCTCAATGTCTCCTCTTTCTTGGTGTATTATCGGAGACTTCAATGATCTGCTTTGGTTGGAAGATAAGAAGGGTAGAGTGGAGCACCCGACTTGGTTATTTAATGGCTTTAGAGAGGTGGATGCGGACTTTGGTCTCAATGATATTCCTTTGAAGGGGTATCAATTTACATGGTGGAAAAGTCTTGGGGTCTAATAGCACGATGGGGAGAGATTAGATCGTGCCATAGCCTCTGATTCTTGGTTGCATTTATTTCCTAACGTGCAGCTTAATAATTTGGTAGCCCAAATCTCAGATCACCCCCTATTGTTTTATGTCTGGATAAGCAAGTTAAGGTGCATGGGAAGAGGAGTTTCTGCTTTGAGAACAAATGGTTTGAAGAGTTATCGATTAATGATGTTATTCGCGAGAGTTGGGAGAATAACCCAGGCGTAGATATCAGTCCAAGTCGGCAACGGTTAGTAGTAACTTGGAGCATTGGAGTAAGAGGCTTAATTTTAACTTTCACCGTGTCATTGCCAAGTGTAAGTCGAATATTGATGAGATGCGTGGCCTTAAGGATAGTTATTTGGTCATCTTGTTGAATGAGCAAAAGGAAAGGCTAGCAAATATCCTCACCCAAGAAGAGATTCACTGGAGGCACCGTGCAAAGGCTTTTTGGTTGGGGGATGGGGATTCCAACACCAAGTATCTTAATGCCACAACAAACGCTAGGAAGAGAATGAAGTATATTGAGAAGTTATTTGATGCTAATGGGGTTATGGTTGAGGATCAGCAAGGTCTTAGGGATGTGGCTAAACACTACTTTGAAAATCTTTTTGAGGAAAATCAAGGTTTCTATGATCCAGTAATTGAAGTGGTGCATCCTGTGATTAGTGAGGCGGATAATCAATCCCTTCTATCTCCCTTCTTGGAGGAAGAGTTTGAGACACTCTGTTGTGTCCCGATGTTTTATTATAGTAATTACCTTCTTAAATCAATTCTTAACCGCGCCCTTATCGTGAAAAGTACGTAAAAATTAAAACTTATTTAATTATCATATAACTTCTGCAAATTTAAAAAACACAACAACTTTAACATATGTAAATACTCACCTAATTGTTCATTACAATACCAAAACACTGTTGAGGGTATCCTCTCAGTAGGATCCCTCACAGGCATAAAATTAATAACAGACGTACTTAGCGGAAATATAAAAATACTCCTTAGGCACGCTGGCCATAATGTCTAGACTCTAATCGCCATGGATCACAGCTCGACCCCCAGCGTCTGGTTAGTAAGGAGTTCCATCCAACTCCTCAGCAATCTCCGTTTCATACAGAGTTCCGTCCAGCTCCTCAGCAACGTAACCCTCAATCGGGTGTTCTAATGTAAACCAAAGTAACCCACAAAAATACAGAAACATAGGGGATAAGAAACAGTTCTATCATCAAAAAGCGGAAAAGAGTCATAGTAAATTATACAGTAATTGTCATAGACAATCAACATACATAACTAATGAATCATCCTCAGGTCAATATATATCATCCTCTACCCTTATTCTCAAGCAATCTAACACGTAACCTCTCTAATCCTGTCACCATGTCTTTACGTTATCGTGGCCACTACCACTCCTGTCACCATCCCTCATTTGCATCGGGGCACACCCTCATTCCCGTTAGGATGTTCCACCTAGTGCACACCTCCATTCACGTTAAGGTGTTCCACCCCCATTTCCGTTAAGGTGTTCCACCCCCATTCCCTAAGGTGGAAGTGGTCTTGCGAGAACTCTTGATTTTACGTGTATTATATTACCAATACACAGAAGTGTTTTACGTGTATTATATTACCAATACACGGTGTATTATATTACCAATACACAGAAGTGTTTTACATATATTTCAATACATGGTGTATTATATTACCAATACACAGATGTCCTTGCGTATTATATTACCAATACACTTTTGTCTTTGTGTATTATATTACCAATACACTTTTGTCCTTGTGTATTATATTACCAATACACGGTTGTGGACAACAACACCTATACTTGAATCTCACCAACCCGTTTTAACAACATCTTAGTGCCTTAACCTTCCATTAGAACTTGACACATATTCTATGCCATAATGCCTCTGTAACATTCCTCATCTAAGTTAGGCACTTCTAAATCATCATTATCCTCACACCCAAAACAATCATCTCTTAGACAACATATATATCTTTGCTTAAAATCCACTAAGCATAATAATAAAAACCAGACAGATCATGCATAACACAATATCAATCAAAATATTCCCATATTACCAACATAGCACAAAATCAATTCAATAAAGGTAATAAAATCAAATCAACCATAAAAATATAAAGATCAACCTAATGTCAATAAACCTACAATCCCCAAATCGCCATTGGTTTTTCAGAAAAGGTTTCCAATGTGATTTTGGTCTTGTCGATTACTCGACTACTAGTAGGGTTTAAGTCGCCCTACACAATTATTATATAATCTACTACTTATCCATTCCGACGATAGGTTAGTTCTTTCCTCCACCTGGGTTATCACCGGACTCCCGAACTCAAAGCTCCTCGTTGTCACACGATATAGTACTAACTCCACCTTTTGTGAAGGTAAGGAGATTAGATGCTCGAAGAGGTATACCACGAACGTCCACGTTTCCTCCGTGATGAAAGTCTAAGGTTATGAACACAAAATCACAAGTTAAAATCAAACAAGAACACTAAACCACAAGGTATAAGTTCGGCTAAGACTAGTTCTTAGGGTTAGAGATTCCCGAAAATTATACAACTCATGGATTTATGATCCTTAAGTGTTAGGAATTCATAAACAATGATCATTTAACAAAGTTGAATTAAAATCTCACTAAGTTATAAACTTAGGGCATTCGGTCAAGGCTAGTAAAATAGGCTAGCATTCACTAAACTTTCCAATCTCTTAGGTTTAACATCCATGTGTATTAAGGAGCTCAAAACCATGATCATTTTGAAAAAATAAGAACAAATTATCCTAGGTCCATAACCTTCTAGGTTCGGCCTTCATATGATTTATAGGTTAGAAATCTTTAAACTTTTCAATCTCTTAGACTTAGCATCCAAATATCTTATGGAGCTCAAGTCCATGATCATTTTGGAAAACAATGGAAACTTAAACATTCCAATATCTTAGACTTAGCATCCAAATATCTTATGGAGCTCAAGTCCATGATCATCTTGGAAAAATGAAAGTAATACATCCTAGATTTTATAACATAGAATAAATAAGTTAGAAATCCTTAAACTTTCCAATCTCTTAGACTTAGCATCCAAATATCTTATGGAGCTTAAGTCCATGATCATTTTGGAAAAATAAAAACTCAAACATCCTAGAACCTAAACACTAAGTTTCGGCCATCATAGGATGATGAGGAAAATATTCTTTGTTTAACAATAACTCTTAGGTTTAGAATCACAAGGTATTAAGAGTTCTAAATCCATGATCATACTTGGAAAGTTGAAACATAGTATCCTAGGCTTACTTATTCATATTTTCAGTCATCATAGGAACGAGCTATCAAAACTTCCAAGATTTAGAGATTTAAGATCAATGGATAGTTAGAAACTCAAACGTATGATCATATTCCAAAAGTTGAAACAAAAACTTCCTAGGTCACAAATGCAAGCATTCGTCCTTCATTGGAAGAGATAGGTAGAGATTTTTGTTTTACACAACCTCTTAGTATGTGAAAATATAAGTTAATACATGACTATAGAAAGTGGTTTCAACTCAAAAGGAGTTTTCTACCATTTTAGGGAGATTTTAGAAGTTTAAAGCATATAAAGAACACATAAAGTAAACTAAGAAATAAAAGATGAAACTTTCAAAAAGATTCATATGAGAGCATTACCCTCAGTATAAGGAAGAACTTTAATGAAGAACTTAAGTAGAAAATATGAATAAAAACTAAAGCTTTAAGAGCTTGAACTTTTAGAAAAAAGGAAGAAGATGAAGGTTTAATGGAGTTTGAAGAAGGAAGATGATGAAGTGAAAATGAGATGTGTATATATAGACAAGGGAGAGAGTGGCACGAAATTGAGGAGAGAGGAATGAGCTTGGAGAGCAAGTTTTGACCTTGTACCTTGTTTGGTTTGAGAAGAGAGAGAAAAATAGGTTTTTAGAATATAATATGTTATAATTTGAAAAGTGTGATGATCACACTTTTGGAGTGTGTCATAACCCATTTCCATCAAGTCACTTCACTTCTTTTGTGCTCCCTAATATGCTTCATTTCGTATCCGCTTGTATTTTCCGATCGTAATTCTTCTGATGTTTTCGCCTGAATAAAATATTATATTCTATTTTTGAACGAAAATTTTCAAAATAAGCAAAGTTGAATGAAACATATTAAAAACACTAACCGTCTCATTCACGGGTCAAAATTAGGTTTTCTGCACAGTAAACTTGTACCGGCAGTGAAAACGCAGACCGACTTTATTCTGAATTTTCAACCGAAAATTTTACCGTAACCCTCTACCATAAAGTAGACTATGAATATGATTTTATTTTAATCAAAAACACTTTATAACTCTCAAATTAAAATATAATTTAATTATATTTTAACCGGTTGAACAACATAATTAAAATCAGGCTGTTACACGAACCAAGCGGAAGTTGGTGGGTATGTAACACCCGAGTGCCGACAAGGGCAGGGAGTGGTCGCCGGTGCAAGAAGGCACGAACAAGGAGCGGCTCCTGGCAGGCTTCTAGACAGAGGGACACATGAATGAACCGATTACACACCTAAATGAGAGGGATCCTGAGATTGTGTAGGTATGAGACTATACAGTTGAGGAAGGATTATATGAATTGATTGGTACCACCTATACTAACAAGATGCATCTTCTTTTCGGGATCCCATCACTTAAGAACTCCACAGTTAAGCATGCTTGACTTGGAGCAATTATGGGATGGGTGACCTCTTGGGAAGTTTTCCCAAGAAGCGTGTGAATTGTAACACCCCCCTTGGGCATTACATGATTAACTTAATTTCGTAATAACATATTACAATAAAATAATAGCTGGTTTACTTTCGGAAAATGATTTATATACATGTACTTAACTACCGATCTATTACTTTTACAAAAATTTCGACAGAGTCTCCTCTGTAATTTCAACATCCCAAAATAAACACACCTGATAAAACATTTATATTTTCATCCCAAAAGAAAGGCTCTCCAAGCCATAAACATAAATACACATAACAGTAATCCAATAAAAGAATCACAGAGTCATAATACCTATTACTATGACTTTCTCCAAATAAAATTTACTCGATAAACTAAGCTGGTCGCATTAAAAGATATTCATGGGGAAGACCCCATAGTTCTCACCATTATAACTAACATCAGACATCTTCAAGGATTAGGACTAATATCCCTAAGTGAAGCTAAGAACTTCTCTTCAAAATCTGTGCACTCAAACCCAAAATACCACAAAAGAAACCAAACAGAAATAATGCAAAGGTGAGATACCGACATATGAGTTTTATCATAGCTGTCACATACACGACTCTCACACAATGACATACAATATATCATAACCCTAAACACAGGGATTCAATCCTGACAATCAAATGCATTTTTGTAAATCATTTCATGTCACTTCAATATTCACTATCTAGTTCACTATCTCCGGAGATCCTAACTTCCCTTCGTCGAGCAATGATTAGGTTGCGATACCCTTAACACAATTGTCTCATGAGATCGGCCTCTAAATTTAGGCCCGACTCCAATTGTTCAAGGAATATCACGATGGTGCACCTAAAATAATATTGGAATAGTTCCCTATTGAGTACATTCGTGCCGGGTAACCGAATTTCGCGATCCGAGGTTGCAAAGCCCCAAGTATTCACTGGATTTTCGAAGCCCGAATGTCCCTAAGACCCAAAGACTCTAGAATTTATCTTAGGTCCGTAACTAACCAATTTACCCAATTCACCCTTTGTGAAATTGTAGCTCGAATACACAATGGCACGTCTGCCACAACGGCATAAAAGCCTGACTATGCATGTAAAACAAAGTGTTCTCATTTTCATTTTTCTTTTTCCCATAGTTCTTTCCTGGTCAAGGCTTATGCTCTCGACTACTTTTAAATCAAGTATTAAATTAAACTTTAATACTCACATAGGATTTTATCAATAAAATCCATGATTCACAATCCCCTTCACAATCGAACACTAGTCCGACGTCTCGGAATTCTAGGTTCTATCTTTCCTCGAAACTAGAATAGGAACTCTAGCCCGTCAATCCGGAACACTAGGTCCTTTCTACTTTCTCAAAACTCAAAACAAGAACTCTAGCCCGTCAATCCGGAGCACTAAGTCCTTTCTTTTCCTCAAAACTCTTAACAAGAACTCTAGCCCGTCAATCCGGAGCACTAGGTCCTTTCTTTTTCACCCTCTTTCAGAGGTTTTCGTTCAGTGAAAACTAAATCGAAAAACAAAAGTTCAAGAGTTTCCAAATTTTGTGTCATAAATACTTTTCTTTCTTAGAAATACTATTTCACTAAAACTGTTTTCTTTTAGAAATCCGTTTTCTGAAAACTTAGGAAACCACTGAAATCTTTTCTCAACTTAGAACCAAATACAAAACTCTTGTAAATAGATTTATCAAAGGGAGCATCTTCTCTAAATGTTACCATTTTTGAACAACTTTTGGTAAAACCTAAAAGAAAATCTTTGTTTTCAAAAGACTTTTCTTTTCAAAAATTCTTTAAAACATGAATTTTGATATTTCCCATTTTCTTTATTTCCTAACTTTGTTCTATCTTCACACTTTCATCATTTAGGATTTTCTTCTCATTTCCAAAGAAAACAAAACACCACTTTTTCGATATTTCTGAGTTAAGGTACTTTAATGTCTTAATCTTGATTAACAAGCAATGACTAGTGTGATGCCATCAGCCAATCACAGTCAAGCAAAACAGTAATATAATCAACAAACAATAACATTAAAACTCCAATCAAACTCTAAACAATTCAAGCAAGACATCATTACAAAGATTTAAAAATTAACATACATTCAAGCACGACAATAAGTATATAACTACTAAAACTCTTCAGGTAAACTCCCTTTACCTTTGTAGACCATAAAATATCATCTCCTTGATGCATTCAACAACTAGTTTCCCTCACAATGATGCCCCAAGTTCCTTTAACCCCTTGAAACTTGTGTAGTTTGTAACACCCTGTATTTTACTGTTTTAAATAACAGTAATACATATAAATATGTTTATAAATTTATTTGAGTTTTAGAAAATTATTTTAAATAAACGGAGTTTACCACTCAATCCTACTTGACCGTAGGAAGCTACGATTGAAATTTAGGTTGGAAAGTCAGGCAAAACCCGGCCCATGAATTCCATTGACAGTATAATAATACTGATCAAAAGACCTAATTTTAATTCGTGAACGAAGGGCTTAAGTTTAGTATTTTATTTTCTACAATTCTGTATTTTTATAATTTTTTTCAGAAAAAAAAATTTTACGTATTACGGGCGGTACGCGTAATCGGGTAGACGACGGAAGGGATTTCGGAGTTTCTAATAGTCGATAGAGGGTTTATCTTAGGATTTTGAGATGATTCAAGGGGATGAATCATATTTCTAAGTCTAGAAGGTTTTTCAGGGTTAACTAGAAAATTTATGAATTTTATGTTTAAGCCCCTGAACTTTCTGTTAATTACCCTTTTGTCCCTAAATTAGTTTCTAAGTTTTTTTAAAGTTGATTGGGCTAGAATTCTTGTTTCCAATCTCAAATGGTCGTGTCTTAGAATCCCAAAATTTTCTAGTTTATGGATTGATTCCATAAAGCCTATTTTCTAGTTCTTGTTTCCTATCTTAAGCCTAATCACTAGTGCACAAAAGGGATTCCACGTCGGTTATTTTTGGCTTTCCACATCGGTTTTGAAACTGATGTGGAAACGACCGATGTGGTTTATTGCCACTTTACACATCGGTTTTAAAACCGATGTGTAAAGTATATTTTAAACATCGGTTTTATACTAACCGATGTGTAAAATTAATTTAGCAATTGATAAGCAGTTGTAAATTTAACTTTCTACATCGGTTTTGCTTAAAATCGATGTGTAAAATTGACTTTCTACGTCGGTTTTCTAAAGAACCGATGTGTAAAGTTAAATTTACACATCGGTTTTAAGCAAAACCGATGTAGAAAGTTAAATATACACATCGGTTATTGAGAACCGATGTGTAAAATCTCATTTTTTTTAATCTATTATTTACATTTCAATCATTCCTGTTTCACTAATGCAGATCAATAAACAAACCAAAGCATACCCTCGATCAAACAAGAAACAACAAAGAACACCAAACCAGTTTTGACACAATCATTCAAAAGCAAAACATACTTCATTCAATTTTCTTAGCACAGACCAATTAGCTCTTACACATATGGTTAAAAATACTGACATTTCATCAAATGACTAGTGAGCACAGAATCTGAAAACAGAGGGCATCAGGCCTAATTAATTTCGAATGAATGAAAACAACACTTTATCAAAGCTACATCAAAACACGAGAGAAGAAGAATTGAACCAGACCTGAGCACTAATACATATCATCAGTCAAAGGTACGTACACTATAGCTAGTATATGATAAGTTTTTAAACTAACTACATATATACAAACTATGGGTGGTACACTTCAAGAAAGAAAGTTGCCCAACGCCTCTTTATGATGTTGATGTCAGAATCAGACAATGGAGATGGATTGTTGAATATCTGCAAGTTTAATTGGACAAAAGATTATATCTTTTAAGTAATAAACTAACATAAAACATATAACGAATCTATACTATTACTTCTAATTGTGTCAATTAACATTTACCTCACTCCATCTTTCAGTATACCCACATAGGTTCCCGTATGCTGGAAAGTCATTGATGGTGCAAAATAACATGGCATGCAATCTGAATGTCTCACGGCAATACCCGTCGATCACATCAATGCCTTCATCCCACATCATTCTCAAGTCTTCAATCAAGGGACTCAGATAAACATCAATATCATTTCCTGGCTGTTTAGGACCCGAAATCATCATACTTAACATAATGTATTTGCGCTTCATGCACAACCAAGGAGACAGGTTGTAAATTACAAGGAGAACAGGCCATGAACTATGAATACTACTTAAGTTTCCATATGGATTCATTCCATCGGTAGCAAGTCCAAGCCACGAGGTTTCGGGCTCATTGCCGATATCCAGGAAACAAACTATCAATTCTCTTCCATTGCAAAGAATCGGTAGGATGGCTAAGCTGTCCATCACACTTCCTCTCATTTGCATGCCATCTAATGTTCTTTGCGTCATTTACATTAGCAAACAATCGCTTGAACCGCGGAATCACGGGAAGATACCATAACACCTTCGCAGGAGGACCTTTGGTGACCACATCACAACTAGAATCACCATCCTTCACTTTGTAGCGTGATACCCCACACCTGGGGCACTCGTGCATCTCTTCAAACTCTTTCCTGTACAATATGCAATCATTGGGGCAAGCGTGTATTTTCTTATACTCCATACCCATCAGACACAATATCTTCTTCGCCTCATAGTTTCGAGATGGCAATGTGTTGCCTTCTGGAAGCATTTCTTTCAACAACTCAAGCAATTCGGTAAATCTTTTATCGCTCCACCCATTTCTCTCCTTCACATTGAACAATCTTAACACCGCTGACAACCGTGTGAAATTAGTGCACCCCGGATACAAAGCCACTTGCGCATCACTGCACAAAGTATCATACACATGTGCGCGCCGAAAAGACTCTTACCCAACATCACGGATCATGTCCTCTAGTCCATCGTCCATTTCCACGTCATCAACTTCCTCTCTATCCGACACCCTCGGCCTGTCTAACGATTCACCATGGCATATCCATGTTGTATAACTCTTGCAAATCCCCTCACAAATAAGATGATCACGTATCTCCTCAGCTTCTAGTCGTCTCTCATTCAAACAGTTAACACAAGGACAATAAAACCTTCCGTTACCACTATCAGGAGCATTTGTTTTTGCAAACTGTAGAAAATCTTCCACTCCATTCTCATACTCATCACTTGTCCGTCTAGCATTCATCCAACCGCGATCCATGACTAAACCAATACCTTCGTACTTAGTCCAACATATTCATCAACCACTTCTTATGACAGGGTATGGCCCTATCCCATTCGAGAAGAAACTTTTTCAACATTCGGTTAACAGTTAGTCCTTAACTCTCATGCTCATACTCGACAAAATTTGGCAGCATTTCCCGCGGTCTCCGACGTACACTACTTGAACGCGATGACATCCACCACGATAAAGTATGCACCGGAGAACGAAAGGAAATGTATCAATCCGAACTTTCATCAAGTATATAACATTAGAATCAATGAATAACTATTATAACTGAATTAAGAAAAAGTTTTTTCCCAAACTGTCCAACTTTGGACAATTCAAGATCCAACACAATGAGCGGTACATTAAGCACGTACACGTACACGTACGCTCATTAGTATTGCATCTCAAACGGAAACTAAGGCTTTACTAAATAATTAACATTAAGAAAAATAATAAAACACTCCAATCCCCAAGTCCAATGCAAGGGGAGATTGGAAAAGCGCACTAGTATTTGAAAAACTAACAACCATATATTTCTTAATTGAGTAATTGGCTAACATCATCCTAATATATGTTAATCATCATTTTAATGCCAACAATAAGCCTATTACCTAGTAAACTAGAAATCCAACCCCAACAAAAAACTATACCCATGTGGACCTCAAATGGAGATGATCCTCACATCAAGTGTTTCTAATGACTTGCCTACTTTATAATGAAACCAAAGACAATATTCATCATTCCATTGATTGATGTCCAACATGCTTAGCATTTTTCTCCTAAAAAATGAGGTTCTTATCCCTCTCCAGTGAGCTACGAAAGAATGTAGGAGACCAATAAATTTGACCGAGCATTAATTAGCTTCATAATTTTTCAGTTTTCAAACATCAATAAACATAATGCTTCAATTAATAAATGTTAACGTAACTATTTATAGATGTAGAAGAGAGTGGTAATTCCTTCATTCCCCGAAACTAGTGTCAAGAACATAATGTTTTCTTCTCATGAAATCTAGTAACTAGAAAGTGATCTTAAAACATTATGAGAAGAAAACATTATGTTCTTGACACTAGTTTTCAAACATTATGTTCAAGGGAAACACCTAGCACTTAGCATCTACCTAATACAATGAACTACTCGGTATGTAGCACTTAACACCTTAATATATATGAGAACTAACCAGCAATAACCACCAATTAGAGAACTAACCAGCAATAACCACCAATAACAAGTGAAGGAAAGAAACCTACCTCTAAAGGATGCGGCCGCTAAAGGTGACTTGTGAGAAGAGGAGGGCACAGACGTTGAAGGGGTTGCCGAAGTGGTTAGCAACAAATTAGTACCCTAGCCCTACCAACTCCAAAACCTTTGGAAGATGAAACATAAATAAGATTATTTCAGATTAGTTCACCAAGCTTTCTATAGTATAATTAATGAAGCATATATGCATGCTAGCCAATGGCGCTACCATCGGAGGTGATGACAAAATATGAGAAAAGTGAATAATATTCAACAAGAATGATGACTTACCAAGGGAACTGAGTTGATGGCACTCACAAGAATCGAAGATAGCCAAACAAAAACTATAGCCCCACCACCATAAAGCAGTACTGTGGACTTGTTTTCAACAACATCCCACTGATAATGATAAATGGAGGATTTTATTTCACTTGGTTAAAAGAAAGGCTGCCAAAGAGAATATTGGAATCGCAAGATTGTGGATTTGCCAAAAAGAAGTTCAGGAAAAAATTAAATTGGACTTGCCTTTTCCTTCAAATCTGTGAACAACTCGTTAGCATCTACAGAAGTAGAAGTTTCTTCGAAGAAGCTCAGTCCAAGGCGAGAGAAGATTTCCGGGATTCTTAAAGGTAGGAAACAAGAATACAAGTTAGAATTGTTAAAAGAAAAATAAAAAGAAACAGATTAAAAACAATATGACTGAAATGTGAATAACAAGAACATTGAAAACATAAACCAACTGAACTACTACACTTATGGGTAGGGAATTGGGAAGACCTAATGCCAAAACTACTCTCTGTTAAGGTTCACGCGGTTAGGGTTCTTATTGCGCAACTGAGCGGAGTGGAGAAGGGAAGAGAAGTGACGGCCGAAGCTTCAATGAGACAGATAGCTTCAATGAGAAAGGAGAGAATGACATTGAAGCTTCAAAGATAGAGTAGATAGATGAGAGAAGATCAGAGTAGAAAGAGAAGAGACTCACCAGAGATGATGGTCGCGACGATGAAGGTATGAGAGAGGCACACATGGTGGTGGTGCAAAGGGCTGCACGAAAAATGCAGGTCAGGTTAGGGTTGTGGTGGTGCTCGCGGCGGTAGTGGTGAGTTGATGTTTGGGGGAGGAGGGGAACTAGGTCGCGGAGGAGGAAAGAATGGGGTTTTCTGAAAGAATGGGATAATGCGCGGAAGCGAAGGAGGGAAAAGGAAAAATTGGGACTATTACACATCGGTTATACCTAAAACCGATGTGTTAAACATCTTATACACATCGGTTATTCAGAAACCGATGTGTAAACATTAAACTTTTAAATTCTGATTTTTTTCTTTTAAATTTTATACATCGGTTACTTAAAACCGATGTGTAAAAGTAATATTTATTTTCTTTTTTTTTTCTTTATAATTTTCTACATCGGTTATAAGGAATCGATGTGTAAAAGTAAGATTTTTTTTTATTTTTTTTTTCTTTCTACATCGGTTATATAGAAACTGATGTGTAAAAGTAAGATTTTTTTTTCTTTTTTTTTTCTTTATACTTTTCTACATCGGTTATATAGAAACCGATGTGTAAAAGTAAGATTTTTTTTCTTTTTTTTTTCTTTGTACTTTTATACATCGGTTATTTATAAACCGATGTGTAATAATTTGGTTTTAATTTCAAAAATGCCACCGCCTCGTTTTACACATCGGTTTCTTAAAAACCGATGTGTAAACTCCGATGTAAAATCCCTTTTCTGCACTAGTGAATGCTTAAATTTTCAAGTGGGCCCCACAAAAATGAAACCAAGCCCAAACTAACCCAGCCCATGCGCAAGCCCATGAGTATTGATGGCTGCCTCATTGTTGTTGAATGGATCAAGATGTTTCTAGAGTGTTCCACAATTTTCCACAATTTTCTACATCATTCTTGATTATTCTATATCATTCTTGATTCTTCTCAAGTCTTCATGAATTATCCAAAAATATATTTGACACATAAATTCAGCCAACAAAGTCAAGATAAGCTTGCATTAAATGTGGCCAAATCATCATCATGACACTTTATTGACAATTTTCAAACTAGTCCTTCAACATATGGAATCTTTGCAAATTGGTCCTTAGAACTTAATTGCATTTGAATCCTTTAGCAAGACAACTCATCATCATTTAGATCCTTACTAAGATGGCGCCACTATCTCTATAAATACCATACTCTCACTTTTCATTTAGTTTCTTTTGCCATTTGCTTCCAAAACCCTAAAGTTCATAAGTCTCTTAGTGCTAAGTTTGTAAAACAAGTTCTTGGATTTCCTTTGTCATTGATCTTCAAGAGGTAAATCCTAATCTTTATTCTTAATCATGCCTATGTTCTTTAGTAAGTTTCTTGATTCAAGGCTTATATCATAGTTGTTCATCACTTTAAAGTTTCTAACCCTAGAACTTTGAAAAGTCATAATAAATTCTAGAAAAATCTAATGATGATGAAACTACTTTATATATTCTTGATATCATGCATATTATCTAAATCCAAGAGCATGATGTAATCAAAAATTTCTTTCCTAAAAATCTAGCCTTGGCCGAATCTATCACATTAGGGTTGGTAGAGTTTTGTTCATGTGTTGTCATGTATGATCATGTATTCTATATGGCATGTATGACTACACACTCTAATCCATGTTAGTCTTTTAAAATGAGTATTTTACTCAAAAATCTGTATGTTGGCCGAAACCCTAGGTGGGTTAGATTTGTCAAGTTTTGTTCAAAGTTTTCCTTAATGATCTTGTTAATCAAGCTATTAGTATGTATGCTTAATAAATCCAAGTTGGTTTATTAAAGTAAGAACCCTAGACCTATGAACCTATTGAGGTCGAATTCATGTATAAAAGAGTTAGGAAGTTTTGAGTTTTAAACTTAGTTGTTTAAGCACTAATCTATGATTTAGGTTAATCAAGGATCATTAATCTATAACTTAATCATGATTAGAAGTTTTAGTCATTCAAAAACCCTAGAGGCCGTGACTATGTATTAGGGTTTAGAATGTTTTAGTTTCTTGATTTGTAACTATTTGGTTGTAATGGTTGAAGGTTAGTTGAGTACGACGTTTACGAGGTAACCGAAATTCCGAAGGAATCTGTAAGTTCATCAATGAGTCTTCAAGAGGTAAGAGGGGAACACCGGAGGATTTATTCAATAGCTATATGCTATCCCATGGTTGTTTGTAATTATTTGTTTGATAGTATTTATTTATGTTGCTTATGGTCGCATTATTTGTGTCTGTGTGGTTTTAATTGCGTTAATTGTTTACCTGCAATTATATTATGCTACTGTGATGCATGATCTGCCTGGGAAATGTCTGTGATATAACTGCTGGTTGATGTGTGAGAAGCCTGACAATGGTCAGTGCACTATTAAGTAAATCGGATAAAAGCTTCAAGAAGCTTTGCAAATTATATTCAATGTTTTAACGGCAAAATGTTGATATATAATATTAAAGGAATTTTATTTTGAGGAAAATGAGGAGTTTTGGAAAATATTATTATTTTAATAATTTATTTCTGAAAAAGTGAATTATGAGTCAAAACGAGCGCGAAACCGTGAAAATATTTTAGCACTGCTGAATTTTACGTAAGAAAACCCGGAATATTACAAAATATTCTTTTATAAAATTAATTGGTGAAAACAACTTAATCATGATTTTAGAAAATTAATTAAGTGGAAAAAGTTAAGTTTTGGGCTTAAAAAGCCTTAAAAATAATATTTGACGGCAAGTTTGGAAAAGTGTAGACGGCAAGTATTTTTGAAACGGCAGTGCATATTTTGAGAAAATTAAACCTCAAGTGACTCATTGGTTTGTGAAAAACTAAGTTTTTATTTGTTAAGGATTTTATAATGAATTTCTACCTTGGAAAAGAATTTCTGAAAAATCAAAAGTTGATTTAACCATGTTAAAAGTACAGTTGGACTTAGTAACCGAGACGTCGGGGTACTAATGTTCTGTGTTGTGATGGACTCGGTCATTTGGACTTTGAAGGCCTATATTGTATACATGAGGTATACTATGTTGAAACATTGAAGATGTTTTCTAGTACCACGAACCTAAGACTAGTGCACCGGTCGAGAGGTGTCGTGATTGAGCACTCGAACAGTGAGGTCCTGTGTTGTGATAAAGGTTTTCACAAGTGTTGTAAGACTATGTGAGTCGTAAGCCATTTTGAGCTTCGACAAAGAAAGATTGAACACAAAGAAAAGAACAAAACAAAAGTATTTCACATGCATTTGGCAGACGTGCCTGCAGTTTGTGGTGTAATGCATTAATTACCAGCGGCGAAAGGTAATTCCGTTATGCATTTAATTCATGTGCCTAGTGAGGACATGGAGCCCCCCATCTTACTTGCTATCGGTGCCCTGAGTGTGGACATTAGCAATGTTTAATGGTCTTGTGTACCTGGCCTTGTGTGCCTGTGTGGATGGGAAGAGGTTGCGCACCTATTGGCAGAGTGCCAAGTTAGCCAGTGTGGCTATGTAGTCTGATCAACTCATATCATGTTGGGATATCTCATGAGATTAGGATGAATTTAGATGATGAATATGAAGTGTCATACATAATTTTTATGGATGATGTTTGGGGTGTTGAACCCACTGATAAACTGTTTGTTTATAAATGTTTGTATTTGGTAAATGCTGATGTGGTTATGTGGTGGCTAGTATGTAGTTATTGAGTAAGATCCATGTATTGGTTTCTCACTCTTACACACATTCAGATGGACCCAGAAATACCCTTGGTACAATCGAGGGTTCGAACGATCACTTTTGATCGTGCACAATATGGTGGTGCCTGGGAGATTAACCTTGGGGCACTCAGCGCCACCTACCATGGACCGAGTAGAGAGGTGATCGGTACAGTAGAGGAAGGACCACAACAGAGAATTCACGTAGTGGAGACGGTCGAGGTATCTCTACCTCCAGTTTGGCTTTACCTACAGTACTTGGAAGAGCACGGATTGATGGATCCGCCTCAACCACATCCTCTTCAGATATTAGGACCTGAGGAACCTCCTGCCGAAGTGGAGTTAAATGAGGGAGAGGACGATCCGGAGGAATACATGGAGGACGATCCTGAGTTTCAACCCCCTGCGGTTGATGATGAAGTTTCTTCACATGACGCAGTTGTAGTGGAGGCATCATCTTCAGATTCGTCAGTCGTAGGCGGGATCGATCATCATGATCTTCCTAATGGGTTTTAGTAGCTTGACCAGCTTTAGGTAGAGTTTTTGGGGAAGTAAGTCTTGACGGTTTTGATCTGGCTAGAGAGAGCCATGAGTTTTTGAATGTGGTTCTGAACTACTTGTTGCCGATGTGTATATACCTTTACTTTCTTCGTTTAGTTTGATGGAGAATAGCCTGTGCTTATGAGGGCTCTTTTGTTATCTCCTATGATAGGTTTCATGTATGTAAAAGGTGATGTGTGTGTGTATATATATATATATATATATATATATAGATATATATATATATATATATATTGTGTATGTTTGTAAGAGTTCTAAGTTAAGAAAAAAAAATTTAGCACTATTTTTGTAAAGAAACGTTTAATTAAAAATATATTTTCCGAAAGTAACCAGCGTTAATAATTTAATTTTTGTTCTTGGGTAATAGTGTGATGACCCTAGATTAGGGTGTCGCATAGTTAACTCCTATTAGCTCCCAATAACGCAAGACATGCTTCTCCATGCAAGACAATCATCATCAACGTCCCAGCGAGGGAGTCCAAACATTTTACAACAACCAGAAAATAAAAAAACCAATTACTCATCATCAAACACACACTCTAATTGGATTTGAACGCTTAATTTCACAAAACAGAGCCACTTTCTAAGAAAATCAGATTTTGGGGCTTAAGGTTCATAACACAATTTTGGGAAAACTTTGTTTTGATTAGAGAGTCATGAAACTGAACTTAGAAATTATCAATTAAAAGTCCTAATTGTACCAAAACATAATCAATTTCATGATTTGGGTAAAATGAAAGGTTAGGGTTTCAAAATCAATTTTGGGGGTTTTGAATCTGAGCCACAAGAGAGGGTTTTGACTCACCCATGGAAGAAGAAGAGAGGATATGGTGGCTGAAGGTGGTCCGGTGCGGCGGAGCTCTGTTTCGTGGCGACGGCAACGACCAAGCACGACCTAAAACGAACTAGCACTTGCGGCGGCGATCTGAAGGTCATGTGTTCGTCTCTTCCTCCCAGCGTGGCCAGACGACGACCGGTGACCAGGTGTAGATGGAGCTCGCAGTGTCGAATGGTGGAGAACAACCAGGACGCGTGCATAGTCGTCCCCCTTGCTCTGTGCGGCGGTCGGACGAGCTCTGGAGTGGAGGCGCACGGCTGTGTTCTTGTGAGGTGGCTAGAGGGTGGTTGATGAAGATGGAGGCCAAGAGAGATGTGAGGAGAGGTTTGGGTTGAAGAGAGAACAAGCCTTAGATGAAGAGAAGAAAGAATAAGAAAGAAGGGTCTGGTCACGTGTATTCTGATGGAGGAAGAAAGAGAAAAAGTTGTTTTTCTTTTACTTAATAGCTAAGTACCAAATAAGTGATTAAGATTGAGTCTAGAAAAAAAGAAATAATATTGTCCCTTGGATTTAAAAACAATTAGTGACAAATATAAAATTTCAAATTTCAAAATAGAGTAAAGATTGATAGTTGAATTGATCTACCAAGAAAATCAATGATCCAAAATTAATCTCCGATTAATTTCAAACCAGTTTATTTTTAACTCTAAAATTAAATAGAATAAAAATATGAAAATATTTTTCCCATAGTCATATTATTTAAAATATTTTTCTAAACAAAAACTAATAGTGACAATAACATAATATTATTGTCTAGTAATTATGCATGCACTGAAATAAAGCAGTGCTAACTCACTTGATAAAATCATTTTAAATGAGTAATTAAAATTACTCAAACTAAATCACATAATAATAAGTTAAAATAATTATTAAGATAATTAATCAATCCAAATAAAATAATATAACCATATATTAAACACACACACACACACACAGATATATATATATATATATATATATATATATATATATATATATATATATTTATTTATTGTTATTGAAGAACAGTAAAAACCGGGGTGTTACATGAGTGAGGACAAAACACGTTGAAAAGACCCGTGTTGGTCTGTGGGGACAGTCGTCAATCCATAGAGCAGCCAGGGATGTCTCAAAATGGTATTAGAGCAGCACCTTTCCCAGTACGGTGTGGTTCGGGGACGAACCAAGCGGAAGCTGGTGGACATGTAACACCCGGGTGCCGACGAGGGCGGGGAGTGGTGGCCGGTGCAAGAAGGCACGAACAAGGAGCGACTCCTGGCAGGCTTCTAGGCGGAGGGACACATGAATGAACCGATTACACACCCGAATGAGAGGGATCCTGAGACTGTGTATGTATGGGACTATACAGTTAAGGAAGGCTTATATGAATTGATTGGTACTGCCTATACTAACAAGATGCACCTTCTTTTCGGGAGCCCATCACTTAAGAACTCCACAGTTAAGCGTGCTTGACTTGGAGCAATTCTGGGATGGGTGACCTCCTGGGAAGTTTTACTAGGAAGCATGTGAGTGAGGACAAAGCACGCTGAAAATCCTGTGTTGGTCTGTGGGGGCAGTCAACAATCCATAGAGCAGCCAGGGATGTTACACGCTGAAAAGGCCCGTGTTGGTCTGTGGGGACAGTCGTCAATCTATAGAGCAGCCAGGGATGTTACAGAGTTCACTATTGCAATTTCGCAAATGCATCCGGACAAGTCTCCAGGCCCGGATGGTTTTAACCCAACCTTCTATCAGTGATTCTGGGCCCTGTGTGGTAAGGATGTTTTCACTGCTTGTTGTTTTTGGCTTGATAGTGGTGCTTTCCTTTCTTCTCTAAATGATACAAATATTGTCCTTATTACGAAGGTAGATAATCCTAGCTCTATGAAGGATTTTAGGCCAATTTCTTTGTGTAATGTTTTGTATAAAATTTTGGTTTAGGTCCTGGCTACTAGGTTAAAGAAAGTGCTTCCTAAATCTGAGGAGCAGTCTGCCTTTGTGGAAGGTAGGTCCATTCTAGATAATGTTATTGTGGCATCTGAATTAATTCATTATTTGAAATGCAAGACAAAAGGTGGAAAGTGGGAGGTAACCCTAAAGATGGACATTAGTAAGGCCTATGATCGTGTGGATTGGGGTTTTGTTAAAGCTATGATGTTTAAGTTGGGCTTTAGTGATCGTTGGATTAGCTAGATCATGTTGTGGGTCTCAACTGTTAATTATTATGTGTTGCTTAACAATGATGGAATTGGTCCTATTGTTCGTGGAAGAGGCCTTAAGCAAGGTGACCCACTCTCGCCTTACTTGTTTATCATTTGTGCGCAAGGTCTTTTCGCTTTAATTAAAAGAGCAGAAGCTAGGGGGGATGTGCATGGGATTAAAGTTTGTCGTGGGGCTCCTATTATTAGTCACTTATTTTTTGCTGATGACAACTTCATTTTCTTCCGTGTTTTAGATAGAAAATGTGAAGTTATGAAATCGATTTTAGCCATGTATGAAGTTGTTTCGGGGCAAGCCATCAACTACAGTAAATCAGAGATTTTCTTTAGTTGAAATATTGATGAGGGAAAGCGTAATATTCTTTCCCAAATTCTTGGGGTCCATGTTTCTGTTGGAACCAAAGTGGTTTTGGATTTAATAATCTCTAAGTTTTGATGCTAACAAAAGGATTAAATTTGCTTGACAAAGTGTTAGTTGAGATCTAACATGTGCTTTCAGTTATGCAGGAACACTTTAATATAAGTAAAATAAACTTGGGATAATTTTTCTTTGAAATATACGCGTCCACCCCTATAGACGGGCTGCTCAAATACTTTGGTAAAGTTACTTTGTTATTTAATTTTGTAGACTGATTTTCTTGAGTAGACGAGGCTCTAAATATTTGCTAGATGAATACCTACATAACTTGTTAGGTATAACAAGTCCAAAGACTTGATAAATAAGCACGTCCATCTTGCCACGTAAGCAGACAGAAGTAATTAGTAGAAGAAAATGAACTGGAACACAAAGTAATCTGGTAGACGAGCTCTAACCGCCACGTCACTAGACGGAGATCTTTATAACACATTAAGAAACAGCAAGTCCAAAGACTTGATATTAAAAACGATATGCCATGTCATCAGACGAGCTAAGTAAAATATAGAATAGACTAGGACTCTCATATAACTAAGTAGACGGAGTTTCTTTTTAGACGAGCTCCATCTCTGAATGAATTAAATGCAATCCGAATCTCTTATATTTATTTCAAATGATTGATATTTATTTCATTAGAATATTTGTTCTTCACATTTTTTTTATCTGCTTTAAATGTTTCACCTTGTTGTAAAAGAAGCATAGTACAATCAAGAAATGCAAAAAGCAGAATCGTACAATAAGATACTGCAAAACGATCTACACGATGACAACTTTATGACTGAAAAGGCTGGATTATACACAAAGAAGGAACAACAAGTGCTCGAGCTGCAATACTCAGGAGTGAACCTCCAATTTCACGCTACCTCGATAACTAAGTGTACTATTCAGCATTGCCACAATCAAGCTATCAGTCACAACGGATATCATGAATTAAATGCTATCTCTAAACGGGATTATTCAAAGTAACCATTGAAGAAATACAAGTGAAGAAGAAAGTCACTATAAATTGAAGACCTCAGATACTGAAGAATAACTATTGCCCGCACAATCTTGCTAGTTGAACTTTTGCCAATCGATAATCACTCATTCTAATATTCTTTCAAGAGCAAGAGTCTGTATTCTTTAGTTTGAATATTGTTGTAATATTCAACTGATCTTAAACTGTCATACTCTCACACATAGTGAGTTAAGAAGGTCAAACATTAAATCTCTTTGTAAGAGTTAGAGCCTGAAGAGGCTTGGTAAGAAAGGAATACTTGTAGCCTGGAGAGGTGTTGAATACTTGGTTGTAATCTACTTGGAGAAATAGTGGATAAATCCTTCAAGTAGAAGGGACTGGACGTAGCTCTTGGTTGGAAGAGAGTGAACCAGGATAAAATCTCTTGCGTGAATCTTCTATCCCTAAACTCTTCAGTTTTATTTGCTTATACTAACTGTGGGGTTTTGATATTGCTTTTGTTAAAGTCTTTTAAAAAGGATCTTTGTCTTTGTGTGTGCTTCTATTTCAAATCTCTTTGAGTGCAAAAATTGTTTTAAAAGTTGTTTTCGAAAATTATTAACAAACACAATTCAACCCCCCTTCTTGTGTTTGCCTGTGTCAACTTCAGTTTGCCTTGATACAGGTATGTATTCAGGCCTTCCTTCTATGATTGGTAGAAAGAAAAAAATCACTTTTAATTATGTTAAGGAGAGGGTTTGGAGGAAAATTAATTCGTGGTGTGGTAGGACTTTATCTAGAGCTGGTAGAGAAGTCCTTGTTAAGAGTGTTGTTCAGGCAATTCCTACATACTGTATAAGTGTGTTTCTTTTCCCTCACTCTATTTGTAATGACATTGAGAAAATGATGAATTCGCTCTGGTGGGGTACGAAAAAAGGTAGTAATAAGGGGATAAATTGGATGAGGTGAGACAAAATGACTGTGAGTAAGGAATTTGGTGGCCTTGGTTTTAGAAGCCTTGAAGCCTTTAATCTAGCAATGCTAGGGAAGCAAGATTGGAGAATTCTTTCCAACCCAGAAGCTATGATGTCAAAATTGGTCAAAGCTAAATATTTTCCCAGGAATGGTTTCCTGGATTCGTCGCTTGGTCATAATCCAAGCTATTCTTGGCGTCGCATTTGGTCTTTCCGGGCCTTATTGAAAGAGGGGTTGAGGTGGAAAATAGGAAATGGGAGCCAAATTAATCTTTGGTCTGAACCTTGGCTAGTTGAAGGCAAGAGAGTGTCTCACCCTAGCGTAAATCCTCAGGATCAATACCTTACTATGAGCGACATTTTGATTTCAGGGACAAACTTTTGGGATTTGGCTCGTGTCAACCAGCTTTTTCAAGCTATGGACGTCACGACCATTCTTTCTACATCTCTCATAGAAACTTAAAAGGGTGATACCAAAGTGTGGAAATTCACTCCAGATGGCCACTACACTGTCCGCTCGGGGTACAGGTTCTTGACTGACCAGTTTGTGTATAATACAGACCTTAGGGTGGAGGGTGATTGGAGGGGTTTGTGGAGCTTACAGGTTCCCCATAAAGTGAGAAGGACAAGCTTTCAACAGACCTCCTCTCTTTGATGGTTCTGATTATGACTCCTAGAAGAAGAGGATGATGGCCTTTTTGGATGCACAAAGTCTCGACATCTGGGAGCTCATAGAAACTGGTTATACCGAACCCAGAAATGAAGATGGAGCTGTTGTTGCTAGAGCAGACTAGACAACAGATCAAAAGGAAAAGCATCAACTCAATCTTCAAGCTAAGCATTATTTGATGTGTGCCATCACCAGATCTGAACATGACAAAGTTCACAGCTGCAATACTGCTAAAGAAATATGGGATACTCTTGCCCTAGCTCATGAGGGTTCCTCACAAGTTAAGGAATCCAAGATCAGCATGCTGGTTCATCAGCATGAGCTATTCAAGATGGGTGAACATGAAACAATAGACCAAATGTTTGGAAGAGGTTCTCAAAGGGTGTATCCAAGCAATGGAGACCCAAAGTAACTGCTATTCAGGAAGCCAAAAACCTGAATACACACTCTCTGGAAGAGCTTCTTGGATCTCTCAAGGTTCATGAACTTGAACTTAATGAAGAAGCAAATTCCAGAAAAGGAAAATCTATTGCACTAAAGGCAAAGAAAGCAGGTTCATCAAAAGTTCTCAAAGCTGCTGAGTCATCTGATGAGTCTGAATCTTCTGATGATAATGAAGGATCAGATGAGGATGAATTATCCTTTATCTCCAGGAAGATTCAACATATGTGGAGAAAGAAAGGTGGTTTCAGAAGGAAGAAACTCCACAAAAAGTTTTCCAAGGAGAAGTCAAACTCCAAGGAAAAAGGTCCACCCCTGTGCTTTGAATGCAAGAAACCTGGTCATTTCAAAGCTGATTCCCATGAGCTAAAGGACAAAAAGAAATTCTTCAAGAAGAAGAAAGGTTTAATGGCTACTTGGGAGGATCTTGATCTGTCATCTTCAGATGAAGAAAATGAAGCTGAGGAAGAGGCAAATATCTATCTCATGGCAGAGACTGGATCAGAAAGTGAATACACTGATGCTGAGGTAATGGACTCTGACCCGTCCACTCTTCAAAATGCTTTTGATGAATTGTTGCATGAGTCATCTATACTACCACGAGAATATAAGAGTCTCACAAAGAAGTTTTCTAAACTGTCTAAAGAATATGATAGGGTCTGCACTGAGAAACAAAACCTCAAAAATGAAAACGACACACTAAAATCAGTGAATGTCAGTCTAGCTGACAATGTGGTGTGTGAACCTGATGTCTCTTGTGAAGTTGCAAAACTAAAACAAGATATAACATATCTAACTGATTCTCTGTCAAAGCTTGTAGGTGGATCAGATAAACTTAGTCTCAATTTAAGGTATTCTAGGTCACCTTATGATAAATCTGGTTTTGGTTATGACAAAGAGAAGCAAGACGCATCTCACAAAAAGTCAAAACCGCTGAAACAGCATAGAGCTTCAAAAGTTCCAAATAAATATACCAAAGCTAAGTCTAGCTCTTCCAACACCTTTTGTAAAGTGTGTGAAAAAAGTGGGCATATTACATCTAGATGCATACACAATAAATATGCTAAGCATACTCGTCCAGTGACAACTAACAAGAAAGGACCCATGTCAGTTTGGGTACCTAAATATAAGATAATACCTGTTGCAGATTTGCTTGTAGGTGGATCAGATAAGCTTAGTCTCATTTTAAGGTATTCTAGGTCACCTTATGATAAATCTGGTCTTGGTTATGACAAAGAGAAGCAAGACACATCTCACAAAAAGTCAAAACCACTTAAACAACATAGAGCTTCAAAAGTTCCAAAGAAATATACCAAAGCTAAGTCTAGCTCGTCCAACATCTTTTGTAAAGTGTGTGGAAAAAGTGGGCATATTACATCTAGATGCATACACAATAAATATGCTAAGCATACTCATCCAGTGACAACTAACAAGAAAGGACCCAAGTCAGTTTGGGTACCTAAAGATAAGATAATACCTGTTGCAGATTTGCTTGACAACAGGAAGAAAACAGATGTCTTGGTACTTGGACAGTGACTGCTCACGACACATGAAGGGAGAAAGGTCTATGTTCCAAAACCTTAAACCCAAAGATGGTGGCTGGGTCACATTTGGAGAAAATCAAAAATGGAAAATCATTGGTATAGGTAAAATTGGTAAACATACTTTTCCCTCCATTGATAATGTTTTTTTAGTAAATGGCTTGAAGCACAATCTACTGAGCATAAGTTAATTATGTGACAGTGGAAATGCAGTGTCTTTTGATAAGAGCTTGTGTACTGTCAAGAAAGATGACAGATCACTTTTATTCACTGCAAAAAGGCAAAATAATCTCTACAAGATAGATTTGGAGGACCTCTCAAATCAAAGTATCTCATGTCTAGTGTCCATTGAAGATGAGCGATGGATTCGGCACAAAAGGCTAGGTCATGCAAGTTTGAAATTAATTTCAAAGCTAATTAAACAAACATAACCTCGTGAGAGGACTACCGAACCTTAAGTTCAAATCTGATGCTCTCTGTGATCCATGTCAAAAGGGAAAACAAGTCAAAGGTTCTTTCGAATCTAAGAGTGTTGTTAGTACCAATAGACCACTAGAGTTGCTACATCTTGATCTTTTTGGTCCAACAAGGACTACCTCTATCAGTGGTAAGAAATATGGTCTTGTCATAGTAGACTATTACACTAGATGGACATGGGTTATGTTCCTAACTCACAAGGATGAGTCTTTTAAGGTCTTTTCTGTATTTTGCAAACGTGTACAGAATGAAAAAGACATGTGTATCACTTCAATCAGAAGTGACCATGGGGGAGAGTTTGAAAATGAGCTATTTCATAAGTTCTGTGAAGAGAGTGGTATCCTTCACAACTTCTCAATACCTAGAACACCACATCAAAATGGAATGGTAGAGAGAAAGAACAAATCTCTTCAAGAGATGGCTAGGACTATGCTCAAAGACAAATTTGTCCCTAGACACTTTTGGGCTGAAGCTGTTAATACTGTCTGTTACATTCAGAACATAATATACATTAGACCTATCCTGAATAAGACTCCTTATGAACTGTAGAAAGGAAGAAAACCCAACATATCTTATTTTCACCCCTTTGGTTCTAAATGCTTTATACCGAATACTAAAGATCAACTTGGTAAGTTTGATGCTAAAACATATAGTGGAATACTATTAGGATATTCTGAAAAATCTAAATGCTTTAGAGTTTATAATTCTAGGACTCTGATAGTAGAGGAAAGTATTCATGTCAAATTTGATGACAAACAGCCCAATAAGAAATTATCAGAGTTAGATGAAGCTTTTGCAGATCTTAATCTAAGCACTCCAGGAGACTCACATGAGATAAAAGTTGATGATCAAGAAGATGACCCCACACAACAACCAGAAATTTCCACTTCTCAACATGATGCAGTTCAAAAAGCTTGGTACTTCAAGAATTATCATCCACAAGAACGGATCATTGGAAACCCCAATGACAAGCTAAGAACCAGATCAACCTTCAGAGAACAAGACAACTCTGCACTAGTCTCTGAGTTGGAACCAAAGACAGTAGACGAGCTCTGCTGGACGATGGTTGGATTCTAGTTATGCAAGAAGAACTCGATCAGTTTGAAAGAAGTGATGTTTGGACTCTGGTTCCACTGCCCAAAGACAAATCAGTGATTGGAACAAAGTGGGTTTACAGAAACAAACTTGATGAAAATGGTAAGGTAATCAGAAACAAAGGAAGACTTGTTGCTCAAGGTTTCTCTCAAGAAGAAGGTATATATTATACTAAAACCTTTGCACCTGTTGCTAGATTAGAAGCTATTAGAATTTTACTTTCATTCGTTGCACATCATAGCATTATGCTTTTTCATATGAATGTTAGGAGTGCTTTTCTAAATGGCTTTTTTAATAAAGAAGTCTATGTTATGTAACCTCCGGATTTTGAGTGTGAAACTCATCCTGAACATGTATATAAGCTTAATAAAGCTTTGTACGGTCTTAAGCAAGCTCCTAGAGCTTGGTATGACAGACTAAGTTCCTTTCTTATGGAAAATGGATTCAATAGAGGAAAGGTTGACACAACCTTATTTAGAAAATCCATTAAGTCTAATTTCATAGTTGTACAGATATATGTTGATGATATTATTTTTGGTAGTACTAATGAGTCTCTATGCAAAGAATTCTCTAAGTTAATGCAGAAAGAATTTGAAATGAGCATGATGGGAGAACTCAAATTCTTCCTTGGACTTCAAGTAAAACAAACCATGGACGAGATGCTCATCCACCAAACTAAGTATACAAAAGAACTTCAGAAGAAGTTTAAGACGGATGACTGTAAACCAATGAATACTCTTATGCGCCCCACTTCCATACTGAACAAAGATGATGAAGAGAAGAAGGTAGATCAAAAGGTATACAGAGGTATGGTAGGATCTCTCTTATATCTTACTGCGTCTAGTCCTGATATTATGTTCAGTGTATGTTTATGTGCTCGATTTCAATCCGATCCCAGAGAATCTCTCTTACCAGCAGTTAAGAGAATTTTTAGATATTTAAAAGGTACTACTAATCTTGGTTTGTGCTTTAAGAAAAATGAAGATTACAGATTAGTTGGTTTCTGTGATGCTGACTATGCTGGAGATAGAATTGAAGGAAAAAGCACTAGTGGAGGATATCACTTCATTGGAGCTAATCTTGTCTCATGGTCAAGCAAAAGACAAAGTACCATTGCTTTATCAACTGCTGAAGCTGAGTATATATCAGTTGCAAATTGCTGCTCACAACTTCTCTGGATCAAACATTAATTGGAGGATTACAATGTATTTGTAAGTAGTATTCCGCTTATGTGTGATAATACTGCTGCAATAAATCTATCTAAGAATCCAATTTTGCATTCTAGAGCTAAGCACATAGAGATTAAACATCATTTTATTAGGGACTATGTGCAAAAAGGTGTGATTGATATTCAATTTATAGATACTGATCATCAATGGGCAGATATCTTTACTAAACCTCTTGTAGAGGACATGTTTATTTTTATTAGGAAGCATCTTAATATGATATGTGTGGATTAATTCAGGCGTCCAGCCTTGAGAAAAATTTGTTTTGCTAATCCTGTGTCTATTACCTATGCTCGTCTAATACGTATTTGAAGTTGTGTGTCTATTGCATATTGTATTGCATGTCCATATGACGTGTCCACTATTACTGGTTATTGCGTCTATTGTATAGTTTCAGACGAGATCACATCTGCCTGTGTTTAAGCATATTTTGTGTGTTAATAAATGTATTTATTTTGTCACAAGACAAATTTATCCTTTATTCTCTTTGCTGAGTCGGTACTTCCATCAATCCCATCAAGACCTTTTTATAGTTCCAAGTTACCAACACCGTTTTATCATAATGATATGTCATGTCATGTCAAAAGTTTTTTTAAAAAAACCTTTGATATTCAAAATTCCTTTAAAAGTAATCTTTTCCCTCTGAGAAAAACTTTACGCTTCCATAACCTCTCGAGCTATCTCTCTCCTTACCTCTCTCTGCTTTCAAACCCTAAGCTCCCTGATCACCTACAATGGCTTCTTCAACCTTCAACGTGGATAAACTTAACTTGGCTATAGAGCATCATTTCAACCTTGGGGTGCTGCAAGACTACAATCTTGACATAAGCAAATACGTCAATGCAGCTGGGTGGGGAGGACTCTTCGCGGAGAAAGTCTCTGTCTTTCCCAACCTAATCAGGGATTTCTGGAGAAACGTCCAACTGACTGAAACTGATTTCTACTCAACAGTGTTAAGAAAGAAGATTATAGTCTTGGAGAAGACTATTGCTGATGCAATCTTCTGTGCTCAGGAAGGCCTAGTTTTCACTGAGTCATGGGAAGAAGACTTGGGTGGCTCTGAGACTATAGAATTCTGTCTCATGAAGGAAGATACAGTCATAACTTACTCTTGGAAGGCTGTTGAAATGAAGAACATCGTTCGCATCCTTCATCATCTACTTAACAAGGTGGTTCTTTAGAAGGTTGGATCCAAGGACAACCTCTCATCTTTGCACAAATTCTATCTCTGCCATCTTCTCACAGAAACAAGAATCAATGTTCCAAGAATCATGTATGGAAGATTCAGAGACGCTGTGATGAATAAGAAAAGACTCTCTGCACTTCCTTTCTGCCATCTTCTCTCAAATATTTTCAAGACTCAAGGAATTCATGAGATTCTTGCTGCAAAGTCTTATGAGGAGCAAGCTAGGTTATTAACTGATAAACCAATGTCTGCTGCAGACTTTGGAAAGATGAATATAGCCAACATGAACCTCAGTACCTATGCTGCTGCTGCAATGGCTAAGACTGAGGAGTTGATAAAGGCTAAAGAAGAGATGGTTGAACAAAATAATGCTGAAGTCCTAGGAGTTAAAAGGATAACTAGTCAAAAGACCACTGCTACAAGGAAGCCTGCCCCCAAGAGGCCAATAAGTGGGATTGTTATCAGGGAGCCTTCTGATGCCCCTGCTGCAAAAAGGCCAAGAAAAGTTATCCTCTCTCGCAATGAAGATGAGGAAGCTGATGAGGGTAGCATTCCTATCAGTTCAATTATGAAGAAGCAGAAGACCTCTGTTGCTGCTGCTGAGGCCGTTGTGCTTGTTCTATCAATTGTACCAACTAAACCAAGGAAGCAACCAGCAAGAAAAGCTAGGTCAACTAAGACTCATAATGTAATCATCTCTGCTAATGACCCTGTTCAAATAGCAGCAGTGCCCTAGTGTCTAGTTTAGAAACTAGGTTAGATGACGTGCCTGTCTCGACTCCAAATGATGTATATATTCACACACCCCTTTCACCCCAACCAACACAAATAACCACTTCACAATTTCAACCTATTATCCATGCCGATGATCCCTGGTTAAATCAACCAGATGAAGGCATTTCCCCTGTTGCACCTTTCCCCAAACCCCTGAGAACTTTATTTCCTCCCTTCACCCCAACTTCTGTCCTTTACAATGGCAAATCTGAGGATTGGGCCAAGGTAAAAAGGGAATGAAAAATTCTGTTTCATTTTCACCAACCTGAACCCAAACACATTCCAAACAGATGGTATCCTCTACCTGAGTATGAGGAAGAAGTTAGCCCATCTGTTGAACCCCTCTACCTACCTCACCCTCCTAAATGTGCCTTCTCAAATGCACAATGATTTAGGGCCTTTAGTCACTCACCTACCCTTAACCAAATTCTCCCTCTCCCCCCCCCCCAGAAAAATTTACCCAAACCTTGTCAAAACTCCTCCATTCATACCACTCACTGATGGAGTTGAGAGACATATCATACCTGTTTGGGAGACAGACCCCAAAAGGAAAAATCTTCCTACTATTCCTGAGAAAAAAGCAAGATCTTTTAAGCATGTCCCCATGATCATGCCAAGGGACACTAAATGGGTGTCTTTTGAGCATCTCAGAATCCATGGGAGGGCTGCTGACTTGTTTCTGGATCAGCTCTACTATGATATGGTGAAGTGGGAATTTAGTCAAATCAAAGCTGATAGAGCTACAAATTTTGTCCCTCCATCCTGGCTGAGGCATAATGAAGCAACCAGGATTGGAATCAAGCCCTACAGGATCTGTCCAAGATTGCAAATGCTAGATCTTAATAAGGACAAGGACTTGAAGAACAGAAGATTCAAGGAAGTGATGCCTGAAGCTGAATCAACTATGCTTGATCTTGATCAAGAGACCTTTGACTACTCAATGCTGGATTTCCTACTGAATAATGAATCCATTGAGTTGATCAATGAGCATAGAGCTGCTGATTTCTGGAAATCTCACATTATCCACTGCACTAGAGAGGCATCTTCCTCTGGTCTGTCTGAAGAAGAGAAGAAGGATATTCCCAAGGTCAGAGGAAAGTGTAATCTCTCACACTTTAGATATATGATCTATAAAGACCTCTGGGGACTTCCAATAAACAGTAGGAATGTGGAATTCATCTACCCTATTAGATGGGCAAAGGAAATCACAGTAAAACCCCGACCTACTCCAAAGCCTATCACAGATGAATTTGTTGCTGAAGAAAATGGTCAAATTGTCATTGCTGATAATTTAGAAGATACTGCTGAATCCTTTCACCAACAAAGCTCATTAGAAAGACAATCTCCTCAACCTTTAGCACTAGTTGTAATGCATTCTGAAGATCATTCAAGAACACTGAGCACTTTTAAAGGGTCTGCAGAAAGCTCAAGGCAACAGACTCTGCCATCAAATATTGAAGAAGTTCTTGGTAAACTAGTTGATGAAAGGGTTGGCAAGTTAGTTGATGAGAAGGTGGAAAAGCTAACTGAGAAGATTGAGGAGGATGTCCATCAGCAAGTTCAAACTTCAATGGCTCCAACCTTAGAGGTTGTAAATAAAATGCTTGAGTTCCTCATGGACTTTAAGAAAAGTCAAGCTCAGAACCCTCCTCCTCCACCACCTCCTTCTGCTTAGCCTTTATTTTTTTTACTGACAATGATGGTCCTCTCCTTTTTACCTTTTTGGCTGATGACAAAAATGGGGAGAAAGGAAAGAAAAGAGAATTATATATATAAAGTCTATTTTTTAAAAGCTCTTATGTGTTTGCACTTGCATATTCTTTTCTACTTGCTAAATTGCTCCGATATACTTATGTTTGCTTATTTACTTTGATATATGCTGCTCTGATACTTATGTTTATTCCCTTATATATATTGCATGCAGTTGATTTTCATATGCTTATTCTGCTTAAATTATTTAAATGCCTTGTCTTAGGGGGAGCCCTGCAAGCTCTCTTAGACTTTGTTTTTCAAATTTAATTAATTTTGCCATCATCAAAAAGGGGGAGATTATTGGAACCAAAGTGGTTTTGGATTTAATAATCTCTAAGTTTTGATGCTAACAAAATGATTAATTTTTCTTGGCAAAGTGTTAATTGAGATCTAACATGTGCTTTCAGTTATACAGGAACACTTTAATATAAGTAAAATAAACTTGGGATAAGTTTTCTTTGAAATATACGCGTCCACCCCTGTAGACGGGCTGCTCAAATACTTTGGTAAAGTTACTTTGTTATTTAATTTAGTAGACTGATTTTCTTGAGTAGACGAGGCTCTAAATATTTGCTAGATGAATACCTAAATAACTTGTTAGGTACATCAAGTCCAAAGACTTGATAAATAAGCGCGTCCATCTTGCCACGTAAGCAGACATAAGTATTTAGTAGAAGAAAATGAACTGAAACACAACGTAATCTAGTAGACGAGCTCTAACCGCCACGTCACTAGATGGAGATCTTTATAACTCATTAAGAAACAACAAATCTAAAGACTTGATATTAAAAAGGATATACACGTCATCAGGCGAGCTAAGTAAAATATATAACAGACTTGGACTCTCATATAACTAAGTAGACGAAGTTTCTTTTTAGACGAGGTCCATCTTTGAATGAATTAAATGCAATCCAAATATCTTAAATTTATTTCAAATGATTGATATTTATTTCATTAGAATATTTGTTCTTCACATTTGTTTTATCTGCTTTAAATGTTCACCTTGTTGTAAAAGAAGCATAGTACAATCAAGAAATGCAAAAACCAGAATCATACAATAAGATACTGCAAAACGATCTGTACGATGGCAACTTTATGACTGAAAAAGCAGGATTATACACAAAAAAGGAACAACAAGTGCTCAAGCTGCAATACTCAGAGGAGCGAACCTCCAATTTCATGCTACCTCAATAACCAAGAGTACCATTCAACATTGCCACAATCAAGCTATCAGTTACAACGGATATCATGTATTAAATGTTATCTCTAAACGGGATTATTCAAAGTAACCGTTGAAGAAATACAAGTGAAGAAAAAGGTCACTATAAATTGAAGACCTCAGATACTGAAGAATAATTATTGCCCGCACAATCTTGCTAGTTGAACTTTTGCCAATTGATAATCAGTCATTCTAATATTCTTTCAAGAGCAAGAGTCTGTATTCTTTAGTTTGAATATTGTTGTAATATTCAACTGATCTTAAACTGTCATACTCTCACACATAGTGAGTTAAGAAGATCAAACATTAAATCTCTTTGTTAACGTTAGAGCCTAAAGAGACATGGTAAGAAAGGAATACTTGTAGGCTGGAGAGGCGTTGAATACTTGGCTGTAATCTATTTGGAGAAATAGTGGATAAATCCTTCAAGTTGAAGGGACTGGACGTAGCTCTTGGTTGGAAGAGAGTGAACCAGGATAAAATCTCTTGCGTGAATCTTCTATCCCTAAACTCTTCAGTTTTATTTGCTTATACTAATTGTGGGGTTTTGATATTGCTTTTGTTAAAGTCTTTTAAAAAGGATCTTTGTCTTTGTGTGTGCTTCTGTTTCAAATCTCTTTGAGTGCAAAAATTGTTTTAAAGGTTGTTTTCGAAAATTATTAACAAACACAATTCAACCCCCTTTCTTATGTTTGCCCGTGTCAACTTCAGTTTGACTTGATACAGGTATGTATTCAGGCCTCCCTTCTATGATTGGTAGAAAGAAAAAAGCCACTTTTAATTATGTTAAGGAGAGGGTTTGGAGGAAAATTAATTCGTGGTGTGGTAGGACTTTATCTAGAGCTGGTAGAGAAGTCCTTGTTAAGAGTGTTGTTCAGGCAATTCCTACATACTGTATGAGTGTGTTTCTTTTACCTCACGCTATTTGTAATGACATTGAGAAAATGATGAATTCGTTCTGGTGGGGTACGAAAAAGGTAGCAATAAGGGGATAAATTGGATGAGGTGAGACAAAATGACTGTGAGTAAGGAGTTTGGTGGCCTTGGTTTTAGAAGCCTTTAATCTAGCAATGCTAGGGAAGCAAGATTAGAGAATTCTTTCCAACCCAGAAGCTATGATGTCAAAATTGGTCAAAGCTAAATATTTTCCTAGGAGTGGTTTCCTGGATTTGTCGCTTGGTCATAATCCAAGCTATTCTTGGCATAACATCTGGTCTTCCCGGGTCTTGTTGAAAGAGGGGTTGAGGTGGAAAATAGGTAATGGGAGCCTAATTAATCTTTGGTCTGAACCTTGGCTTGTTAAAGGCAAGAGAGTGTCTCACCCTAGCGTAAATCCTCAGGATCAACACCTTACTGTGAGCGACATTTTGATTTTAGGGACAAACTTTTGGGATTTGACTCGTGTCAACCAGCTTTTTCATGTTGAGGACGTCACATTCTTTGTACGCCTCTCATAGCAACTTCAAGGGGTGATACCAGAGTGTGGAAATTCACTTTAGATGGCCACTACACTGTCCGCTTGGGGTACAGGTTCTTGACTGACCAGTTTGTGTATAATGCAGGCCTTAGGGTGGAGGGTGATTGGAGGGGTTTGTGGAGCTTACAGGTTCCCCATAAAGTGAGATCTTTTATATGGAGAGCTTGTAGGGATGTTATTCCTACCTGGTCTAGGCTTCAAATGAAGGGAGTGGAGTGCCCTAGCCTTTGTGTGTTGTGTGGTAATGGCATTGAAAACTGTTGGCACTTGTTTCTTTCTTGCCTCAAGATTAAAGAGTGCTGGATGAGTGTTTCTCTTTGGTCTATCATTGATCCTTTACTTGATCAGTTAGAGAACTTTGCATCATTATTTTTCACTATGTGCAGCTAGTTAAATGATGATAATCGCAGGGTTTCAAAATGCGGTCCGCAACCGCTAATGCGGCCGCAATATTGCGGTTGCGGACCGCACCGCAACGGCATCGAGCCGCAATTGCGGTGGGAATCCAAATCACCCGTTACGGCAGCGTACGCGGGCGCAGAACGGCGCCGCAACGTAACGCCGTAACGGCCGCAACGGCCGCATCAGCCGCAACGGGGTTCCAAAAGCAAATAGAGCAAAAGCAAACAGAGCAGAGCTAAAAGCAAAGAGAGCCAAAACGAAAAAGGCCAAAACAGTTTCAATGGAATCAAATTCTCAGAATCAGAATCAGACAAAATCAATTCAAAATCTATTTGTACAGATTATATTCTCCTAACCTTTTGCCTTTATCTCCTTTTGCTTTATGCTTCTGCTGGTTCACTTCACTTCTTCACTCAGACTCTGTCTCATTCTTTCATCTGCTTCACTTCACTCGTATAGTATAACCTCTTCGATCATTCCTCAGTCTCACACTCCTCCAGTGGATCTGCATCTGCTCATCTGCTCAGGTAAGATCTTCATTTCCTCCTTTGCTCTGCCGTCGTCCTCCGGGTGTGGGGTTCAGTGGGTGAGTCCTTGAGACCGTGACCGTGAGTCCGTGACTGAGGAGGGCCGTGAGGTGGAGGCCCGAAACCGTGGGTCGTGAGGCGGAGCTTGAGACTGAGAGAGAGGGGAGGCTGATCCTGAGAGAGGGGGGAGGGGCCGAGGGTGGCCGCGATCTGGGTTTTGGCCGGTGGGTAGCCGCGATGCCGGACGAGTGACGGAGGAGGAGGGAGGGTAACCGAAGAGGGGTGAGTGGTGAGTGGTGACTGGTGAGTGCCGTGCCACCGTGGTGAGGGACGAGAAACAGAGGAGGGTTGCAGATCCATGCAGCTAGGGTTGCAGAAAAAGAAGAAAAAAAGAAAGACGAGAGGGGGGAAGAAGAAGAGGTGAGACGCGAGAGGCGTGACTCTGTGAGAGTGAGTGAGAGTATGAGAGACCGAGCCGAGACCGTGAGGGACGAGAGAGGTCATCGAGACTCGAGAGTCGAGAGGGACAGGGGAGGAACCGAGGAAGACCGAAGGGGGACAGGGGAAGAGGAAGAAATGGTGAGGACCGTGACTCCGTGAGGCGTGAGGTGAGGGACAGGGGAAGAAATGGTGAGGAACTGAGGACCGTGAAGCGTGAGGTGAGGGACAGCTGGACAGGGGAAGAAATGGTGAGGATTGAGGAACCGTGAGGGAAGAAACGAGAGTCAGAGAGAGAGGATAAGAAGAATCCAGAACCAATCTTATCCACTGTGTGTGCCGTGTGTGTGAGTTGGGTTGGGTTGGGTGGGGTGGGAGGACTGAATTGGGTGGGGGGAATTTTTTTTTAATTAAAAATTTTAGGTGGGAAATTAATTAAGATTTTTGAATAATATAGGAAAAATTTGAGAGATAAATAAAATATATATTGATATATTAATGTAATTACTGATTTAGTATATGTTTAGCTAGTATTTATTGTTCAAATTATATGCTAATAAATGATTTGTTGTATTAAATAATTTACTGTAATTATTAATTAGATTATCTGTGTTTTGCTAATTACTAGTTTATATAAAAGTTTTCTTTTTGAAGGCTAGTTTAGATTAAAGTTGTAAGTTTGGTTGAATTATTGATTGATGTTTATTGATAAATATTGAACAGGTTGTATAAAATTTACACAATGCCTCAAAGAGAAGAATTTCCTACACGGAGATTAGATGGTGCTCCGAGTGATGACATTGGATGGCATTTTGGAAACCCAGTAGCCGGAAGTCGTAACAATATCGAATGCAAACTTTGTCACAAGATAGTAAGAGGTGGCATTACAAGATTGAAACAACATATAGCACATATGAAAGGACAAGTGTCCATTTGTGCTAGAGTGAGCAAATTGGCTAGAGAAGGTATGATGAAGCTTCTTCTTGAAGGAAAAGCAAAGAAAAATGACTCCAAAAAAAGAAAAGAAGAATTTGAAGCACGTCTGAGAGGAGAAGATGAAGATGAAGCTGAAGATGTGGATCACCTTATTGATGAACGAATGAGGTTTGCTACGGAAAGCCTTAGATCACATCGCGAATGGGAAGACAGGCAACAATTTAGACAACAAACAGGAGGGCGTGGAAATATATATGAACAAGGTGGAAGCTCTCATGCGAGTGTTGGTGGGGGTGAAAGGCCTGAAGATATCACTCTAGAGTTGAGATCTACAAATATTGATCTTATGAGGAGCAAAAGCATGAAGCAACCAAAAATCAGTAAGGGTATCATGAAGACATTGAGGAGGAAGCTAGGAGAGGCAGTAAGCAAGTTTTTTTTTATTTATGAACGCTTACCTATGAATTTAGCTAACTCTCCTTGGTTGCATAATTTGATTGTTACAAATTCTTGAGGTAGGTAAAGGGGTTAAATGTCCAACCCCTTATGAAATCTCAGATGTATATTTAGAGAATGAATACGGGGAAATGAAGAAGTGGTTGAACGTATTGAGAGGTACATGGAAAGAAAAGGGGTGACAATAATGTGTGATGGTTGGACGGACGGTATCAACCATACTCATATTATGAATTTTTGGTGTATAGTAGTAAGGGGACAATTTTCTTGAAATCTATTGATGCTTCGATGTTATTAGTAGAAACACAGATTACTACTTTCAGTTATTAGATAAAGTTGTTGAAGAAGTGGGGAAGAGTTTGTTGTTCAAGTTGTTACTGAGATAATGAAGCAAAGACTGAAAGCGGTTGGTCGAAACCGATGGAGAAGCGGCCTCATTTGTATTGGGTTCCGCTTGTGCGGCTCATTGTTTAGATCTTTGCTTGGAGGATATAGGAAAAAGAAAAATGTACAGAAGTTATTAATCGATGCAAAGACTGTGACAAATTTTCTCTATAACCATATATGGACAATCGATCTCATGAAAAAATATCTTTGGAGGTAGAGAAATTGTCCGGATCCTGGTGTTACCCGATTTGCAACGCAGTTCCTACAACTTCAAGCAATTGTACAGCAAAAGCAAGGTCTGAGGAACATGTTCAACTCCGAAGAGTTTAGGCGATCTAAATTTGGTAAAGCGAGAAATGGACCGTCATATAAAGCAAGAACAATTGTTAATGACGGTGAATTCGGAGTAAGTCCCAAGACATATTGAAGGTGTTTGAGCCTTTAGTAAAAGTTTTGAGACTTGTTGATGGTGACGAGAAACCAACCATGGGTTTCATATATGAAGCCGTTGATAGAGCTAAACAAGCAATTAGACAAAATTCTCGTTATCATTCCAGATATAATGATTTAATAGACAAGCGATGGAGTTACATGCATTCCGATCTTCATTCTGCCGGTATGTTGATATAATTTATAAATTTATTTTTATCATGTAATTTTATACTTATACTTTCATCCATAATAATATGTTATCCTTTTTAGGTTATTTTCTTAATCCGCAATTTCAATACGGAGTTGAACATGGGGATGATGTCTATAAAAACCGTTTGAAGGAACAAATAGAGTCATCTTCAGAATAGAAAGAAACATTGATGATCGATTAAAGCTCCGAACCAGGTTAGTAATGAATATTTAAATTTTTAAACTTATAATTCATTATTTATCAAATGAAGATATTTACATATTGATATATTATGTTATATTTCACAGTTAGTACTTTTTAGAGATAAGGTTGAAACATTTGGTACTCCTCAAGCTCAAGCAGCTTGGTCTAAGAAGAATCCAGGTAAAATAATATTTTTTTATAAATCAATGAACTTTAACTTTATTTTTTAATATAATAACTAATAATTTGTTTACCTTTTGTTGCTCCTTTAAAAAGCTGAATGGTGGTCCTTTTTTGGTGTATGTGCTCCTGAGCTTAAACGTGTGGCTATAAAAGTTCTTAGCCAAACAACTTCAGCCACAAATTGTGAGAGAAATTGGAGCACATTTAGTTATATCCACACAAAGACAAGAAATAGATTGAAGTATAAAAAGCTGCAAAAGCTTGTCTTCACGCACTACAATATGAAATTGAAAATGAGGCATCAAATGAGAAAAAGTCAAGATGAAATTGAAGCAAGTTTTAATCCTATCAATCTTGATTATATATTTCAAGAAGATGCATTATCTCCATGGATTGAAGAGAGAGAAGATCCACTATTAGATGGAGTACAAAATGCAGAATGGTTGCCTCTAGTGGATACAGATGATGAAGATGTGGAAGTTGTTGATGATAATGATGATTCTAATGAAGATGGTGGTGGTTTAAGTCCACCAAGTAATAATAGTGGTGATGGGGGTGGTGATGTAGAAGCTGAAGAAGGTGGCGGTGATGATGATGGTGATGGTGATGATGATGGGCAATTTCAAAATGGTCCATCTCAAGATTCACCATATAATAGGCGTTATAGGAGCTTGACTGATATGGCTCCTTCTGGTAGTTCATTACCCGAGAGCAGCAGAGGTGGGTCACATTCGAGGAGAGGAAAAAGAACATAATTTTCCACTTGAAGATTCTTCCTCTTCTAGTATTGCACAAAGTTTTAGTGACTTTGGTATTGATGATTCTTCTCAGAGTAGTCAACAACCTCATCCACCTTATTATCAATATCCTTATTTCAACACATATAACACATACGCAAGTGATCAAGCTCCCTCATACTACCAACCATCAATGAATTATCAAGATCCTTATCATCAGCAATCAAGTGGTGGATTTTTTGATTATGTCTTTGGACAAGGAGCTACAGAAGATGATAGTCAAAGTGAGAATAGAGGTTATGAACCACCACGTCATTCCACCATGTGGTAGCAATTATCAAGTAAGTTCAATTTTTATTATCTTTGATTCATATATTTGTTAATTATTATTATTATTATTTTAAATTTATTAATTTATTTACTTTTTATCTTTCTTTTTTTTGTAGTGAAGACGTGTCTCTAAGTGGTGACAATGTGACATTATTTTAGAATCACAATTGCAGCTGGGTGTATGTATTCCTATATGTGACACTAATATCTTTTTATTTGTGATTCATACATATTTATGCACTATTAAGTTTCTGACCTTCTTACTTCTTTGTAATTTTGTACTTATATATGCTTAAAAGTTTTATTTATAATTTATTTTCACTAAATTAAGTTTAAATTATTCATAAACATAATACAATGTATTAAAAATGAATAGAAATTTGTGCAACATCATTAATAAAAGATATATAAAGAATTACAAAAAAAAATTGATTTATTTTCAATTTGTGAATTTTTCAAATCGTTTCACGCCGCAGCGGCCGCATTACGCATCGCAGCGGCCGCAATGACCGCAACCGCCGCGACCGCAACCGCAATTTAAAACCCTGGATAATCGTTGCCTTTTTGCTATGGTTATGTGGAGTATTTGGAAATGCAGAAATGATAAACGGTGGCAGGATATTGATACCGGTCCCATGCAGATTATCCATCGTGCGAAGGAGACGCTGCAAGGGTGGAAGCTTACCTAAAAAAGAAGAGATCTGGTTGCTGGTGTGTCTATAGCCGAAGCAGGGAGTTCCTGGGTTGCTCCTCCGTTGGGTGTGGTGAAATGCAATGTAGATGCAAGCTTCTTCAAGCAAGAATCCATGACTGGCGTTGGCATGTGCATAAGAGACCACTTGGGACAGTTTATTCAAGCAAGAACTGCTTGGACTGCTCCTTTGCTCAGTGTGCGTGAAGGAGAGGCCTTGGGCTTGTTCCAAGCCATTCAGTTGGTTGCCAACTTATGTTATGATGCTGTGATTTTTGAGAAGGACAGCAAATAGGATGTGGAGGAGATTCACAAGGATATATCAAACATTACTGAATTTGGTTCTATGGTAACTGACTGCAAACAGTTACTTTCGAGTCGTCCAAACTTTGAAGTCAAGTTTTCTAGGAGCGAAGCCAACCTAGTCGTTCATAGGGTGTGTTTGGGTAAACAACTTAATTAAGAGCTTATCACATAAGACCTTATCGCATGAGAGCTTATGCCATAAGCGCTTGAAGAAAGAAAAAGAAAGAAAGGGGCATGAGATGATTCGAATGGTGAAAAATACGGAGATGGTGTTTAGTGCATGAGCTCTTATGATAATTCCATAAGCTTCTCCCAGTGACTTATGAAAATAAGTCAAAAACTCCTTATGAGGTGGCATAAGTTATTTTTATAAACTCTGCCAAACACACTGTATATGAGCTTATGTCATCAGATAAGTCAAAAGGAGCTTAAATAAGCTCTTCCAAACGCCACCATAATCTTGTTAGGGAGTCTTTTTTAATGCTAGTCCCTCTTTTTATCTTTCAATTCCCAGTTGTATTGGACCTATGATTATGAATGAAATGCATTAATTTTGTTTCCTTCAAAAAAACAACAACTATTAATTGAATTAAAATTTTAAAAGTATATACTAAAATAGAAAATAATTAAATTTGAAAAGAATATGTGAATACTAAAATTTAAAATTGAATACTAAAAATAGAAATTAAGAATGACATCTTTCATTTTATAAAAAAGAACAGACAAAGAGATTTTAACACACTTATATATAATTGTATGCTCTAATTTAATATGTAGTGTAGATATTTTTATTTTATCAATCTTTATCATAAAAATAAAAAATAATTAATTGGAAATAAGTTAATTTTTTTATCAAATTTGATGGTAATAATAACTATTAATTAATATATTTGAAAATATATTCTAAAAAATAAAAAATTAAATAAAATAAATGATATGTGAATTTTGTATTAATAACTATTAATTCATATATATTTGAAATATATTTAAATAATAGAAAACTAAAAAATTGTTTAATGTAAATGATGTGGCTCTTCGATGAGAAGAAATGTTGTAGATGATTACTCATGTTTAAGAATGCTCGAGTTTAAGAATGAGTTCTCTAATTTAATATACAATGGGGCTGACTAGTAGTGAACAAGTAGTAGACATTAATACTAATATGTGGTTGGTCTTAGTGTTAACGAGCTTGAGACTCTTAAGCAAGTGGTCTGGAGTTCGATCCCTGACTCTTGTGTATTGAAAAAATTTGATTGGGAGATGTCAGCCAGAGATAAGTCTTTGTAATTACGAGCGGAGGATATCCTGGGCAACCAAAAAAAAGTAGTAGACATTAATAAAGAAAATCTTAATCTAGAAATTAGTATTAAACAATTATTTTATAATCTTCAAATTAATATATGTAATTAAAAATATTTGTCCTAAAAAGAAAAAATGAATGTAGTAATTATTGTACTTAATTGAAAAAAATATACTAATTAATTGTAATGATAGTAAAAAAAATTATCTTTTCTTATAAAAACATGGGCAAAGGTTCACAAACTCTAAGTAAAACCTATTGGGCCCGGTATCAAATGAACTCAACCAAAGAATCCAAGCTACGAACATGTCTGCCACAAAACATAGAAAACACAAAGATGGACATCAAACAGGTATAGTGTGAGCCCGTGACTAAGGTCCTATTAGAAATGGGGTTGGGTCCAATTAGATCACCAACAACAAAGCATCACCGTCCACAATAAAGAGAGAGAATTTGTAAAAATAAATAAAAACATAAAACGGCTTAAAACAAAAATAAAGATAGAGAAAGTGGTTGTGGGCTGGCGATGGAAACCGAGAGGCCCATGACCTTCGAATCCTAATAAAAAAATTGGTTGAGAGAGGGTACTTTCCTTACGTGCTTTTAAGAATTCGACGGAAATTAGTGACACTATTAATAATCGTGGAAACACTTTTTTTTTTAACAGATCATCGTGGAAACCTAACACTTACCAAAAATACTAATGTTAACCAGTACACTTGGTATATTGGTTAAGAAATCAAGAATAGAAAAATATATTGAAAGTTATTGTATTTAAAATCTTGAACAGTGATATAATTATATTTCTTATAAAAACTTTTTGATTTAAGAATCCTTAATCAGTTAGGGCATTGGTTAGCATGAACAAAAAAAAAAGTTCTTGCAATAAGGCCAATCCACAAGTGAGACATATTCCTTCCGGTCCATATTATAAGGAAAAAATTAATAAAACATATGTATTAAAGTGATTAATTAATCTTATTGAATCTTGTAAAAAATTAAATTTATTATCTAAATTATCCTTCATATAAAACTCCAATATTCATTAAATAAATTATTGAAATTTATATTAAAGAAAAGATATTTTAAAAATAATATTATTAAATAAATCATTGAAAAATAAAATTTGAGTTATATATTAGAAATAAAAATATTGACTCTTTTGCTTATATATTTGACCGGGAGTAACAACCTTTGTGTGATTTGCCAAACATAGAAGGAGAGACACACAACACAAACTCATCACTCTTTAGCTATAAATCAAACTATCTTCCTTAATTTCTCCGCCCATTTTCCCTTATATAAATAAATACCCACCATTTTTCTTTGCTGCCACTCTTAATTTTCATTGCATTGTTCTTGTGTGATCCAATGGCGACCCTTTTCCAGGGAGTGGGAGCTGTCACCCCTTTCTCTGCCAAGAACTCCTTTGACTCCAACCACTTCCTCCTTCCATCTCGTAGATCCCTCTCAGGTTTGCTTCTTCAAATTTCTGTCATTTATTTATGCACCTAAAGGTTGCTTTTTTCATTTTGATTCAATATATTATGTAATTTATCACTATTGGGGTGAGTTTATTTTGGATTACTAGTTTTTGAATCATTGATTGGTCTTTCATGTAAATTAATGAATGGGGTTCTTCTGTATTATGGGAAACTAAACCTGAATATTAGGGAAATTGGGATTTTGATTTCAAATTCTGTTGTTTATTCTTTTGATTAAGTACTTTCCTTTTCGAGGGCTAGTATTATTATTGAGTCTAAGTGCTGTTTCTTTTATTTTGTGTGCTTGCTTTTCAGAGAGGAAAGCTAGCATTTTTGTTGTCAGATCTGATGCTAGGTTGAGCCAAGCACTGAACACAGGAGCTCGTAAGCATGAATTGTTGATTACTAATGCCGTTGCTGTAAGTTACCTCACTCTCATTCTATTTCCATTCAGTTTTTTTGCTGGTTGATTTAAGAGCAATGGGGTAAGGTTTACATGGTGTCATCAAGTTTGTAAATTGTGTTTGTTTGTTTGTTTGTTTTTAGACCAAGGGAAACAGTTCTGCTGCTTCTACATCTTCAAAACCTGGGTATGTCACTTTCAGCAATCACCTGCTTGTTGTCAATAAAAAAGAGATTTAATATTCTACATTAATTATGTGACGAATGTCTTTGTAAATTGTGAGATGGTAGTCTCTGTTCTAGTTTTCTTGCTAAGTTTACATTTAAAAGTCATCGAATATGGTTTTGGATATAAACACTTGGTTTATGCTTGGTTGGAGTAGAAATGGCAGTGCATTTGAATTTTGAACACAGTTGAATCTAAATACACCATCGAGTATAAGATGGTAGGAAGCAACTAAAGCGATATAATCTGACAAGAGTAATAGGATAGATTGAAGTGAAACAATAAAAGGAGGGGTTCTAGGGTTTAGAATTATCTCAAACCCATTTTCTACTTTCTTTATGTCCACTTGCTCATATTCACTCCAATTATGCATAGCTTTAGATAGTGTTTGGTATAGGTTAAAATGCAAGCATTGAAAAGAAGGGAAAGAAGAAACAGTGAAACTTTGTGCCTTTCACGTAATTAATTTTATAGCCTTTCAGAATAAAGGGATTGAAGGCCAAAAGAACCTCAACTTGGTGCCTTTTGCAACAAAAAGGACTGTCACCTAGGCACCAAAGGCAGAGCCTGAGTGATCATATTTATATAGGGTCTCTATTTTCCCTTCTCTGTCTCAATTATTTTTAAAACATATAATTTTTCCTTCTGGGGTAGCTTTGGGGCCTTTGGAGCCTGAGTCATCACCTGCACTATTTAAATAGTTGAATATAGAGAGCCACAAGTAAAAATGAGCTTAACTTACGTGCTTAATGATCATATTTATATTTCCTTCTGTGTCTCAATTATTTTAAAATAAATAAATTTTCTGTGAAACTTGAAATGGGTGCTAGATACACACCCTTGTGGCTATGTGTTCAAACTTCTAGAATGTTCTGCTCTCTTGCAATCCATGAATATGTACAAGCTTCATAAAAGTTGTCAACTTTTTGATACACTCAAACAACAAATGATGACCAAGCCCTTAGAGTTACTTAATTTTATGGTGTTGTTATTTGGCTTTATAGTTGATCATGAAGCACTTAAAACGGTGTCGGAAGCCGCAAGAAGTAGTTGATCCTGGTTGAGTTTAATGCACAATAACTTTCAGTATTTTATTTTTTCTTTGGGTCTGATGGAATGCGGAGTAACAAAAAAAAAAAAAAGAATAAGGGTGGAGCCCATGATGAAGGTTGAAAACTCTTAGAGACGTTTTTGTGACACTAATTCAGAACAATAGTCAATCCATTGGTTGAACTTGCTAAAAGCATGCATTGGCATGTTTTATAAGTCTCTCTTATAAGTTATTTGGCTGTACTGGTTTTAGAGTTATGACCAATAACAATAGAATTCACCAGATATGTATTTTATTTGTAGGCATGAACTTCTCCTTTTTGAAGCCCTACGTGAAGGTTTGGAAGAAGAAATGGACAGGGATCCTCGTGTATGTGTCATGGGTGAAGATGTAGGTCATTATGGAGGATCTTACAAGGTGACTAAAGGTCTGGCCACAAAGTTTGGGGATCTCAGAGTTCTGGACACTCCCATTGCCGAGAACTCCTTCACAGGCATGGGCATCGGAGCTGCCATGACTGGTCTGAGGCCAATTGTTGAGGGCATGAACATGGGATTTTTACTCCTGGCATTTAACCAAATTTCTAACAATTGTGGCATGCTCCATTACACATCCGGAGGGCAGTTTAAAATACCAATTGTTATTCGTGGACCTGGTGGAGTTGGGCGGCAACTTGGAGCAGAGCACTCACAGCGACTAGAGTCATATTTTCAGTCAATCCCTGGAATCCAGATGGTGGCTTGCTCAACCCCTTACAATGCCAAGGGCTTGATGAAAGCTGCAATCCGTAGCGAAAACCCTGTGATACTTTTTGAGCATGTTTTGCTATATAACCTCAAGGAGAGAATTCCAGATGAAGAGTATGTATTGTCACTTGAAGAAGCTGAGATGGTTAGGCCTGGGGAACATGTCACAATATTGACATATTCCAGGATGAGGTATCATGTCATGCAAGCTGCCAAGACATTGGTGAACAAGGGGTATGATCCTGAAGTAATTGACATCAGGTCTTTGAAACCATTTGATCTTTATACAATTGGGAATTCAGTGAAGAAAACACACCGTGTGCTAATCGTGGAAGAGTGCATGAGGACAGGTGGGATTGGTGCTAGCTTGACAGCTGCTGTTACCGAAAACTTCAACGACTATTTAGATGCTCCTATTGTATGTTTATCCTCGCAGGATGTGCCAACCCCGTATGCCGCAACATTGGAGGAAGTGACAGTGGTTCAACCTGCTCAGATTGTGACAGCAGTTGAGCAGCTTTGCCAGTGATTGCTACAATAACGTGTGCAATTAGGATATTTGGTGAAGCTATTGTCCTTGTTAAATTAAGCTAGAACATTCATTGTGATTCTCTCTTTTTCTTCCTTTTCTTTCACTTCTGAATCCCCATAAATTAAAATTGTTATTTAATTTCTTACATCCTATACTATTTTTCTAAAGAATATTGAGAACTGTTAATTCAATACTAGTTGTTCTCACTTAGTACATCTGCATGTGTAAGATTCTGGTAACCCCTCTAGCTAGGGAGGTACTTGTAATCAATGCTGAAGCCAGCAAACGCATGTTATAGGCCTAGTTCTTTTTGAATTCACTTGTATTCTAAGTAGTTTGTTTCACGAATTTTGAAATATGTTATATTCCAAGTGTTATACTGATTCTGAGTGCTTTTGTATTCTATTCAAAGATCTTGTGTCTGTTTTTTAACTTTTATGTGTTTTAGCTCTGTGATCGAGCTACTGCTTAATATTCACCAGCACAAACATGATCAAGCTGCTGAAAATTTTGCATTTCACTTGATATCTTTATATGTTTATTATCTTAATGGTGGCCATAGAGGAATTTCACTAGTTGCTATTTATTCTTGAAAATTTTCCACCATATCCTAAAAAATACTGTTTATTCTAACTTAGCTTTTCAACGAGTATGTATGAAAATCTGACAACATCAAGTTTCAATTTCATAGCTCAATGTTTCCCACAAATGCCAAAATAAAACAAACGTTGAAGAAAAAGATGTTTGTGAGAATTAAAGGAATTGATTAGGTAGTCTCATTGCAATGATCATTACTCCTGACAGTTAAGGTTAGGGCTTGTTTGTGAGTTTGGTAGAGGAAGGGAGGGGAAGGCTTTGGGAAAAAGAAAGGGGGAAAGGGATGAGGAAAAATACACCTCCAAAACCCTCCAAATTTTTTCTCTAGTTTATTTTTTTAGTTCCCCCAAATTGGAGGATTTTGATTCTTTTGTTATAAAATAAACCTCATGAAAGATGGAGGAGTATTCTTCCCTTCTCCTATCCCTTTCCCCCTTCTTCCTCCCAAAGCCTTCCCCTCCCTTCCCCTCCAAAACTTACAAACAAAGCCTTAGGGATCAAATGGCCATTACCAGGTAGTCTGAAAACCCATTTCAGTATATATATGATTGAGTAGAATGCTGTTGGACTTCACACCTCTAAACCAGGAATGTTACTTATGATAAAGTGGATGATGAATTGTGAGAGCCATTAGTGATGAGGGAAGGTGGCCAAGTCAATTCTATAAAATGGAACCATACTAATAATAATGAGTCAATCTTCAATGCTTTTACTTTTTCTTTCCTTTCGTAGTGCAAAATAGGGATACAAAATATGAAAACCAGTTCTAAGAAATCACCCAAAGGTAAAAGACTAAAAGTAGGTAAGAGTATATTTTGGTAAACGGCTTATTTGTATGTGCCAAGAAATTATTATTTAACTGAAAGTTGGCCCAACTCTCATAAGATTTTGTTTCCAATTTATTAACATTTGACTTGTTGCAGAATTAATTGAATGGCAGCTCATTAAATTTGAATAATTTCATGAAACAAACCAAACTGTTATAAAAACATAGATGCCCCGGTGAAACCAGATCATGTCAATTTTTTTTTTTTGGGTCCTCCCTGGAACGAGTACCACAACAATGAGGACTGTGGCATATTCATTGATTCATCAGGCCAGGTGAGGTCGAGCCCAAAAGTTCCAAGTCCATATTTAGTTTCATTCTAGGCCATCTGGTCCTAACATTTATCTTGGGCTTATGGCCTTTGTGGGCATGGACATAGATGATAGATGTACTTACTACTTAATTGCTGAGAAGATTGTGTTCGTGACTTGCGAAAACAAGAGATTGTCTGACCTTATCCATGGCCGACTCGGAGAGAGAGAATGGAAAGGAAATCTGCATGGCGAGGATGTATCCAATTTTGGCTCAAACATTTTATGATGTGGCTATGGCCACACGTGCTTCCAATGAGAAGCGAACCCTTTCACATACCCCACTGGTAAAGTTTACCACTTAGATTGCAAACTGAGTAACAGATCATGATTATTATTGTTGTTGTTATTTGGTTTTCAATGTATCTCACACTATTTAAGTAAATGATTTAATTATAATGTATTGTCAGTCTAAAGGTTTTTTTTAATACTATTAATCAATTATACATTAATATATTGTTGAAAATATTTAAGTCTAATCATATAATAATTATCTGAAAACATTAATATAATGTATTGTCACGTATGATGTCAAAAAATCTGTGTCAAATTAGCAGCACTCCTTAAAAAAAAGCATTTTGTGTGACTGCACAATAATATAGCAACTAAGTTGGTGAAGTTTAACATCCAGCCACTTGAGTCCAATTGAGAGGGATTTTTTTTAAAGATACTCAGAGAAGGCAAATAAATTATTGTAAAGAAACAAAAAAAAAAAGATGGAATATTGCTGATTAATATATTTCATTTTTATTTGAATACCAATAAACTGAATTCCAACATGAATGGAGGAAGAGAAAATGTTGAGAATTCTTTTTATCCCTATATATGAAGAGAACATTTCTATATAATATATTGCAGCAAAACCTGAGTCTGACTCCAGGTCATATACCTAGACATGCTTAAACATGTCCTTGTAGATTTTGTAAGTGGTCATGTATGTGGTCTAAAATAATTGGAGGATTGTTGGTTTTTTTTATAACATTTGGGGTCCAAAGGTAATAAATATGCCTGGCAGAACAGTGTCATTGGGGCCATGTAATTGGCTCAAATTGTTAGTTAATATCTCCAAGCCAACATGGCTACCCTTTTCCAATTTTTTGGGTAATGTTTTCAGCTAAATGGGCACTTAAATCCACCCATGTGGAAAAATGAAGGAATAATATCATAAAGTGATTGAGTTGCCAGTACATCTTTAGATTTGATTTGCCCTTTTGACAACTTTTCATATATATATTGATGAAGAATCAATTGGCAATTGTGTTTCATTCTTAGCCACTAATATAGTTTAATAGATAAAATGTCTTCCACATTGTATGACGGAGTAGACTACCAGTAGAGGTGTCAAAACGATTTGGTCCACTCATTTCATTCTAAGGTTTCGGGCCTTGGGTTGGGGCAAAAATCAAACCAAGCATTTTTTTCTAGTCCAGCCCAATCCTATGTGGGCTGCGGGCCAAACGGGCTGGCCCATGGGCCGATAATGTTTTTTTAAAATTATTTTTATTGTTTTTAAAAATTCATTTTATTAACTAGAAAATTTCATTACCATTCCATTCATATGGTTATGACTTATGAATTAACATAGGAAATGTACCATAGTTATAATAAATGTCCATCGTCATAAAAAAAATACAGATAATCCTTCCTAAATCAGGAAATCTACGGCTATTATCCCTTCAATAATCTAAAACATCTAAATCCTTGTGACCCACAAGTTTTGATTCTTCCAAGTAGAGGTCAAGTTCAGATTTTCCATTCAACAAAGTTTCTTTACTCTCTTCTGCTTCAAATTCCTATCAAATAATTACTAAAAGAATAAAACAAGTAATCAAAATTGAAATAGTTAAGATGGCATCAAGAACATAATACAAGGGCATTAAGCAAAAGAGAGTTGAAAGATGAAAGAACCTATGAATAATTACATACAATAAATGAAAGATGAATAAGTTTGTTGAAGTATAATAACTTACATCATAGTCTGTTGGTAATGTTGAAATACTTGTCCCTTCTTGATAAGTTTGAGTGGAAGTACTTGCATCCATCATAGAAGTATGAACTTCCACATTGTTGGCACAATGATTAAAAAGTTCATACAAAGCATTCTTCACAACACTCAACTTCTCGTCAACCAAGAGCTTGTTGGAATAAAGTTTAGAGTAAGCAAATTTAAGCATTCACAACTTCAACCTAGGATCAAGAACACATCCAAAGCGAGAATTGTGCTACACCCATTCCAATACTTATCAAACTTTTCCATCATTCTTAAAGCTATATCACTAATCACATAATCTTGACTTGATCTACTATTTTTCAATAGAACCTCAATCTTCCATATTTGCATGAAATACAAATTGGATGTAGGATATTTAGAACCGGAAAACATTTTGGTGATTTCATAAAAATGCTCAAAAAATTCATAAATCTTTTTTCCTCTTTTACAATCTTCATTTTAACTTTCAAAATGTTTATTTGTTTTTGGTATTTAATTTTTTTTTGTTAAAAAATCTGAAGCAATTCGGGCCAGCGGGCCGGCCTGGCCCGTTTCGGGCTAGATAATGATGGGTCAACAGTTTTTCGGGCCGGACCGGGCCAAAATTTAACTGGGCTCTATTTTTTGTAACCCAGCCCGTCATTTATATCGGGCTAAACGGGATGGCCCGTCGGGTCGGGTCCATTTTGACAGCTCTAACTACCAGTCAACGTGAGCTCTAAGGTGATGCTATGGTTCACATCTCTCGTGGGCATGTAACAAATCAAAATACTTATTAATAACAAGAAATCAGTCAGACAATAAAAATTATACAAATAAGAAATAATGTGTATGCATACTTTTTTTTTTAAAGGCAAGGTAACCCATGTCACCAATAATGTGTATGCATAATGTATGTAGTACCATTCTTTAAAATATAGCGCGATTTTGTTATTGAATATGAGTAACCAATATATGGAACTAATGTTCAATATAATAATGGATCTATAAGTTATAATTAGCAGAAGACAATGATATCATGAAGGTTCCCAATTTCCCATCTTTGAATTAAGGTTCAATCTAGCAACTTGGATTACAAATTTATACACCTTATATATGTTCCTAAACCATGGTTTTTTGTGTTAGAGTGACTTTTATATGAAATTTTTCAGAGTTCTCCAATTGGCATTTTCTTTTTGTTTAAAAGCATTTGCACAGCTAGGATAAATTGAAGTAAAATATATACAATGTGATATGGAATCTATCAGTAGGTACAAAATATTAAATACTCAAACAAAAGGGGATCAAATATCATATAATTTTCAAGGATCCAAACATACCTCATGATGTTTAGGTCCATGACTACTCTAAGCACCTTATTAAACGAGTAAGCTTAGCATTTATTCAGTTGCATGCAGAATGACATGTTGGAGCTGGCAGCAACAGGATTTTGACCTTGATATTTATGGTTCTACTTTTCCCTACTTTGTCTTGAAGCCAAGGGAGGTTCCCTACTTTCTCCTTAAACACTCTTCTACCATTTAATTCTCTTCTCTCTCCCCTCTACTACTACTAGTGTATCCCTTTGAATTGATCCCCTCTTATCATTTTTACCTCTCTCAACTTTTGTCTTGATTCCACCTCACTATATATTTGTTTCTTACCCCAGTTTGAACCACAGGACATTACCATCTTCAGCTTGAAATTGTGCAAGTCATTGATCAAAGACCAAAATAAATAAAAAGATTCAAAGTATATATATATTTACTTTATTAAATTTGTTTGTTTGCATTCAAATATATTATTATTCTTATGACTCAACGATATTTAAGGCTACCTTAGATTAAAATAGGCTTACACCCTGCTCAATTTGAATTTCTTCTCACTATAAGTTAAAGAAATATATTTATCTTCTTTGTAATCATGAGAGTTTAGACATGAAGCATGATTAGTCAAGTGCAACTCTTCAATTCACTACATACAATGTATCTTGCTGATCATGACTATATGAAGCTACAATGAATTGTTTTTCACGTGCCTTCTATTAGCAAGGGTAATCCTGCACAAGCTAGTTGATTTGTAAAGTAAAAGCATGATGGATTACTAGAATTCTTCTATCAAGTAGCTTTTATTTTATTTTTCTTAAATTAACTGCTTCCAGCAGAAAATCCCTTCAGATATGATTTGTCTCCTTTCTTGTCCTTGTATGGCTCTAAAGTTCATTAGCCGTCATGTGGAAAACATGTGCTTCCAACATTCATGTTCTTGATTTATAAAAAGTAATGTATCAAGATATTCTTCTTATGTGTCATTTCAAGTAATGGTTTTACATTGTTTTATTCATGCCCATTTCTCAAGTAATTCTGTCACTTTCAGAGCATAAAGCAATGCAATTTGATCTTTTCACTTAGAGAGAATTAGAGTGTGTTAAACACGTTTAAATGGGATGCAAAAGAAAATGCTATATTAAGAGCTCATTACTTGCTTGCTGGATACTATTTATCTTGATCTAATCAATAGTATAGCAAAGAACAAAAGCAAGACATATTTGCATTGGTTCTCTTACTTTTATGTGATTAATTCAGTCTATATATGAGTAAATCAGTTATTGTAGAAAAAATATGTAATCCAATCTAACAAATTGTTATATATTGACAGCTTCTGGTGCTTGTTTCTTTCTCTGAGGCAAAATTAGCAAAAAGTTGATAAATGCCTCTATCAATCTATTGAAGCATCAGTGACATTAAATCACTTGAAACATGCTTCAGACAGCTCTCAAAAGTGTTGTTGCTGTGCATGTGTGGGGCTCATAAATGCACATGTGCAACTAGATTCCTTAGCAAGTGGCATGGAACGTATAGCCTCCTGTAGCTATGGCTTTTTAATTTGTAAGTTTTTCAATATGCTAGATCTGAATTAAAGACAGTGCTTCTTATGTGCATGAAGATATCAACAACTTACATAACATGCTTAGTTACTCTTGTTGAGTTAATAGGTATGAAGCACTGCCACTTCAAAATAGTTGTCATGTCTATCACATACACATTTGTATGATACATTTTACAGACACTTTTGGATACTTCAAACTGAATTCTACAACTTATTATATTTACCTTTTGAACTTTTATACTATTTATAGATGGAAAAATGCCACAATAATTTGATAAATGTTAGTATTTTATTATGTTTACAGTGACTCAGTCACTCATGTTAACATTTAAAAGATTATTCCTCTCTTTTAATTTAAGATTTGTTCTATTATATTAAACTTCTATTAGTTTTATATCTTGTATCATAGCTGTAGCATGTCGTATTTTTAACATTTGCCATATCCCTATATTTGTAGTTATATGTGTCCCATGTTGTATCCCAGATCCCTTGATTAAAAGCTTTCTTGTTGAAATGCAGCTTTGTCTATGGTTAAGATGACAGTTAATACATGTAGGATCAAGTGCCTGCCATTATATCAAAACAAGTATTTAGTGAAGTTTGTTCTTTTGTTTCTTAGAGTCACGTCAAGCACCATATAAGAATGCTCCCACAATAAAGGTCATGAGAAAATATGGTAAGCTTAAAAGTCTAAAAGATGATGCTAGGCTGATTAGGCCAACAACATTACAGAGAATGACCCACAGATTTTGCTGCCTAACTTTGCACCGAAATCCCATGTGGAAGACTCAGGAATCATATGGCAAGTTGCCTTTTGATATATGGATAATTAAATATGATATAATATATTCTGTTCATGGTTGCACTACAATGTGTTACTTAAATTCCCTTTGTCTTTGGTAGTCCTTCTTTGTAACAGTCTAACAGAATCTGCTTATTAGGTTCTTAAATTCATTTGTCATAAAAAATACTGAGTGTCTAATTTGTGTCTGATATAATATCACTCTAATTTTTTTTTTTTTTTTTGAAAGCTTGGGTTATAATATTTATTTAGTGCCAATATACAGGTGGGAACAATTTAGTGTGTTTTTCCGGGTAGACAAAGGTTGCTCCTTGGGACCATTACATGGTGTGTGTTCACCACATGGGAAGCTGCATCATGAAAGGAACCTGCGACCATCTTTTGATAGTTGTTGGTATCTATTTTTTCTTTTGATAGTTGTTAGTCTTTCCGGCGGGGCAGAGCCCAATAAAGAGAGAAAGATAAATTGAGAAGAAATTGGAAATCTAAAAACTGATAGAATGAGAAGTTGTGTTTACAATGAAGGCTAAGATACACTTATATAGTAATCCTAATCAAGCTAACTAATCATAACAAGATAACTAATATCTAAACTAACTTATAACTAACTAACAATCTCAAGTTATCTCTAACACCCAGTGAAGGACCAAAATATTTAGGCACCTTCAATTGAAATCACTGTACTTATCATTTATTAGTTTTTTGGTTTAACACAGTTGGGTGTTTGTTCTGAACACAACCGAAAATATGAAGATTTAGTTAAAACTAGCTCGATTCAGTTTGTAGACTAGGTTCCTTGTCGCATAATCTCAATGGATGTTGGATTTGACTCGAAATTCTAAATTTAGTGTGTGTAATTGATAGTTTTGTATTTCACGGAGGATGCTAATCAGTGTCTGCTGTCTACAGATTAAGGAATAAAAAAAGATACTCCCACCAATCTACAATATAATAAATAAATATATGGTTCCTTTTTTTCCCTCCAAAATATAAGAAACATGCATCAATTTTCATACATATTAAATGCTAATTTTCAATATTGCCCTTATTAATTACTGTCATTAATTATAGGCCATCAGAATATTAACTAAAATTAGAAGGGATGTTTTTGAAAATTTATATGAGTATTAATTACAATTAAGTCATTCCAATATATTTCCTTGGGGTTCTTTGTTGGGGGCCTTTACCGGCTGCTCGGGTTGGGTTCTTTCTCTATCTCCGTTCTGGTTCTTTTGGGTTCCGTAGTAAATGAGTTCGAGTACCCCAAATACTCGTATTAATAATATTTTACTTATAAAAAAAAAATTCTTGGTCTATATGTTTTAGGCTTTTATTTCTTATATTGTGGATCGGAGGTAATAATGTGAACAAATTATGTATTTATCATATTGAAAAATGTTACAACTAATACATACTTTTCTTTTATTAATTTCTTACTCCTAGGGTGCCTAAAATTTTTGGGGCCGTAGACAAAACTGTTAGAGATACTTAATAAAATTTAAATTATTAATCCTCATATTATTCTTTTGATCTTTTGAGCTGCGAAATTATTTATGAAAGATTTGTAGTCAAATAATTTTATCATTTCACTCTCAATAGATAATATGACTAATTCATTCAAACTTTCTAATAACATTAATGATCTAAGATAGGATTTAAACAATTTTAATTTTAAAAAACTTATTTCAATAGTATCAATTATTAAATATATTGGTCACATTTAGAGAAATCAAATCTTTAGATATAATTTAATATTCTAATACATTTTTTTTGTTGCAATTCATCCTCATCTAAAATTAATACAATTGGAAATCGCTGCAATTTACCATTTGCTCTGTAATGTGTGCGCATGGTGGGAAGTCAGATACTGGAATGAAGAATCGATTAATCAAATTCCTTTCTATATTAGAATTTTTTTTGGACAGCCCCTTTCTATACCGTCATTGGACTTTGTTTCATCATGTATCCAAATTATTGAGCTTTGCTTCAGTCCCAATATTGCTTATTGGCTTCTATATATTTTTCTATCCATTAAATTACCAATGGTCAATGGGGGGGAAGAAGTAGGAGTGTAATCGGGTCGGTTCGGATCAGGTTTGAGGGGTTTCATCATCCGAATCGATCAAATTTGATCGGTTCGGATTTATCCAATTTTTAACTACGGATCCGAACCGAACCAATCACAATCGGATCGGATCGGTTCGGATCATCGGGTTACCTATTAATTTTTTATTTTTTATTTACACTTAAAAGAATAATAAAAAATTAGAAAAATAAAATAAAATATACATATTTAATTTTAATTATATTAAATATCTATATAATAATATATTAATATTATATAAAATAATTTAAAAATAAATTTTATAGGGTTCGGATTGGATCAGATTAGATTTCTCGGATCCGAACCCATATTGTTCGGGTTGACATTTTGGAATCCGATCCGATGATCCGAACCAATCCACCAAAATCGGTTCGGATCGGTTCAGATCCGCCGGGTTCACGGATCGGATCGAATCCGCTTACATCCCTAGGAAGAAGGTGGAGCCTTAGGCAACAACCTTAGTTGCCTTACCACCCCAGTAACATTGACTTAGGGTTCGTTTGTTTTAAATTTTAATAGAATTGATTTTTAAATGACTGATTTTTTTTAAAAAAAATCAAGATTAAAAAGATTTATTTGTATTGGATCCTACACATATAATCAATTATTTTCAATGAAAAATATAAAAATTCTTGTTTTTCTTAAAGTCAATTCTACCTAATCTAAAATCGCTTTGGACACAATTTTGTAAAGGTTTAACTATTGAGTTGGTCCCTGAACTATTTGAGAATTTTCAATTAGGTCACTGAACTAAAAGAAATTCTAATTAGGTCCCTGAACTTATATAAAATTTTCAATTGGGTCCCTAATCTAAAAAGTTTTAATTGGGTCTTTGAACTTATATAAATTTTTCAATTGGGTTCCTAAAGTAAAAAAATAACTGTATAAAATAAAAAGTAATAAAATAATAGATGATGAAATTTAGAAAACAAAAATATTGTTTGACATAATAATAAAATGACAAAAGATGAATATGAGAGAAAAACTCACTATTTAAAATAATAATAATAAAATGAAAAATAAAACTTAGTGAGAAAAATTATTGTTTAGCATAATAATTAAATAAAAATAGATAAATTTGAGAGACAAAATTTAGCTCTTGAAATGATAATAAAAAAAAATGAAATATGAGATTGTGCTCGAAAATCCATGTTTTATAACAAAATATTAAAAGATTAAACTGATAAACCTCAATTAAAAAAATATAAATAAAATAAAATAAAGAACCTAGTAAAGTAAATATCATATCTTAGTTTGATTGTCAAATTTATCTTGAGTTATTGTTTGAAATAATAAATTAAATAAATAATCTAGTTAAGTAAATATCTTAGTTTGATTGTCAATTTTATTTTGAGTTATTTAATATATTTTATTATTTATTATGTTATTTTATATTTTATTTGAGGTTTTCTTAAATTATTTTAATATTTCTTAAGTAATATTTTTGCTTGCTATGTCTATTGTTATTATTTTAAAGTTATTTCAAATATTAAATATTTGACTTTGTTTAATATCTTAATATTTTATTATAAAACATGAATTTTCTAACACAATTTCATATTTAATTATTTTGTTATTATCATTTCAAGAACTAAATTTTGTCTCACAAATTTATTTATTTTTATTTAATTATTATGCTAAACAATAGTTTTTCTCACTAAGTTTTACTTTTTATTATTATTATTTTAAATAGTGAGTTCTCTCTCTCATATTCATCTTTTATCATTTTATTATTATGTCAAACAATATTATTTTATTAAATTTCATCATATATCATTTTATATTTTATATATTCACATTTTTACTTTAGGGATCTAATTGAAAATTTTATATAAATTTAGAGACCCAATTAGAAAACATTTAGTTCAGGGACTCACTTGAAAATTTTATATAAGTTCAGGGACCTAATTAGAATTTTTTTAGTTTTGGGACCTAATTAAAATTTTCAAAATAGTTCAGGGACTAACTCAATAATTAAAATTTTGTAAATAAACACCCTCAAATTCTCATAATGACCTTTATTTCATTTAGAATCATGTTTGGATTGTTTAGAATCTTAAACAAACAAGCACTTAATCGATCAATTGCCCTTAGGGCATTAATAAGCAATCTTAGTCTCATATTTATTTCTAGATTTGTATCTTGTAATTAATATTAAAATTTGTAAATGATGTATCATAAATTTGAATGATGTGTAAAATGTGAGAAAGATATGCTGTTGTTAACATTTATGAATGGGCACCGTCTAAGTCCTGTTTTTTTTTTGTTTTTTTTTTATCAACAAAGTATATGTATATATATATTTATAAAGTATTACAAACTGTATTCAAGTCATTACAATCCCAGCCTTCACAATTCCACTAGGACAGGAAGTGCTTTTTACGTCAGTCAAAATTGATTTTGGAGGTCTGAATAATCCTGACGTTATTGGAGCAGTCGTTAAAAGTGTAACTTTTTACGTCAGTTCAAAACTGACATTAAAAGTACACTTTTAACGTCAGTTGATTACACAACTGATGTTAAAAGCCAATTTTTTTTTAAAAAAATAACTTTTAACGTCAGTTGTTTCATTCAACTGAAGTTAAAAGCTTAATTTTTAAAGTCAGTTTTTTATTACAACTGATGTTAAAATCCATTTTTTTTGAAAAAATTACTTTTAACGTCAGTTGTACCAAACAACTTACGTTAAAGTTTTTTTTTTTATTAAAAAAATTCTGTTACAATATATCCCTTCCCCCAGCTATCCCGTATTCAGTAAACAGTTCAGTCTAGTAAACAGTCTAGTAACAGTCCAATATTTCACTTAAATTTTATTAATAAAATAAAAGTATATATATACAAAGGAACAAATGGGGGATAAAAAACATACTAATTACTACACACCTACATATAAGTTTCTATACTAATTACTAACTACACATCTTCTATATACTCCTTAGGTATACTTGCTGGCAATCATTTCTCTTTAGCATACTTGAAGAAAAATTCTGCAAACCGCGTTCTCAAGTCTTTGAACGCTTTTTTGTCAAGAGGAGATTGGTCGCTGTTAAAAGCATACTGATGCGGTGTATTTTAAGATATATAAATAAAGGCAAGTGCACCTCGTCGCAATCAAGTAATACGGTGGTGAGACCGGTTATCGTATCCACAGGGATTGGATGTCAATTACCAATTCGCAAATTCAACAACTATCTAGACTAATCTAAAGTGTGAGGGATTAAAACTAAAGAAATAAAATATTTTTGTCTTTTTGTAATTTTGTCAAACACTTGGTATGCAAACAGGGATGTGGTTAGAATTGTCGGGTTTAGACTACACTAATCCTCCCTTAATTGCAATGAAATGGTAATCAACACAAGTCCTAATTCAATTATGCCAATCAAGCCTTTTCTAAAGTACTCAAGCCTAATGTCTTAGGTGCATTGAGCCTAAAACCCCAAATTAAACCCTAATGTCTTAGGTGGAATAACTTGAGATTTTGCATTAAGTTAAGACTTATAAGATTGCAAGCAGCCAACACCTATGTCTAGATTCTTGACCTTCTTGGCATATGATTCATGAGCATGCCTTAATACCAACCTTCCAGTCATCTATCAAAGCAACAAATCATTCCTATGGGTAGCTAATCCAAGGAAAGCATTAAACACAGAAGCACATACTCATAACGAAATAGAAACTTGTATTAAAATACCAAATCAATTACAACAAGTTCAGAAAAGTTACATCTAACCCCAACAATGGGGATTTAACTACTCATGATAAGGAAATACAAAAAGGAAAAAGAGAAGGGATGAAGAACACTCATAGACAAGCTTCCTCCAATCTTCTCTCCATCCAAGAGCAGAAAACGCCCCCCCTTTTGGGTAGAAACCCTCTCCGACCACCAGCCTCACCTGCCTCCAAGTGCGATTGTTTTAGGTTAAAAGTTCGTCCCTTTTCTGCTTCAAAGGCAGGTTCATTTATAGGTCCGTCGCCCGTCACGGCCGTGACAGCCATCACGGCCAGGCCGTGATGGTCTCTGACTTGGCGCCTCTGCATTCACTTATACATCACGGCCGTGATAACCAGCACGGCTAGGCCGTGATCGCTTTCGACTTTTCCAACTAGCGAGTCACGGCTAGTGATAGCCATCACGGCAGGCCGTGACAGCCTTCCGACTTTTGGCTCAATCTTTCTTCACCATTTGCTCCCTCACGTAGTGAGGGCCATCACGCCAGGCCGTGATACTCTCTGTTTGGCTCATAACCTTCACTTTTCAAGCTCTTTTTCAGCCAAGCTCTACCAAGGCTGATTTCTGGGCATTTTTCCATTAAATCCTGCAAAACAACACACAGAAACCACCTCATCCGTTCCAAAGGAAAAACTATACAAAATCAACACTAAATTGGCCTAACTATATGCAAATGCATGCCGAAATGTACATGAAAAATGAGGTAAAATCACACTCATCAAATCACCCCAAGCTTAAGACTTTGCTTGTCCTCAAGCAAAAACTAAGGCCAGAAGAGATAAACAGTCAAAGCATGGATAGTGAACTAAGAACCCGAGTAAAATGATCCAAGCAATAGGCAATTCAAAAAATTCAGCAAGAGACAATCAATTCAAGTCCAATTAGGGGCTTAAGTTTCCTAGACTCACATTCTCACTGATTCGGGCACTCCTGCTCACTTGAAGCTCACCCCAAGCTTGTTTATTTGCTTGGCTCTCTTTCTTGCCTCACTCACTCAAGTGTTCAAGTATATATAACAATTCGCTCCATTTTCCTCAAGGAATGATTCCTACCATATGCTTGACTATCAACCAAATCTCCACTTTATTTATGAAAAACACTTAAGAATCAAGAGGTCTTTTATTTGGTTGTAACGTGGCCATGGGATTAATCTTTAGGTGGGAATAACAAGAAAGGGATATTTCAAAAGGCTAAACCAAGTATCAAACATTTCAACACAAGAAACCTTCTACAATACCTTCTTGGGTTTTCAATACATTTTTCCACCCTTCTTTTCTTTCTTTTTCTTTTTATTATTTTTTGTCATCCCCTTCTCTATTTATTTTTAATTTTTTCTTTTTTTTTTATTTGGAGAAGGGGAATTTTTTCAAATCAAGATTTTTTTATTTTTTTTTATTTTTGATTCTTTTCCCAAACTTTCAACTACCTTTTTCACCCTTTTTGTGATACTTTAGAAGGTCCCTTATCAAGTATATGTATCAAAATTTTTCAGGGTACCAAGAAAAGCATTTTATTCATTTTGGCTCAAAATTGGGCAACTAAGGGTAGCATTTACACATTCAAAGCTCAGAAGGCCAGAAAAATACCTATTGCCTCAATCATTTTCAAAAATGTTTCCAAAAAATTTTAAGCTTTAACATGGTTTTAAGTCAAGTTCTAGAGAAAACAAACCAAGAGGAATAACACTCTACACAAAGAATGGGGGCAGATTTAGTGAGTACCCCCTAATGGCTCAAAAGCTCACATTTATCAGTTCAAGAACCAGTGAGAAACACAAGTCTAAAGAAACATATGCTAATCATCAACTATCCGAAATCATCTCAAGCATATTCATTTGCAGCCATATCACAAGAATAAACAGAATTGGGTTCAAGAATTCACTATCACAAAAAAGTTGGCACTTAGCTCTCACAATTAGATGCTCAATCTAAGCAGGGGCAATCAATTCATGTGATCATGCAAGACTAAACCTATATGAATGCAACATTTACAATGCAAGATATGAACATATGCAAAATACCCCTACCCCAAGCTTAAAGATTTACATTGTCCCCAATGTAAACAATCAAGTTGGAGAGGAGAGAAAAATAAAATAAAGCAAAAAAATTGGAACGGCTTACCGAGGCGGTAGCGGGTGTTGGCTCACATGCTTTTTGGCTTTGTTTCTCCCTGCTCTTTTTCTCCTTCCTTTATTCAAAATCTGAAGACACTTAACAAAATTATTAACAAACCTCTTGAGCTTCTCAAATTATTCAAGAGGTTAAAGCAAAAACAAAATTAACTAAAGAGGAGGGTTAAGAAAAGTTGGGTTGCCTCCCAATAAGCGCTTCTTTAACGTCACTAGCTTGACTTATTAAGAAGCATCCACCTGGATCCCATAACCTGTGGTATAAGGACCAAGGAATGCTAACCATGTAAGATCCTTCAATCGGATCCCACAGTTTGCAGCAAAAATATGGGAGTGAGCTCTTGAAAATCATGGTGACCTCACCAAATGTGTTGAATTTCTCACTCCCTCTTGGGTCAAAATTGACCCCTTTATCAATAAAATCTTCCCAATAAAAATGGGGTTCAACCTCAGGTAGAGGCATGAACTCCATTGTTGACTGCTTTAAAATATGAGGTGGCAAACAATTCGAGAGGATCATTGATGCTTTGTTCGCTTCAGACAGTCTTCACTCTCAGCATTGCCAAATTCATCACCTTCCAAATATGCAGAAATCTCCGCACAAACCACACAAGTGTTTCTCCCATCACATTCCACACATGCATAGGGGCCAATAGCATCATTTAATTTCACAAGTTCTTCATCATCCCCGAGCATGGTGACATAGCTATCCTCCAAATGCCTCTTCCTTTCAGGCTCTTTAGTCAAGGGTTCAATGGGGAGTGGTGCAACTATGTTCTCCAAAACAGGGTCTTCACTTCTTGACTCGGTTGCTCCCACTTCTTCTTCTTCCTCCTCATCCATCATTGCATCATCTTCATCATCATCCATCAAGTCCTCATTTGGCATTTTGGATAGTAGGTTAGAGAGTTCCTCAATACGTACCCCGAGACTTCGAATGGCATCTTCTTGATTCTTTAATTCTTCCATTGTTGTTGCCATGAAGTTCTCCAAAATAGCCTCTAAGTGAGGTTGACTATCCGGGATAGGTTGCTCAACCTCGACTGGGAATGCAGATTTGAAGTTCTCCCAAGCAACTTCCAATGGGGATGGCTCATCATACCAAGGTGTGGAAGATTCCCAATGTTCCCCTTCATCCATCAAAGTATTGTTTGGAGGGTTCCCCCACCATGGAGTAGAAGTGTTGGGAAATTGATTTCCCCATTCAGCATAACCTACCACTGGTGGAGGAGAGATTTGTGCCCTTGACAGCTCATCACTCACTTGTTGGATTTTTACGGCTAATTGCAGCATATCTACCCGCAGCTGCAACTCAGATATCTCCAATTCTGCATCAGGTGGTTGGTACCAATTGTAGTCCATGATCCTATCTAATCAATTTTTTCACCTCACAAACAATTAAGCCCAAGATCAAAGAAACACAAAAACAAATATATACAAAACTAACAAAAGAAAAGTATCAATTATATACAGAAAAATAAAATAAAAATGTATAAACTAGTTGTCTCATTTGTTACTACTGATATTGACAAAACCAATCCCCGGCAACGGCGCCAAAAACTTGATGCGGTGTATTTTAAGATATATAAATAAAGGCAAGTGCACCTCGTTGCAATCAAGTAATACGGTGGTGAGACCGGTTATCGTATCCACAGGGATTGGATGTCAATTACCAATTCGCAAATTCAACAACTATCTAGACTAATCTAAAGTGTGAGGGATTAAAACTAAAGAAATAAAATATTTTTGTCTTTTTGTAATTTTGTCAAACACTTGGTATGCAAACAGGGATGTGGTTAGAATTGTCGGGTTTAGACTACACTAATCCTCCCTTAATTGCAATGAAATGGTAATCAACACAAGTCCTAATTCAATTATGCCAATCAAGCCTTTTCTAAAGTACTCAAGCCTAATGTCTTAGGTGCATTGAGCCTAAAACCCCAAATTAAACCCTAATGTCTTAGGTGGAATAACTTGAGATTTTGCATTAAGTTAAGACTTATAAGATTGCAAGCAGCCAACACCTATGTCTAGATTCTTGACCTACTTGGCATATGATTCATGAGCATGCCTTAATACCAACCTTCCAGTCATCTATCAAAGCAACAAATCATTCCTATGGGTAGCTAATCCAAGGAAAGCATTAAACACAGAAGCACATACTCATAACGAAATAGAAACTTGTATTAAAATACCAAATCAATTACAACAAGTTCAGAAAAGTTACATCTAACCCCAACAATGGGGATTTAACTACTCATGATAAGGAAATACAAAAAGGAAAAAGAGAAGGGATGAAGAACACTCATAGACAAGCTTCCTCCAATCTTCTCTCCATCCAAGAGCAGAGAAAACGCCCCCCCTTTTGGGTAGAAACCCTCTCCAGCCACCAGCCTCAGCCTGCCTCCAAGTGCAGATTGTTTTAGGTTAAAAGTTCGTCCCTTTTCTGTTCAGTGCAGGTTCATTTATAGGTCCGTCGCCCGTCACGGCCGTGACAGCCATCACGGCCAGGCCGTGATGGTCTCTGACTTGGCGCCTCTTCATTCACTTATTCATCACGGCCGTGATAACCATCACGGCTAGGCCGTGATCGTTTCTGACTTTTCCAACTAGCAGGTCACGGCCGTGATAGCCATCACGGCTAGGCCGTGACAGCTTCTGGCTTTTGGCTCAATCTTTCTTCACATCGCTGCTCCTCACACGTAGTGAGGGCCATCACGCTTGGCCGTGATACTCTGTTTGGCTCATAACCTTCACTTTTCAAGCTCTTTTTCAGCCAAGCTCTACCAAGGCTGATTTCTGGGCATTTTTCCATTAAATCCTGCAAAACAACACACAGAAACCACCTCATCCGTTCCAAAGGAAAAACTATACAAAATCAACACTAAATTGGCCTAACTATATGCAAATGCATGCCGAAATGTACATGAAAAATGAGGTAAAATCACACTCATCACATACACACGTTCAAATAAATCAAGGTAACATTAATTAACGCAATGAAAATGAAAACTATAATATATAATTAAATAAGTTGTTTAATTAAGTATTATTACCTCCTTCCATCCTTCCGTAATAGATGCGGATACTATGTTCAGCATATGTTGCATCACATAATATCCACACGACCAACCGTCTAGCTGATATCGAGACTACGAAAGAAATGAAATTTAGTGTCAGTTAAATAAACATATATATTTGGAATTAGTAATTAGTAATTCTAATATTATATACTATTTAACAAACTACCAACCTCGAGGATAATCCAATCAGGATTTCCTTTAGACTTAAGAGTCCTACTCCTCCCGTTGGCACAGCTCAAACTATAAGTCTTAAGCAATTTGGTCGTCCTTGCCTAGAGCAGTGAGCAATATATCCCGGCATCCAGAAGGGACGAATAAGCCCTGGGAGCATTTTTGCTTAAGCTCCATCTACAATGAAGAATTGAAAAAACGTGTAAGAGAAAGGTGTTCCTTAAAAATATCAACTATATACAAATATCAACTATAAATGCATATAGTTAGTTACTTAAATTCTTATCTGCCACATTGCGAGTGGCTTCAGCTTTAAAAGAGCCTTTCTCTGACATCCGGCCGGCCAACCAGACATCCTCGCGCGGGATAGTAGACGGAGGATCAACAGGTGTGCCCTCAGGCACCTCTCCAGTTGCAATCCTCGCAGCCAGCTCCTCCTGCTTCACCCTAAGCTTCTCCGCCATCATCTCGTCGATCCTAGTGGAGTACCCACCCTGAGACAAGGTGTGGGTGTGGACGTTCTTAGCTTGATTCTGCCTACCCCTCTCCGCCTTAGCCTGTTTAAACAAAAACACATAATTAATAGAGTTAAATACATTTAATTTCTTTACTTAAATGATCTCTAAGAAGCATAAATAAACTAACTTCATCAACTAACCTGCAATTCATCCCCATGTCGAATCCTAACAAATTTATCCCACGTCTCCCTATCAATCCAGGGGTAATCCAAGAATATCTTATCAAGCTTCTTCTTCCCAGATACATAGTGCCTAGTAAGATCATGCTTAAACCCACTCCAGCGCCTTGCCCCCAATGAGAGTCATTTTGCCCGATGATGCACGTCATTCGGCACGATCCAAGCTATCTACACACTAAATACATAACAAACAGGATGAATTAGAACTCGAATAATTATTTAATAATGTACATCAAAAGAATGTAAAAGTAAAATATCGTGACAGCCTCCTAAATCTGATCCTTAATGTTCTGTGGAACGTTATCCCAATGGTTGTATAGGATGCTAATGTGCTGCTTGGTTAGTAGAATCACCCACGATTTAAATTCTCTAGCACGGGGGCCCTGGGGATTTAGTTTAGCATCAAAGGACACCTCAAGAGGCTGACCACTTTGCCTAGCCTTCTCTAACTTCTTCAATGATGTGGCTCCTCTACGCCGTTTCCTCCGAGACCGTGATGTCTGTTTGGACAAAAAATAAAATGTTAAATTAGAGGGTTATGTATAACAAAGATAAATACAGAATATATAAAGAACTTAAACTTACATTATAAATAAAGAATAAAGATAGTATATAACATGTAAACTTACAGTATCATCAGGTGTAGTCCCCATAGTGTCCCGCGTGGGCCCCATAGTGTCCTCCCGTGCATGAGGGTCCGAGTGATCCATGTGTATGCTTGTTCAGAAACGGTAAAGATTAAAACCTAACAACCATATATATACACCATTACACTCTATCCCTCTTTGAAAACTTATTTGAAAACCTAACAACCATATATACACACCACTATCTAAATCAACGTTTCATATGCAAAGCAAAATTAACAAAACATTGGCTTATCAAAATAAAAAGAATGATCTGTCAATAAATAAATAAATAAAAAGAATAATCCAAATGAAATAGATATTGGGATTGTAATGTTTCTGATAGGGGTGTAATCGGATCGGTTTGGTTCGGATTTGAGGGAAAACAGTGTCCGAACCAATCAAAATTGTTCGGTTCGGTTCGGTTCGGTTTCTGGCATTTTCTGTTGGCAGACCCGAACCAATCCGAACCGATCATGTTCGGATCAGTTCGGATCGGATCCGCGGGTTCCCGCCTTGTAAAAAAAAAAAAACCTGTTTTCTCCTATTACTCCTGTTTCACCTATTTCGATTTCCATTTCTCCTGAATGCAAATTACATATCCCACATCAAATCTAGTTTACTCCCCAAAAATCAACACAACATCTAACATAAAAAATCCACAACACCATATGATTTCAGAATGATAGAATTCCAAAACAAAAATCAACACAACACCATATGATTCCAGGATTGTAGAACTGTGGCTAAGCACCATATGCTGTTATAGTTATGGCATTACATTGCACAAATAGTCCAAACATAAAAGCAGGGAAATGCAATACTAAAATGAAAGTGTCCAAGGTATGTCAGAGACCAAAACACCTGCCTATAATCTTAATTATATAGAGGAAAAAAACCAAAAACTGAACTTTTAAAAGCATAGACCCTAAGTAGCATAACCAATTCGAATTGCTTTGACCAAGAAAAACTCCACCTTTCAGCTGCACAACCTCTCCTGGGAGCCATCAACTTAAATACCTGAAAACAACATAGCACGGCCAAGTCAATCACACTAAGAATATCAATCACATTTTACAGAAAATACAAAAAAATGATCTTATGTCCATTATCTACATATAACTAATCTTAGTTTTCAGGCCCCAACACCCTATGTCAAACTTCAAATAAATGGAGGGACCTTGATTGCATGCAGTCACTGCACTAATCCAAGCTTTCATGTAGGAACAGATTTCATTTCCAGCAATCAAATCCCTGGCATTGACTTTGCAACAGTTCACTCATACCCTGATCAATGGTGTGGATTTTTTAATTCTATTCTTTCTAAAACCACAATGATGATAGTATCAATAATTAGCTGTTTACTATTCTTATTTTGGGGCACAAGGTTTATATTTCATGATAATACTGAATTGGTTTACTTGTCATGAGTAGGCTATCAAGTTCAAGTTTTGAAGATCAATTCTCATTTTTAGGTAGTTGGCTCAATGAGCACATCCAAGAAGCACAGAACACCTTTCACAAGCCAGTTCTCTTTGCTGAGTTTGGGATTTCAACAAAAAAATTCAGTTCTAACTCAAAACTAAGGGACCGGTTTTTCAATATAGTCTATTCTGCAATCTATTCATCAGCAAGTAGTGGTGGAGCAGATGTTGGTAGCTTTTTTTGGCAACTTATAAATGAATGTATGGAATCTTTTGGAGATGGTTATGAGGTATTCTTAGTTGAGAACCCATCAACAGCTAGTTTGATTGCTCAAGATTCTCAAAAGCTAAAGCGAATTCGAAAGATGTACAATTAATGAAGTGCCCTTTAATCTTATATATAATTATCATCAAAGATAAGAACTCGATAGAAACAAGAATAACTTGGAGAGCTAACTCCAATGTGATGTTGAATGTCCTCAAGTTCATCTAGAGCTAACTCCACTTGCCGATTAACATTTCCAAAAACCGCCTTGTTCCGCATTTAAAAGTCAGCTTTTAGATTTATAAACATCTGGACCAAGACAGCCATAGGGCAGCCAACAACTCCTTTAGACCAGGACTCTTTAACCAACCTTAAGCAATCATCATGCTTAGACAACATATCAAAGTACTAAAATCATGAAGGAAAGAACTTGGCACTTGACACAAGATTGAGTATACCGGGAATGCACAATCTAGAGTTGGAGCAATGGCAAATTGAGCTAGAAGAAGCAAAGAAAAGCCTTCTTAAAGCTATAGAAGAAACTAACTCCATGGCTCAATGCATCAAGTCCCTCAAGAAGGAACTCGAGCAGACAAATAAAGAACAAGAGGACACAAATGTAAGATAATTAATGTTGCTGAAACTAAAGGATAATCCAGATATTGAAGACCTCAAGTTCATTAATGCAACTGCAAATGGATAGTTTTTGTTTTGTTTTGTTTTTTTTTAATTATCTAATACGCTAGCATGATGTACCTCAATATAAAAAGATAAAACAAAGACCACATCTTTACACCAAAAGTGTGATCTTGGGTGACCTATCTCGAAGATCATCTTATATTTCTATCGAGATTTGCCCCATTGCAGGACAAACTCAAATGAAAGTTAAAAGAAACAGAAAAAAAAACTCCATTGTCCGAGTTTTGACTTATCAATCCATGATCATAGCACAAAATTGTAGGTGATTCGAACATCTTAATTCATCGATTGAGCACCTTACCATCAACAAGAAGCATGTCCCCCACTTCCACATCATTGACAAAATCATCATAGTTCACGCTAACACAATCTGCAGTTCCAACACCTCTCTCGAATAGTAAAAGTAAATTCCCTGCCCACTTGTTAATTCTATTGGTTGTGGCAAATCCCCACTTCTAACCTCGGGACCCCGAAAACACAGAAAGAATTATCGGTTAACACAAGAAACAAGTAGTATTGATTTGAAACGAATGTTTGAGAGAAATTGTGTGTATAAGCAAGCACACTCGATCTAATATTTATAGCTTGATAGCAATCAATCAACACAAGAGTCAAAGGGCTGATTAGGAGCTAACTAGAAGTGATCCGATGTACCTAATAATCAATAGCTAACTTAAGTAGTCTAAACAATCCAGAAATTGTTTGTTGTTTGATACAAAGACTAAATACATGTTTATAATGAATGAAGTGTAAAACAACATAATAATAAGTTACCTTAATCCAAGGCCATAAACTGACTACTAGTGTTCCCAATATCCTGATGCAATACATTTATCTCTGGAAGCTCTAATAATATAATAATACAAAAATATATTAGAAAGTCCGAAAGATATCAAATTCAATGATAAAATAATTAATAAACTTTTTACCCGAATCATCTTCACCATATGACTTTGTACATTATCAACTTTTTCAGCTTTACTCCTCAACCAATTTTGATTACAAATCAAAGCCTCTACTGTGGAGGGATGCAATGAACTACGGTATGGGTCAAGAACACGACCCCCGATACTAAATGCGGACTCAGATGACACAGTAGACACCGGATAGCTAATATGTCCCTAGCCATTCGAGAAAGAACATGATACTTCACCGTCTTACCTCTCCACCATTTGAGAATATCAAAATCATCACAATAGTCTTCCACATCATCTTCAATATATCTTTCCAACTCATTTCTCTTCACTCACCTTGCTTCCTCCTTACCTTTCGTATGAACGCACCTTTACATGATATTTCACTCTCGCGTTTTGACCACCTTGTGCTTGAAGAGTACTATTCGAGGGTTGAGCATTAGAATCACAAGTATCATTGGGAATAGGATACCAAACAACATACTGAGAAAATATTTTTTTTATAAGATCTTTCAATTTTTTTAATACTTCCGTCACAATAGCCATATCCGAACTGAATACCTGATCCAAACAACACTCAAAATACTCCAATTTATATCTAGGGTCAAGGAAAATAGCCACCAACAACAGATAATTCAAATGCTCAATGTCCCAATATTTGTCAAATTTTATTTTCATATTTGATGACATCCTATACAAGCACCTCATCATCACTTTGCATCCACTTATTCAATGTAGCTTGGATTTCACACCACTTATCAAAGAAGCCATTAGAAGTGACATGCAATGATGCAGAAAAAGTAAGGGTAGCATCATAGAAAATCTTTAAAAATTTAGTGAAAACACGAGCACGATTCCAATCATCAATAAGAGGAGCACCCCCTTCACTATCAACAAATGCTACATAAGAGTGGTCATCAAATTGTAAGTTTAACAAATGCCTTTTCATACTTTTCAGCTATGTCCAACATCAAATAAGTGGAATTCCACCTAGTTGGAACATCAAGCACAAGCATTTGACCCATGGTTATGTTTGCCTCATCGACACACCTCTTAAACGAGGACAATCTTTGTGGAGATGACCTCACATACTTGCAAGAAGCCCTTATCTTTGAAATAGAACTATCTAGTTCCTTCAACCCATCACTTACAATTAAGTTCAAGATGTGAGCACTACATCTCATATGCAAATACTCCCCTTTCAATATGGTAGTACCTTTCCAATCATCCATGCCTCTAACCAAATATGACATGGCTGTGGTGTTAGCACTAGCATTATCTACGTTCTACAGACAAATCTTGGTAATACCCCAATCTTTTATGCATTTCTCTAAAGCTTTTCCTATGGTTTCCCCCCTATGGTCTGCAATCAAACCAAAACTCACTATCTTCTTTTTGCAATTCCAACCCTCATCAATAAAATGGGCAGTCACACACATATAATTCATGTTTTGAATGGAAGTCCAAGTATCGGTTGTAAGGGAAACCATTTGGTAGTTTTGTTCCAAGAAAGATTTCAAAAGCACTTTCTCACCCATAAAGAGTTGCATGCAATCCTTTGCCATGGTCACACGACTAGGGATTTTAAATCGAGGTTGAGCCACACTCATGAAAGCTCTAAACCCGGGGTTATCGACAAACTTAAAAGGGAGCTCATCCATTATTAGCAACTTAGCCAAAGCCTCTCTGCATTCATCTTGCTTAAACTCAACAAGCCTCATAGATACAGTGTTATCATTCTCACTTTGTTTTCCTACGGCAATCGTTTTTTGCTTCTTATCGGTGTTACTTGGGTTTTTAGTACACTTATTCATATGTTTGTTGAGGTTGGAAGTCCCATGATTACTAATATTGCAAGCATAATGTTTGCCACAATAGATACAGATAGCCTTATCACCCTCTCTCTTAAAATGATTCCAAGCCATAGATGGAGGTCTACTGGGTTTTTGTTTGACACGTACCTCGGTGCAGATTGACCTTCAACTGAGGTATCTCACCGACATCGAAAGTTGTTTTGTTGGAGGAGTAGGTGCACTAGAAATTTGAGTCCCAGATGTATCTTGATTCTCGGTCATTTTGCACCAAACCTAAGGAATTAAGGAATGCACACAGTAGCATAGATCATAAAGAAAGAATCAATGATTCAAATAACAATAAAATAAAAAATCCCAAAATCAAAAATTTAAAAACCCTAAAATCAGAAATCCCTAAATGCACAAATTGGGTACCAATCTCAGAGGATGTTGCAGACTCGCGGTGATAGAGAGGTGGAGGCCGGAGGGAGATGTCCCGGACGCGGAGAGTGATGATGAAGCAAAGCCGAAGAGGTGGAGAAGTATCACAGATTCGCAGTGATAGAGCGCATCAAGAGTTGCATGCAATGTCGCGGACTCGCGGTGATGGAGTGGTGGAGGCCGGAGGAGGTGCACGGTCTGGTGATGGAGCTACCGAGAGGGGTGAAGAGGTTGAGGTGATGGAGCGACCGAGCGCCCCCGAGCGAGGTGAAGAAGTCGCGGTGATGTAGCGAGGTGAAGAGGTGCCCGAGGTGGAGAGGTGAAGAAGTCGCGGTGCTGGTCGCGGTGGCGAGCAAGATCTTGAAGCCGGCCGGAAGGGGACGCCGCCGCCGCTGACTCGAGTTGAAGGTTGAAGACGAGGACGAGGAGAGGAGTGCGAATGTGCGATCTGTGTCTGACTCTGAGTGTCACTGTGTCTGCCTTGCCTAATATAAATATTGCAAATAATTTAAAAAAAAATTAGGGGTTCGGTTCGGTTCGGTTCTAGCGGGTTCAATTTTCCTGGAACCGAGAACCGAACCGAACCAAGGTCGGGTCCAATGATTATGACCCGAACCGAACCAATGACCCGAACCGACCCACAAAAACGGATTGGTTTGGTTCGGATCGTCCGGGTTCGCGGGTCGGATTAAATCCACTTACACCCCTAGTTTCTGATCAATTACATAATTATGCTAATGTCAAAGATTACAAAGTAAAAACCATCCAAGGGCAGTAGCTTTGAAAATTATCAATATTAACAACCTCTACTTTTGAGCCCAACTAGATTTTTTTAATTCCAAAGTAAACTAGATAAAGTATTTGTCCTAGTAGCTGCACAAACTCTTCCGGTGCCAATGTTTTCTATCTACAAGACTTGAATTGTTTAAAGGGAACCAAATTCCTTATCACTTGCACCAACACGTGTTTGTCCCCAACAAACAATTAATTGTACGATCATTATTGTGAGAATAACCCTATAATTTTGTTTTTAGAGAAATTGTTCTTAAAATAAAAGTAAAACATATATAATGATTATTACATTTGTCATTTTTCTTAAAGTAGTTAATTTTAAAAAATGATTTTTTTTTTCCAAAAACTAATGAAAGTAGTTTTCATTTTAATTAGTATTCCGTGATCAACTGTTTCTGGATTTCCTTTTTAGTAAAAAAAAAAAAAAACTGTTTCTGGATTTTACTAATAATTAGTGTTCTATAGGCTCTAGCACATTTGATAAAAAAAATGAAAATAGGAAGTTTTCAATAAAGATAAAGTATTTAATATATTGAAAACTAAAAGTTTTTTTTTCTTTAAAACTTATTCTCCTTTATTTTTAAAAACTAAAATTGAAGAGAAATGAGATGTAACTTAATTAGGCAAAAATAAAGGCAAAATTATTTTTTAATACAGGAGTTTATAGTATTATTACATATTAATTACTTTAAAGGAGAAAATCGTTTCGATATGTTCTATTTAAACCAACCTCATTGGCATACGTTAATCTTAAAGGAGTACCACTTATAATTATCTTAAACCATGTCACAAATTTTTGTTTCCTTTTGTATGGACAAGTGTATGACGAATTTTATTTAAAGGATAATGCTAACCAGTGTCCTAATGGTATTGATTAAGGAGTCAAAAATAGTATAAATTTATCAGGAATTGATACATTTGATATTTAGAAGAGTGAGAAAATTTATGGTCTGTTTAGTTCGTTTCTTGTTTCCTATTTTAATTTCTTGATGATTTCAAAGATAATTGCAACAAAAATAATTATAAAGTTGTTACTTTGTTTTCATTATATTTCCTATTTCCAACGATTTGTACAAGAAATAGTGAAAACAAACAAAATGTTGTTTTCAGTGTTTCTTATATAAATCTTTGGAAACATCAAATATGAAACATAATGAAAACAATGTAACAGATTTATAATTATTTTTATTGTAATTATTGTTAAAATTAGGAAATGAAAACAGAAAACAAGAAATAACCTAAACAAACCTTTAGATTTCTAACAATAACTTGTTTCTTTTGTGTTTCTTAATCGAAACGCTAGTGAACTATTAAATTTAATTGATACTAAGACGTACAACGTGTAAGGAGTATACTAACTAGCAACCTAATATAAATGAATTAGTTCAAATTTAAGTCAATGTGTTTGTGAAAACAACAAAAAGTCATAATTTTACGACCCTAAATATAGCATATCGATCGACCTTGTTTTAAAACGTTGGATCCAAAATTAAATAAGTTGAGAACAAAATTTTACCGCTTAATTTTAAGAGAATATTTTTAGAGGTGTTCACGGGTCGGTTTGGTTCGGATTTGTATGAAAAACAAATACGAACCAATCAAAATCAATTGGTTCGGTTCGGTTTGTATTCACAAATTTTTTATTAGGAAATCCGAATCAAACCAAACCAATAAAAAACGGGTTGCTTTGATTCGGTTCGGACCCAAAAAAATATTAAATATATCACATATTAAATTATATATATATAAATATATTTATTAAATATTAAACTATTAAACCATTAAAAAATATTTAAATATTATATAATAAATATTAAATATTTAAAAATATATAAATATTAAAATATAATAATTTGTTCGGTTTGGTTTGGTTCGGATCCAGAATCCTTAAATCCGAGAACCGAATCAATTACATTGCATTTGGTTTGGTTCGGATCAGATCGGATCTAAACACCAAAAAAATCCGAATCAATTTAATTGGTTCAGTTCGAATTTTCAGATTCATCGAAATGATAGCCAAAGTGCTATCCATCTATCTAAACATCTAGTATACCATGAAAAATCTAAACATATTGATATTAAGCTTCATTTCATAAGGGATGTAATTGAGGCAAAGGAAATCCTTGTTGAGAAGGTTTCAACAGAGGACAATCCAGTCGATGTCTTAACCAAGTCTCTACCTTTATCCAAGTGCAAGCATAGCTTGGACTTGATTGGTTTTCAGTAAGAAGATGAAGGTTGGAGAGAGAGCAAAGCTATGAAAGTATGATTGAATGGATTTAGAGACAAGGTGGAGAATCGTAAAGCTAGTGTCTCAAAATCAGTTACAAGCTTAAGCATGCAGCTGGAGGGAAAATTTGTTAGAGAAGTTGCAAGCCTAACCAACTTTCTGTTGCAGCACAGCTGAATGGATAAAGACTCGAGCAGGCTTGGCAACTAATGGCTTCATATATATAAGCATAGGATTAGACTATGGTTTAGGGAAAAAAAGTTGTATGGAGATAGTGATATAGTTTTGTATTCTCTGAACTTATGGAAAGTGTGAGTGAGATCAAGAGTTTGGTGAGCAATAGAGTGAGAGGCTTGGGGATCTTTGTTCTGTTTTCTTACAGGGTGCTAACAAATGGCCAAGGGTAGTATTCTATTGAGCTAGCTTGACCTTGTAATCTGTTTTCAATCATAGTGAAGTATCCCTGTTCTCTCCCCGTGGATGCAGGCCTCATCGGCTTAACCACGTTAATCTTGGTGTGTTCTTTTCCTTCCATATCTCTATTATTGGCAGTCTTAAGCTTCTGTGAATCAGTGCATTGCTGGTTTAGTTTTCTTGATTGCTGTGTGTTTTGTTCTTTCTGGTTTTTCAGTATTAAACCCACAACACCAACATAAGGTGTTAATTTCATCACATTGTGGAAGTTTCTGCACTTTTCAGTTTGCAGCTTCGACTAAATCTCGATGGTTTTTTGTCTCTTTTAATTTGCAGATATCATGTGAAGTTCACATGAAGTTCGTGTTTCTTATGGACAAGCATGTGAAATTGCTTTGGATTTTTAAGCTTATAGGATGTACATTACATAACACAATATTTACTTCTGTGCTGATTCCATTACAATTTCTTTTTTTAATTAGGGATATTTACGTGCTTATCAAAAGAAAAAAGTTTTGGATATTTACGTCAGAGCCAATAATTTAATTTATATAAAAGCACCGGTAGCCGTCAGAAAAATTCCAAAGATTTCGTTAATTTCTCATATTTGTGGGCCCCAATTTTTGGACACAAGATAATAGGTAAAATATTATTATATAATATATATAGATATTAAATAAAAATATTATATAATTATTTTTTTATCGATAAAAATAATTATTTCAAAAAAATTATAATAGAATGATAAAAAATAATATGACAAATGTATATGTATATATTAGAATATCTTTTTAATATAATTTAAAATTTGATACACTCTTAATTTATTTATTATTTAGACTTGTTTTTCCCTAATTCTCTCATTCTATTATTTTGATTGCATAATCTTGTTTTGATTTTTATCGAAAATAATTTTTTAAAGAATCTTGATTATGAACGGATTATTAATGATTTTGCAGCAAAAAATGCAAGAAGGATAATTTTTAAATGATTATGAAGACACCATTTCCTTAGTTCATATAGGACACCAAAAATCTCAACACCAACCCCAAGTGCCATACACTTGAAAAATGGAATTCGTCCTCCAAGGACCAAGGTAAATGAGAGGAAAAATTTTCTTCAATGACCGAATTGTATCTGATGGTATACTATATAGGCGGTCCTAATGATGGAGAAGTCAATCTTAAGAAAATTTTTATGATCTTCCCATTGAGGATATTACAGCCCCACTAACTTAAAATTATTGTGAGCTACATTCTTCTCATTTTTGGACAGTATGATTAATGACCCAAATTATCTGTAATATATATAGGGAAGTATTGGCACCTACAAATGAATTTGTTGAAATTACACGCTGTCTTTAGTTTCCGGTGATATGAAAACATACCTGAGTTTTTTCATACCTTTTCTAAAATAGAAGACTGAGTGAGATGTGAGAGAGAGTGGTCCAGAGAGGGAATGGGTGGAAGTAAGATAAAAAAACAAAGCGAACTGGGAATATCACACAGGTCGGAGAGACCTCTCCCTTTTCTCAAATACCATTACGGTGTTTGGAAAAATGGAGACGGTCTTGGAAGATCGGGTATGCAAAATTTCAAAGGTGAGTCAAGTAAGTTTGGAGCTTGGAACCGATGGCCTAGGGTAAGGTGGGAGGATAGAGGTACCACCTCCTTCTACTTCACAAACTTCCCTGATATTTAAGGCAATGGGGACATGTGGAAGGTCTTCAGTAAATGGGGCAGCGTTAGAAGACAATAATCAGGGAAACGCTTTGGTTTTGTAAAGTTCTTTGAGGTTAACTATCCAAAAACTGGACAACATGTGGATCGGGGACGTTAAGTTATGGGTAAATTTACCCATGTTCCAACGTGAGGGGCCATGCAACAAAATAACACGATGGTTACAGATTCGTTGAGGTGGGAAAAGTTGCAAGGGAAGGGACAAGTTATGCTCAGGCTGTGTCAGTAGGGGGAGCGAAAAACACGATTTTCAGAAACCCTAATAACAGAAGAAGGGGTGGTCCCGCCGTAGTTAATGACAAAGTGACAAAAGATTGGAATGGCATGGCATTTAATGTGTCGGAGGAGCAAATGGCTTGGCTTAAGGGTTGCTATGTTGGGAAAACTATAATTCCAGAGGGGCTTGCAAACATCCAACAAGTGCTTCTTAATGAAGGTTTGTACACAGTGAAAGCTGCAACTCTGGGTGGAAAGCTGGTTTTGCTGTCTGTTGCGTAAAATATGTAATGTGTAAGTATACACAACCAAACAAGTAATGCAGTCATAAAAGATGTTCACATGAGGATTGTAGGATAATTTCTAGAGTTTTCAAGTGGTTAATCAAGTTAGGAAAATTGGGTAAAATATATGCTTATCTTCATTTAGTTTGTCTTAGTTAACCTATGAGCTTGAAAGAATATTCCTATCCTAATCAACGTTAATTAATTTTCCAATTAATAACACAACTCATATTAACTCAAGGGTTCCATTTAATAATGCTTTCCAACATTATTAAACTTGGGCTGTTTAAACAAGTTGATCACTTTCATTTTCCAGCACTTAACAAGAAATCCACTTGGTTAAATTACTGCAAGCATACATCACATGTTCTTCATCACATTCATTATAAGGTCATCACATTCCTAGCTTAAGAGATTTAGCTCATGATAGAAATGGAAATGAACATAAACATATTATAAAATAAAGTAAATAAGAGATCCATTACAAGCTGGAGTTTCACTAAAAGAGAAGAATGAGAGCTTAAGCCTAGGTCACCACGCCTTTCCAAGCTTGGCTTCCAATTCTTATAGCTGCCCCTTTCCCTTCTTGGCTAAGCTTCAAAGATAGCTTGCAATTTGTGTTAAGCTCAAGAGTCTCAAAATTAGGTGCCTCTGGCTGCGTGAAAACTGCCTTTATATACTGCCCTAATAGGGAAAAAACCCTTTGCTCGTGTGGTGTCCTTTCCAAAGGGACCATAAAGTACAATAAGACAAAACTTGTCCCCTTGGTCCTAATGGACAATATTTTTATTTAATTCATTCCCTGGCCCAAATAAAGAGGTACAAATGACAAAATAAATTGTCCTAATACAGCCACAAGCTTAGTAAAAGATGTCTTAAGTCCCACTTCTTCAAAAGTCAGCTTTAATTAATCTTTGGTCTTTCTTTGCTTGACTTCTAATCTTCAGCTCGGGTTGCAGCATTCCAAAGCATGACCTCCATAATTCCTTTTTTTTTGTGATCAAATTCTTGTAGCTGAAGCATAAACTCAAAACAACATAAAATCTTCACTTTTAAAAACGCTTCTTGCAAACTAGCATATCCTCATGCTTTCATGTATTAACCAAATATTCCTTCCTAATTTACTTTTATTTTCCATATTTAAGACTCAAAATGGGCTAGATAACCTTCATTTCTAAAGGTTATCACACCCCCAAACTTGAACTGTTACTTGTCCTCGAGTAATGGAAAGGAAAATAAGAGAAAACGACATGCCAACCCAGCACAAAAATAACAAGGAATGCCAACAATTTGTACTAACTTCAGCTCTTAAGTCAAAATCAATTGTTCTCAGACTCGCTCACAGTTTCCTACTTTTCTTTCCCTTAAGAGATGTGTGTCATTCAGCTCAATCAATGAGTGTGTGTTCCAGAATAGCCTTTGGGAATGATTTAGCTCTAGAGTTCCAATCAGCTCTCTTCTCTTTAAACCACCTTTAAGCATTACATCATCAAATATCATGAGTTCAAATGCTAACCATATTTCCTATGTTTTGGGTTGGAACTAAGGAGTACTTCCCAACTGTGTTTATACTGTAACTCTTATTTTTTCAGAACTATTTATTCTGTGGCCCTCAAAACAGTATCTGGTTTCACTCAATCATCACTTCACATGCTCCCTCTATTATAGGTTTGACAAGCTTCTAAACTAATTAAAACACAATCCAACTGCATACTGCTAGAGGACTTTTATTTGGTTGTAATAAGGCTAAGGTTAGGGTGGAAGACAGTTTTGGGAAATGGCTTTATCCAGGTGGAGCTAGGAATGCATTCATTTTCACTTGTTCCTAGTCAACATCTGTTTTCAACCCTTGAAACTGATTCTTAAGTTTCAATGAGGGGAGTTGCTTTTTTTTCTTTTTATTGCTTCCTTACTCTGCTTTTCCACTTTTATTCAATTTGTTCTTTCTTGTACCTTTTTTTTTTTTCGAACATGGAGCACAATGTAACATCCTAAAATTCTAACATAATTAATTAGAAAAAAATAAATAATAATAATAATAATAATAATAATAAGTTATTAAAAAATATAGTGCAAATAAAATATAAATAAGAGATTTAGTGTAAAGGAGTGATAGTATAAGGATTTAATGAAATTTATTAACTTTTATAAAGAATGTAAAATTATATATATATAAATAAATATATATGACAAAAAAAAAAGTAAAAAAAAGAAAGAAGGATACTTGGGCGTTAAAAGCCCAAGCAGCCCATGCCTTTGGCTAAAGTGAAGTTTTAAAAACCAAAAGAATATCATGACGCCTGCTGCTATGTATATAACAATATATATATAGTGGTCACTGCGCTGAGGGGAGCTAGCGCCGCACAGTGAGTTAGAATAGTGAGGGAGGGATTTTCATTCCTTGCCAGTACAATCGTAATAATATAGATCCAAGAACGCCATCAAACGGGAGATGAATTTTTAGGGAAGCGCAAATCCTTATCATACGTAATTTTTAGAGCACATTGGAGGTCTGCAAAATGTGAGTAAAAATAACTTTTCTCACACTTTCATGGTACAGATAATTTGATGCTTTTACATGTAACTTTGTCTTTTGGAAATAGTAAAATATTTTAGGGTTCTTGGTTCTTGATTTGAGACTCTTAAATTATTTTGAGATGTTGTTAGATGAATCGAATTATTAAATATATTTTCCTGGAATCTATAAATAAATAACTTTATATTAATTTTGTGGAATTGTTGTACATTCTTTATTTTGATTGTTTGATGGCAAAACAATTGTCAAAGTTAAATTCATTATTTGTAGTGTGATTAATTCTTTCCCTGTTACATGAAACTCTATCCCACTGATGAAGGCCAATTTAAATTAGAAATTGGAATGTAAGTTTATGTTTTGTGAACCCGTTCCCATAACAAGTCATTTTAAGCATGTTTTGTTCAATGGTTTCTAAATTAAAATTTGTTTAATTACAGTATGAATTATTGTTGATTAACAATCTTTAATATGTATAATATGACGTTATAGTGTTGGTTTGGCATGACATTGTCACATTGTTATTGACAGATAAAGTTGGAAAACCTTGAGAGTCATCTGGGATGACATATTGCATTATGCATGAGTTGGTCATCACCTTCCGGGAAGGGATGACGGTGTACATTCTATTCCGGGAATAGGATGAGAGATATCACCATCTGGGATGGGATATCAAATTATTAAAAATATTCACATATGGGATGGAATATCAGATACCTCCATCTGGGATGGGGAAGGCAGTGGGACGCCATTGCATGGATATGAGCTCATAGACCTTAGTGGATCTGGGATTCACACCGGTTCTGGGAACCAAAGAGTCAAGTTAAGTGATTTTGGGAATCACCGAGTCATGTTCGTGGAGTTGCATTGTGTAGAGTTTGCATGGTGAATGTGGTTAAATGCAATGAGATGTGATCGTTGCTGAGCTTATGAGTTTGTACTTTAAATGCTTGAGATCAATTTTATTTATATATATTTATTATTTTGGAGGTTTATTATATTCGATATTTTAAAAATTAGCGGGTACCATGAATTTTTTTCCGGTTATCGCATGCTACCAAAAAAACAACACTGTTTGCGAACCTTTTCAATAAACGATTATTTTTATTCACTGGGATTATATCTCATTAAAAGTGTTGTTTTCAGAGCACGAGGATGACATCACTGGGACTGGAGAGGATTGAAGACCTAGCGATTTTTCTTAGTTATTATTCCTAGCTTGGTTAGTGTTTTCTTAAATAAGGAGCCGTATGTGGCTAGACGTTTTATTTATTTATCGTTGGGTTTATTAGTAGACGCCCGGTTTTGAGTCTTGGGGTTTTTTATTTGGACGTATGGATTTATTATTATATTATCGCTTGAATACTTTATATCTATTTTAATTAATATGAGTTATTTTCAGAGCCGATTAAGTCGCGAAATTTTTATGACATGTTTGTTTAATTTAAAATTCTTTAAAGGATTTTTCATTGATTTTGTTTTGGGTTACTAATGTAACGAAGGGCGTTACATTTATGGTATCATAGCGGCACCTCTCCCAGTACGGTGTGGTTCGGGGACGAACCAAGCAGAAGCTGGTGGCCATGTAACACCCGGGTGCCGACGAGGGCGGGGAGTGGTTGCCGGTGCAAGAAGGCATGAACAAAGAGCGGCTCCTGGCAGGCTTCTAGGCGGAGGAACACATGAATGAACCGATTACACACTCGAATGAGAGGGATCCTGGGACTGTGTATGTATGGGACTATACAGTTGAGGAAGGTTTATATGAATTGATTAGTACTACCTATAAAAACAAGATGCATCTTCTTTTCGGTAGTCCATCACTTAAGAACTCCACAGTTAAGCGTGCTTGACTTGGAGCAATTCTGGGATGGGTGACCTTCTGGGAAGTTTTCCCAGGAAGCGTGTGAGTGAGGACAAAGCACGCTGAAAAGACCCGTGTTGGTTTGTGGGGACAGTCGTCAATGCATAGAGCAGTCAGGGATGTCACAAATGGTATCAGAGCAGTTCGATTCTAAATCGGACTGTGGTAGTGGGGCTTTTTCAAAAACAAAACTTGGGCGCATAGGATGCTTGTTAGAGTTATAAATGCTGCATGCTATTCTCTGGGATATTGGACGTGATCAACCCAGTATTTCATTGGTAGTGAGCAGATTTATGGCAATCAATAGGCGAGGGACGAACGTTGCACTTGCACCAGCTTTGGATTGTATAGCCAGAGTTATGCAAGCGCAGGCGGAGACTCTCCGTCAACTGAATGGGAATGGAGGCCAATCACTGATAGAGTGGTGGCAACCTAGGACCCTTAGCACGTGGGACTTTCCGAATTCAATATGTACAACCTGCCATCATTCCGAGGCAGCTTAGATCCGAAGGAGGCTGAATTCCTTCAACTCGGAGAGGAGAAAAGTTACTCTATGGTTCGATTCAGGAGCGACACATTCATTAAATTCATTTAAATGTGCTCGAATTCTTAGAGTTACCAATTACTAAATTGTCATATGATTTGTGTGCTTCTACTCCTGCTAAAGATAGATTGATTACTTCTTCTGTCTGCCTGCAATGTCCCTTATTGTTTCAAGACCTAACTTATATTGTTGATTTGATATGTTTACCTATGTGTGGTCTAGAATTTATTTTGGGAATGGATTGGTTGTCTCGTAACAATGCTATTATTGATTGTGCTAGTCGAACTACTTCTTTAATTCCACAGTCCATGTCTGTTAACTCTCCTAGGATAGAACATCTTATCTCTGCTGCCTCATGTCGTAAGTGCTTAGTTAAGGGAGCTCAGGGATATATACTTCTCTTTTCTGCTAAGATAGAGGCTGGAAGTGACATAGCGGCGTTGCCTATTGTGTGTGAGTTCCCAGATGTGTTTCCTAAGGTAATTTACATCCAGATAGAGAGATTGAGTTTACCGTAGATCTAGTACCGGGGAGTGGACTTGTATCAGTAGCACCCTATATGATGACACCTCTAGAGTTGAGCGAGCTCAAGAAACAGATAGAGGATATGTTGCAAAAGGGGTTTATTAGGCCTAATGCGTCACCTTGGGGAGCACCAGTGCTTTTAGCGAAGAAAAAAGATGGGAGTATGATGTTGTGTGTTGATTATAGGCAACTGAATAAGGTAACCATCAAGAACAAATATCCCTTACCTAGGATAGATGACCTCTTAGATCAGTTAAGGGGAGCGTCAGTGTTTTCCAAAATAGATCCAAGATTTGGGTACCATCAAATTAGAGTTAGAAGCGAGGACATCCCTAAGCCAGCCTTTAGGACAAGGTATGGGCACTGTGAGTATGTAGTGATGCCCTTTGGAGTGACCAACGCCCCAGCCGTTTTCATGGACCACATGAATCAGATCTTTAGGACCTTTTTGGACATGTTTGTGGTGGTGTTCATAGATGATATTTTAATATACTCTGGGACACCAGGAGAACATGGAGAACACTTAATGTTGATGATGCAGATCTTGAGGGGCGAGCGTCTTTATGCCAAACCAGAGAAGTGTGAGTTTTGGCTAGAAGAGGTAAGGTTTTTAGGACGCACAATCTCAAAGGATGGCGTGGCAGTTGATTCCTCTAAAGTTGATGCGGTGTTGGGATGGGAACAGCCTAAGACAGTAACCGAAGTAAGAAGTTTCTTAGGCTTAACTGGTTACTATAGGAAGTTCATAGAGGGGTTCTCTAGATTAGCCTTACCTTTGACCCAGTTGACTAGGGAGGGGAATTACCCTACCCATGACCTAGAGCTAGCAGCTGTGGTTTTTGCCCTTAAGATTTGGAGGCGTTACCTTTGTGGGGCAAGGGTTGAAGTCCTTAGTGACCATAAAAGCCTTAAATACATGTTCGACCAGAATGAGTTGAACATGAGACAACGAAGGTGGATGGAGTTCCTTAAGGACTAAGACTTCGAGTTGAAGTACCATCCGGGAAAGGCCAATGTGGTGGCAGATGCCCTGAGTAGGAAGTCCCTACACGTGTTAAGCTTGATGGTGCAAGAGCTGAACCTCATGGAAGAGTTTAGGGACATGAATCTGGAAGTGTTGGATGCGTCCTTAAATGTCTTAAGTTTGAAGTTGAATAGGTTGGAAATTAATGGTGACCTTAGAGACGAGGTTAGGCGGGAACAACTTTTAGACTAGGAGTTGCAGTCTCGGTTGGGACAGGGGGGTTATGAGTTGTCTGTTGATGGGCTAAGGAAGTTTAAGAATAGGACCGTTGTTCCTAAGGAGGGGAGCCTTAGAGAGAAGATATTAGAGGAAGCTCATAAGGGAAATTTTACCATACATCCTGGGATAACTAAGATGTACCAAGACTTTAAGGGGATGTATTGGTGGCCATGAATGAAAAAGGATGTGGCTAGCTTCGTAGCTAGGTGTTTAGTGTGCCACAAGGTTAAGATGGAACATCAGAAGCCTTTGGGGTTGTTACAGTCCTTGGAGATTCCAGAATGGAAGTGGGAGAGAATTTCTATGGACTTTGTGACGGGGTTACCTAAGACACGTTTGGGCTTAGACGCCATTTGGGTGATAGTGGATAGGTTGCCCAAGTCTGCCCACTTCTTGCCAATTAAGGCAACCTATAGCTTAGACAAGTTGGCATACCTCTATATCAAGGAAATAGTCAAGCTTCATGGGAGACCCACATCTATAGTGTCGGATGGAGATCCAAGGTTTACCTCTAGATTTTGGAGAGCTTTTCAGCAAGCCATTGGGATTAAGTTGAACCTTAGCACGACCTATCATCCCCAAACGGATGGTCAGTCAGAGCGGACCATTCAGACCCTTGAGGACATGCTTAGAGCGTGTGTCTTGGATGCAAGAGGGAGTTGGGATAGATTCCTGCCTCTCATTGAGTTTGCGTATAACAATAGTTATTACGCTAGTATAGGCATGGCACCCTATGAGGCCCTATATGGGAGGAAGTGTAGGTCCCCTTTATGTTGGTGTGAGGTAGGTGAGAAAACCTTGATAGGACCCGAATTGGTCCAGGAAACCTCTAAGAGAATAAAAATGATGAGGGAGAGGATGCGCGCGGCGCAAAGTAGACAAAAGAGCTATGCCGACAAAAGGAGAAAGCCTCTAGAATTCCAGGAAAGTGAGCATGTATTTTCGAGAGTCACTCCTAAGACGGGAGTAGGGAGGTCGATGAAAGTCCGCAAGCTAAATCCTTATTTCATGGGACCTTTCCAAATCCTTAAAAAAGTTGGGCATGTTGCTTATCAATTGGCTCTTCCACCGCAGATGGCAAACCTTCATGATGTTTTCCATGTGTCGCAACTCAGAAAATATGTGCCTAATGAATCTCATGTGATAGCTCCCGAGTCTGTACAATTGAAGGATAATTTGATCTATAAGCCAAGCCTAGTCAAATCTTGGACAAGAGCACTAAGACTCTAAGGAACAAGGCAATTCCATTGGTGAAAGTGTTATGGGACGGATTGACTCCTAGGGAAGCCACTTGGGAGATGGAGGAGGACATCGTGCATCAATACCCAGATTTTATTATCTAAGATATGGTAACCTTTAAGTTTGAATATGCCATATGTTAAAATAAGTACGTGAGTATGAGACGAATTTCGGGGACGAAATTCTTTAAGGAGGGGAGAAAATGTAACATCCTAAAATTCTAACATAATTAATTAGAAATAAATAAATAATAATAATAATAATAATAATAATAATAATATTAAGTTATTAAAAAGTATAGTGCAAATAAAATATAAGTAAGAGATTTAGTGTAAAGGAGTGATAGTATAAGGATTTAATGAAATTTATTAACTTTTATAAAGAATGTAAAATTATATATATATATATATATAAATAAATATATATGACAAAAAAAAAAAAGAAAAAAAAAAGAAAGAAGGATACTTGGGCGTTAAAAGCCCAAGCAGCCCATGCCTTTGGCTAAAGTGAAGTTTTAAAAACCAAAAGAATATCATGACGCCTGCTGCTATGTATATAACAATATGTATATAGTGGTCACTGCGCTGAGGGGAGCTAGTTGGAATAGTGAGGGAGGGATTTTCATTCCTTGCCAGTACAATCGTAATAATATAGATCCAAGAACGCCATCAAACGGGAGATGAATTTTTAGGGAAGCGCAAATCCTTATCATACGTAATTTTTAGAGCACATTGGAGGTTTGCAAAATGTGAGTAAAAATAACTTTTCTCACACTTTCATGGTACAGATAATTTGATGCTTTTACATGTAACTTTGTCTTTTGGAAATAGTAAAATATTTTAAGGTTCTTGGTTCTTGATTTGAGACTCTTAAATTATTTTGAGATGTTGTTAGATGAATCGAATTATTAAGTATATTTTCCTGGAATCTATAAATAAATAGCTTTATATTAATTTTGTGGAATTGTTGTACATTCTTTATTTTGATTGTTTGATGGCAAAACAATTGCCAAAGTTAAATTCATTATTTGTAGTGTGATTAATTCTTTCCCTGTTACATGAAACTCTATCCCACTGATGAAGGCCAATTTAAATTAGAAACACTGTTTGCGAACCTTTTCAATAAACGATTATTTTTATTCACTGGGATTATATCTCATTAAAAGTGTTGTTTTCAGAGCACGAGGATGACATCACTGGGACTGGAGAGGATTGAATACCTAGCGAATTTTCTTAGTTATTATTCCTAGCTTGGTCAGTGTTTTCTTAAATAAGGAGCCGTATATGGCTAGACGTTTTATTTATTTATCGTTGGGTTTATTAGTAGACGCCCGGTTTTGAGGCTTGGGGTTTTTTATTTGGATGTATGGATTTATTATTATATTATCGCTTGGATACTTTATATCTATTTTAATTAATATGAGTTATTTTCAGAGCCGATTAAGTCACGAAATTTTTATGACATGTTTGTTTAATTTAAAATTCTTTAAAGGATTTTTCATTGATTTTGTTTTGGGTTAATTACTAATGTAACGAAGGGCGTTACACATAACTCATCAAAACTGATTCTTTGCATTTTGAAACATTTTAATATATGACACCCCCAAACTTTATATTAGAACATGTGTTTGTGAAAAACATACCTTACTCCACCTAGCTGGGACATTTGTTGTTTTTCCAAGTCATAAGGCTTGTAATGTGGCTTTGTCACAGAAGAAGGGGTCTAGGCTCAAGGGGTTCACAATCAAAGTTTTCATCATTAGGTAGGCAATTTAAGCTAAAACTAGGTTCACAAATATTTGAAAATGCCTCAAGCAATACTGTGCATAGCTATGATATGTGAAAATAAGCTAGAAACAAGTCAAACCTTATAAAGGAACATATGAGTGGAACTCTCAAATTTACAAAAATGTTGGGGTACAAGAGCTCACAGGTTTTCTTAAAGTTGTCACCTCTCCCTTTTTAACCCTTTTTAATATGGTCAACACTCTCACTCACTTATTCTATGAATTTTAGCTGGATTGGTGCCTAGAGATTTAAGCATCTTTTTCCTCCATAGTTACTCATCCTTTAAAGACACTCTGGAATGTTGTGTATAGAGAGCCAAATTCCACACCCCTCCTCAGAGAATTTTCTTTCACACTCATTTCTGAGTTTTTTTTGTCTTTTTATAATTTTTTTTAAATGTCTTCCTTGAACAAAAGAGATCTTAACAAAAGCGCTAAAGTCATAAACACAAAATGCTGACACTATTTTTCAATCATTTCATTACTGCACAGCAATTTCCAATCCTTCCCCCAAACTTTAGATTGCTCATATGAGCCATCTAAAAGTTTAAGTTAGGAATTTGGTGGACAAAAAGGTTGATTGGTTAAACAAAATAAAACTAAAATCCTAACCATTACATAGGACACTTAACAAACTACCAATGCACCAACAAACACACATAAACACACAAACATAACACTAAAATAAAAGAAAGGATTCACAATTATCAAGGTACTGATGCTGCAGCAGGAGGAAGCATAGCTTCTGTTTCGGTTTTTGTTCAAGCGAGAACTGAGCCTCCTCTTCTTGTAACGCTCTTTGTTACATCTGTAACCCAAAATAAAACATAATGAAAATATAGCCAAAATAAGAAAAATTTACAAAATAAAAATAGTTTAAAATAAATACCTCAGCAATAATAAATAGAAATGCTATTAAATCCATACAAAATAAATTCATTTGTCTCAAAATCGGGCATCTATACTAATAAACCAAACGATAAATAAATAAATATGTCTAGCCACAAAAGGCTCCTTATTCAAGAAAATACTAACCAAGCTAGAAAAATAACTAAGACAATTCACTAAGTCTTCAAGCCTCTTCAGTCTCAGTGACGTCGTCATCGTGCTCTGAAAACAACACTTTTAATGAGATATAATCCTAGTGAATAAAAACAAGTTCTAAAAATATTTTTGCAAATAGTGTTGTTCTCAGCCGGCACGGTAACCGGAAAAACATCAATGGTACTCGCTACTTTTCAAAATAATAAATGTGATAAACCTCCAAATAATAACACAAATTAATCAATATCAAACACTTAAAACCACCAACTCATAAAATCAACTACGGTCATATCTCATTACATTTAATCACATTCACCATGCAAACTCTATGCAATGTAACTCTATGAACATGACTCGGTGATTCCCAGAATCACCTGACTTGACTCTTTCGTTCCTAGAACCGGTGTGAATCCCAGATCCACTAAGGTCTATGAGCTCATACCCATGCAATGACGTCTCACTGCCTTCCCCATCCCAGATGAATGTATCTGATATCCCATCCCAGATATGGATATTTTCAATAATCTGATATCCCATCCCAGATGGTGATATCTCTCATCCTATTCCCGGAATAGAATGTATACCATCATCCCTTTCCGGAAGGTGATGACTAACTCATGCATATATGTCATCCCAGATGACTACCAGATAGGTTATCAAACTTCATGCCTCACTAACAATAGTATATTGTCATGCCCAGACAACATTATAACATTATATAATATAACCGAACATATCACGACAACACTATAGCATCATATAAAATAACAAAGCAAGTCACGACAACACTATAACATTATATAATTAAAGTTGGAATTAACTCATACTGTATTTAATTAATAAAAAAATATGATTTATAACCCAATTAGATTAAATCTTGCGTGAAACCATATTTCTCAGGAACATGATCTGGCACGAGAAGAGATTTATCTCTGACTCAAGTATGAAATTGTCTTCTCAAGTGAAGTAGAACTTCACGTCACTGGAAGTGCAATTCAACAAGTTTAGCATTGACAATTCTTTTGTCATCAACAATTAAAAGAAAGGAAATTAGGTGCAGCATGACAATTTAATATAAAATTATTTCTTTATTGAATCAAATAAAAATATATGTATTATATCGATTCATCAAATAATATTAAGATATTTTAAGAATTCATGTAAACCCCAAAATATTTTAAAAATCTCAAATCATGAATCAAAAACCCTAAAATTAATTGTACCATAAAAGAGTGAACAAAGATGTTTTTACTCGCCTCTTGAAGACCTCAAAATACTTCAAAAATAATCAAAGACAAATTGCAGTGTTCACCAAAAATCTCTTCACTTACGTCTCTATGAAAAACAATGCTCTTCTCTTATTTTTTTTCCTACTGGGCGGCGCAATCCTCCCCTCTTCTAACCAATCTCAGGTTCTACTTCTCACTTAAAAACCAACCACTTATTATTTTAAAGTGTGGGCCTATATTTTATTTTTCCCCGAGAAAACATTTTGTTCTATAATAACCTTCATATTACAAAATTCATCTCCATTCTCTCACGACTAAAAACATTGGTTGGGTCCCACTATACATGGTATTTTCCTTTTTGTTTTCCTAAGAAATTTCACGAGTTTCTCGTTGGAACTCAGTAACATAGTTTTTTTTTACACAAGTAACATGGCTAAACAAATGGGTAACCAATACATGGCCCCTCTCACCTTGCTTCTATGTACATTTATTTATTATTTTTGTTTATATTTTTTTTATTCAATTTTGCATACTTTTGTAATTACTAAATAATTCTAATAAAATCTTATACTAACAATTTTCTACACTAATCATCATAATATCTTAATATTTTTATTAACAAAAATATATTGGAATTTTAGGATGTTACACTTCTCAAAATTCACCATCTGCTGCTGAGTTCTTCTTCCAGTTCCTTTGACTTCCTTTGTGATGGCCATTTCATCATCTTCTTCGGGATTGGGGGTAGTTTGCTCTTCAGTGTTGGGACTCTGGCTCACAGCTTTAGTCTTGGACATTTTTATCTTCTTTGTAGGTTGATGAGACTCAGTGGATTCAGTTGGGGCCTCAGATCCAGAATGTGTTCCACTACCCCCAGCAGTAACTTTCTGTTTCTTCTTGGCAACTCGTGACTGTTGGGGTTCCTTTCCCTTTTTGGATGTAGCAGTAGCAGGCACCTGAGAGTGAGGAGGTGGACACCAACCCATGGAGTCTTCTTCATTCTCTGGTTCAGTCCTGGGAGCAGGGGGTTCAGTATGTGGGGAAGGTGGTGGGGTTGCTTCAAATGGTAAAGGAGCTAACAGTTCCAGGGGGAATGGGGGAGCTGGTAAGGTCAACTTGGGATGGTCAATCCTGGTTATCTTTTAATGCCACTGGTACACATTGTGTGTGAAATCAAAATACTTCCTCTATTGGATCAGTTGGTACTGCATCAAATCAGTCAGGTTCTGAATCTTCTTCTCTAGTTCTTCATTGGTTTTGGAAGGTTGAGCCTGTTGTTGTGGAGTCTTGGAGATAGTAAATCTCTTGATAGCATTGACATTTAGAATGCCTTTGTTCACAATTATTTCTTCCACTTCATAAATCTCTACCCCATTTCTGATGCATAGCTCTGTGATAAGAGATGAAAAGAACAGTATGTTGCTTCCTTTAAATGCACACTCAGAAATTTGCTTTTCAATGATCAAACCCACATTGATCTTTTTGCCACTCAGAATGCAGCTTAAAAGAACTAGCATGTCTTTGTCCACCATTTCCAGATGAGTTGTTGGTAAGAGCCTATGGTGTAACGCGCTTCGTTACGTTAGTAACCCAAAATAAAATCAATGAAAATCCTTTAAAGAATTTAAATTAAAAATATACATGTCACAAAAATTTCGCAACTTAATCGGGTCTGAAAATACCGCATACTAATTAAAATAGTGATAGAGTATCCAAAGTGATAATATAATAGTAAATCCATACATCCAAAATAAAAACCAAAAGCCTCAAAAACCGGGTGTCTACTAATAAACCCAACGATAAATAAATAAACATGTAGCCATATACGGCTTCTTATTTAAGAAAATACTAACCAAACTAGAAATAATAACTAATAGAATCCACTTAGTCTTCACGCCTATTCAGTGACGTCGTACTCGTGCTCTGAAAACAACACTTTTTAATGAGATATAATCTCAGTGAATAAAAATTATTTGATGAAAAGATTCGTAAATAGTGTTGTTCTCAGTCGGCGCGGCAATTGGAAAAACATCCATGGTACCCGCTAATTTTTAAAATAATGAATATAATAAACCTCCAAAATAATAATATATAAATAAAATTAATATCAAACATTTAAACCACAAACTCATAAACTCAACAACGGTCACATCTCATTGCATTTAATCACATTCACCATGCAAAATCTATGCAATGCAACTCCATGAACATGACTCGGTGATTCCCAGAATCACTTGACTTGACTCTTTGCTTCCCAAAACCGGTGTGAATCCTAGATCCACTAAGGTCTATGAGCTCATATGCATGCAATGACGTCCCACTGCCTTCCCCATCCCAGATGGAGGTATCTAATATTCCATCCCATATGTGAATATTTTAATAATTTGATATCTCATCCCAGATGGTGATATCTCTCATCCTATTCCCGAAATAGAATGTATACCGTCATCCCTTCTCGGAAGGTGATGACCAACTCATGCATAATACAATAGATCATCCCAGATGACTATCAAGGTTTTCAAACTCTATGCGTCAATAACAATAATATTGTGTCATGCCAACACAACACTACAACTTCAGCTAACATTCCAAACAACCACAACTCATATATAAATCAAACATATTTCTTAACAACAATTCAATTGAAATTCAATAAGATTGGCTTGGAAGTTTGTCTTTCCATCAACAATATAAAGAAAGAGTTGTCAACAAGACAAAACAAAATATAAAACTAATTCTTTATTAAATACAGGGAAATATACTTATTAGATCAAATCTTCAAACAACATCAAAATATTTTAAGAGTCTCAAATCAAGAATACAACAATCCTAATTTTTTCATGATAGACCAAAAGTAGTACAAAATCTCAAACTAATTGTACCATGAAAGGGTATGAAAAAGCATTTTTACTCACCTCTTGTTGACTTTCAATTAGTGTCTAAAAAGAATAATGGTGTTTCACTCAAAATCCTTGATCTCTTCTTGCAACGTTCTTTAAATAATCTTATTGAAATTTTTGGATGTTACATATGGCACACAAAATGATACCAAACCTTGGCTAAGGGGTGCAGTGCAGGCCTAGCAATCTTCCAAGTGTTGTCCCCTGCTTCATTAAGCCAGGTAGTGCCTTCCACGGTCAGCTCTTTCATCGTGGTGTCAAGCTCCACTCTAGAGATGTTCTTCACTAGATCCTGGTACTCATCCTCTTCTGAATCCCATCCCCATCTCAAGTTGATTGACTTAGCCGAGAAGCTCACCTTGGTTCCCCTAACCATGGAATGCCTCAGCTCCGTAGTGGTGATGTTTGCATAAAATTCCATCACTAAAGGGACCACAGGGTTTCTAGGGTTAGCCGCGAACTTTTTCCAGTTTTGAAGAGTGATGATCTGAGTCACTTCTGGTGTGAGACCAAAAATGCGTTCCTTCTTGATAGCAAACCCCACCTCTAGATGAGAGGGTTGCTCTTTGATTTCAGCTTCATAACGGCCTTTGGCTTCCTCATCTTTGAATGTTTGGTGTGAATCAGAGTCATATTCGGAGTCAGACTGACCACTGGGTTCTTACCCTTTGCTTCCATTGTCTTGTGTTTGACCATGGTGTTTCAGAAAGAAAAAAGAGAGAGAGAGAGGATTGTCACGGGTGGAAGAGGGAGAGTTAAGGTAAGAGAAATGGATTGCAGTTGAGAAGTGAGTGTGGCAGAATGGTACAGTTAAATAGAGATAGGTGAATGACTTGATTGGGTCGTGGAGTGGTTGATTGGGAAGTTGCAAAGGTGGTTGAGTTGAAGAGAGAGTGGTGGAGTTGGGTTGCGTGTGAAAGAAGGGAAAAATTTGAATCCCCTTTAATGAGGGAATCTCTCACTTAACGATGTCTAAACCTCTCCCCCTTCTGACCGTTGCTCAGTTTGGCTCCCACTACCAGAAAAGGGCTATTTACCGATGGAATATTACCGACGGACGCCATAGCCGTTGGAAATTTCTGATTTACCAATGGAAATAGACGTCGAAAATTTTGAAGATGAACAATTGACAAAGATACCGATGGATTGGTCGTTGGTAATGTTACCGGCGGATTGGTCGTCGCTAACGTTACCGATGGAAAAACCCATCGGTAACGGAGGCGGGAATGGGAAAAATATTGGCACGAGAAGTACCGATGATGTTTCCGTCAGAAATTGTGAAGAAGTTACCGACAGATTTGCCATCGGAAATTTTAGGTCACGTTACAGACGGGACAGGCCGTCGAAAATTCAAAAATGGACGTTCCGACGGAAAAAGCAGTCGAAAAACTATAGTGTTCGTCGATAATTTCCAAATAACCCAGCGTCTGAAACCCTTCCCCCCATTTCCTTTTCTCTCTTCCTTCTCACTCTCTTAGAGCTCACCGCACCCCACCGCACCACCTCTGGCCTCACGTGCCCCATCGCACCACCTCTAGCCTCACCGCGCCCCACCGCACCACCTCCGACCTCACCTCCCTTTCTCCTTTCTCCTTCAGAAACCCTTCCCCCTATTTCGTCTTTCCTCTTTGCCACCGTGCCCATCGTGACCTCCACCGCGATCTCCACCTCGCCATCACCACAACGCCTCTATCACCACCGCGCCACTGTCACCACCGCGCGAAGTCTTCTCCTTCCTTTTTCTCCTCCCCTCTCTGTCATCGCTGCCACCGCGCCGCCACCACCAGTGCCACCACCTCCTCTCTGTGGTATGGATTCCCTTTTTGATAAATTTTTATTTTTTTATTTTTATTAGCCACCACTGTGCACCACCACATCTTCACACAACAACCACTGTGCACCACCACCACTGTGCACCACCACCACCCTGCACACAACCACCACCATCCCTTTTTTATGTTCATTTTTTATTTTTATTAGATTTTCCCCTTTTTCTGATTATTGGTTTGGTTTGTAAAAGGGTATTTTTTTGCATTGTTGTAGTGTCACCAGCTTCATCCGGCAGCAACTCCCGGCATCCAGTGCGGTACATTGAATCTTTTATTCCTGTTTGTGGTCTTATAAATTTTTTTTGAACAACATGTGCTATATGTGTCTTTATTGGTATATTTTATTTCAGTGAATGATATTGCTTTTAATTAGTTGTATTATGCGTACATACTTAATTTGTTTATCATAAAAATATCCGTCTAGTGTGTGTGAAGTTATTTTGTGTATTTTTTGTTATTTAATTAGTTGTATTATGTGCATGTAAAGTTATTAAACGTGCTGTGTTTGTTTCTGCCAAATGCATAATTTTTTTTTGACAAAACCAAATTCGTAGTAAACTTAATGAATTTCCTTAATATAATAAAAACGTAACGACAAAATTTAGTGTTGATAAGATTTAGCATAGATAACATTAGAGAATTTGTAAAATCGTTTTCCTCCACACCTGCAGCTGATGGAGCATATTCGGCATGTTCATTGATTAATTAAGCGCGATTTGGAATAATGAATTAAGTATTTAACGGATAAGAAAATGTATTGATTATTAAAATAAAAAAAATAATGTGTAATTAATTAAGAAGTTAATTAAAACATTCATCTCATAAATAAGTTAATAGTGGCATACGGCGTATCCAGAATATCTGTTGATGGCACGTCACGAATATCTGCTCATGGCACATCGGGAAGTGATGACGACGAAATCTCTTAAAATATTTGGATAACAATAAAATTAGATTGAATAAATAATTAAAAACATTAACGATTAAATAAGTAAAAAATAGAATATGAAAATAGTTAAATCTATAAGTATAATTATTATTTTTTCAACAATAATAAACTTAAATATGTAATAACTTAATAATTTACATAACACCAAAAATAAATTAATTAATCAAATAAAAAATGATTGAATAAATTAAAATAGTATAAAAAAAATCAAGATTTAATCAAAAGAGTGGCGAACAATTTAATAAATTTTGATTATAGTAAGTGATCGTTTTTTTTTTTTGTTGCTAATGCTTTGTTTATGATGGTTTCTTCATTATTGGTTTGATTGATTGCTAATAATGTCAAACGTAACTTTATGCAAATTATTTGTTATTTAAAGTTTTATTTAATCTTAGAGTATATATATATATATATATAGTTAATACGTAATTGAGAAAAACCGTAGTTTCCCGTTCAAGGTTCAATATTATTGAGCATGTGTACTCGTGGTCATGGTATCGCTCATTTTATTGAATCTTGAATTGTCCAATTGGGACAGTTTGGGAAGAAACTTTTTCTCCACTGATATACTTGTTCTTCGGGTCCATACTTGATTGTGGTATTTCACCGCGGTCAAGTCGTGTACTTGGAGACCGATGGGAGATGCTGTCGAAATTTCGTCAGCTATAAGACATGAGAAGTGATGAGTAACTAGTATAATACAGTGATGAAATTTTTTTCCTCGAATGAGATAGGGCCACACCTTTTAAGGAAAGGGAGCGATTCGGGGTCATAGTATCATGTTTAAAAATACTTCAATTTATCTGAAAATGCAGAAGGATGAAATATTATCCCTCGAACCGTAGTTGGGTGTATGATAGGAATGAGTCTGGGAGACGACTTCTGAAACAATCATTTGTAGCTGGAGTTGATGAGTTTATATCCAAAGCAAAGCAACATTGTGATTATGCAGAAGAAGGGGGATTAGATGTCCGTGCACAAAGTGCCATTGTATGGCGGTTTTGAGTGATGATGACGTGAAGTTATACCTATACCGATGTGGGATCAAGCCTAATTATTGGATATGGACTGATCATGGCAAGGAGTTGTCGGATATTGATTTAAATGAAGTCAGTGGTGACGATCTTGAAGTGGGTGCATCAGGCAGTGGCTACCACGATGAATATGTCGAACAACTCCAGTCAATGCATATGATGGTCGATGATTGTCTTGGGCAACATGGGAATTTTGAGGCGGATGAGTATGATGACATGGAAGATCCTCCTAATGAATCGACGCAGAGATTCTACAATCTATTGTTAGAGACAAATAAGCCATTGTTTGAATGGGCATCAGATTCAAAATTATCAATTTGTGTTAGGCTTCTAGCTTGCAAGTCCAATTGGAATGTCCCAGAGCAGTGTTTGGAGTTCTTTTGTAAAATGCTTCAAGATGTGACACCCTTCAAAGAGTTGTTGCCAAAAAGTTATTATGATGTGAAGCAGTTGGTGTCGAAACTAGGCTTGGGGGCTAAGAGGATTGATTGTTGTCCAAATGAGTGCATGCTAGATTATGGTAGTCTGTCTGGCACAAATGACAGTGCGTTGGAAGAATGTAAATTTTGTCAGACACCCAGATACCGCGTTCAAAGTAATGACCATAGTAAGAGGAAACCAGTTCCTGCGAAGGCAATGTTCTATCTGCCAATAATTTCAAGGTTGTAGAGACTGTTTCCATCAACGTAAACTACGGGGCAAATGAGGTGGCATAATGAAAATAGAATAAATCACAGGCGTCATACGCCACCCTTCTGATGGCGAAGCTTGGAAGCACTTCGATCGGGTTCATCTTTATTTTGCAGTAGATCCTTGCAATGTGAGACTTGGGCTGTGTTCAGATGGTTTTACCCCGTACATTCAGGTGTCAGCCTCGCCATATTCATGTTGGCCAGTGATTGTTACACCGTACAATCTTCCTCCCGAGATGTGTATGTCAAAACCATATATGTTTCTGACTTGTCTCATACCGGGACCATCTAATCCGAAGGCCGGGATAGATGTATATTCGCAGCCTCTGATCGATGATCCGAAGAAGCTGTGGGATGGTGTGTTGACTTATGACGTTTCAAAGAAGTGAAACTTTATGATGAGGGGATCACTGATGTGGACTATCAATGATTTTCCTGCATATGGCATGCTCTCTGGTTGGGGGACCCACGGTGAATTGGCGTGCCCGTATTGCATGGAACATGGAAAAACTTTTACCCTTAGATATGGTGGAAAAAGTTCCCGGTTTGATTCTCATCGTCGGTTCTTAGATCCTGACCATCCTTTCCGAAGAAACGTCCGAGCATTCAAAAATAATCAGACAGATGAGGAAGGTCCACCGCCTTTGTTGACTCCTGAACAAATATGGGGTCGGGTTAGAGATCTTCCTAAAGTCACTGAAGCAGGTGTGTCAAAATTACCTGGGTATGGAGAATGGCATAACCGGACAAAACAAAGTAGTTTTTGGGAACTACCGTACTGGAAGGATAATTTGTTAAGACATAGCCTTGATGTGATGCATATTAAGAAGAATTTCTTTGACAACATTTTTAACACGGTTATGAATGTGTCTGGCAAGACGAAGGACAATGAGAATGCAAGGATGGACATAGCTCTGTACTATAGACGAAAGTATTTGGAGCTGAAGCCGCAGCCTAATGTAAAAATGGTCAAACCAAAAGCTTGTTACACTCTAACCACCGATGAAGCGAAGTCAATCTGTCGGTGGTTAAAAGACCTTAGGACCCCTGATGGTTATTCCTCTAATTTGGCACGATGTGCTGAGGTAAGAACAGGGAGGCTTCATGGGATGAAAAGTCATGATTATCATGTATTCATGGAGTGTTTGCTTCCTATTGCTTTCGGCTCGCTGCCCCAGCATGTTTCGAACCCGCTTACAGAAATCAGTCATTTCTTTAAAGATATATGCTCTGCAACTTTAAGAGCGGATGGTATGACGAAGATGGAAGAAAACATTCCAATAATTCTGTGCAAGATGGAGAGGGTTTTTCCCCCCAGGATTTTTTGACTCAATGGAACATCTCCATGTTCATCTTGCATATGAAGCAAGGCTTGGTGGACCAATACAATATAGGTGGATGTATCCGTTTGAAAGGTAATTTTATTATATTTTGACATTTAAATAATTAGCGACCATTGAATAATGCCTTGTCACCGATGTTTTTTTATTACTTAGATTCATGGGTGACTCTAAACGATCAGTTAAAAATAAGGCTAGGGTGGAATGATCAATTTATGTGTCTTACTTACACCGTGAGACAACCTATTTCTGTTCCCACTATTTCAACAACTTTATGTTGGCACCAAGACATGTTAGGAACGCGGTAGATGTTGATAATGCAGGGTATCCTTATATGCTATCCGTATTTAACCTTCCTGGCCGTCATGCTGGCAAGGAGCTTACTTACTGGTTAATTGATGTGGAGTATGCATCAACCCATGTTCATGTCTTGATAAATTGCACAGAGGTGAAACCATACCATGTGTAAGTCTCAATGACCTATTTTTGAAATAATGTATCACATGTTATTATAATTTCTCCTTTAACACATAGTACATATTTTATTTGTCAGTGTGTTCCTTCAAATTAATCAATTAAGTGAACAAGATGGTTTTGCTCGTACACATGCAGATTTTCCTGAATGGTTCAAGCGACAACTAAGTGTAATATGACGATGTAAACACTATATTAAGCTTAATTTTGCATCTTGAAAAAAATTAATTATTCAATATGACTTACCTATTTGTAGGTGTATCAACAACCGTTAAGCGTGACTAATCAGCACTTGAGAGATTTAGTGTATGAGCCCTATAGTTGTGTTAGATCATGGCATACATACATGGGTACAAATTCCACGCAGATGAATGGAACGTGGGCAAAAAGACAATTAATAGCGGGGTTGTCGTACAGGGTGAAGGTACCGGTGATTTTTATGGGGTCATAAAACACATATATGAGTTACAATACAATACTACTACTTATCCTAAAAAAGTAGTCTTATTTTATTGTAACTGGTTTGATCCATTGAGGACAGGCACAAAAGTGGATCCCAAGTATGGAACTGTGGACATTCACATGGATAGAAGATATCAAGAGTTTGATCCGTTTATAATTGCTCAGAATGCAAAACAAGTTTATTATATCCCTTATCCAGCAATGAGAACAGACAAACGAGGTTGGTGTGTTGCAGTCACTACCAAGCCTAGGGGTCGCATAGAAATCGATGATGCAGAGGATGAGACGCCATTCCAGGCGGATGAATCATCACATGTCAATGAAGTAATTGAGGTCGAGCGACATCGGCATGTTGGGATATGCAAATGAAGGGGAAGAAGTCGTCATTGGTAATCAGGCATCCATGCATGCATCATCAGAGGAAGAAATCCAAAGTGATGACTCAATGCAAGAAGAAGAAGAAGAAGAGTCGAACTTACAATCAGATGATGATACCTAGTCTGAATAGGAAGTTTACTATTATGTTATTTTTATTGTATTTTAAATATTTGCTTATGCAATTAAATGTAAGACTTGACAAATATTGTTCTATAAAAATAGTTGCTTAGATCAGACTTTTAAATGTCTATTACTTATTGTTTTTACACTAATTTGTAATTGTGCTACAAAAATAGATATGTCAGCATCAGGAGGACAACCGCCCCATCCCCCCACCACCTAGCGGTGATAAGGGGAAGGGGAAGGCTAAGCGGGGACGATACACCGTGAAGTCCCGGGTGCTTGCTCGCATTCCTAGAGGTCCCTCCGCACCCACCACACCCATCCCCATCCCTACCGCACCTACCCTATCGCCACCTACAGGAGCCTCCCCCACCCATTCTATACCATCACCAATCCATACTACATCATCCCCTACCCATACTACACTATCCTCGACCCACACTACCCCACCCTCCACCCATGTCCAGACCTCCACTCGCTTTGCGCCACGAGGTGCACTAGCCGGCTACTCGCCGCCCCCTATTGGACCCACACCACACCCACACCCAGCACCACCATCATCATCGACTGCGCCAGCCACACACCCAACATGATTATCATTTATGTCGACTCTTGGGATGATGCCACAGCCGGACACGACCATTCCATCCTCATCATCCGCGGCCGCATACGGTCACGACACGGTAATACCATCGTCATCGTCTGTGTAGCAGTCAGCCACGGCTGAGGACTTGCCTGAGTGGGCCAGGGTTCCCGCACCTGAGGATCGACCATGGATCCGTCCTGTTTCTGGATCGTAAGTTTAATTTAGTTTAATGTTGTTTAAAAATAATTACTATTTAATAAGCATATATTTGTTAATTGTCATATTGTTGATTTAATAAAATTATGAATTTTTCAGATTCATCCCATCGAAAGTGGGATCGAAGCACGTTACCTTCGCCATCAAGGCACAGTATCGTCGCTTCTGGCCATCATGGGGGGTGATCCCCAGGGAGGATCGGGATCGTATCTTCAGACGATTCGGTGTAAGTTCTTGTTTATTAGTTCATGTAATTTTCCCTTTATTTTATATTTTTTTATATAATATTATTAATATTTTTTTCTTTGTTAACAGGAGCTTGTACGTTGGTTACCGGAGCATACCTCAGAGATACGTGCTATATTTGACGACCGAGCAGCTGCTCGACTGAGGGACATGCTCCGGGAGCGTAGGGAGAGCCGGATACATCCGGATTACATTCGACCCAACATCTGGGCCCAATTGTGTGGGTACTGGGACACTCCAGCTTACAAGCTGAAGTGTGAACAGCGAAGAGAAATCGGGCTTCCGAGAAGGATGGGAGCATGCACACTAGTGGTTCTATTAGCCACATGCAGTGTGCCATTTACATGGTATGCATATATAAATAACATTACTTATAAACTGTATATTTTTATTAAAAATTTGTTTTATAACTAATTGATTTTATTGGTGTGTTGGTTGCAGGCAAGAGAGCTAGCTCGTTTCGTTGATGTCCCTACGGTCTTTGAGCAGACACATATTCGCTCGGACACCGGCGAGTTTGTTGATGAGAGGTCGAGGCAGACGGTGGTGAGCTAGAGTGTTTTTTTTTATATATTTAAACTATTGGTAATTATTATATATATATAGTTTAATAAATATTGATTGTAATGTACTAAGAGCAGGCGGACTACAACTCCAGGTTTAGTCAGGTAGCATCTGAGGCTGCCTCCTGCTCTGGTGCCACAGATCCTTCTCAGCTGGACCCCGCCGAGGTTGAGCAACTACAGACCCAAGCCTGGATGGATGTGGCGGGCGGGAAGAACAAGAGACAGATTTACGGTACTGCGACCTTATCCAGGTCGATCCGTCGGGGGTCGATGCCGAGCTTGACCATTAGGGAGCCTACATCCTCCGGCTCACAGGACACGGAGGAGGTGCAGCGGCTGAGGCAGGAGGTGCAGCAGCAGAGGGAGACGAACGAGCGCATCATGCAGCAGATGGAGAGATTCTCTACGGTCATGATCGCTGTGCTTGATTTCCTCCCACCAGACAGGCGCAATGCTCTGCAGGGGGTCTTCCATGTCACCCAGGCCCAACCCCAGCCCTCCAATACTACTACTGATCCACCGTCGCAACCGACAGTGACGGATATTATTGTGATGAGTATTAGGATAGTTATAGGTGTAGTAGAGTTTTGTAGATAGACGGATATTTTATTTATGGATTATATGTTGAGTTTTTTTTATTTTAATTTAATTTTAATTTAATTGCTTTTTAATTTTATTTTTAATTTCAATTTTGTTTTGTAATTGATAATATAATAATATTTAATTAAAATAAAATATAATAATAAAAATTATAATTAATTATAACAAAATAAAATAAATAAATATAATATAATAATAATTAGTAAATAAAATAAAATATTTAATATTGAATATATAAATTTTAATAAAAATAATTAATTATTAATTATTAATTATTAATATAAAACAAAATGAATAAAAAAAATTTAAAAAATAGAACAAAACTTGTTTCCGATGAATATTTCCGTCGGTAACTGTTGGTTACATTTTCCGACGGAATTTTTCGTCGGTAACTTCCACAGAGAGTTACCGACGGAATTTCTGTCAGTAATTATGAGTTATGTGTGGCAAGTTTTTCCACGGTTAAAGGCGTCGGAAATTTTCGACAGACGAACTAGATCCGTCGGAAAGGCTTTCTTCCTACTCGCCTATTACTGATCGAACCATGTCCGTCGGAAAGTCCGTCGGTAATGTAGTTTTCTGAGGGAATTTCTTCATTTCCGATGGGTTTTTTCCGTCGGTAAGTCGTGTTTTTTTTATAGTGTCCAGAAATTGATGGGCTTCATTTCATGACCTCATATTAGCCCACTAAGCATGTGAATCTTGGGCCATTTGCAAACCACCCCAATCCAGCATACACCTTACCCTGTTTAATCTGCACCAAACTAACTAACACTGTCAGATTCCCAAAATTAAATAAAACAAAAATTAAACATTGCGAGAAATTAAAATCTGGGTTGCCTCCCAGTAGCGCTTAGTTTAAGAGTCCTCAGCCAGACTTTGAAACCAAGTCCTACATGTCACTTAGGGTGATAGTGGCTTTCATCCTAGCCACAGTTTCCCCTAAATATTGCTTCACTTTTTGCCCATTTACTTTGAAAATCCTGCCACTTGTGTCATCTCTGAGATCCACAGCTCCATGGTCATCCACTTGGACAATAGTAAATGGACCTGACCATCTTGATTTTAATTTCCCTGGGAATAACTTGAGCCTAGAGTTAAACAATAAAACTTTCTCCCCCACTTTGAGCTCTCTCTTTTTAATTCTTTTATCATGCCAAAATTTTGTTTTTGCTTTATAGCTTTTAGCATTTTCATATGAAAACAACCTTAAATCATCTAACTCATTTAGCTGCAAGAATCTTGCCTTAGCAGCTTGAGACAAATCCAAGTTTAATTTTTTTAAAGCCTTATGTTCCAGCTCAATGAGGAGATGACAAGCTTTCGTTTAATTTTTTTAGAGCCCTATAAGCCTTATGTTCCATCTCAATGAGGAGATGACAAGCTTTCCCAAACACTAATCTGTATGGACACATTCCCAGGGGAGTTTTAAAAGCTGTTCTATATGCCCATAGAGCACCATCCAAGTGTATAGACCGATTTCTTATTGAAGGGTTTACTACTTTTTCAAGTATCCTCTTAATTTCCCTATTAGAAACTGCAGGTTGACCATTAGATTGAGCGTGGTAAGCAATGGATATTTTGTGCTTAATGCCATACTTAGCAAGTAAGTTGGTCTTTGTTGAAAAAATGAGTGCCTTAATCACTAATTAGAGCTCTAGGTGTACCAAATCTTGTGAAAATATGTTTGTGCAAGAACTTGGTAACCACCTTAGAGTCATTAGTAGATGTAGCCACTGCTTCCACCCACTTTGATACATAATCAATAGCTACTAACACATAATAATTTCCAAAAGAGGGGGGAAAAGGTCCCATAAAATCTATACTCCATACATCAAATAATTCCACTTCTAAAATATTGGTTAGGGGCATTAAATTTTTGTTAGACAAATTCCCCTGTAACACCCCGATTTTTATTGTTTTAAATAACAGAAATAAGTATGATTATGTTTATATATTTATATGAGTATTAGAAAATTATTTTAAATAAACGGAGTTCATCACTCAATTGTAATTGAATGTAGAAAGATACGATTAAAATTTAGGTTGGAAAATCAGGCGAATCCCGGCCCGCGAATTTCATTGACAGTATAATTATACTGCTCAAAAGACCTAATTTTAATTCGTGAATGAAAAACTTAAGATTTTTATTTTATTTCCTACGATAGTGTATTTTTAGAATTATTTCACAAAAAAGTGAAATATTATATTTTATCTGGACGCTATACTCAATCGGGCGAACGACGGAGCTGATTACGGGAGTTTCGGGACTCGATAAGTGGATAAATCCTATATTCTCTTAGGGACAAGTCATCCATGTGAGAGGTTTAATGTGTCTTAGGGTTATGCTAGCAATTTTTGATAATTGCATTTTGACCCCTAAACTTTCTATTGATTATGTTTTGGTCCCTGAACTAATTTTCATGATACACTAAAAGAAATGGGCCAAATTTTTGTCATCCAAACCCATTAAGGGCTGTGGCCTAGATCCCAAATTTCATGGCCAAGAATTAATTTTCATGATGCCGTTTGATTTACTTAAGTTTCCTATGTCATGATTTTATGCCTTAAGCTATTTTCATGTTGAAAAATCAAGTGGGCTTGGGCTTTCTTGGCCCAAAAATGGTGCAAGACCCGTGCTTGTCATGGCTGCCTACAAGATTGAAGAGTCAAGCTCATTCATGATCATTCTCACACATTCTCAAAAGCTCCACAAAGTTCTCCATTGTTCTGAGTTTTCTCTCACACAAAGAAGCCAAGTTTGTGAAGGAGGTTGAAGATTGCTTGATCATTTTTCAATTCAAAGAGGTGATTCTTCATCCTCATCATCTTCTAGTCATTGTTTCTTCAAATCATTCCATGATTCAAAGCTTTATTTTTCATGTTCATCTTAGTTGTTCTTAACTTTGATAAATCATAAAAAATCATAGAAAAATCCTAAAAATGTGAAACCAATTTCTATGTTCCTATTATTATCACTTCTATCATAATCCAAGAGTATGTTGAAAACCAAAATTTCCTTCCCTAATTTCTTGCCAAGGCCGAACCTATAGGTGTGGGGGGAGGAAAGTTTTTGTTCATTCCTTTGATAAATAATCATGTATATTAGCTTGTTAGTATATATGTTTAGGGAATCCAAGTTGTTTTGTCAAACAAAAATCCCTAGCCCTATGAACATGTCATGGCCGAAACTAGGTGTGTGTGAGTTAGGAAGTTTTGATTTCCAAACTTAGTTGTTTAGCCACTAATCCATGATCTTGGTTAATTAAGGATCATTAATCCATGACTTAATCATGATTAGGAATTTTTTGTCACAAAGACCCTTGAGACCGTGACCATGTAGGAAGGATTTTAATGGTTTTAATTGTTTGATTAGTAATGGTTTGATTGTATTGGGGAATATTGAATTTATTCCGTTGTGTACGTGAGAACCGGGCATTCGACGAAGCAATTTATTCCTCTGAGAATTCTACGAAAGGTAAGAGGGGATTACCTGAGGGATTTTTTCGATGGCTACGTGCTATCTGGTTGGTGTCTGTATGATTTATCTGTGGTTGTGGTGTTTGGTTTGTGGTTGTGCTATTTATTTGTGTATGGTTATCTGCATTTAATTATTTATTTACAGTTATATATTGTGAACACCTAATTTTGCCCGGATTTTTTTAATTAATGTTTTGACTAAAATAATAGACAAAAATAAAAATAAAAACAAAATGTTTTTATTCTGGGTCCATTACATCATCAAATGGAGCCCATTTTCGTTTTTGTTCCAAGTTATCTTTTGAGCCCATTATCTCAAACCCAACCAAAAATTATTTTTTTATTATTCTGATTTGTTGAAATAAAAAATAATAAAAAAGTAAAATTTTTAAAAATCTGCTCCCATGCTTGTACCCCTATTTGTCATCTTCTTCTTTTTCAAAGAAAAGAGGGATAATGGTACAGTACTACCCTTGCACCATGGCTGCCCCTGCAAGGTGGTGGAGCAAAGGCTGATTTGCTCCCCACTACTTGTATCCACACCAGCTGGCCTAACAAGAAGATTTGTCATCTTCTTCTTTTTTGTGCTATATATTCCATTGAACAGTGACCAAAGGAGGGAGGAAAAAAGGAAAAAAACACAGAAAACACACTTAGGATTCTTCCTTATTTTCTTCTCCATTCTCTGTTTCAGCTTTCAAAAAAAAACAAAAAAAGAATATTTGTTTCTGAAATCCCAACACCCTCAACTGTTCCCATCCCCATACGTGCATTCACTCCCCCGTCGCCACGCCAATCACCACGTCCGACTTGTTTTACCTCGGTTTCGAGTTTGACCCATCACCCTTGGCTTACTTGATGTTTATCTTCCTATTACCCTTGACTTACTTTGTTTTCACAATCACATGTTTCTTCAACAGACGACGCCACTTATCCATAATAGCTTGATTCTCTTTGGTTCTCACTTTTCAGTAAAACAAACCACCACGAGTTTTCATTGTTTTCTCTTAAATGCAACTATGAAAGTTAAAGAAACTTAGTCCGACCTGCGTCCCTGCTCACAAAAACCACCGCGCCTCAGCCGTCTCAGTCGCGGACTCCACCTCATCTCAGCCACCATCATCAGTACCCACCGGAACCGCGCAACCCAGCCACGATCTTCGACGGAAGCTACCACTGGGAGTTGTAGATCCGCGAGCTCCACCCCATAGGCCGGACGTTCTTCTCCGCCGCACTTTGTGGGTAAATGGAAGCTTTTCTGATTTGGTTGCTTTTTTCCACTTACTTTTTCTTTTTATTTGGTCTGCTTTTTATTGTTTGAATATATTATTGGGTTTTGGTGATTTGTTGGGTTCTGTTGGTTTTGTTTGTTATATGGCCCAAACTTGTTACTGGTTGTTGTTGTTATAAAGTAAAAATAAAAATAAAAATATCTTTTTAAAACAAAATTTATAAACAGTAAAAAGGATTTTTTTTTTGAATTTACGCAACAATCTATGACATTGATGTATGAATTTTCATCCTCAAGTATCGTACGAATTGTAAGGGTTTATCATATGACATTGCCATATTGGACCCTGTGCAGGAGTGATTTTAAAAAAAAAAAAATCCCTTTTTCAAAATTAAAGTGGGAAATAAATCCCTTTTTGTTTAGTAAAATGTTTAGAAAGAATTTATTTCTGAAGATAAAAAAGGATTCTCTTGAATTCATGCAACAATCTACGACGTTGATGTATGGAATTTTTTTTTTATCCTCAAGTGGTGTATGAATTGTAAGGGTTTATCGTATAGCATTGCTATCTTGGACCCTGTGCAAGAATGAATTTATTTCAAAATAAAATCTCTTTTAAATAAATCTTTTCAAAATCAAATCCCTTTTTTCAAAAAAAATAAAATCAACCAATCCATCAAACATTTTCAAAGAACTACGTGGCTTTGAGTTTCCCATCGCACCCGGGAATACGTAGGAGCAAGATAAATCATCTTGTCAAGCCAAAACTAAATTTTTCTTTTTTGTCTCTTTTTTATGTTAAAATAATTAATCAAAATAATTAAACTTTTCTATTTTTAGGGATGCTCTAGGGACACGGTACCACATCCAGTTCCTTAGATTTGAGGTTACACTGTGGACTCATGTGTCATGTTCAACCTCATTTAGTTTTTATAAGTAATAAATTTAAAAATATAAAAATTAATAAAAATTTAAAACATTAAAAAAATTATTTCTTGTAAATAATTTTTTTTTGGGTAAAATAAATATTTAAAAAGTTATTAAAATGTTTTTTGCATAATTAACTTGATATACCGTTTTTTTAAACGGGCGATGTGGGGTGCTAACACCTTCCCTACTCGTAACCGACTCTCGGACTCACCTCTCTCTTTTTTTCTTTTTAGACCAGTTTACCTTTAAATAATTGGGTTTTCTAAGATTTTCCAAATAAAATTTTAGTGGCGACTCCTCTGTCTTTTTATCTTCCCTTTTTCGCGACGCTCGGACAGGACGGTCGTGACAGCTGGTGACTCCACTGGGGATTTTTGATAGTCAGGCCTATCATAGTTGGTTGTGCATTTTTTAAAAGAAAAAAAAACAGCTTTGAAAATATTTGTTTTACCCTTTTTGTTTTATTTCTTTTTTTAATGCCTACATAACTGCTTTTGTATATTCTTGCAACCTTAGGGTAGAGAATTCTTGTATTGGTGTTGTTTGTTCCTTTTTTGCAGGTTTGGGGTAGTTTTGTTTTAGTAGGTTTTTGTGAAGGTTTGTATGCTCCCATCACACACATCACTATCACATGTTGCACACACTTTTGGGCTCTATACCCGAGTCTTGGAATGCCATAAGATTAGAAGGGGCTTCAGTGACGTTATTGTGATGCTTTTGCGTACCTGACAGTCATTGATTCTCCCGCTCGGATTGCTACCGGTACATGGACTACCATATTGTGACTTATTTGTCCCTGTGGTGAGGTTCATGGATTCAGATTCTTATCTTCTAGATGAGGGTAATCCGGGGACCATATGTTTAGGGGTCTAGATCTATCCCGAAAGTCATGCACATAAAATGTCATTAGTAGCCTACCAAAATAGGGTCTTGACTTCAGAAATCTCAACTTTAGGATATGACCTATGTAGGACAAAAGGGAGCGCATTCCATATTTTTCTGTAACATGAATAACCACATTTATATCTCATGCATCATAACGATTTTTTCTGCATGCACCTTAACATGCCACTCATTCATGCATTATGTTACACTCGTTCTTATTATATTGTATGTTCGGGCATGTAGTATTTTAGGCCATGCATCGTCAATATGTCATTCATTCATGCATCTTGGTACACTCTCATGCATAAGTAATTTTGCGTTCCAAATGTTATTAACAAAATAAAATTTCCCTTGCACAGATAATTTGGAGATAACACCTTTGACAACAAGAGATGGAAAAAGTCAGACACGCTAGCAATGCTCCCACCACCAAGAGCTCTAAGGTGATTTTGAACTCATTAGAGAATCTGAAAGAATTGAGCCAATCTTTACCTCAAGAACATCGAAAAAACTTCGTCAAGCATGGACATTACACCCACCATCGAAGAATATGCTTGCCTGTTAAGTTTGCCAATGCAGAAAAATCTCGTTGTGTACTTTCACCTGGGGCAATACTTGACCACTGCAAGCATAGCAGGATTACTAGGGCTTCCTGAAATTGAAGTGAACCTGACCGGGCACTCAAACTCGCGAGGATTAACCCGAAAGTTTCTTGAAAATCATTTGAGGAAACTAATGGATCGACAAGACTGGGAAACCTTCGAGAGGGTATTGGCACTAGCAATATATGGGTTGGTTCTATTTCCCTCGGCGCCAGACATGATAGATCAAGCAGCAATGGATGTGTTCTTCACAGTTGAAAGAAAGAAAAACCCCATGCCGACGGTATTGGCTGAAACGCTTTTGACTCTAGAATTTTACCAACGGCATCCAAAGGGGAAGCTCAGATGTTTAGCACAGTTGCTCTATGTATGGGTCATGACTCACATTTACGCGAAAGGCTATATCAACCGCCATTCAGATCCACTAAGAGGCTTCCATAACATCCCTACAAGACAGCTTAATGAAGAGGAATGGAAGAGCGAGTTTGACAAAGTGGAAAGAGACTCCTTTAAGTGGGTATGCCCATGGTACGAAAGTCAACAGGGGCAAGACATCATTTATAGTTGTGGTGACTATCCAAATGTTCCTTTGATGGGCCCGAGAGGGTGCATATCCTACACACCCGCCATAGCCTTATGACAACTTTGTTGGATGCAAACCGTGCCACGAGAAGAACAACTCGGTTGATGCTGTTTCCGACACGAGGATGGGGAGAATACCAAGTTGTTGGCAAAAGAAGTTAGAAATGCATGGAAAAATGTGAAGATGGCGGGGAGATCACAGTTGGGCCGACCAATCCTAATCATTGTCTCAGAGTATGAAGCATGGAGAAAATCAAGGAAAGGTCCCGTCAACATTCCTGTAGAAAGCACGAAAGCTGAAGACTACTCCCCTTCGGTAACTCAAATGGCAGAGCAACTGAAAGTCCTGGAAGCACAAATGAAGGAAATGGAGCAACAAAAGCAAGATGCCGAGCTGAGAATAGCCATTGGTCAGAAGCGTTGTGAGAAGTTAACAAAGGAAAATGAACATTTAAAGGATTTGTGTGCAGATATCTCCGCAACCTTGAAAGTCCAGAAGAATACAGACAAGGTCCCGTCGAGCGTCATGACTAAGATCTAGAATCTTGAAAGCCAAGTTTTGTCCTTGACAACAGAGAGGCATCAACTAAGAAAAGAAAAGCGTCGGTTAGAAGAAGAAATCATTCAGCAAGAAGATGTGCGAAAGTCATTGGAAGTGGAAGTCAGTCGACAAAGGGGAGTCAATGCCAACCTACAAAAGCAAATTCGTGCACAAGACAGGATGACTGATGAATTGGTACAAAAGGTCCAGGAGCTGAATATCCTACTAGTCAAAATCAAGAAGCAGTGCGATTTAGGGTGGACCTCAGCAAAACACTATCATGATCAAAGGGTTCAAATAATGAATGCCGTGAAGTGGTGGAGAGAAGAGGCCCAATTGCGAGGGATAGATATTGACATATGGAAAAAAAGATATACGAGCATGAATTTGGAGCTAAGCCATTGTATTCCGAATTTTGTCCAAAGCTATGAAAGGGCAAAAAAAAAAATTCGTGCGGACCCTATGCTTCGTCTCCCGGCTGAGTTGGATGATTTTATGCAAATGTGTGGAGGGTTTGCTCGAGGGCTAAAAAGAAAGAGACCTAAGCTATTGACTCTAGGATGAAAATATTGTAACAATGTCGAGAATTGTGGTGTAATCCCAATCTATGTATTGTTTTGAGGAGATTTTAATGAAATATGGCCTTGCTTCCATAATTCTATGTATTTGCTTTGAGGAGTTTTTAATGAAATCAGTTCTTGCCTCTATGATTCCTTCTCACTTCAACTCTTGCACTTGACTTGCGACGACACCTACCGTGGAGCATGGTCTTCCTTTAGTATGTTGTCAACTACTTCTTTGCCTTATAGGATTCTTCCTTCTACGCAAAGGGTAGGACGAGGTGTCTCATTTCAGAATTGCTAGTGTGTTTGAGACAACATCTATTGTGGAGAGTTGTTTCTCCCCTAGATTTGTTGTCAACTCCATTTCATCTTATGAGTAAAATGCTCTCTGTGTGGGATGGAGGGACCATCTCTTGTCTATTATAAGGTGTTAACTCAAAAAAATATATAATAATAAGGTCCAAAGGTGATTTTCATAAAAGCCTTTTGCGTTTTTTCCAACATTTTGTTCTCACTTTTGTTTCGATTAAAACAGTGTGTGGCTTTTCTGAACAATTGCTCGAAGACACCCTTATCGCACTCGGTCACAGACAAGAGCCATGGCAGATGAACTAGAAGAAGTCCAAGAGATCAGGGATGAAGTCAGTCAAATCAAGGATCAGATGACTAAGATGATGGAGATCCTACAGGCAATGCAGAAGGAAAAGAACACAGAGGAGAACCCTCCAGCCTCGAACGAAGGATATCCGGTCACACCTCTCATTCCCCCGGGTTTTGCTCAGATTCCTATTCAAGGCTTCAACCAACTAGGGGCCATGATGCCTCTCACTATTTATCCAGGCAACCAAACTCATTTTTCATTTGACCCAAACAATCCCCCATACGGTTTGCCTCGCGGATTTGTGCCACCAACGGCCCCCAGCCCACAAGATGGCATTCAAAACTCCGAGCATATCACTCAGACACAAACCCCCACCGATGCTGTTGAAATGCCACAAGCACAAACTGTCAACCCTACAGATGGTAACACCCCGACAGCGACACTTTCTGCCAATCCAAAAAATCCACAATACACCTTACATTATGGACCCCAAGGGACTCAAATGATGCCCAACTTCGGATCCTCCTACATGCCATACTCCTTCCCTCAGAATATGTATAGTGAAACTCCAGGGAATCAGTCAGGAGGGAATTCCCAATCCAAAGAAAAGTTGGAGGTTCTAGAAGAAAGACTACGGGCCATTGAAGGAGTAAATAGTTATGGTCTGCGGGATGCTTCGGAACTTTGTCTGGTGCCAAATGTTGTAATTCCACCAAAGTTTAAGGTGCCCGATTTTGATAAATATCGGGGAACCACTTGTCCCAAAAACCATCTGACCATGTATGTAAGGAAGATGGTGTGAACACCTAATTTTGTCCGGGTATATTTTTATCCTTTTAATAATAATAATAAAAAATAAATAAAATGCCAAGAAAAATAATTTGTTTGTTATTGGCCATTTTGTTTTGTTACAAGATTATTTTTGATCCATCATCTAGCCTATTTCATTTTGATTCAACAGTTAACTTTTGATAATAAACCCAACAGTTGAAGAAATGTCTGATTTCTTGGTTATTTTTAAGAAAAGTTAAATTTAAAAAAAAAGAGAAAAAAAGAAAAAGAAACGTTGAGTCCCTTCCCTGCAACATCTACCCTCTACTGTTGGTCTTTCTCCTCCAGCTTCCATCTTTAACCAACATGTACCCAAGCCACTTTTGAATATAGCAAAAATCAGAACACGGATGGGGACTGCTCAAGGATGCCAGTGCAACTGTCAGCATGGTAACCTCTGCAACACTCAAGTTTGCAAGGTCCCAATGACATTGAGAAGAGTTCATCTTCTTCTATAAAAAGACCCAACAGAGACAAGAAAAGGAGGGGGGGGAGCACAGAGAGCAAAATCTGAAAGAGAGGAAAACAGAAGGGGAAAAAACAGCAAAGGGACTTCCCTGTTTCTCCATCTTCCTGCCTGCATCATCTCCTTCCTCCCATCCTTCATCTTCTTCAACCAAGCCAACAACAACAAAACACAAAAAAAAATCAGAAAATCAGAAACGAAAATACCTTTCTCTATTCTTTTTCTCTCTTTCTCTTTTTCTCTGTTTCACTTCTCTTACCCAGAACCCATCTCCATCTTCCTCCTAACTCCAACACTTCTCCTCCTTCTCTCCAAAAAAAAACACAACCCATCACCATCATCTCAGCAAAAAACCAAAAATAAAGTAAAAAACATACCCAGACAGAACCCAAATAGATCAGAACCGCGCCCTCCGCCGTGCGCCGCCCTCTGGATCGTCTTCCTCCTCCGCGCGAGACGCCCCCCTCCACCGCAAAACCATGCGAACCGCCACCAGGTCTGCAGATCTATTCTCATCGCAGTCGCGCCTGGCAACCACCACGCGAGCCACCGCGCTCCAGAGGTCCGCCCTCACCCCGCCGTGACGATCTGTCCCCTGCTCCGCCGTCAGCAGGCCGCGAACTCAGCCATCCTTCCTTCCTCCACTAGCCTGAGGGTATGGTAAAAGAAGAAGACTCAGAAGCTTCTAGCTTCTGAGTACGATGCTTTCCTTTTGTTTTTCTGTGTTGTTATTTAAATTATTATGTTATGTTGGTTTAAATGTTGGGGTTTCATTTACTTGGGCTTCTCATGGGGTTATGGGTTAGTTTCATTTTTTTCGTTATTGGTCTGTTTTTGGCTTGTGGGTTTTAAATCAGTAAGTTTTTATCTAACCTGTTGGCTTACTGGGCCATTTCTTTTCTTTTTTTATCTTCAAAAAATGTTGTTTTTTTAAAATAAAATAAACTGAAGTTATTTGGAGTCATGGATATGGGCTTAAAATGTATACCATATTTCATCTTGTCTCTAGGAAAATTCGAAATAAAAAAGAAAATAAAAAAATCTCGTAAATATATATATATATATATATATATATATATATATATATATATATATATATATATATATATATTTTCATCCATGTTTCAAATAAAAACCTTTTTTCTAAAAATCTCTTTGAATTCACGCAACAATATATGACGTTGATGTATGAATTTTCATCCTCAAGTGTCATATGAATTGTAAGGGTTCATCGTATTACTCCGCTATCATTAAACCTTGTGCAATGGTAAATTCCTTTTTGTAAAATATTAAATGTTTTCAATTTATTTATTTATTTATTTATTTATTTATTTATTTATTTTAAAAAACAAAATTTTATTCAGTTTTATAAAAATAAAATAAAAAACCTTTATTAATTCACTCAACAATCTGCGCCGTTGATGTATGATTTTTCATCCTCAAGTGGCGTATGCATTGTAAAGGTTTATCGTATAGCGCTGCTATCTTGGGCCCTGTGCAAGACTGAATTTATTTCAAAAAATAAAACCCCTTTTTATAAAATCTTTGTAAAATCAAGTCCATTTTTTTTTCAAAGAAAAAGAAAATAAAATTAATCAACCAATCAAATCTTTTCTAAGAGAACTACGTGGCTTTGAGTTTCCCATCGCACCCGGGAATACGTAGGAGCAAGATAAATCATCTTGTCGGGCCAAAACTAAATTTTCCTTTTTTTTGTCTCTTTTTATGTTAAAATAATTAATCAAAATAATTAAACTTTTCTCTTTCCAGGGATGCTCTATGGACACGGTGTCATGTTTAATCCCTTAGATTTGAGGTTGCCCTGTGGACTCATGTGCCATATTCAATCTCATTTAGTTTTTATAAACCATACAGTTAAAAATATAAAAAATTAATAAAAAATTTAAAATATTAAAAGTTAAAAATAATTCTTTCTTGTAAATAACTTTTGGGGTAAAATAAATATTTAAAAGACTATTAAAATGTTTTTGCACAATTAACTTAAGGTACCGTTTTTTAAACGGGCGATGTGGGGTGCTAACACTTTCCCTACTCGTAACCGACTCCCGAATCCAAATCTCTATTTTTTTTAAAGACCAGTTTACCTTACATAATTGGTTTTCCAATATTTTTTTCCAATTTAAAAATATTGGTGGCGACTCCTCTGTCTTTATATCCACCTTTTCGCGGCTCCCGGACGGGACGGTCGCGACAGCTGGCGACTCCACTGGGGACTTTGAGAGTCAGGCCTATCATAGTTGGTTGTGCAATTTTTTATTTTATTTTTTTCTTTTTCTTAAAAAAAACAGCTTTGAAAATATTTGTTTTACCCTTGTTGTTTTATTTCTTTTTTAATGCTTCCATAACTGCTTTTGTATATTCTTGCAACCTTAGGGTAGAGAACTTTTGTATTTGTGTTGTTTGTTCCCTTTGCAGGTTTGGGGTAGTTTTATTTTAGTAGGTTTTTGTGAAGGTTTGTGTGCTCCCATCACACACATCACTATCACAACTTGCACACACTTTTGGCTCTATACCCGAGCTTGCTCAAAACTCAAGGATTAGGCGGTGTCTCGACATTGTCATTGAAGAGGTCTCGTACCCCCCTGACATTTGTTGATTCACCACTCAGGTTGTACCCGATATCATGGGATGGTCATATTGAGAGGGTTTATCCCTACTTGTGACTAGATTCATGAGTCGGATCCTTATCTTTCGGGATAGGGGCAATCTGGGAACCATGGCTTTTAGAAGTCTAGACCCTACCTGATTTTCACTGATAGAGCAAACTTAGTAGCCAACCTATTTAGAGTTATTACCTCAGGTTTGTCCAACCCTAAGTTTTACCCAATTTAGGACAAAGGGAGCATACTCTTTCTCTCTCTCCATTTTTTTTCCTGGCATCATAAACATAAATTGCCATGCACATACATATTTATTATGAAGTTTTCTAAAGAAGGAAAAAGGGGGCGACACATCGTCACTCCAAGCCCGAATGACATGTTCGAATATTATTTCATTTCTAATAAGCGGCGTGTCATAGTGAAGGTAGTGCATTGACAGCATACCCGACATAGGATTCCCAACCCTACTGGGGTTCATGCAACATGAAGCATGTAGGGCATTTTTTTCATGTGTTTCATTTCTAATTTTTTCTTTATTTGTGTTTCTTGACAGGAAGACCTTAGTATTAATCTTATAGCAAAGAATAGTAGGACCTAGCATCGGAAAGAGTACTAGCAATGCAAGCAGTTCCAAGAAGAGCATCAAGATCGACGTGACACTCAATGATGTTCATATCTTATGGGAAATTAGTCAACAAATGTTAGAAAAGGCACGTTCGAACTTTAACAACAAGTACGGGAGGATACTAGATCTATTACGTATTCCGGTGGATGCCCCCGCTCTAAGTGCATTCACTCAGTATTGGAACCCAACTTTGAGATGTTTTGAATTGCCTGACCTAGATGTAACTCCCACCATAGAGGAGTATGCTTACATGCTGAGATTGCCTATCCAAAAGGAATCATATGTCTATTTGTATTATGGACAATATGTGGCAGATGGGAAGATAGCAAGTCTATTGGAACTTAAACCGTAATAATTGGATAAAGTGGAAAAGGGAAACACTACGGGCTTGAAGAGGCAATTCTTGGAAGGTTACCTTAGGGAGTTGGCTCAACAACAACGATGGGTTCTTTTTAATAGGTTGTTGGCTCTCCTTATCTACGGACTGATGCTTTTTCCCTTTATTCCGGATGTGATTGATCGATCAGCCATGGACGTCTTCTACAGAGTTGAGGAATATGGGGTGAATTTAGTCCCTGCTATCCTAGCTGAAACTTTTCTCTCACTACAAGTTTGTCATCGGAATCAACAAGGAAAGTTGCGATGGTGTGCACCAATGTTATATGTTTGGATTATGACTCACTTGTATGCTGGAAACAAAATTGATAGAACGGATGACCCATTGAAAGGATTCATTCGCATGCCGCTAAAGTCACGCAAACTATATGAATGGAAACAAGAGTTTGATCAGGTCGACTCACGTTCATTTAGATGGATGTGCCCATGGTACAATGGAGATTCAGTTATATTCGGTTGTGGAAGTTTCCCGAATGTCCCATTGATGGGACCCAGAGGATGTGTGTCATATTCACCAGCTCTAGTAATGTGCCAACTCAGGTGGACACAAGATGAACCCCCAAAAGAGCTTCTTGGTGGAGCATATTTCCTATATCAAGAATGTGAAAGCATCAAGAGTCAGACAATAGCAATAAGGTCAGCATGGAACAATATTCACATAAAAGGGCGTGATGAGTTAGGAAGGCGGATCATAGCTCGAACAAAAAGATATGAAGCATGGAGAGAGGCAAGAAGGGGGTGTCCTTCAAAACCAGAACCCCCACCCAGTGCTGAAAACAATCCTCTTACAAAAGATCAAATGCTGAAAAAGATTGAGATTCTAAAAGCTCAGATGGGGGTATTGGATGAAAAGAACCAAGTTGCAGAAGTAACTATCGTCAAGCTCCAAAGCCTGGTGCAAAAATTGAATTTACAGATCGAGAATTTGAGAAGTGAATGTGCCGATTCCTACGAAGCCCCAAGTCGCATGAAAAGAGCAAGAAAAGAAAAAGAAGCAGTGATCCAAGAGTTGCAAGCAAAGGTGGAGTGTCAAGAAAACACGCTAATCAGAATTCTGAAGAAGAAAAAAGAGCTTGAGTGGGACGTAGGGATTCATGTCGAAACAATACAGATACTAAAGGGGAGAGTTGGATCTCTACAAGAATCCTTGGCCCAAACTGAACTTTACTCTGATCAAGGATGGAACGAAGCTGCCAGATATCGTCAATTATTAGCAGAAGCTAATGAAAGGGAAAATTGGCTCAGGACCAAAATTCAAGAAAATGAAAGAGGAGAAGCTCAACGTCATGCATAATGGGTAAAGGGATGGAAATTGGTTGTAAGGGATGTGATCTATGAAAAGGAAGCATGGAGAAGAAAATATGAAGACATGATTGGTAGAATTCAATATCATACTTCCCAGTTGGTGGATCGATTTGAAGAAGTATCAATTCAGGTCTACAAGAACCCTTTCCCCCAGATACCATCAGAGGTGACTGAGTTCTTCAAGCATTTTGGGAAGCTTGCAAAGGGATTCAGGAAAAAGAAGATGAAGCTCTTGACATAGTATTTTGAGGTCCCCAAAGATGGGTTAGAAATATGAAAACTCTCGATGTATTGTTTTTCTAGTTGACCAAAGACTCATGTTTGTATTGCAATATCCATCCAATGAAATAGAAGTTTTCATCAAATTTTTGTGGAATGCTCTCTCTTTTTCCAGATGATAACTGTCGAGGAGTGAATTCTCCCTTAGATACTTCATCAACTATATTTTTACCCTAAAAACGATGTGTTTTCCGCGTAAAAATATGGGTATCATCAACCAATAACATTGCTAGTACAGATGTGGTCTATCGAGGAGTGAATTCTCCCTTGGACTCGACATCAACTGCAGTCAAGCTAGAGGGAATTATACCACTAGATTTGATTGCAGGATGAGTATTCTTGCTATAAGTGTATGCGACGGTCTTCCTCTCAAAAATGGAGTTTAATTGGTTTATGCTCTTTCTTTTGATTTTATTCATTTATTCTTTCTTTTATTAAATAAAAGATGTGGTGTTTGAACAATTGCTCCAAGACACCCTTATCGCACTCGATCACAGGCAAGAGCCATGGCGGATGAACTAGAAGAAGTTCAAGTGATCAGGGATGAAGTCAGTCAAATAAAGGATCAGATGGCTAAGATGATGGAGATCCTACAAGAAATGCAGAAGGAGAAGAACACAGAGGAGAACCCTCCAGCCCCGAACGAAGGACAGCCAGCCACACCTCTCATCCCGCCCGGTTTTTCTTAGATTCCTATTCAAGGCTTCAACCAACCAGGGGCCATGACGACTCTCAACCCAACTCATTTTTCATTTGACCCGAACAATCCCCCATACGGTTTGCCTCATGGGTTTGTACCACCAATAGCCCCCAGTCCACAAGATGGTATTCAGAACTCCGAACACATCACTCGAACACAAATCCCCACCAATGCTGTCGAAATTTCGCAAGCACAAAATGTCAACCCTACAGATGGTAACACCCCGATAGTGACACCTTCTATCAATCCAAGGCCCCCACAATACACCCTACATTATGGACCCCAGGGGGCTCAAATGATGCCAAACTTCGGTTCCTCCTCCATGCCATATTCATTTCCCCATAATATGTACGGAGAAACTCCGGTGAATCAGTCGGGAGGGGATTCCCAATCTAAAGAAAAACTAGAAGTAATAGAGGAAAGATTGCGGTCAATTGAAGGGGTAAATAGCTATGGTCTTCGGGATACCTCGGAACTCTGTCTGGTGTCGAATGTCGTGATTCCGCCGAAATTTAAGGTGCCCGATTTTGACAAATATCGGGGAACCACTTGTCCCAAGAACCATTTGACCATGTATGTTAGGAAGATGGCGTCACATGCCCGAGATGATAAACTCTTGATTCACTTCTTCCAAGACAGCTTGACCGGGGCAGCTTCAAATTGGTATACGCATCTCGAGCGGGCACACATCCGATCCTTCAAAAAGGGATGACATTCAAAAAGGGATGTAGAGACTTTCAAAGAATATGCGCAACGATGGAGGGAACTGTCTGCTCAGGTGGAGCCTCCCTTAGCCGAGAAAGAAATCGTAGCAATGTTCATCGATACACTCCAGTCGCCTTTCTATGATAGGATGATTGGGAGTGTGTCATCAAATTTTTCTGACATGGTCATCATCGGCGAGAGAATTGAAAGTGGAATGAGGAATGGCAAGATCGCCGAGACTTCAGTAGGGAACGGCCCAAAGAAAACCCCATTCGTGAAAAAGAAGGAGGGAGAGGCACTTGCAGTAACCTTGGAACAGAAGAAACCGAACCAATGGAGACCAAACCAAACACCCGCCTTCCACGCCCAATACGCCCCATATTACCAACCACCTCCATATCACCAAGCCAACCAGCCCTACATCGCTGCAACCTCGCAATTTCCAAACCCTCAACAAATGGCTCCCTACCGGCCATCATACCCTTCTCAGCCTCAAACACACCCCACCATGCCACCTCAAATCGTCCAGCCTCTAAATCCAAACCCAAACACCAGCCAAACAAGACCACCATATAACCCAGAAATAAAGCCAGTGCATTTTGACCCAATACCCATGACCTACACCGAACTATTCCGCCAACTTGTGAGCAAATCCGTGCTAACTCCTATCCCGACAAGATCACTAGACCCTCCTTATCCAAAGTGGTATGACCCAAATGCTCAATGTGAATATCACGATGGGGCCACAGGACATTCCACCGAGAGTTGTAAAGCTTTGAAGTTTAAGGTCCAAGACCTGATTAATGCCAAATGGTTGAGCTTTCAGAAGGATGCTCCAAATGTGGCACAGGGTCCTATGCCAAATCATGGGAGTTCGGGGGTCAATGCCATTGAGAGCTTCTTGGAACATACTCTAAAGAGTAAAGTGGTCGATGTTAGGACTCCTATGAGAGTTGTTTTCAGAGAGATGTGCAAATGTGGATTGATCCAAATCCCGGCCACGGAAGAAAAAGCTCTCGATGGAGAGATAAAGTGTGACTTTGATGGGAACATGGGGCATTCGATTGAAGACTGTTCGGAGTTTCGGCAGGTTGTGCAGCGGTTAATGGATATGAAGATTATCTTAATTGGTTATGAATCAAAGGAGTACGCCATTAATATGGTAGTTGAATCTACAATTTCCCCAACCCCAATTGAGATAACCCCTTTTACTTTGTGGTTAATCCTCAACCAGTTCCTGAGCAAGTCACTCCGAAACCAGTGGTGATATACTATACTGAGAAAAAACATTTACCGGTTCCAAGTGGGTCAACACCAATCGTCATCCGAGTTTCAAGTCCTTTCCCTTACAAGGACACCAAAGCGGTACCATGGAAATATGAGATGCAGGTTCAGCCCAATCCTTCCGACGGGACTACTGTGGTTACCAACATTTCAGGAATTGGTGGAATGACTAGGAGTGGTCGCATTTACACTCCGGAGGTATTGCGAAGGGTGGAAATAGAAAATGAAGGAAAGGATCACAAAGGGAAAGAGAAGGTGGAAGAAATTCTAGATGACAAGGAAGCAAACGGAGGTGAGGAGAAAAAGGAGGTGTCTGATGAAGAAGTCAGCGAATTCTTGAAATTCATCAAGCAGAGTGAATACAGGGTTGTGGATCAGTTAAATCGAACTCCGGCTCGGATATCTCTCTTGTCTCTATTGATGAACTCTGATCCACACAGGAGAGTACTGATGAAGGTGTTGAATCAAGCTCATGTTTCCCATGACATCACAGTTGATAAGCTCAATAACATTGTAGGTAACATAGTTGCTGATAATTATGTCACTTTCGCTGATGATGAAATACCAGCTGAAGGTATGGGGCACAACAAGGCATTGCACATTTCTGTGAAGTGCCGAGACCATGTCATGGCTAGGGTTCTCATTGATAATGGCTCCTCTTTGAATGTAATGCCAAAGTCGACACTGGCAAAGTTGCCTTTCGATGGAACTCATATGAAGCCAAGCACAATGATTGTAAGAGCTTTCGATGGCATCCGAAGGGAAATCATGGGAGAAATTGAATTGCCCATTCAGATTGGCCCCTGCACCTTTGAAGTACTTTTCCAAGTAATGGACATCACACCAACATACAGTTGTCTCCTGGGACGACCATGGATCCATTCGGCTGGAGCATCGTTGATAGTAAGTTGATAATTGTTTCTGGGGAGGAGGATCTTTTAGTAAGCAAGCCATCAACAACCCCTTATATTGAAGCTGCCGAGGAAGCTCTCGAGACCGCCTTCCAGTCACTTGAAATTGCCAATGCCACTTATGTTGGGGAGGGAGCTCCACTTTTGAAACATCGGTCATCCGAAGCGTCTATAATGATGGCCAAGGTTATGCTTGAAGGAGGATACCGACCTGGAAGCGGTTTGGGGAAGAACAGCCAAAGTGTCGCTGACATCCTCATGCTCACTGAGAACAAGGACAGGCTTGGATTGGGATACAAGCCCACCAAGGCCGACAAGATGAGGGTTATAGAAGAAAAGAAAAGAAAGAGGTTGGCTCGGCTGGAAAATCGTGAATATGAGGCTGAAAGGGTTCCTATCTGTGACATTCGACAGAGCTTCCAAAGCGTAGGGTTTGTGTTCCTGGACCAAGCAGCAGCTATTGAAGATGATTATCCTGCCGATCATGGTATCAATCTGGTGTATCCATGCTCTCCGGATACAGAGCTCAACAATTGGGAGATCATTGAGTTCCCCAAGACCATAGAGTCCTTTTCAAAGTAATTCTGTAATGCTTATCCTTTAGCTCTGCCCAAGGCTTTAGGAATTTTGTTGTAATGGGCTTACTTGTTTCTGTTTCAGTATGACTTATCAATAAATGCATGCATTCAGTATCTTTGTGTTGTTATCTCTCTTTTTTTACTTTCGTTTTCGTTCACCATCCCTCACCAATAAATGCAGTCTCTTGTCTTTAACCTTTATTCATTCATCTTTCCCTGATAATTACCAAAATGCAGATCTAAAAGTGACTCTCTTGAAAACGACAGTGTTAGTAACTCATCATACAATTTTGACTATTCTGTTGATCATGCTGAGGAGGTTGTTGATGATGATGGGGAAATTCCCCCTGAACTTTTGAGATTGGTAGAACAAGAAGCCAGGGAAATTCGGCCCCATGAAGAGCCGAGTGAACTAATCAATTTGGGAACCGAAGATGATAAAAAGAGGTCAAGATTGGCCTTTCCCTGAAAGAAAAGGAGCGGAACAGATTGATCAGGTTGTTGACGGATTATAAAGATGTCTTCGCATGGTCGCACCAAGACATGCCAGGGTTAGACCCTAGTGTAGCAGAACACAAATTGCCATTAAAGCTGGAGTGTCCTCCCGTAAAGCAGAAGCTACGAAGGATGAAAGCAGAAATGTCTTTAAAGATCAACGAGGAGGTCAAGAAACAACTGGATGCAGGTTTCCTAGAAGTTGTAAAGTACCCTCAATGGGTTGCTAACATCGTTCCTATTCCCAAGAAAGATGGAAAGGTTCGAATGTGTATTGACTATCGAGATCTGAACAGAGCTAGCCCAAAAGATGACTTTCCTTTGCCTCACATTGATGTTCTTGTAGACAACACTGCTCAACATGCATTATTTTCTTTCATGGATGGCTTCTCGGGATATAATCAGATCAAGATGGCACCTGAAGATATGGAGAAAACTACATTTGTCACTTTGTGGGGAACCTTTTGCTAAAAAGTTATGCCCTTTGGCTTGAAAAATGATGGGGCAACATATCAGCGGGCTATGGTGGCTTTATTCCATGACATGATGCATAAGGAGATAGAAGTTTATGTAGATGACATGATCGCCAAGTCCAGATCCGAAAATGACCACGTTGATAATCTGCATAAACTTTTTGAGCGGTTGAGAAAGTTTAAGCTCCGACTGAACCCAACCAAGTGCACTTTTGGAGTGAAATCAGGCAAGCTTCTGGGGTTCATTATTAGTCAAAGAGGAATAGAGGTTGATCCTGAAAAGGTTCGAGCAATCATCGACATGCCAGCACCTCAAACAGACAAAGAAGTTCGTGGGTTTCTAGGAAGATTGAATTACATTGCCGGGTTCATTTCTCAATTAACAGCGACATGCGAACCAATCTTTAAATTGCTGCTCAAAAATCAGGCTGTAACATGGAATGAAGATTGTCAAAAAGCCTTTGAGAAGATCAAACAATACCTACAGGAACCTCCAGTCTTGGTTCCCCCAGTGCCGGGAAGACCTCTCATCATGTATTTGACTGTGCTAGATGAATCTATGGGTTGCGTACTGGGGCAGCACGATGAGTCGGGAAGAAAGGAACATGCCATCTATTATCTAAGTAATAAGTTCACCAGTTGTGAAGCCAACTACTCACTGCTAGAACGCACTTGCTGTGCCTTGGCTTGGGCGGCTCGCCGTTTGAAGCATTACATGTTGTGTTACACTACCTGGTTGGTGTCCAAAATGGATCCGATCAAGTATATCTTTGATAAACCTGCTCTGACGGGAAGAATTGCCCGTTGGCAAGTCCTGCTATCAGAATACGACATAGTTTATGTCACACAGAAGGCAATAAAAGGTAGCTCTCTTGCAGAATATCTAGCCAATCAGCCAGTAGAAGATTATGGATCGATGCAATGTGATTTTCCAGATGAAGATATAATGACTTTGTTTGATCGCGAGCAATCACCAGAAAAAGAAAAGTGGACCTTGTTATTTGACGGAGCTTCTAATGCATTGGGACACGGAATCGGGGCAATCTTAATCTCACCAGGAAATGATTATTTCCCTGTCACTGCAAGGCTCTGTTTCGATTGTACAAACAACATAGCCGAATACGAAGCTTGTACACTAGGGATTTTGGCAGCAATAGAGGCAAAGGCAAGGATACTGGAGGTATATGGGGACTCTGCATTAGTCATCCACCAGCTAAGAGGGGAATGGGAAACCCGAGATGCCAAGTTAATACCATGATTACATCAAAGGTTTGATTGAGCAGTTTGATGAAGTCACATTTCATCATATTCCCCGAGAAGATAACCAATTAGCAGACGCGCTGTCTACCTTGTCCTCAATGTTCAAAGTAAGTGACGAAAGGAACCTACCACTCATCAAAATGGAAAGTCGTGATCATCTTGCATATTGTCAAGTGATAGAGGAAGAGTCTGATCAAAAACCGTGGTACCATGACATCAAATGCTTCATCCAAAGAAGGGAATACCCTTCGGGTGCTTCAGAAAATGACAAAAGAACTCTAAGAAGACTTGCAATGGGTTTCTATTTAGATGGAGATATTCTCTACAAAATAAATCATGACATGGTGTTGTTGAGGTGCGTTGACGCAAAGGAAGCTAAACGGATAATTGAGGAGGTACATGAAGGATCTTTTGGAACACATGCAAGCGGTCATGCAATGGCCAAGAAAATCTTGAGGACTGGCCAATATTGGTTGACAATGGAGGCTGATTGATTTAATTATGCGAAGAAGTGCCATAAGTGTCAAATATATGCTGATAAGGTTCATGCGCCGCCAGCTCCCTTGAATGTCATGTCGGCACCCTGGCCGTTCTCAATGTGGGGAATGGATGTGATCGGGCCCATCGAACCAAAAGCCTCAAATGGACATCGCTTTATTCTTGTTGCCATCGATTATTTCACCAAGTGGGTTGAGGCTGCATCATATTCCAACGTGACTAGGAATGTCGTGATCAAATTTGTCAAAAGAGAGCTAATTTGTCGTTATGGGTTGCCGAGTGAGATTATCACTGACAATGCGACCAATTTGAACAATAAGATGATGAAGGAGATGTGCGAAAATTTCAAGATAAAGCATCATAATTCCTCTCCGTACCGTCCAAAGATGAACGGGGCAGTTGAGGCCGCTAATAAAAATATCAAGAAGATTGTCCAAAAGATGGCGGTGACGTATAAGGATTGGCACGAGATGTTGCCTTTTGCTTTACACGGCTATCGTACCTCCATTAGCACCTCGACAGGGGCAACGCCATATTCTTTAGTTTATGGGATGGAGGCAGTGCTCCTGATTGAAGTGGAGATCCCCTCATTAAGAGTATTGAGAGAAGCATAATTAGAAGAAGCTGAGTGGGTCCAGGATCGACTAGACCAATTGAACCTCATTGAAGAGAAAAGATTAGGGGTATTGTGTCACGGCCAATTATACCAGAGAAGGTTGATGAGGGCTTATGAGAAGAAGGTACGCCCGCGACAGTTTCGGGAGGGTGACCTGGTGCTTAAAAAGATTCTACCAATCCAAAAGGATCATCGAGGGAAATGGACTCCGAACTACGAAGGACCTTACGTTGTGAAAAAGGCCTTCTCTGGAGGAGCTTTAATTCTCACCAGGATGGATGGGGAAGACCTTCCACTCCCTGTGAACTCAGATGCAGTAAAAAAGTATTATGCTTGAACACACTTCCCAAGAAGAAGAAAAGAAAAGAAAAAATGAAAAATGAAAAATGAAAAGAGAAAGAGCTCGCTAGACTGAAAATCTGAAAAGACAGTCTAGGCAAAAGTTAGAGCAACCCGCTAGGCTGAAAACCTGAAAAGGCGATCTAGGCAAAAGTTAGGGTTCAAAAAAATAAAAAAATATAACAATGGAAGTGTCGTCAAGCCGATGAACTGGGGCAGTCAGTAGGTTGGATGTATGAAACTGGGGCAAACAACATCTCTGAAGCCAATTAATGAGTAGTCAAGATTGTAGGAGGGATACTAACATTAGTCATTGATAGAGACATCACCTGAGGAGATGCGATTCTACTCCGCAATGTTCTGCAATCTATGCATTGAACACCTTTTTCAATCCAAATATAATGTCATTGACTTCCTTTATTTTATTTCGCAACCTTTGTCCTTTTCTCCTAACTTTTGTCATTTGTGTGTGTGCATTCACCCTGATAAGTATATACTGAAATGTGAAACAAGTATTAATTTTCTTTAAGCAGTTAGAATTCCTTAGAAAGCCTCGAAAGGTCATGGGGGGCACGACGCTTCCCCTATAAACGGCACTGAAGAAAGGAAGGAATATTAAAGATCAACCACTGGGATAATTATCATCAAAGACATCTACCATCATAAAACAAGAGTGCAAGATATATTTCCTCGATGAGACGGGCCTTCTTTTAGTTCATCCTCAAGACTAACTGTGATCGATGCTTTTAAAGGGTCAAGGATCCAATAATGAAAAATAAACAACAAAGAAGAAATAATTTATCACCAATCTTTTGCATCATGCCCAAAATTAATAAGGGTTCTCATCACCATCATTCATTCGGTGAATGGAAAGTTAGTTATTTGAGTTTTCGCATTGTCATTCCATCAGTGAGCAAAATCGACATTCATATATTGCATTTGTCTATATGGCCTTGCAAGCTTTTATCTATCCGTTTGAGCTTCTGACGGGCAATCCACCCCGTAAGCTCCTTTATCTTTCAGTTCGAGCTTCTGACGAGCAATCCACCCCGTAAGCTCTCTTATCTTTCAGTTCGAGCTTCTGACGGGCGATCCACCCCGTAAGCTCTCTTATCTTTCTGTTCGAGCCTCTGACGGGTAATCCACCCCGCGAGCTCATTTATCTTTCTGTCCAAGTTTGACTGGCAATCCAACCCGTAGGCTCTTTTATCTTTCAGTTCGAGCTTCTGACGGGCAATCCAACCCGTAAGCTCTTTTATCCTTCAGTTCGAGCTTTTGACGGGCAATCCACCCCGTAAGCTCTTTTATCATTCTGTTTAAGCTTCTGATGGGCAATCCAACCCGTAAGCTCTTTTATCTATCCGTTTAAGCTTCTTACGGGTAATCAACCCCGTAAGCTCTTTTATCTTTCAGTTCGAGCTTCTGACGGGCAATCCACCCCGTAAGCTCTCTTATCTTTCTGTTCGAGTCTCTGACGGGTAATCCACCCCGCGAGCTCATTTATCTTTCTGTCCGAGTTTGACGGGCAATCCAACCCGTAGGCTCTTTTATCTTTCAGTTCGAGCTTCTGACGGGCAATCCAACCCGTAAGCTCTTTTATCCTTCAGTTCGAGCTTTTGATGGCAAATCCACCCCGTAAGCTCTTTTATCTTTCTGTTTAAGCTTCTGACGGGCAATCCAACCCGTAAGCTCTTTTATCTATCTGTTTGAGCTTCTGACGGGCAATCCACCCCGTAAGCTCTTTTATCTTTCAGTTTGAGCTTCTGACGGGCAATCCACCCCGTAAGCTCTTTTATCCTTCAGTTCGAGCTTTTGACGGGCAATCCACCCCGTAAGCTCTTTTATCTTTCTGTTTAAGCTTCTGACGGGCAATCCAACCCGTAAGCTCTTTTATCTATCCGTTTGAGCTTCTGACGGGCAATCCACCCCGTAAGCTCCTTTATCTTTCAGTTCGAGCTTCTGACGGGCAATCCACCCCGTAAGCTCTCTTATCTTTCTCTTCAAGCCTCTGACGGGTAATCCACCCCGCGAGCTCATTTATCTTTCTGTCCGAGTTTGACGGGCAATCCAACCCGTAAGCTCTTTTATCTATCTGTTTGAGCTTGTGACGGGCAATCCACCCCGTAAGCTCTTTTATCTTTCAGTTCGAGCTTTTGACGGGCAATCCACCCTGTAAGCTCTTTTATCATTCTATTTGAACTTCTGATGGGAAATCCACCCCGTAAGCTCTTTTTATCATTCTGTTTAAGCTTCTGACGGGCAATCCACCCCGTAAACTCTTTTATCTTTCAGTTCGAGCTTCTGACGGGAAATCCACCCCGTAAGCTCTTTTATCTTTCAGTTCGAGTTTCTGACGTGCAATCCACCCCGTAAGCTCTCTTATCTTTCAGTTCGAGTTTCTGATGGGCAGTCCACCCCGTAAGCTCTTTTATCTTTCTGTTTAAGCTTCTGACGGGCAATCCAACCCGTAAGCTCTTTTATCTATCCGTTTGAGCTTCTGACGGGCAATCCACCCCGTAAGCTCTCTTATCTTTATGTTCGAGCCTCTGACGGGTAATCCACCCCGCGAGCTCATTTATCTTTTTGTCCTAGTTTGACGGGCAATCCAACCCGTAAGCTCTTTTATCTTTCAGTTCGAGCTTTTGACTGACAATCCACCCCGTAAGCTCTTTTATCATTCTATTTGAACTTCTGACGGGCAATCCACCCTGTAAGCTCTTTTTATCATTCTGTTTAAGCTTTTGACGGGCAATCCACCCCGTAAACTCTTTTATATTTCGGTTCGAGCTTCTGACGGGCAATCCACCCCATAAGCTCTCTTATCTTTCAGTTCGAGTTTCTGACGGGCAGTCCACCCTGTAAGCTCTCTTATCTTTCAGTTCGAGTTTCAGACGGGCAATCCACCCCGTAGGCTCATTTATCTTTCTGCTCAAGCTTCTGACGGGCAATCCACCCTGTAAGCTCTTTCATCTTTCATTTCGAGCTTCAGACGGGCAATCCACCCCGTGAGCTCATTTATCTTTCTGTTCGAGTCTGACGGGCAATCCAACCCGTAAGCTCTTTTATCTTTATGCTAGAGTTTCCGACGACAATCCACCCCGTAAGCTCTTTATCTTTATTTTTAAGCTCGGCAGGCAATCCACCCTGCAAGCTTTTTATGTGTGTACCTCGTTGGGTAATCCAACCCGCTGGTTCATTACAGGAAATCAATTTTTAGTCACAGGTCTTTTCTGTTTGTCAGTGTACCCCGAACAAAATTGGAGTTCATGTCTTTACTCATTTCTTATAGCGATAATATGTTAACTACGGTTACACATTTTATCTAATAAGAAAAAGTAAAGTGGGGCAACTGTGAACACCTAATTTTGTCCGGGTATATTTTTATCCTTTTAATAATAATAATAAATAAATAAATAAAATGCCAAGAAAAATAATTTGTTTGTTATTGGCAATTTTGTTTTGTTACAAGATTATTTTTGATCCATCCTCTAGCCTATTTCATTTTGATTCAACAATTAACTTTTGATAATAAACCCAACAGTTGAAGAAATGTCTGATTTCTTGGTTATTTTTAAGAAAAGTTAAATTTAAAAAAAACAGAGAAAAAAAGAAAAAGAAACGTTGAGTCCCTTCCCTGCAACATCTACCCTCTACTGTTGGTCTTTCTCCTCCAGCTTCCATCTTTAACCAACATGTACCCAAGCCACTTTTGAATATAGCAAAAATCAGAACTCAGATGGGGACTGTTCAAGGATGCCAGTGCAACTGTCAGCATGGTAACCTCTGCAACACTCAAGTTTGCAAGGTCCCAATGACATTGAGAAGAGTTCATCTTCTTCTATAAAAAGACCCAACAGAGACAAGAAAGGGGGGGGGAGCACAGAGAGCAAAATCTGAAAGAGAGGAAAACAGAAGGGGAAAAAACAGCAAAGGGACTTCCCTATTTCTCCATCTTCCTGCCTGCATCATCTCCTTCCTCCCATCCTTCATCTTCTTCAACCAAGCCAACAACAACAAAACACAAAAAAAATCAGAAAATCAGAAACGAAAATACCTTTCTCTATTCTTTTTCTCTCTTTCTCTTTTTCTCTGTTTCACTTCTCTTACCCATAACCCATCTCCATATTCCTCCTAACTCCAACACTTCTCCTCCTTCTCTCCAAAAAAAACCACAACCCATCACCATCATCTCAGCAAAAAACCAAAAATAAAGTAAACAACATACCCAGACAGAATCCAAACAGATCAGAACCGCGCCCTCCGCCGTGCGCCGCCCCCTGGATCGTCTTCCTCCTCCGCGCGAGACGCCCCCCTCCACCGCGAAACCACGCGAACCGCCACCGGGGCTGCAGATCTGTTCTCATCGCAGTCGCGCCTGGCAACCACCGCGCGAGCCACCGCGCTCTAGAGGTCCGCCCTCACCCCACCGTGACGATCTGTCCCCTGCTCCGCCGTTAGCAGGCCGCGAACTTAGTCATCCTTCCTTCCTCCACTATCCTGAGGGTATGGTAAAAGAAGAAGACTCATAAGCTTCTAGCTTCTGAGTACGATGCTTTCCTTTTGTTTTTCTGTGTTGTTATTTAAATTATTATGTTATGTTGGTTTAAATGTTGGGGTTTCATTTACTTGGGCTTCTCATGGGGTTATGGGTTAGTTTCATTTTTTTCGTTATTGGTCTGTTTTTGGCTTGTGGGTTTTAAATCAGTAAGTTTTTATCTAACCTGTTGGCTTACTGGGCCATTTCTTTTTTTTTTTTATCTTCAAAAAATATTTTTTTTAAAATAAAATAAACTGAAGTTATTTTGAGTCATGGATATGGGCTTAAAATGTATACCATATTTCATCTTGTCTCTAGGAAAATTCGAAATAAAAAAGAAAATAAAAAAATCTCGTAAATATATATATATATATATTTTTTTTCATCCATGTTTCAAATAAAAACCTTTTTTCTAAAAATCTCTTTGAATTCACGCAACAATATATGACGTTGATGTATGAATTTTCATCCTCAAGTGTCATATGAATTGTAAGGGTTCATCGTATAGCTCCGCTATCTTTAAACCTTGTGTAAGGGTAAATTCCTTTTTGTAAAATATTAAATGTTTTCAATTTATTTATTTATTTTTTTAAAAAAAACAAAATTTTATTCAGTTTTATAAAAAAAAAACCTTTATTAATTCACGCAACAATCTGCGACGTTGATGTATGATTTTTCATCCTCAAGTGGCGTATGCATTGTAAGGGTTTATCGTATAGCGCTGCTATCTTGGGCCCTGTGCAAGACTTAATTTATTTCAAAAAATAAAATCCCTTTTTATAAAATCTTTGTAAAATCAAGTCCCTTTTTTTTCAAAGAAAAAGAAAATAAAATTAATCAACCAATCAAATCTTTTCTAAGAGAACTAAGTGGCTGAGTTTCCCATCGCACCCAGGAATACGTAGGAGCAAGATAAATCATCTTGTCGGGCCAAAACTAAATTTTCCTTTTTTTTTGTCTCTTTTTATGTTAAAATAATTAATCAAAATAATTAAACTTTTCTCTTTCCAGGGATGCTCTATGGACACGGTGCCATGTTTAATCCCTTAGATTTGAGGTTGCCTTGTGGACTCATGTGCCATGTTCAATCTCATTTAGTTTTTATAAACCATAAAGTTAAAAATATAAAAAATTAATAAAAAATTTAAAATATTAAAAGTTAAAAATAATTCTTTCTTGTAAATAACTTTTGGGGTAAAATAAATATTTAAAAGACTATTAAAATGTTTTTGCACAATTAACTTAAGGTACTGTTTTTTAAACGGGCGATGTGGGGTGCTAACACCTTCCCTACTCGTAACCGACTCCCGAATCCAAATCTCTATTTTTTTTTTAAGACTAGTTTACCTTACATAATTGGTTTTCCAATATTTTTTTTCCATTTTAAAAATATTGGTGGCGACTCCTCTGTCTTTATATCCACCTTTTCGAGGCTCCCGGACGGGACGGTCGCGACAGATGGCATCATACGCTCAAGATGACAAGATCTTGATTCACTTCTTCCAAGACAGTTTAACTGGGGCAGCTTCAAATTGGTACACGCATCTCGAACGGGCCCACGTCCGATCCTTCAAAGATCTAGCAGATACATTCCTGAAGCAATACAAGTACAATATTGACATGGCTCCTGATAGGATGCAACTCCAAAATATGGCAAAGAGAGACATAGAGACTTTCAAGGAGTATGCACAACGATGGAGGGAATTGGCTGCTCAGGTAGAGCCTCCATTGGCCGAAAAAGAAATTGTGGCAATGTTCATTGATACCCTCCAGTCGCCTTTCTATGATAGAATGATTGGAAGCGTGTCATCGAACTTTTCTGACATGGTCATCATCGGTGAGAGAATTGAAAGTGGAATGAGGAATGGCAAGATCACTGAAACTTCAGTAATGAACGGCCAGAAGAGAGCCCCGTTTGTGAAAAAGAAAGAAGGAGAAGCACACGCAGTAGCCTTTGAATAAAAGAAACCAAACCAATATAGACCAAACCAAACACCCACCTTCCTAGCCCAATACGCCCCATATTACCAACCACCTCCGTATCACCAAGCTAACCAGCCACACATCGCTGCCACCTCACAATTTCCAAATCCTCAACAGATGGCTCCTTACCGACCATCATACCCTTCTCAGCCTCAAACATACCCTACCACGCCACCTCAAATTGTCCAGCCCCTAGGTCCAAACCCAAACACCAGCCAAACTAGACCACCGTATAACTCGGAAAGAAAGTCAGTACATTTCGACCCGATACCCATGACCTACACTGAGCTACTACATCAGCTTATAAGCAAATCCGTGTTTACTCCTATCCCAATGAAACCACTGGGACCTCCTTATCCGAAGTGGTTTGACACAAATGCTAAATGTGAGTATCATGCGGGGGCAATATGTCATTCCACTGAGAACTGCATGGCTTTTAAATTTAAGGTACAAGACCTTATTGATGCTAAGCAGTTGAGCTTTCAGAAAGATGCTCCGAATGGGGCACAAGGTCCTATGCCAAATCACGGGGGTTTGGGAGTCAATGCCATTGATAGCTTTATGGAACCTACTCTTAAGAGCTGAGTGGCTGATGTCAGAACTCCCATGAGAGTTATTTTAAGGGAGATGCAAAAACATGGATTGGCGCAAACCTCAATGGTTGAAGAGAAGACTTTTGATGAAGAAATATGGTGTGACTTCGATGGGAATGTGGGGCATTCAATTGAAGACTGTGCAGAATTTCGACAGGTTGTGCAACAGTTAATAGATATGAAGATTATCCTAATTGGTTGTGACCCGAATGAGTTTGGCATTAACATGGTCGCTGAATCTACAATTTCCCCAATTCCAGTTAAGATAACTCCTTAAACTGTTGTGATTAATCCTCAACCGGTTCCTGAGCAAGTCGCTCAGAAGCTAGTGGTGATACGCTATACTGAAAAGGAACCTATGCCGGTTTCGAGTGGACCATCACAAGTTGTCATCCGAATCCCAGGTCCTTTCCCTTACAAGGACAACAAAGCGGTACCATGGAAATATGATGGGCAGGTTCAACAAAGTCCTCCCAACGGGACCACTGTGGTTACCAACGTTTCGGGAATTGGTGGAATGACTAGGAGTGGTCGCATTTATACTCCCAAAGTATTGCGAAGGGAGGGAAGAGAAAAGGAAGGAAAAGATCGCAAGGGGAAAGAGAAGGTGGAAGGAATACCGGCCGAAGAGGATACCAAAGGGGGTGATAATAAAAAGGAGGTATCTGATGAAGAAGTCGGTGAATTTTTGAAGTTCATCAAGCAGAGCGAATACAGGGTGGTGGATCAATTGAATCAAACTCCAGCTCGGATATATCTCGTCTTTGTTGATGAATTCTGAGCCACATAGGAGAGTACTGATGAAGCTGTTGAATCAAGCTCATGTCTCTCATGACATCACAATTGATAAGCTTGATAACATCGTGGGTAATATCGTTGCTGATAATTATATTACTTTCACTAATGACGAAATTCCAGCTGAAGGAATGGGACACAACAAGGCGTTACACATCTCGGTGAAGTGTCGAGATCATGTCATTGCTAGGGTTCTCATTGATAATGGTTCTTCTTTGAATGTAATGTCGAAGTTAACACTGGCAAAGTTGCCTTTTGATGGAACTCATATGAAGTCGAGCACAATGATTGTAAGAGCTTTCGATGGTACCCGGAGGGAAGTTATGGTAGAAATTGAATTGCCCATTCAGATTGGCCTTTGCACCTTTGAAATACTCTTCCAAGTAATGGACATTATGCCAACTTACAGTTGTCTCCTGGGACGACCATGGATCCATTCGTCTGGAGCTGTATCGTCCACACTGCACCGGAAAGTGAAGTTCATTGTTGATAGCAAATTGATAATTGTTTCTGGAGAGGAGGATATGTTAGTGAGTAAGCCATCAACAACCCCTTACATTGAAGCTGCCTAAGAAGCTCTCGAGACCGCTTTCTAATCGCTTGAAATTGCCAATGCCCCTTATGTCTGGGACGGTGCTCCACTCTTGAAACCTCAGTCATCTAAAGCATTTGTTATGGTGGCTAGGGTTATGCTCGAAGGAGGATACCTGTTGAGTCACCGGCAAGTGTACCGGGTCGTCGCAAGTAATAAAATAACGGTAAGAATTTACCGAGGTCGAACACAAGGATTGGGGTACCAATTCTACCAATTCGCAGGAAATTAGATACGTTGGTCAAGCGAGGAAAGTGGTTGTCAGAGAGAGATTAAGATCGCAATTCAAATAACAAATCAAATAAAGCTAAGGTATTAAAATCTGATATTAAAATATCTAGGGTCTCAAATCCACCTACCCAATCATGCATAGTACCCACGTGATGATGAATTCCTCCCTAAGTTCAATTACAATGTCAACCGGGACCCCCAAATTCTCCTCAATCCACTGTCGTGCTCATTAGGACGTATTCGAAGATTGGATTAATTACTTACTAGGTCTCATAATCCTAATCATCAAACTCTGTTAATTCTTGTTCCCTATAAGGTTGCACCGATCTCCTACTCACTCTCGTGCAATATTCGATCGATGATCCCAATTCAAGTTCTAAACGCGAATCGCTGACTAAGCCTCATCAACGTTAACAAGTCAATCACGCATGCATATGATCAACGCAATCAAATCAGAATTGGAAAACATCAATTAAAAAAAAGGGAGAAAAACATACATCACATGAACACTATACCGCCATGGGTGGCTTCTTTGATTCCCTAGACGAGGGGATTAGTTCCTCATGCCCGTGACAACACACAAACAATCCGACATAATCACCATATCAAAATCAGAAAAAGAAGAAGGGAGACGCAGCTCCAGAGTAATAAGAACTCGCAACAAAACTGATCTAAAACAGTGTCTAAAACTAGGATTCGGATCTCCAAAAGCTCCCCCCATTCTGATCTGAAACAGCCTATAAATAGGGATTCTGGTTCTCGGCCGCTTGCGGGGCGAACAAGCTTTCGCGAGGCGAACACTAGTTTTGGCGCGCTTTCAATTTGGATTCTCGCGAGGCGAGAGTGTGTTCGCGGGGCGAGTCTTCAAACCTTAATCTGTCACTGCCGTGACCTTCATCACGGCTAGGCCGTGATGGTCTCTGTCTTCCAGGGTCTTCAGGCTCTCGCGAGGTGAGAAGCCTCTCGCGTGGCGAGCCAGAATTGATGACTGTTGCTGTTTTGCTGATCTTCAGGCTCGTGAGGCGAGTATCTCCAGAATGGAAATTTCCACTGTTTTCTTGACTCAAAGTGCTTCCTTGACTCTTGGAGCTTCACTTCTAACCCGAAACAATAAAAAAAGAACAAAAAGCGTAATTATACTCATAATAGACTAAAAACTACAAAAATTGCCTAGAACGAGTCAAAGTCCAACTTAGGAACAAAACACGGCAAATTTGGGCGAAAATGAGAGCGAACTCGAGTAATTTGCACAAAAAACCACAGTCCATCTAGTTATAAAACTAGATAATCCAGAGGCTTATCAAAACCGACCTGGAAGCGGTTTGGGGAAGAATAGCCAAGGTGTCACTTACATCCTCATGCTCACCGAGAACAAGGACAGGTTTGGGTTGGGATATAACCCACCAAGGCTGATAGGATGAGGGTTATAGAAGAAAAGAAAAGAAAGAGGTTGGCTCGGCTGGAAAATTGCGAATACGAGGCTGAAAGGGTTCCCATCTGTGACATTTGACAGAGCTTCCGAAGTGTAGGGTTCGCCTTCCTGGACCAAGCAGCAGCTGTTGAAGATGATTATCTCGCCGATCATGGTGTCAATTTGGTGTATCCATGCCCTCCGAATGCAGAGCTCAACAATTGGGAGGTCATTGAGTTCCCCAGGACCATAGAGTTTTTTTTAAAGTAATTATGTAATGCTTATTCTTTAGCTCTGCCCAAGGCTTTAGGATTTTGTTGTAATGGGCTTACTTGTTTCCGTTTCAATATGACTTATCAATAAATGCATGCATTCAATATCTTTATGTTCTTATCCCTCTTTTTCTTTTACTTTCGCTTTTATTCATCGTTCCTCACCAATAAATGCAGTTTCCCATCTTTAACTGTTATTCATTCATCTTTCCCTGATAACTACCAAAATACAGATCTAAAAGTGACTCTCTTGAAAATGACAGTGTTAATAACTCAGCATACAATTTTGACTATCCTATTGATCATGCTGATGAGGTTGTTGATGATGATGGGGAAGCTCCTCCTGAATTATTGAGGTTGGTAGAACAAGAAGCCAGGGAAATTCGACCCCGTGAAGAGCCGAGCAAACTAATCAATTTGGGAACCAAAGATGATAAAAAAGAGGTCAAGATTGGCCTTTCCCGTAAAGAAAATGAGCGAAGTAGGTTGATCAAGTTATTGATGGATTATAAAGATGTTTTCGCATGGTCGTACCAAGACATGCCAGGGTTAGACCCCAGTGTAGCAGAACACAAATTGCCATTAAAGCCGGAGTGTCCTCCAATAAAGCAGAAGCTACGAAGGATGAAAGCAGAAATGTCTCTAAAGATCAAGGAGGAGGTCAAGAAACAACTGGATGCAGGTTTCCTAGAAGTTGTAAAGTACCCTCAATGGGTTGCTAACATCGTTCCTGTCCCCAAGAAAGATGGAAAGGTCCGAATGTGTGTCGACTATCGAGATCTGAACAGAGCTAGCCCAAAAGATGATTTCCCTCAGCCTCACATTGACGTTCATGTAAATAATATTGCCCAACATGCATTATTCTCTTTCATGGATGGATTCTCAGGATATAATCAGATCAAGATGGCACCTGAAGATATGGAGAAAACTACATTTGTCACTTTATGGGGAACCTTTTCCTACAAGGTTATGCCCTTTGGCTTGGAAAATGCTGGGGCAACATATCAGCGGGCTATGGTGGCTTTATTCCATGACATGATGCATAAGGAGATAGAAGTTTATGTAGATGACATGATCGCCAAGTCCAGATCCGAAGACGACCACGTTGATAATCTGCAGAAACTTTTTGAGCGGTTAAGAAAGTTTGAGCTCTGACTGAATCCAACCAAATGCACTTTTGGAGTGAAATCAGGCAAGCTTCTGGGGTTCATTGTTAGTCAAAGAGGAATAGAGGTTGATCCTGAAAAAGTTTGAGCAATCATCGATATGTCAGCACCTCGAACGGAGAAAGAAGTTCGTGGGTTTTAGGAAGATTGAACTACATTGCCCGGTTCATCTCCCAACTGACCGCGACATGTGAACCGATCTTTAAACTGCTGCGCAAAAATCAGGCTGTGACATGGAATGAAGATTTCCAAAAAGCCTTTGAGAAGATCAAACAATACCTACAGGAGCCTCCGGTCTTGGTTCCCCCAGTGCCGGGAAGACCTCTCATCATGTATTTGATTGTGCTAGATGAATCGATGGATTGCGTATTAGGGCAGCACGATGAGTCAGGAAGGAAAGAACATGCCATCTATTATCTAAGTAAGAAATTCACCAGTTGTGAAGCCAACTACTCACTGCTAGAACGCACTTGCTATGCCTTGGCTTGGGCGGCCCGCCGTTAGAGGCATTACATGTTGTGTTACACTACCTGGTTGGTGTCCAAAATGGATCCAATCAAGTATATCTTTGATAAGTCTACCATGACTGGAAGAATTACTCGCTGGCAAGTCCTGCTATCAGAATACGACATTGTCTATGTCACCCAAAAAGCAGTAAAAGGCAGCGCTCTCGCAGAATATCTAGCCAATCAGCCAGTAGAAGATTATGGATCGATGCAATGTGATTTCCCAGATGAAGATATAATGGCTTTGTTTGATCGCGAGCAATCACCAGAAAAAGAAAAGTGGACCTTGTTGTTTGACGGAGCTTCTAATGCATTGGGACATGGAATTGGGGCAATACTAATCTCACCGGAAAATGATTATTTCCCTATCACTGCAAGGCTTTGCTTTGATTGTACAAACAATATAGCCAAATATGAAGCTTGTGCGCTCGGGATCCTGGCAGCAATAGAATCAAAGGCAAGGATGCTGGAGGTGTATGGGGACTCTGCATTAGTCATCCACCAGCTAAGAGGGGAATGTGAAACCCGAGATGCCAAGTTGATCCCGTACCATGATTACATCAAAGGTTTGATTGAGCAGTTTGATGAAGTCACATTTCATCATATTCCCCGAGAAGATAACCAATTAGCTGACGCACTATCTACCTTGTCCTCGATGTTCAAAGTAAGTGACGAGAGGAACTTACCACTCATCAAAATGGAAAGTCGTGATCATCCTGCATATTGTCAAATGATAGAGGAAGAGTCTGATCAAAAACCGTGGTACCATGACATCAAATGCTTCATCCAAAGAAGGGAATATCCTCCGGGCATTTCAGAAAATGACAACAGAACTCTAAGAATACTTGCAATGGGTTTCTATTTAGATGGAGGTATTCTCTACAAAAGAAATCATGACATGGTGTTGTTGAGGTGCGTTGACATAAAAGAAGCTAAACGGATAATTGAGGAGGTACAAGAAGGATATTTTGGAACACATGCGAGTGGTCATGCAATGGCAAGAAAAATCTTAAGGGCTGGCCAATACTGTTTGACAATGGAAGCAGACTGCTTTAATTATGCAAAGAGGTGCCATAAGTGTCAAATATATGCTGATAGGGTTCATGCGCCGCCAGCTCCCTTGAATGTCATGACGGCACCCTGACCATTCTCAATGTGGGGAATGGACGTGATCGGTCCAATCGAACCAAAAGCCTCGAATGGGCATCGCTTCATTCTTGTTGCCATTGATTATTTCACAAAGTGGGTTGAGGCCGCATCATATGCCAATGTGACCAGGAATGTCGTGATCAAATTTGTAAAAAGAGAATTAATTTCTCATTATGGGTTGCCAAGTGAGATTATCATTGATAATGCGACTAACTTGAACAACAAGATGATGAAAGAGATGTGCGAAAACTTCAAGATAAAACATCACAATTCCTCCCTGTATCGCCCAAAGATGAATGGGCCAGTTGAGGCCGCCAAAAAAAATATCAAGAAGATTGTCCAGAAGATGGTGGTGACGTATAAGGACTAGCACGAGATGTTACCTTTTGCTTTGCACGGCTACCGTACCTCTATTCGCACCTCGACAGGGGCAACACCGTATTCATTGGTGTTTGGGATGGAGGCGGTGCTTCCGATTGAAGTAGAGATCCTCTCATTAAGAGTACTGAGAGAAGCAGAATTGGAAGAAGCTGCGTGGGTCCAGGATCAACTCGACCAATTGAATCTCATTGAAGAGAAGCGATTAGCAGCATTGTGTCACGGTCAGTTGTACCAGAAAAGGTTGATGAGAGCTTACGAGAAGAAAGTACGCCCGTGACAGTTTCGAGAGGGTGATCTAGTACTTAAAAAGATTCTACCAATCCAAAAGGATCATCGTGGGAAGTGGACCCCGAACTACGAAGGACCTTACGTTAAGAAGAAGGCCTTTTCGGGAGGAGCTTTAATTCTCACCAGGATGGATGGGGAAGATCTTCCACTCCCTGTAAACTCAGATGCAGTCAAAAAGTATTATGCTTGAACGCACTTCCCAAGAAGAAAAAGAAAAAAGTGAAAAATGAAAAAAAGAAAAGGCTCGTTAGGCTGAAAATCTGAAAAGACAGTCTAAGCAAAAGTTAGAGCAACCCGCTAGGCTGAAAACCTGAAAAGGCGGTCTAGGCAAAAGTTAGGGTTCAAAAATAAAATAAACAATGGAAGTGTCGTCAAGCCGATGAACTGAGGCAACCAGTGGGCTAGATGCATGAAGACTGGGGCAGATAGCATTCTCAGATGTTGATTAGTAAGCAGTCGAGATATTATGAGGGATACTAACACTAGTCATGGAAAGAGATGTCACTTGAGGAGATGTGTTTCCACTCTACAACCTTTTGCAATTCCATACTCCATTGTAATATCTGCTTTGTATACCTTTTCAGTCCAAATATAATGACTTTGACTCCCAATTCTTTTTACCCTTATCTCTTTCTCTTAACTTTTTTCAATTGTGTGTGTGCATTCATCATGATAAGTATATACTGAAATGTGAAACATGTATTGGTGTCTTCAAGATTCATTTAGAATTCCCTTGAAAAATCTCAAAAGTTCGTATAGAACAAGATGATCTCCCGACAAAGGACACCGTGGTCTACCGACAAGAGGCACGGGGACAATCATTGCAAAGGAAGCGTACCCTCTCCATGAAGACAGGACACGTTTTAGTTCATCTCAGAGCTTGTCTGTGATCAACACTTTAAGGGGTCGAGGGTGATAATAAAAACCACCTAAAAGATGAAAAATTAATAATAGTAACGTGTTATGAGCTTTTCTTGTGTTGCATTTAAATCATTTGAGGTTGTCATCAAGCATATAGGACATTTCTGGCATCATGCATTGCAATTTTTTGTCTCTCGTAAGAACATAACCCAGTAAATTGCACAGACATCGTAGCTTTTTACCTTTTGTCAAGATTCAGTGGATAACCAACTCCACAATCTTTTTACCTTTTGTCAAGCTTCAGTGGATAACCGACTCCACAAGTTTTTTACCTTTTCTGTCAAGCTTCAGTGGACAACTGACACCGCAAGCTTTTAATCCTTTTGCTGTCAAGCTTCCGTGGATAACCGACTCCGCATGCTTTTAATCTTTTGCTTTCAAGCTTCAGTGGATAACCGACTCCGCAAGCTTTTAATCCTTTTTCTTTCAAGCTTCAGTGGACAACCGATTCCGTAAGCTTTCAACTTTTCCTTTCAAGCTTCAGCGGATACCCGACTCTGCATGCTTTTTTTATTTTCGGTCAAGCTTCAGCGGAAACCCGACTCCGTAAGCTTTTAACCTTTCTTTTCAGGCTTCAGCGGATAACCGACTCCGCAAGCTTTTAACCTTTCTGTCAAGCTTCGACAGGTACCATAACCCGTAAGCTCGGCTGGTTTTCAAGCTTCGGCGGATACCCGACTCCGCGAGCTTTTCGCATTTCCGTTTAAGCTTCAGTGAACGACCGACTCCGTAAGCTTTCTGTCTGTCTGTTCGAGCTCCTGACGGGTAATCCACCCCGTAAGCTCTTTTTAATTATGCACCATTTTGCTTTCAAGCTTCAGCGGACAACCGACTCCGTAAGATTTTAACTTTTCTTTTCAAGCTTCAGCGGACAACCGACTCCGCAAGCTTTCAACTTTTATTTTCAAGCTTCAGCGGATAACCGACTCCGTAAGCTTTTAACCTTTTAATTTCAAGCTTCAGCGGATAATCGACCCTGCAAGATTTCTATCTTTTGTCAAGCTTCAGCGGGTACCATACCCTGTAAGCTCTTTTATCTTTCTATTCGAGCTTCTATGAGCAATCCATCCCGTAAGCTTTTTTTAATTATGCATCCTTTCACTCGTCGGCAAACTCCAGCCAAAATTGGAGTTCATGTCTTTACTCGTTTCTTATAATGATAATAGGTTAACGACAGTTATACCTACTATCTAATAAGAAACAAGTAAATAGGGGCAGCTGTGAACACCTAATTTTGCCTAGATTTTTTTAATTAATGTTTTGAAGAAAATAATAGACAAAAATAAAAATAAAAACAAAATGTTTTTATTCTAGGCCCATTACATCATCAAATGGAGCCCATTTTCGTTTTTGTTCCAAGTTATCTTTTGGGCCCATTATCTCAAACCCAACCAAAAATTGTTTTTTTATTATTCTGATTTGTTAAAATAAAAAAATAATAAAAAAGTAAAAATTTTAAAAATCTACTCCCATGCTTGTATCCCTCTTTGTCATCTTCTTCTTTTTCAAAGAAAAGAGGGATAATGGTACAGTACTACCCTTGCACCATGGCTGCCCATGCAAGGTGGTGGAGCAAAGGCTGATTTGCTTCCCACTCCTTGTACCCACACCAGCTGGCCTAACAAGAAGATTTGTCGTCATCTTCTTTTTTGTGCTATATATTGCATTGAACAGTGACCAAAGGAGGGAGGAAAAAAGGGAAAAAAACACAGAAAACACACTTAGCATTCTTCCTTATTTTCTTCTCCATTCTCTGTTTCTGCTTTCAAACAAAAAAACAAAAAAAGAATATTTGTTTCTGAAATCCCAACACCCTCAACTGTTCCCATCCCCATACGTGCATTCACTCCGTCGTCGCCGCGCCAATCACCACGTCGGACTTGTTTGACCTCGGTTTCGAGTTTGACCCATCACCCTTGGCTTACTTGATGTTCATCTTCCTATTACCCTTGACTTACTTTGTTTTCACAATCACATGTTTCTTTAACATATGACGCCACTTATCCATAATAGCTTGATTCTCTTTGGTTCTCACTTTTCAGTAAAACAAACCACCACGAGTTTTCATTGTTTTCTCTTAAATGCAACTATGAAAGTTAAAGAAACTTAGTCAGACCTGCATCCATGCTCGCAAAAACCACCGCGCCTCAGCCGTCTCAGTCGCAGACTCCACCTCATCTCAGCCATCATCATCAGTACCCACCGGAACGGTGCAACCCAGCCACGATCTTCGACGGAAGCTACCGCTGGGAGCTGCAGATCCGCGAGCTCCACCCCACAGGCCGGACGTTCTTCTCCGCCGAACCTGCACGAACCGCCTCACCTGCACGAACCGCCTCAAACCTCCGCCACGCACCAGATCTGCCGTCGTGCTCCCTGCTTCAACCACTTTCCTTTTTCTCCCTCTGCACTTTGTGGGTAAATGGAAGCTTTTCTGATTTGGTTGCTTTTTTCCACTTACTTTTTCTTTTTATTTGGTCTGCTTTTTATTGTTTGAATATATTATTGGGTTTTGGTGATTTGTTGGGTTCTGTTGGTTTTGTTTGTTATATGGCCCAAACTTGTTACTGGTTGTTGTTGTTATAAAGTAAAAATAAAAATATCTTTTTAAAACAAAATTTATAAACAGTAAAAAGGAAAAAAAAATTGAATTCATGCAACAATCTATGACATTGATGTATGAATTTTCATCCTCAAGTATCGTACGAATTGTAAGGATTTATCGTATGGCATTGACATCTTGGACACTGTGCAGGAGTGAATTTTAAAAAAAAAAAAAAAACAAAATCCCTTTTTCAAAATTAAAGTGGGAAATAAATCCCTTTTTGTTTAGTAAAATGTTTAGAAAGAATTTATTTCTGAAGATAAAAATGGATTCTCTTGAATTCATGCAACAATCTACGACGTTGATGTATTGATTTTTTTTTCCATCCTCAAGTGGCGTATGAATTGTAAGGGTTTATCGTATAGCATTGCTATCTTGGACCCTGTGCAAGAATGAATTTATTTCAAAATAAAATATCTTTTAAATAAATCTTTTCAAAATCAAATCCCCTTTTTCAAAAAAAATAAAATCAACCAATCCATCAAACATTTTCAAAGAACTACATGGCTTTGAGTTTCCCATCGCACCCGGGAATACGTAGGAGCAAGATAAATCATCTTGTCAAGCCAAAACTAAATTTTTCTTTTTTGTCTCTTTTTTATGTTAAAATAATTAATCAAAATAATTAAACTTTTCTATTTTTAGGGATGCTCTAGGGACACGTTGCCACATCAAGTCCCTTAGATTTGAGGTTACCCTGTGGACTCACGTGCCATGTTCAACCTCATTTAGTTTTTATAAGTAATAAATTTAAAAATATAAAAATTAATAAAAATTTAAAACATTAAAAAAAATTAAAATAATTATTTCTTGTAAATAAATTTTTTTGTGGTAAAATAGATATTTTAAAATTTATTAAAATGTTTTTTGCACAATTAACTTGAGGTACCGTTTTTTAAAACGGCCGATGTGGGGTGCTAACACCTTCCCTACTCATAATCGACTCCCGGACTCACCTCTCTGTTTTTTCTTTTTGGACCAGTTTACCTTTAAATAATTGGGTTTTCTAAGATTTTCCCAATAAAATTTTAGTGGCGACTCCTCTGTCTTTTTATCTTCCCTTTTTCGCGGCGCCCGGACGGGACGGTCGCGACATATATTCTGATGTTGTGATGCATGATCTGCCTGGGAAAATTGTTATGATGTTATTGATTGTTGTTTGAGAAGTCTGATAGTGGTTAGTGCCCAATCAATTAACCAGATAAAAGCTTTAAGAAGCTTCATAAATTATATTCAATGTTTTAACAGTAAAATATTGGTATATAATATTAATGGAAATTTTTAATTGGGAAAAATAAGAAATTTTGGAAAATATCATTATTTTAATGATTTATTACTGTAAGAGTGAATTATGAGTCACGATGAGAGCGAAACCGTGAAATTGTTTTTGTACTGCTAATTTTTACGTAAGAAATTTCGTAATATTATAAAAATTTATTTTATGAAATTAATTGTTGAAAATAAGTTAATTATGATTTTAGAAAATTATTTAAGTGGAAGAAGCTAAGTTTTGGCTTAAAAGGCTTTAAAAGTGATAATTGACGGGAAATTTGGAAAAGTGTCGATAACAAGTATTTTGAAACGGCAGTACGTATTTGAAGTTAGTTTAAAACCTCAAGTGACTCACCTTTATGAAAACTAATTTTTATTATTAAAGATTTTATTGAAGAATTTCCCATTTGAAAAGATTTTTCGAAAGTAAAATTAATTCAACCGTGTTGAAAGTGGTGTTGAACTTAGTAACCGAGACGTCGGGGTACTAAGGTTCTTTGTTGTTATGGACTTGGGGTCCATTGGACTTTGAGGTCCTGTAGACTTGTTGTCTATTGTATACGTGGTACATACTATGTTTAAATATTTAAAATGTTTTCTATTACCACGAACCTAAGCTGATTGCAAGGTTTACGGGTTTCGTGATTGAGCACTCGGATTTTGAGGTCCTGTGTTATTAATGAAAGTGTTTAAAGATGTGTAAAACTGTAATTGGTCGTAAGCTTTTGAGCTTCGACAAGGAAAGATTAAACACAAAGAAAAGTGTCAAGAACAGAGTGTTTTTGCATGTATTTGGCAGACGTGCCCATTATGTTCTGGCTGTGTGCCTGTGTTCTGGCAGCGTGCCTGGAGCCTGATCAACTCATCACTTGTTGGGATATCTCATGAGATTAAGTGTGAATGTTTAGATGGTGTATATGAAGTGTTCATGCATACTTTTCCAAAGGATGATGTTTGGGGTATGAAACCCATTATGAGATTATATGTTTTAGTATGAATGCTTGTATAGACATAACATATATGTGTGTGTGTGTGTGTGTGTGTTTTCTGTTGTGTCGCGCATGTGGTCGTCGAGTTAAATCCATATATTGGTTGATCACTCTTGCATGTTTTATTTGTGGTTTCTTTGTTGTTTATATATTGGGGAGTTCAGAGGAGCCACTCAAGGATTATAGTGTCAACAAGAAGAAGGCTACTTAGCTCGGAGCATACTAACGCTACTGCCTTGTGTTATAGTGTCTGTTAGTTATGACCAGCTTAGGTTTTATTTAATGTAGTGTTGTTGTTATTAAGTAGCGATCTATACTATTAAAGATCTAAGTGTGAAAACAATATGAGGCAGTATAGTTGTATGACTTATACATACTTATATATTTAAGTTTGGTTATGATTACTTGGTTGTTGTAATGTTGGAAAAGAAAAGAAAAAAATTTATCACGATTTTGAGAATGAGAAATAATAATAACAAGAAAATATTATTTTTCTGAAAGCAACCAGCAAATATTCTTTTGATTTATCTTCCACAAACAGGTAACCATGTAATGCCCAAGGGGGTGTTACATCCCCACTCTTTGACATCTATCACAACTAAGTGCATAAGTGTGTGCATATTTGAATAAAAAAGGCCAGAAGTAACCTGTTTGGAGGACTTTTTCAGCTGTCCTCATGCCTCCATAATACCCCCCACATGGTGAGGTGTGACAGTGCTGGAGGATTCCTTTCTGCTCCTCCTTTGCAGCACATTTTCTCAGAATCTGATCTGGACAAATCTTGTACAAGATGGGATCATCCCATAGGTATTGCCTTACAGTAAGGAGGAACTTCCTTTTCTGTTGGTAGTTCAGGTCAGTGGGAATGATTTTACTTGCCAAGAAGTTTGCCAAATCAGCATACCAAGGTGAGACAGTTCCTTGTATGGACAACAACTTCTCATCAGGGAATACATCTTGTAACATGAGATTATCCCCCAATTCACCTTCTAGTTGTAGCCTAGTTAGGTGATTAGCCACTTGATTTTCCACTCCCTTTTTATCCCTGATTTCAAAATCAAACTCTTGCAACAACAACACCCATCTTATTAGTCTAGGCTTTGCATCCTTTTTGGCAATTAAGTACTTGAAGACCGAGTGATCTGTATAAACAATGACTTTAGTTCCCACTGCTAGCAGTTCCTTCTATGTGGTGATATAATTCAGCTGAGCATCAATTAGAGTTTTGCTTGCATAATAAATGGAATGAAACACGTTGCCTTGCCTCTGCCCAAGCACAGTCCCTATTGTATAGTCACTTGCATCACACATCAACTCAAAAGGTCTTTCCCAGTCAGGAGCCACAATTACAGGTGTAGTGATCAGAGCCTTCTGTAAAGTTTCAAATGCCTTCAGACAGTTCTCATCAAATTCAAATGTTGTCTCGTGCTGCAGCAATTGACATAGAGGTTTGGAGATATTTTAAAAGTCTTTTATGAACCTCCTGTAAAATCGTGCATGCCCCAAAAAGCTTCTCACTCCTTTCACATTTGTGGGTGGAGGTAGTTTTTCAATGACTTCAACCTCGGCTTTGTCAACCTCCATCCCATTCTTGGACACCTTGTGGCCTAAGACAATGCCTTCTTTTACCATAAAATGACATTTCTCCCAATTTAGAACTAAGTTAGTCTCTTCACATCTGTCTAGGATCTGCTCCAAGTTGTTTAGGCAATCTTGGAATGACTCTCCAAACACTGAGAAGTCATCCATAAAGACTTCCAGGGATTTTTCAATTAAATTTGAAAAAATGGCCATCATATATCTTTGGAAAGTAGCAGGGGCATTACACAGCCCAAATGGCATCCTTCTAAAGGCAAATATGCCATAAGGGCATGTAAAAGTGGTCTTCTGTTGATCCTCAGGAGCTATGGCTATTTGATTGTTGCCTGAATAACTATCCAAAAAGTAATAGAACTCTTTTCCTGCTAATCTATCAAGCATCTGATCTATAAAGGGGAGTGGAAAATGGTCCTTTCTAGTGGCCTTGTTTAATTTTCTGTAATCCATGCAAATTCTCCACCCTGTGACTGTTCTTGTGGGAATTATTTTATTCTTCTCATTTGTAATCATAGTGACTCCTCCTTTCTTGGGCACACATTGTATTGGCCTAACCCACACACTATATGAGATTGGATATATGATGCCTGCATCTAGCCATTTGATAATCTCCTTTTTCACAACTTCCTTCATGATGGGATTTAGCCTTCTTTGACTTTCAATACTATTTTTGGCATCATCTTCTAGGATGATTTTATGCATGCACAAAGTAGGGATAATTCCCTTTATGTCTGCTATTTGCCACCCAATAGCTCTTGTATGTTTCTTAAGAACATTGATCAAACTCATCTTTTGAGCTGAAGTCAGTCCAGCAAAGATTATGACTGGTAGCAAATTGCTTTCAGCCAAGTATACATATTTAAGATGTGGTGGAAGCTGCTTCAACTCGAGAGTAGGGGGTTTCACAATTGATGGGACATTCTCCTTCACATCATTAGGTTGCAATCCCAAAGGTTCATATTTCCTGAACCAGCTAGGGCTAGGCTTCTATTCACTGCTCAGTTCAGCACCCTTTACTACATCTTCTTCTTCATCAGAGAGCATATAAACCTCCTTGATCAAGTGTTTGTGATCTTTAATTAGCTGCTTGTGCACCAAAGATTCCAAGTCTTGGACAAAAGAGCACTCCTCTACTGTTTCTTCAGGGTATTTCAAGGCATTTAGCACATTGAGCTTTACCTCTTGATCATTGACCCTGATGGTTAACTCTCATTTCTGTACATCAATAAGAGTTCTACCAGTTTCCAAAAAGGGACTCACAAGAATTATAGGTACCTCCTAGTCAGCTTCACAATCCAGAATGATGAAATCCACTGGAAACACAAACTTGTCAACTTTTAAGAGCACATCTTCAAATTTTCCTTCTAGATAGGCTATAGATCTGTCAGCTAGTTGCAATGTGACAGTGGTTGACCTTGCCTCCCCTATTCCTAGCTGGTTGAAGACAGATTTAGGCATTAAATTGATGCTAGCTCCCAAATCACACAAGGCTTTACCTTTATAGGAATCTCCTATGGAGCATGGAATAATAAAGCTATCGGGGTCTTTCATCTTTGGTGGCACCTTGTTTTGCAACATGAGACTACACTCTTTTGTCATAGCTCCTATTTCAAACTCACCTAGTCTCTTTCTCTTCGACAGCACATCTTTCATAAACTTGGTATGGTTGGGCATTTGTTGCAGAGCTTCAACCAAGGGAATATTTATATGCAACTGTTTCAATATTTCCAGAAACTTGCCAAACTGCTTGTCCTGACTTGCTTCCTTCAGTCTATGAGGGAATGGAGGAGGTAGCCTGTCTTGGATCAGTTTTGGAACATCTTGCTCAAGGTTCACCTTCTCTGGTTCTAATTACTCCTTGTCAGCTTTAAGAGGAGTCTTTTGTTTAGGAGCAACTGCAACTTCATCAGTTTTCTGTTCACAACCTGGTATTTACTTTCCACTTCTCAAGCTTATCACCTTGCATTGATTATTTCCTTTACCATTTGAAGATTATGGGGTTTGGGTTTGCAGGTAAAGTGCATGTAGGCCTGTTGTTCAGTGCAGTAGTCAATTGGCCTACTTGAGTTTCCAAATTCCTCACAGCAGCTCCCTGGTTCTGAATCTGAGCCTTTGTTTCAGTCATGAAAGTCTTCAGCATAGCTTCCAAATAGGACTCCTTTGTACGGATTTGAGTTTGCTGCTGCTGATTATTTCGATGCTGTTGATAATGCTGAGATGCATTTCCTGCTGGAGGGTTCAAGGTGTTGTTATAGTTGTTGTAACTGAAATTGGGATGTTGTTTCCAACCAGGATTGTATGACTTTGCAAAAGTGTTGTTCCCCCTATTGTTGTTTCACAAGTCATTCACTGACACTGGGTTGTTGGGGCATTCTTCAAACAGGTGTCCCCCTCCACATAAGACACAAGATACTGAATTAACTTGAGCATTTACAGTTTCAGTCATGGGAGGTTCCTTATTTGTGTTAGTAGCAGTTAACTTTTTCAACATGTTAGTAATGGCAGCAAGTTGAGCAGACATGGCAGTTGTTTCCTTTACCTCAAGCACTCCATCTACATTCTTAGAAGGGCTAGCTCGACGGTTGGCCACCGATAACTTTTAGCAGCTATACTCTCTATCATCTGATATGCTTCATTGTAAGATTTAGTCAAGAATGTGCCTCTAGATGAGGCATCTAACATCAACCTTGATGGAGGTAGCATTCCACTGTAAAAAGTTTCCATTTGGATGCATACAGGAATGCCACGGTGAGGGCACTTCCTCAGTAGTTCCTTAAACCTTTCCAACGATTCATACAATGATTCATCATCATTTTGCTTGAATGAAGTGATGTCACTTCTCATTCTGGCATTTTTAGTTGGAGGGAAGTACTTTGTCAAAAAACTTTCAGCTAAGTTGGCCCATGTATTGATGGAGTTTGGCTCCAATGAATTCAGTCATGACATAGCTCTATCCCTCAATGAATAAGGAAAGAGCCTCAACTTGAAAGCATCATCACTCACACCAGGGTATTTGAAATTTCTTGCTACTTCCACAAACTGCCTCAGGTGCAAATGAGGATCTTCAGTAGGGGCACCACTGAACTGCCCAACAGTTTGAAGCATCTGGAACATCATGGGCTTAAATTCAAACTGCTGAGTGGTAATTTCTGGAAGCACTATCCCGGTACTCATGGTTTGAGGATCAAACACAGCATAGTCCCTGATGGACCTCTCCTTGTCATTTGTCATATCAATCATGCTAGGTTGCTCTTCATCTTCAAGGAAAACAGAAGCCATGAGGCCTAAGGTAGGTTGTTTGTCACGAGCACGGCTTTCCTTTGTTTGTTTCCTTAGTCTTCTAGCTGTTTTCTCTATTTCAAGGTCAAGCTGGAATTCTGGGGCACCTTTTCTGTGCATACAGTAACAAGGACCTACTGTTGGAAAATAACACAACTAGAAGAATTAAAAACAAACTAACTGGATTATCTAGCTTAAAAACTTATAAAAATTAGCAACATTCAATCCCCGGCAAATGCACCAAAAACTTGTTGCGTAAAATATGCAATGTGCAAGTATACACAGCCAAACAAGTAATACAATGATAAAAGATCGTTCCCACGAGGATTATAGGGTAATTTCCAGAGTTTTCAAGTGTTTAATCAAGTTAGGAAAATTGGGTAAAATATATTCAAGTTATGAACACCTAATTTTGTCAGGGTGTCACTTTTTTTAATTAATATTTTGAATAGACAAAAAATATATAAAAATTGCAAAAAATCAAAAAAAAAATTGTCCATGCTCTTGGCCCAATAGATGATCAGAGTTAGCCTAAATTTTAATTAAAAGTTTTATGTAGCCCAATTATCCAAGCCTAAGGGTTTAAATAAAAAAAGAAAAAAAGAAAAAGTATTTTGTCCTCTTTGTTTTCTCTCACCGGTATCTCTCTGCCTCCTCTCAATTCAGGTAAAAACCAGCTTTGTTTTTATTTCCCTCCTTTTGTTTTCTTATTGTTTTTTTCCAAAATAAAGGGTAACAACCCTTGCAGCTGCAACAACCTAGTAGAGTAGTGGGAGCACCACACCATTGCACCACCATTTGCACAATTTTTTCGTCCTCCCATCCAGAGCAAATAACATACTTTGTTTTTTCCTCATCCTATATATAGGATGCACTATACAGAAGAGGGGGAGCTTCATAAAAAAAACTCTCATACCACTGATAAATCTGCAACATATGCAGATTCATATAGAAAATAAAAGTAAAAAAATGTATATAATCTTAGGAGCTAAAGGAAAATGGATATAAAAACACAGAAATTCTCTTGCTAGAAGTTTGACTATTAGATTTCATTGTTTGAAGGAGAACACACTTAAAAATTAATTTGAAATGTGCAGGAAAAGAGGGAATTCAGTCCCAGCGCTCAGCGTAATTCCTAGCGCTCAGCTGGGACATAAAGCATGATTTCCAACGCTCAGTTCCAGAGTCAGCGCTCAGCTGGGACAGAATCAGGAATTTTTGGCGCCCAGCGCCAGTATACCAACGCTCAGTGCTGGTTAGAAGACAAACAGCAGCAGCTTCAGTCCAAGCCTGGTGCCCAGCACCCTGATGTCAGCGCCCAGTGCTAGTTGCAACCCCTGTCACTATAAATGTCGTTTGGAAGTTATTTTGAGGGACTTTTGGGGATCATTCCTGAGGCGAAGCAGTTACATTTGAGAGCATTTTCGAGATTCATGGATGTTCAAGAGATTTTGGAAAGAAGAATTGAAGAATCCGTGGCTTCTCTACCCTAATCTTCAACCATTTTTCAGTTTTCTACCATGAGTTTCTAAATCTTTTAGGTTAGGATAGGATGAATTCATTTGGATCTTGATGTAAGTTCGTTTCACCTTTGATTTCAATTCAAATTCGTTCAATTAGGTAATATCTTCTATGCTTAATGCATTTCTTTGATTGGCCATCTCTGAAATCGATTATAAGTGTGAATGCATAATTGGAAAATTTGTGTTCATGCTAGATCTGAAGTAGATTACTATTGTGTTCATGCTAGATCTAAAATTTGTGTTCATAATTCTATGAGTCTCATGCTTAATTGTTGTGCCAATTCTTGAATTACCTAAGGAATCAGGGTTCTTAATTGGTAACAAAAAGATATCACCTAAGGAATTAGGGATAAACCTAAACTAATGACTTAAAGGTTAATTGAATGAATTGAATTGAAGTTAGGGTTTAACAAGGTTGCATTAGGTGAAAAATTGAGGGATTCCGACTCCTAGTCGTCCTAAATACTTTGAGTTCATTCTATTTGTTCATTCTTTCATTTACTTGCTTGTGTGATAAAGAAGAAAAACCTAATTCATTCATCTTTTTTTTGTGACAACATTTTGGATAAAGAAAATTCAATTACTCTTTTGGAACTATGATTTATATTGGTTCAAATATCAATTACTTAGTTTACATTGCCACTTAATCTCAATCCTCGTGGGACGATACTCTACTCTCACTATTATTACTTGTTGCGATTTGTTGCACTTGCCAAAACATCAACAACCACTCTTCATCACTTTATCTCACTCTCTACTTCACCTTCCATCTTCCATCCCCTTCTTCATAAAAAATGTATAAATAAACTTACCAGCTCCTCCTCCCTAACATCATCAACCACATTCCATCTTCAACACCATCCACTCCATTCCATTAAAAACATCACTTCAGCCGAGAAAATAAAAAACAGAACCACCTTCCACCCACAACCCATCACTACTTTCATAAAAAAAAACCAAAAAAAAATTAAGAAGAAACAGAACAGAGCCAAGTCGTACTCCTCCGCCGTGCTCCGCCATCTCCCTCGTCAACTGTCGTCGTCACAGCCACGAGCCATTGAACCCATATCCGCATCAGAACCCATGTCGCCATTGTCTTCTCCTTGTACGCCGCCATCTCCGTCGTCTGACCTCCGCCGCCTCGAACGCGTCACAGTCATGGACCACTGCCACTGTGTCGTCTTTCCCACCATCGACCAACGCCACCACAGTCGTCCCAGTTCGCCACCAACGATCATACTTCTCCACCGTCCGCCCCTCTGCGTTCAGACCTCCTCTTTTGCCTCTTCTCTGTTTGTGGGTAACGTCACTTAGGAAGCTAGAAGTTTCGTTTCTGTATCTGTTTCTCTTTATTTCCTTAATTTTGTTTTCATTATGTATGTATTGTTATTAGTGTGGTTGGGCTGGGCTTCTAATTGTGGGTTCATGTGGGTGTGATTTTATTTTCTTATCCTTCTTAACTTCTTTTTTAGGTTTTATTGAAAATCCTTTTTAGACAAAAAAAAATCAAAAGACAAAAAAATATAAAAATGTTAATTTCTCAAAAATCAGAAAAAGTAAAAATCTTTTTAAAAATCAAAAATCTTTTTTCTAAAAATTAAAATCAACTAATCAATCAAGCTTTTTTTAAAGAACTACGTGGCTTTGAGCTTCTCATCGCACCCGGGAATACGTAGGAGCAGAATCAATCATTCAGTCAAGCCAAAAATAAAATTTCCTTTTTATTGTTTTTTTTAGGGATGTCCTGTGGACTCGGGTGCCATGTTCAATCCCTTAGATTTGAGGTTGCCCTATGGACTTATGTGCCATGTTCAACTTCATTTAGGTTTTATCAACAATAAATTTTAAAATTCAAAACCAATAAATAAATACAAAATATTACAAAATAAAAATAATTGTTTCTTGTATATTATTTTTGGGGTAAAATGAATAATTTAAAAGTTATTAAAAAAATTTCACAATTAACTTGAGGTACCGTTTTTTAAACGGGTAATGTAGGGTGCTAACACCTTCTCTACTCGTAACCGACTCCCAGACTCAAATCTCTCTCTTTTTTTAAAGACTAGTTTACCTAAAATAAATGTGTTTTCCAAGATTTTCCCGCAATAAATTTTTTTGGTGGCGACTCATTTGTTTTAACCTTCTTTTAGCGGCACTCGGTAGGGACGATCGCTACTCAAGTAATACACAATAAAAGCAAATAGCATATTTTGGTGTTTTAACAATTAGAACTAATAGAATAATAAGACAGGATATTTAATTAACAAGAATTTTGACCAATTTCTGGGAATTAGATAGGAATAGAGTCACTTGTAATTTCTGTGATGTTAAACATGCTCTTGAATGCTGCAGCAATGGTTCCAGAGAGTAAAAGCTGATGTGTTTTCCAACACTTTTTAAGACAAGTTTCATTAATTGCTCCTTATTCCTATGCTCAAATTAATTACGCTTATCTCCATTTAATTTGTCTCGGTTAACCTATGAGCCTGAATGAATATTCCTATCCTAATCAAGGTTAATTTATTTTCCAATTAATAACACAACTCATATTAACTCAAGGGTTCCATTTAATAATGTTTTCCAACATTACTAAACTTGGGCTGTTTAAACAAGTTGATCACTCTCATTTTTGACAAGAAATTCGCTTGGTTAAATTACTGCAAGCATACATCACATGTTCTTCATCACATTCATTATCAGGTCATCACATTCCTAGCTTAAGAGATTTAGCTCATGATAGAAATGGAAATGAACATAAACATATTATAAAATAAAGTAAATAAGATATCCATTACAAGCTGGAGTTTCATTAAAAGAGAAGAATGAGAGCTTAAGCCTAGGTCACCACGCCTTTCCAAGCTTGGCTTCCAATTCTTACAACTGCCCCTTTCCCTTCTTGGCTAAGCTTCAAAGATGGCTTGAAATTTGTGTTAAACTCAAGTGTCTAAAAAATTAGGTGCCTTTGACTGCGTGAAAACTGCCTTTATATACTGCCCTAATAGGGTAAAAACCCTCTGCTCGTGTGGTGTCCTTTCCAAGGGGACCATAAAGTAAAATAAGACAAAACTTGTCCCCTTGGGCCCCATGGAGAATATTTTCATTTAATTCATTCCCTGGTCCAAATAAAGAGGTACAAATGACAAAATAAATTGTCCTAATACAACCACACAGTTAATAAAAGATGTCTTGGGTCCCACTTCTTCAAAAGTCAGCTTTACTTAATCTTTGGTCATTCTTTGATTGACTTCTAATCTTCAGCTCGGGCTACAACATTCCAAAGCACGACCTCCAGAATTCCTTTCTCTTTGTGATCAAATTCCTGTAGCTGAAGCAGAAGCTCAAAACAACATAAAATCTTCACTTTTAAAAACTCTTTTTGCAAACGAGAATATTCTCATGCTTTCATGTATTAACCAAATATTCCTTCCTAATTTACTTTTATTTTCCATATTTAAGACTCAAAATGGGCTAGATAACATTCATTTCTAAAGGTTATCACACCCCTCCTCTGAGGAGGAAGAGATCAGCTCTATACTGAAGGATGAGGAAGAAACTTTGGTAAGATGGTTCTCTGAGATTCAGGAATGGGGTCCAGAATTTATGTGCAACCAGAGGTTTGTGTGGTTGAGAATAACCAGCGTTACTGTACATGTGTGGGGGGAGGAGATCTTCAAGCAACTAGCACAGTTGATGGGCACCTTCATCACTTTGGATGAAGGGACACGAGAAAAGTCTAGACTTGATTTTGCCAGAGTTTTGATAAAGTCGCCTGTCCCTGACCTAATAAATAGTGTCTTTGATCTACAGATTAACTCTGTGAGGTACTCAGTTAGGATCCCTGAGGATCTTTCTTGTGCTAATAACACAGTTAAGGTCGGTGATGGTTTAATGGGTCAGACCGACGATGGCGAATCGAAGGGGGAGGAGTCAGAGTATAGCAGCGGGGAGGTGATGCCTGAAACGGTCTTAACCGGTAACCTAAGAGACGATATTATCCAGTAGTTACAGGAAAAAATTTCAAATTCAAACAATGATAATGAAACAGGTGTAGGGGCGTGTGTAGGCGGCGTGTGCAGGGAGATGATGGAGAATATCGTACATCGAGGATTTTTGTACAATGAGGATGTGCCCCAAATAGTCCCCCAAGTGACTGAGGCTGTTAATGTCGAAAGGAGGTCACTTCAAAGTACGGGGGTGGATCTGGTTAGCATCGTTGGGGTTAACAAGAGTGGGCCACTTAATGAGGACGAAAATATTGGCCTAGGCCCAACCGAAACTCAAAACTGGGGTAAACACATCCAAGGGGAGAACTTGGCTTCAGTTGTCGAGTTAGGAGCCACATATGGGTCTATTGATAAGGGTTTATTAACTGCTGGGCTCAAGCAGGATCAGTCTATTAAGAAGAGGCAAGTGGGTAATGCTGGCCAGAAGGGTAAAGAGGTAATCTCTGACCTCTCTTCAGACGCTGTTAATGTTAGCTCAGGAATTAGGGGTAGTGGGATTCTAGAAATATCTTTAGCTCAAACTAAATTGGGGAAAAAGAAGGGGGTGATGTAGGGGAAACTTCAAAAAACAAAAAGGCAAAGGGTAAAGGTATCAAAGGTTCTTCAGGTCTTTGGTTTACGAATCCGTTCGTGAATGGGTTGGTCAAGCCAAAGAAGTTGAAGTTGTTGAAAAATAATGGCTCTGTTGCAGACATTGAAGTCGGTACAGATCTAAGGGCAGTAGAGGAAGCCTCATCTGGGGATGCTCATGGCGGGGATGTTAAGGCTACGAAAGGTTCAAAGCAAGGAGGATCACAAGAGGTTAGCTAATCTTTATATGATGCTCAGATAATTAGCAGGAACAATCATATTATCAGATCTGATTTGGAAGATGAAGCAACGAAAACGTGGTCTTTAGGGAAACAATTGGGTGTGGTCTCAAGTCAGGAGGATAAAATGGTAATTGCAAAACTGGTGGATGTGGAGAAAAGGGGTAGGGTGAAAGGAAAAAAGGGTGGATAGAAGAAAAGAGGTCAGAAGGGTGTAGACAAGTCTTGGGGGGAGAATAAAAAAGAGGGCAATAAAAAACCTTATTTTGAAGGAGAATCTAGATTTTATTTGTATCCAGGAGACTAAACTGGAAACTATTGACCAAAGAATCTGTGAGTCCTTGTGGGGCAGTGGAGAGGTGGATTGGATTGGGAGAAATTCAGAAGGAAACTCTAGTGGTATGTTGTGTATGTGGAACAACGGTACTTTCAAAATACAAGATAGTTTCACGGGGCCAGGTTTTGTTGGGGTGAAGGGTTCATGGGGAGGGGATGGTGTCCAATGTGTTATTCTCAACATCTACAGCCCTTGCGACCTATCCAGTTGTAAGTTGTGGTGCTTATGTGGTGATTTCAACTCTGTTAGGAGGTCTGGTGAGAGGAAGGACGGAGCTTCTCAACTGAACTACATAGAGCTTGTTCAATGAATTTATTGGGGACATGGATCTCTGCGATCTTCCCCTGACAGGGAGTAAGTATACGTGGTATAGGCCTGATGGATGTTAGATGAGCCGCCTGGATCGGTTCCTGCTGTCTGTAGAGTGGCTTGAGAAATAGGAAAATCTGGGTCAGTGGGGAGTTGACAGATCTGTATCCGATCACTGTGCTGTTCTTCTTAAACAAACAGGTCAAGTATAGGGTGCTAAACCATTTAGAATTATGAATTGTTGGCTAATGGACAAAAATCTTGAAAAGCTGGTGAAGGATTCATGGAGTGGTTCGGAGGTACAGGGTTGGGGCGCATATGTAGTTAAACAGAAGCTAAAAAAACTAAAACATGATATTAAAGATTGGAATAAAATTAGTTTTGGAAATTTAGATGCAAGCATTTCCAAGGCTATTGAAGGGATAAAAGCAAGTGATGTACTGGGAGAGGAAGGGAATTTATCAGCGGCTGATATCTCAACAAGAAGAGTTCATATTGATTCTTTTTGGAAATATTCCAGGATGAATGAGTCTTTCCTTGCACAAAGAGCCAAGTCCAAATGGATGAAGGACGGGGACTCCAACACAAAGTTTTTTCATGCTTGCATCAACAAAAGAAGGAGGGATAATACGATACATGGTTTCAAAATTGGTGGTTCTTGGGTGGAGGATGTGGAAAGTGTAAGGAAGGAGGTGCATGACTTTTTTAAAGGATATTTTAATGAACCAAATTGGCCAAGGCAAACTTTGGATGGAATCGGCTTTAACAGGATCAATGAGTCCGAGGACGCCATGCTTACGGATGTCTTCATCATTGAAGAGATAGAGGAGGCAGTGTGGAGTTGTGAAAGTAATAAGTATCTGGGACCCGATGGTTACAATTTCGGGTTCATCAAGAAATTTTAGCTCATCTTTAGAGATGATTTCTACAATCTGTTTGTGGAGTTCCATACAAACAGAAAATTGCCAAGAAGGTGTAGTGTATCTTTCATAGCCTTGAAACCAAAGGTTAATTGTCCGATGTACATGGCTAAATATAGACCGATATCACTTATCGGTTGCATTTACAAGATTTTGGCAAAAATGTTGGCAGGGAGATTGAGCAGAGTAATGAAGACTATTATTTCTGAAAACCAATCAGCATTTCTAAAAGGTGGGAATATATTTGACGGGGTGGTGATATTAAATAAGGTGATCGACTACGCAAAAAGGAGAGGGGGACCGTGTATGCTACTTAAGGTGGAGTCATTTGGTAAATTTGGCCAAGAGACATCATAATAATATCCTTTTGAGCAGTTGCTGCCATCGAGAAGGCGTATGATTCTATTAGCTGGGAATATCTTGATTATATGTTTGTTAGAATAGGTTTTGGTGGGATATGGAGAGCTTGGATAAGGGAGTGTCTTGCATTGGCTTTAGTTTCTGTTTTAGTCAACGGGTGCCCAACAAATGAGTTTAAAGTGTCTAAAGGTCTTCGTCAGGGTGACCCCATGGCACCGTTCCTGTTTTTGATCGTGGCTGAAGGTTTGAGCGGATTAACCAAGAAAGCAGCGAGTTCGGGTGCTTATGAGCAGTAGTTTATAAGAAACAGTGAGGAGGTGGGGGCGGTTTCACGCACACAATACGCAGATGACACGGTATTGATTGGAAACCTGTCGCTCAACATTGTTTACATCATGAAGTGCATTCTTAGATGTTTTGAAATGGCATCCAGGTTGAATGAGAATTTTCAAAAAAGTTGTGTGATAGGGTTAAAGGATAATGATAATCTTTCAGGTTTGGCAGTAAGTTCACTAAATTGCAAAGTGGGTGTAATTCCTTTTAAGTTCCTAGGAATCCAAGTGGGGGCAAATCCAAGGAGAGCGATCACTTGGATTTCGGTGATTATGTCCATAAAGTCACGATTGTTGGGTTGGAGGAATAGGTTCCTGTATTTCGGGGGAAGAATAGTGTTGATAAATGTGGTTCTATCGAGCATACCTTTGTATCATTTATCGTTCTACAAGGCTCCAAAGAAGGTGATCAAGACAATTACTCAAATTCAGTGTAAGTGTCTGTTGGGGGGGAGGGGGTTATGAGGAATCTGGGAAAATCCCGTGGGTTACTTGGGATGTAGTGTGTAGACATAGGGATGAGAGTGGCCTTGGGATAAAAAACCTTTTATCTTTCAACCTAGCCCTTCTAAGGAAATGGAAGCGGAGAATGTTGGTGGAGGGTGAGAGTTTGTGGTGCAAGATTTTGAAGGTGAGATACGGGAATAGGTTAGTTGCCTCAAATAGCCATAACACGGATTCAATATGGTGGAGGGATCTCTGGAAGTTAGAAGATAGGGGGAGCCCGAATGAAGGTTGGTTGTTGAGAGGGTTAGTGAGGAGTGTAGGTAATGGGAGTGAAATCATGTTTTGGGGGGAGGTTTGGCTGGGGGTAGAAAATTTCAGATCTAAGTATCCTAGGTTGTATAATCTGGCATTATCAAAGGATGGCAAGATTAGTGAGATGGGTGAATGGAGGAGTGATTGTTGGGAGTGAAATTTTAGGTGGAGAAGGAGTTTGTTTATTTGGGAGGAAGAATTGGTAAAATGTTTGTTGCAAGATCTTTCTTCATCTACTATCAGGCAGAATAGCACAGACTTATGGGTCTGGTGTGTTGAGGCTTCGGGTCTGTACAGTGTTAGAACGGCTTACAGGACGATCAATGCCCATATCTTAGTGGCTGATGACGGGTTCTTCAAATCATTATGGAAGGGGATGGCACCACTCATAGTGGTTGGTTTCTGCTGGAAGGTGGCTCTAGATAGGATCCGTGCAACAAATTTACAGAAGAGGGGTATACAATTCGATTCACAACTTCCGGTATGCATCTTTTGTAATTATAGTTGGAGGTAACAGCTTATGTTATGTTTTCTTGTCCTGTTTCTTATAATGTGTGGTTGCAAGTCTATAATTGGTTTGGCTTTGTTGTTGTGTTGCCTACGGACCTTAAATCATGTTTTCTTCAAACTCAGGTTTATTGTGCTTCAAAGCTTTAGTACAGTGTTGGGATTTGATTTGGTTTGCAATTGTGTGGTCAATTTGGTTGATTGGGAATTATATTATTTTCAAAAACAGCGGGTTGGAGATTGATGAATTACTGGATCTGATTCATCTAAGGTCTTGGAAGTGGGTTTCAAATTCTGTTGCTGGTTGACCTTTTTCAGATTCTGATTGGTGCAATAATCCAAAATGTTGTTTGGAATTAAGTAAAAAGAGGAGACAATGGTTCTTGTGATTCTAGATGTGTTAGTGTTAGAAGTTGTAGGCATCAACTATATTCACAAAGCTCTTGTTTTGTTCTGGTTGTTGTTAGGATGTCGTTCTTCATGGTGGGTTCGTGTTTTAGGAGATTTCCTTGTTTCTTTTCGGGTGAAAGGTTTAGGTTCTGTTTGTATTTTGGTTTCTTGTGGCTATTGTGGGGCTGGACAACAGCTTCTGTATCAACCTTATGGCAATCAAGTGCTTTAGGTTGAGATTTATCTAGTGTTTTGCTATTTTTTACTTGTTTCCTTTGTTTTATACGCATTTGTATATGGGTTGGGACCCCTTGTGCTCAATATCAATTCATTCTTTTCTTATAAAAAAAACCTGAGTTTTGATAGCCAGTGTACAATGAAAAAATTGATAGACCTGATGATTTTTATACTCCCCAAGTTCAACAGTGGACCACTTTGATAGGTGGTACCACCGTGCACATGTAGTTTAAACCATTAGATTTATGTGGACCACAGTAATATGGCGTACCCTTCCACACTCTTTCTCTTTGTCTCTTCTACCTTCCTTTCTTTGTTCTGTACGTTGCTGCCCCTCTCCTAGTCGTTCTGATCATTGTCGCGTCGAGCTCCAGTTGTTCTCTCTGGTCAATCAACACTTCCTCCTCCTCCTTCGTTCACCTTCCCTTCTGGTCGTGCCGCCCTCGTCCCTCCTCTCCTAGTCGCAAGCTCCGTCGGGATTCCAGACTAAACAATCGCGTCGTTCCAGACAGACAATGTTCCAACCTTGTTGTCCCTATTCATGGCTGATTTGCACCGTCACAGAACTCCACCTTCTTCTCCGGCCAGCACCGTCTAGCCACGAGCCGTCTCCGCCGTTGTAGAATCAATCATTCTCGGGATCGTCCAACCGCGAGTCATCCATGCTATTGCAGAACCGACTGTTCTCTAACGAGTGATAACCCTCTGGCTTATCTAGTTTTATCACTAGGAAAGCTATGGTTTTTGAGATAATTAGTTGAATTTTATCTCATTTAAACCCGACTTTAGCTTTAATTGTCCTTCAGCAAGGTCTTGAGTCTTTTTGTTAGTTTTTAGAATTTTTGTTAGAATTTTGAGTCAAATAAAGCATTACATGCTACTCTTAGTTTTAGGTGATTGTTCCAGAACTGAGGTGAAAAGTAAAGCTGGAAGAAAGCTAGGAAGAATGAAGGAAAAAGCAAGCTAGAAGACCAAAATGGAAGAAAATTGCTGGCCTCTGGCTCGCCCCGCTAGCAGTTGCTCGCCCTGCTAGCAGCTGCTCACACCGCTAGCGAGCGTTTGACATATTAGTATAAAAGCTTGTGTTTAGTCCAAATTTCAAACCTTAATCCTAGTTTTTGAGAGCTATGTCTCGTTTAGGCAATTTTTGGCATTTTTGGATGCTTTCTCTTGAATTCTTTGGATCATGAACACCATGAGGAGCTAATCCTTTTTTATAAGGAATCGATGTAGTCGCATGAAACACCCCCACTTGGGCATCACATTTATACCATTTTTTTGCGGAAAATAAAAACTTTTAGAAAATGTCGGTTACTTTCGGAAATTTAAAATTTTTCTAAGTAATTATACTTTTTCAAAAATGCGATGCTTTTTCCTTATAAAACTTTTTCTTTCACGCACAACTAATTATAAAACAGCATAACCGTAAAAGAAGCAAAGGGACACATAAAAGCTTACATACATTAATCATAAGGCCTTCATGGAGACAGGCCACTTGACAGATGTTTTTTTTTTTTACATAAGGAAAACAAAAGACATCTAAACAGAGGTAAGGTTAAAGGAAACATAGCTCAAAAGAAAGATGGCTCTCAGAAGCCAGATACAACTAATGAGACAACATTACCCCAAAAACATGATCCTAAAGCTGGGCGGAAAACTAATGGTACCCATTGGGGAGACCATGGTGGCTATCCCCATTCCCAGAAGGTGCGTCGGATAAAGAAGCAGATGCCCCAAATCCCTCATCATGAGAGTCCTCATCATCATCGTCAAGAGGGTGGTACTGTGGCTCCTCCTCCATAGCTCCACAGGGTTTTCCTCAAAGAACTCCTCGGGACCCTCCTCTATGGGCGAGGCCGGTGCTGCTGCCTGCTGAAGTGGGTCCTGTGGGGGGTCCATGACCAACTGTCCCTGGTTAGCTAGGTGCTGCAGATAGAACCATGCTGGTGGTAACGAGATCTCGATTGTCTCTACGGTATGAGTCCTCCGCTCCGGTCCTCCCACCTTCGTACCATCAACTGTACAAACCGGGTCAGTATATGTGGCGGAGTGATTTCCCGGATGAAACACCCACGCGCCAGGGTTATAGGCATTCTAAAAAATGAGGGCCCTCACCCTTGAGTGAGCTAGGGGCATGGCCGGATCCATCTATACTCAAAACAGATATATGCCACATAGGGAAAGAAAACCAATAACAAAAACAAAATGCAAGGGTGAGATGCCAATATATGGATTAATTACGATAAATACATGCACGACACACATAAAAACAACATGTACAAATAAATATTCATATTCAACATAAGATTTTTCAGAAATAAGCATAACATCCAAAAATATCATCGTTTTTGAAAAATGCATGACACTTCTATATTCAACAATCTATCCTAATCTCCGAAGATCCCAACTTTGTTTTAAAATAAAGTGAGTTGATCAGGCTCGATTGCCAAATAAGGCACAACGTGTTTTCCACATCACTATCCATTTCAAAGCTCAGTGATCAACGTGTGTGGAGTCCATAGAACACTGTCCAACACAAGGCACAGTGATCAAGGCATATGGATTTCATTGTCCATCAAGGCACAATGATACAACATAGCATTAAATACCTTACCCTTCAAGGCATTCATACAAAACAACGTGGGCACGTCTGCCAAATGCATGTAAAAACATTTAATTTTCGCCACTTTTCTTGGTGTTTCATTCTTTCTTTCGTCGAGGCTCAAGGCTCACTACCATTCATGAACTTTTCAACGTTTTAGAACTTTCCATTATCAACACAGGACGTTCTGTCCAAGTGTCCAATCACAAGAGTCATAGATCGATACATCAGTCTTAGACATAGAAAACAACTTTCACCTTTTTACCATGTTTATCACAACGTATGTAGGACACACAGTCCACAATAACATATATAGGACACTACTAGAAAACTTGAATTTTCAGATGGAATTTTCGGACGAAAATGTTTCCGTATGAAATTTTATGAACATTTCGGACGGATTTGAGACGAATGTAATTTTCAATGAGATTCCGTCTCAAATCCGTCTCTACTTTGTCTCAAACTTTCGTGCCAATAACGTGCCAAAATATTTCCCACAGATTTCGCACGGGTCGGTTTCATTTTTTTTTATCTTGGGTCTTTTCAATCATCCGTCTGAAATCTGTCTGAAAATTTGAGACAGATTTCACACGGATTTGTTATTTTTTATATTTTTCTTGATTTATCTTACATCCGTCTAAAATCTGTCTGAAAATTTGAGACAAATTTCACACGGATTTATTATTTTTTATATTTTTCTTGATTTATCTTACATCCGTCTGAAATCTGTCTGAAAATTTGAGATAGATTTCACACGGATTTGTTATTTTATATATTTTTTTTTGTTTATATTACATCCGTCTGAAATCTGTCCTAAAATTTGAGACAGATTTCACACGGAGTTGTTATTTTTTATATTTTTCTTGATTTATCTTACATCCGTCTGAAATCTGTCCGAAAATTTGAGACAGATTTCACACGAATTTGTTATTTTTTATATTTTTCTTGAAAAAGATTAAATAATTTATCTTACAAATATGATTAAAATATTTGATCTTAATAAATTTAAAAGTAAACAAGATTTATGAAAAAAATTAAAAAAAACATATTTAGCCTAATAAAATGTAAAATTAAATTCAAAAATTAAATTTTAGAAATTAATTGTTGTAAAAATTTATAACAATAGACTAATATACAACAACAAAAAATAGGCAACATGATCACGGCGCCATAAATTTATACGTACAAAAAATCTCCATTTGGTCCATATACATTACCCGTTTGGTCCCTATACGAGCAAAACATAATTAAATATGTCCCTAAAAGTTTGTACGGGAGGGACCAAATGGGGACTTTTTGTACGTATAAGGACCATTTTAATAATTTTTTACGTATAGAGACCAAATCAAAAATTTGTGTCACGTGTAACACCCTAGTTTTTACCCATATGATTAATTATTTTATTTGGATGTGTATGTTTATTTTGTTATATGTATCATCCCAGTTTTCATATAGATGTTTAATTATTTTATTGGAGTAATTAATTATCCGGATGTTTAAGTTTGTTTATTTTTATGTTGTTTAGTTTGAATAATTATATTTACTCATTTAAAATTATTTTATTGATTACGTTAGCAATGTGCTACTGTAGTGTGTAACACCCTAGTTTTTCACATATACGTTTAATTATTTTATTGAAATAATTAATTATCTGGATGTTTATTTTTGGTTATTTTTATGTTGTTTAGTTTGAGTAATTTTATTTACTCATTTAAAATTATTTTATTGGGTACGTTAACAGTGCGTTACTGCAGTATATACACGCTTGCAGGACAATAATGTTACGCGATTGTCACTATTATTCTGTGTTTAGAAAAATATTTTAAATAATATGATTCAAAGAAATTTATTTTCAGATGTTACTCTATTTAATTTTAGATTTGAAAATAATTTGGTTTAGTGTTAACTAGAGATTAATTTTTGATCACTGATTTTCTTGGTGGATCAATTCAACCACCAACCTTTACTCTAATTTGAATTTTGAAAGTATATATTTGTCACTCATTGTTTTAGATCTAATGGTCAATATTATTATTCTTTTCCTAAAATAAATTTCAACCACACATTCTACCTACTCCTAACTAAAAGAAAACAAAGAAAATGAAAAAGGAATTTTTTTCTCTTCTTTCCCAGTCAGAAAATGCACGACCCCTTCCTTTCTTATTTCTCCTTTTCTTCTTCAACAGACACACAGCCACACCTTCACTCTTCCACCCTCTGACTTTGCAAAAGACCGAAATCCTCTCCTCTGGCTTGTCCAGTCGCGCCGCCTCCCCTGAGAACCTCCAACCGCCGCTCGCACCTGGACTAGGGAAGAAACCACACGAGCCCCACGCCTGGTTCGTTTGCTCCGCCGCTACGACTTTGTTCCCCCGCCGTGGTTGAGGTTCCAGCCACCAAGTGAGCCGTCGTGGAGCACCGTCCACCACCGCATGGAGTGGAGAGGACGACAACCTCGCTTTCTGTCAGGTTGGTGAGCCGTTAGGAAGCCGTCTCTGTCATGGTTGCTTCTGGAACGTTGATGCTTCCGTCACCACCATCTTCAGCCACCACTCTCCTTCTTCCTCTTGGTTGGGTGAGTGATTTTCTCACTTTATCTAATTTCAAGAATCCCCAAATTTTCCCAAACCCTAACCCTAGCTTTTGAATTCAGATTTCAATTTTGAAATTGAAACTTGTTTTGTGCAATTGGGGTAGTGAATTAGTGTTATCCTAAACTAATTTAATTATTCTTTGAGTAGTTTCGTTTTCCCCAATTTGGATTATGAACCTTAAAGCTGGTAAGAATTTTGTATGTTATGGATAATCTATTTTTTTAAAAAACTTGGGAAGTATGATATCCTTCTTTTCTATCATTTATTTTATCTTTAATACAGCATTACATTGTTCTTTTAGGAAGCAAAAATTGCATTCAAAGCACTTCTGGAGTCTGCAAATGTTCAGTCTGCAACAAGTGCACTAATTCAATGGCACAATGTAGTTGCATATTATTTTGTAGATTTGTGTTAATGGCACACTATATGGGTTCTCTCATTGAATCAATTTAATCTTCCATCCAGTATTTGGGCCAAAGGAAGAAGCTAGAAGCTGAAGAGAGGCGCATGAAGCAGAAAAGAGCTCGGGAAGAATTCACCGAAATTTCAACTACAGCTTCCTACGATAAAATAGATTATGAAAATAATTTTGGTTTACTAAAAATAATTTCTCGGATTTAAAATAATGAACACACATATGCATACATATACACTGATTATTGAGAAGCAGAAAAAAATCGGGGTGTTACACCGCACATGACGACATAGTGAAATTTGTGATGTTTTCTATTCCCTTCTTCTTAATTTATGTTTCTTAATTTTGATTTGTATGTGTTAATCAAAAGAGACTGTGATTAACTAACCAAACCCGATGAGTCCGACCGGAGATTCATGTTTTAGGGTTTGAATTAAGAACATAAATTGATTATTGATAGAAATATAATAGGAGACTTCTGCAATCGATATAGGGAACCAATAACTTAATGAATCCTTGCATGTTAATCATCATAGAGATATATTTGGTTAGGGTGTTAGGGTGTTTTCTTTTGTGCTCGAACGAGACATTATAATAATTTAGGGTCCCTGGTTGACATAGAATTTGAATTAGGAATAGAATAATAATCACATCTAGATCTAGGCTTGATTATGTAGGTGAAATCATGACCTCAGATTCCCCAATCATAATCTTAATCTTAATCATCGTTTGCATCTTTGCGATTTGTTTAGATCCACTTTTGATTTGATAAATAATTTGTTATCTCACTTGATTTCATCATCTTGTCTCTCCATTGACTTGGTTAAACTAGATTATCTATTTAATTTAGATAAATTGGCCAACCCAATCCCTGTGTTCGATACTGAGCATTATTTTTCGTTTTATTATTACTTGCTTCGATCCGGTATACTTGTCGGAGCCCATCAACGAGATGCCTGCAAGTGGCAGGAGGGCATCAGAGGGGAGGAATGCTGGCATTGTTGTTGACCTCCGAGGCTGGCAAAGGAGGAGGGCGCGGGACCTAGAGTGGTGGAGATGGAGATGGAGGTGGAGGTGGAGGGTGGGTCGAAGAAGAGGTGGAGCAAAAGGACAATATGCTTGAGCTTGCGGAGAGGATGGGTGCTGGAGGGGAGGCGGCTACCGGGGAGAGGGGGTGGAGGAAAGGGAAGAGGGATTCAGATCTGTTCGATTTTTGGAAAGCCTCGACATGACAATGACTCAGACGACACTGAGAAGAGAATGTAGCGTTGGTGACCGGTGTACTCGCGTGACGGAAGCGATGCCTGGTCCTGCGGCAGAGGAGACCGTGAACAAGGGAGGCAGTGTCTGATGTGGAAGATATTTGATCTAATGTGGGAGGAATAAAATAAGATATGTGAACTTCTTTAATTCAACGGTTCTAACTGCTTGTGCACGGTGGGGGTACTCATACACTTGTGCATCGCAGACTTTGCTCTATTTCTCAGTATGGACTTTTGAAACACAAGTTAAAACTTAAAGTTGGTGTTTTTTTCATGCTAATGAAGCATATGGATCGAGATTATGCAGCTCGGCTTCTAATCACTCAAATGGGTAATCATGTTGTTGAATAAAAAATATATATTACATGTAGCAATGTTGGACATAAGGTTTTTATTCTGAGATTACATTAACTTTGTCAAATTTCAATGAAGACAATCTCCTTTATCTACTTCCTTTGCTATGATTACTAATAAACAACAAGGGCAACCATTTCAATATGTTGGTTTATATATTCGAAAACCAGTATTTTTTCATGGCCAATTATATCTTGTTGTCTCAAGAGTGATAGCCACAAAGGATTAAAGATACTTATTTGTGGCAATGAGGAGCAAACCGCTAACAATACCATGAATTAATGTAATTTATAAAGAAGTCTTTCAAAACTTATACTAAATAAGTAATTCACGTCTATACTGATTTATATTATATATTATAGTTTTACTATTTTTTTAGTTTGGTAAAAAAAATGGTTACTAACTATTCTTTTAACTCTCAAAATCATTATTTACTTTGGTTATTAACCATTTTTCTACTTCTTATTATAATGCATTTGTCTTATTTACCGTTTATCTAATTTGCTTGGTGTTCTATTGTAAGAATAATATCTTGAGGAGCAGAATTCATAAATTTATGTTTTTTGTTATTGTAGTTTTTTTTAAAAAGAAAAAATTGACCATTTGTCATATTACTATTTTTGTTGTTGTTTATATTATTAACAATATGAGGATATTTTTACTTTTTTCCATTGTTAGGATATTTTTGTTCTTCTCAAGCCGTCCTACCGTCACTTGAGTTATTAGGAGCTTGTTAAATTAAAGGAAAAGTTAAGAATCTTTGCTTCTCATGAAATCAATTTTATCCAACCTCAAATCTTGGCCATTGGCCAACCTAAGGCCCACCAACCTGACATGCTTTTACATATTTACTTTTATTTAAAAAAATTAACAAAAGTATTATTATTTAAAAAATGTAAATCTTAAAAATGGATGAGGGTAAATTAGTAATTTCAATTACTTTTCCTCCAAAATACCCCAAAATAGGGGAAATGAAAAAAGTGGGCTTGGGAAGAGAATGAAAGATTTATTAAAATCTTCAAAACATTTCCCTCCAATTAATAGAACTTACAAATAAGGAAGAGTCTCTAATAAACCTCTCATTTCCTTCCCTTCCTCACCAAGAAATAACTCACAAATAAAGCCTTACTAATTAAACTATGTTAATCAGGATTATATATAGAATTAAAGTATGCACGATTAGTATAAAAAGTTTTACATTGACATCTATTAAATTTTGACATGTGTATAAAGTAGTACGCTTGATAAACATATTTCTAAGAATAAAGACTCATTTTGGTCCCTGAGAAAAACATCTGGGTCTATTTTAATCCCTGACAAAACTAAAGTACAAAATTAGTCCCTCGCAAATTTAAACTAGGGACGTGTTAGTCCCTATGTTACCCCCCATTAGTTTGGGTCCGTTAAGTCAATAACATGTAAGGTTTTCTTCTTAGGTGTACTGTTTTATCATATTTACAATTTCTACTATGTAAATTGGCTATTAAGCATTTACTTAAATGCCAAAAATGTTCAAAACAACATCATTTTGAACACAGATGGTAAAAAGAAACTGACTCCTTAAGCAACCAAAAACGTCATTTAAATGTCGAAAATGAGACATAATCAACGTCACTCCAATTTCTACCCCAATTGGCAACTGTGGAACCATATTCCATGAAGATAACGAATGATATCTAACGAGATCAAACGAAAGGATTAAGTATCCCTATTTTGATATTGAGGGGATTAATTTGGCACTTTATTAAAACAAACCGTGTTTTTTTCAAGAACCAAAATGAGCCTTTTTTCTATTTCTAATTTTGTGTGTATAATTAAGATTTATTTTATTTTATTTTTGCCCTAAGGTGTGCAACTGTGCATAATTAAGATGAAGATTAAATTAACGAGGAAACTGAAAGTAGATGTGGGATTAGGAAAAGCGAGTGAAAAATGTCTTTCCAGAAAACCTTGATGTAATTAAGTGCTGTTTTAATATTTTATATTATATATTAAATTAGTATTAATTTATCGTATATAAATATTAATAAAATTTTATTTAAATATTATATTTTTATGTTCAAATAATATAATTCTGATTTTTCAGGGGTCCATCGTTGAATTGCAGTGATCTTTTTGGCAGCAGTGGAAAAAAGGCGACTCTATTTGACAACAAACCGACGATAAAGGCAACTAGGACTTTTGGGCCCATTGTCTTCTCTTACTAGACATGTAACTTTCAGTATGTCTACTACACCTGCTGCAAAGTTATGGCCAGTATTGCTTCTTCGGCAAAATAGAAGACTGGGTTTAATTAATTTTAATAAAAACAGACATAACACATAATAAAAGTACGTAGAACATTGCCACCATTTTCCTTTTGATTTTCTAGTTCTAACTATTGTCACATGAGTCACATTTTATTTTTCTTTAAAATCAATTTTTTTAAAATGTATTTATATCTCTAAAACAGAAAGTCCGATTAAAAAATCAATATATTTTATCAAATTAAAATAAATATATTCTTATTTTTAATGTAGCGGTAGACTCACTTTATTTAAAAGAAATCTTTTTCTCTTCGGAATACTTCTCAAACACACACTCAATTTTTTTTTTTGTGGTGATGATTGTGCCAATTCCGGGAGGGGAAACTTGACATATAAATCTTACCAAATCACTAGTGGAAAATATACATTAGACGGTAAAGGTTTACGTCAGTTAACCAAAAACTAGACGTTAAAATGGGGGCGGTGGCAGTTTTGTAAATAATTAATTCACTATTAACGTCAGTTGTTTTAAGGACTGACGTTAAAAGTGGCGCGTGGCGATTTTGTAAATATAAAATCACTATTTGCGTCGAGTTGTTTAATGAATCGACGTTAAAAGTGTATAGGAAGAAATTATTAAAACTTTTAACGTCAGTTGTTTATAAACCTGACGTTATAAGTGTGATTTTTACTTCAGTTAAATAAATAACTGACGTAAATAATCAACTCATTCCTATCTTTCTTTCGTTGTCATCTCAGGGTTGTGACTCTTAACGCAGATCATCACTCCATATAGTGCAGTTTATTTCTAATCTTTTTTTAAAAAAAGTTTATTTTTAATCTTAATTAATTAGCTTGAATTAGTAAATTAACAAATTCTTGTGCAAATTAAAATAAATAAACACTTAACATAAAACAAGTTATATATGTATAATCAAATCGTATCTCATTGAAGCGATTCATAAGTTACAATTACATGTTTAAAAGATAAAAAATTTTCGCAAGATATATAGCACTAAAATTAAAAAAGTTTCTGCTTCAACATCATTTTCTTCTCGATCTGTCTTTGATCAGAATCTCCAACATTGATTCTTCTCATTGAAGCGATTCATAAGTTACAATTACATTTTTAAAAGATAAAAAATTTCCGCAAGATATATAACACTAAAATATAAAAAAGTTTCTGCTTCAACATCATTTTCTTCTCAGTCATGTGCTCAGAATCTCCAACATTGAATGCATCCCCTCCCTCATTTGAAGTCGATGCTCCATCCGAATCCACATCACTTTGGAGCCGTGGCGAGTGAATGGTGCACTCGATCTGTTTCAAAGAATATTCTTGAACAGACCACTTGGTTCCAAAGCCGAAGTTTTGAGAAGCGTAGTGGCGATTCTCCAGGAAGGATGATGGTGTGTGCAAATCACATTACGTGATTCACCCAACCTTACCATCCATGTTACGTGATTCACACAACCTCAGAAGTTGTTTTGACCATTAAGACAGAGACCTTTAAGTCTAGGTATAGGAAGAAAGAGTGATGAAGTTAATCTCCATGGCAGAGCCATATTGTGAAGCAGAAAAATTAAAGGAAGGAAGGAAGCTATTTATAGGAGTAGGGGATGAAGTTACTAGGCGTCGTAAGTTGCTAAAAAATTAAATTGATCATTAAGAGCATTAGGTTCCAAGGCGCATTGGGAGTTGGCCTGGCAGTCATATATTATAAACGTGCAGAAAATAAAACGTCCGAAGGAAAAGGAAGATACACTTTTAACGTCAGTTGTTGAATAAAACTGACGTTAAAAGAGTTTTTAAAATAAAAAATATTTATTTTTAACGTCCGTTGTTTATACAACCGACGTTAAAAGTGTGATTTTTACTTCAGTTAAATAAACAGCTGACGTAAATAATCCTATATCCCTATCTGAAATGCCCTGTTGTCACACAGGTCTGTTAACGTCAGTTGTTGAATAAAACTGAAGTTAAAAGTGTTTTTAAAATAAAAAATATTTATTTTTAACATCTGTTGTTTATACAATTGACGTTAAAAGTGTGATTTTTACTTCAGTTAAATAAATAGCTGACGTAAATAATCCTATATCCCTAGCTATCTGAAATGCTCTGTTGTCACTCAATTAACACAGGTCTCAGAGCCATTTTGTGAAGGAATAGAAATATAGAGGAAAAGAAGAGGCAGTATTACAGACTGTTTCAGAAGAATGTTACTTTAACACTTTTAACGTCAATTGCATTCAACAACGGACGTTAAAAGTGTTTTTTTAAAAAATATTAATATGTAACGTCAGTTTGTTAATAAAAATGACGTTAAAAAATTAATTTTAACGTCAGTTGTTTAATACAACTGACGTTAAATGTTGTTTTATGTTTACACCCGCGCGTCTTTTGCACTTCGCTCATGACGTGACGTCTCTTTTCTCTTTTCATCATGCTCAACCCTAAATCACTCTCAACCCTCACTCTCACTCTCACCCAAAGACAGAACCCTAATCGCGAGCTCATCTCCACCGCAACCACCGCGAGGCTTCTTCGCCACCACCGTGAGGTACACTATTAACCCTAACTCTGTCTTTCCATTCATTCTTTGCAATAACTTGACGTACATCTCTCTTTCCCCTTCCCGCGCACTAACTCTCCTTGTCCCTCTCGCTCTCAGAACCACATCGAACGTTGGCCACCACTCGAGCTCCCCTCCCCACCACCACGCGAGCACCTATTTCGGTGAGTATTTAGGGCACATTTTTGTATTTTTGGTTTTGAGTGTATGTTGAAACTGTAGTCTCGGTAGTTGAAACTTGAAACCGTGAGTTTGAGTTGTTTGGAATGTACGTCTCTGTTTTTGGTTTTGAGTGCATGTTGCTCTCTTTGGTTGATCTGTCACGGCCGTGATGCTAATCACGGCCAGGCCGTGATCGATTCTGCACTGTGATGGCATGGTTCATTCGGTTGCACGTTACGGCCGTGATGGACATCACTTGCCAGGCCGTGACGATGCTTGGCAATTAATCTTTAAAAACTATAGTTTTCAATCTCTCGTATTGTCCTTATATTGGATATATATATGTTTTGTATATCTCTGAGGACCTATCTAGTTATGGATCGTAGTTGGATGGTTTGTAAGCGTACTAGTGCTGAGTATTTGAAGGGGGTGGGAGAATTTATAGAATTTTCTCAAAGGAATGTTCCTAATAGTAATGGAATGTTCTATTGTCCTTGTGTCAAGTGTTTGAATACGAGGAAATGTACGGTGAAGGATATACGTACTCATTTGATTTGTGAAGGGATTTGCTTGAGTTATACAAGATGGATATGGCATGGTGATATGTTGTTGAGTAGTAATACGGCGAGTGTCTCCCAAAGTGAGGACGTTGACGTAGATATGGAGGATGATCGAGTAGAGGACATGATCCGTGATTTTGGACAAGAATCTTTTCATTGAGCGCATGTGTATGATAGGTTGTGCGGTGATGCGGATAAGCCTTTATATCCAGGGTGTACTACTCATACACGGTTGTCGGCGGTGCTAAAATTGGTTTGTGTGAAGGCGAGAAATGGTTTGAGCGATAAAAGCTTCACGGAATTGCTTGAAGTGTTGAAAGACTTGCTTCCGGAGGACAACACGTTGCCTGACCGTAACTATGAGGCCAAGAAGGTATTGTGTCCTATGGGTATGGAGTATAAGAAGATACACGCATGCCCCAATGATTGCATATTGTACACCGGTGTTCATGAAGACAAACACGATTGCCCCAAATGTGGGTTATCACGATACAAAGTGAAGGGTGGTGATGATGATGATGATGTTGATGATGTGAGAAAAAAGGGTCCTCCTGCGAAGGTGTTGTGGTATCTTCCAATAATTCCAAGGTTCAAGCGATTGTTTGCCAATGCGAAAGATGCGAAGAATATTATATGGCATAATGATGAGAGGAAACGTGATGGAAAGGTTCGCCATCCTGCTGATTCTATTCAATGGAAGAATATCGATACTATGTTTCCGGATTTCGCCGATGAGCCAAGAAACCTAAGGCTTGGACTTGCTACGGATGAAATGAATCCTTATGGTAACATGAGTAGTATTCATAGTTCATGGCCTATTCTGTTGGTGCATGAAGCGCAAATACATGATGTTGTCTATGATGATTTCGGGCCCAAAGCAACCGGGAAATGACTTAGATGTTTATCTAGGTCCCTTGATTGAAGACTTGAAAACGTTGTGGGTGGAAGGTGTTGATGTAGTTGATGGGTATTCTCATGAGACTTTCAAGCTTCGTGCCATGTTATTTTGCACCATCAACGACTTTCCAAAGATACAAGAACTTGTCCGGCAGTGCAGTGTCAAGGGCATAAAGCATGCCCTATATGTGAAGAAGGCACATGCTACACTCAGTTGCATCATGGAAAGAAGGCGGTTTACCTTGGGCATCGGAGATTTCTTAGATGTGATCACCCATATCGTAAGATGAAAAAAGCTTTTAATGGATGCCAAGAGACAGGAAGAAGCGCGCGGCCTTAATTGGAGAGCAGGTTTATCGGAGGGTAAAGGACATCGATGTTATATTCGGCAAGTCCAAAAAGAAAGGTAAAGCTGTTGAGAAAAACATATGGAAGAAGAGGTCGATATTATTTGATCTTCCATCATCGGCGCAAGCTTGATGTCGATAATTGCATTGATGTGATGCACGTGGAGAAAAATGTGTGTGATAGTGTGATCGGGACGCTTCTCAACATTCAGGGCAAGACAAAGGATGGTGTGAATGCTCGTCTCGACCTCGTTGCTATGGGTATACGAGAGCAGTTAGCTCCAGTTGTTGAGGATGGTAAGCGGACTTATTTGCCGCCAGCATGTCATACTTTGTCAAAAAAAGAGAGACAAAGTTTCTCAAGTGGTGTCTTGAGGGCATCAAAGTTCCACATGGTTACTCTTCAAATATGAAGAGGCTTGTCTCTAGTGATCTTAAATTGGTTGGCTTGAAGTCTCATGATTGTCACATCTTGATGCAACAACTTCTGCCCGTTGCTATTCGTGGTATTGCTACAAAAAATGTGAGACATGCCATTACTCGGTTGTGCTCATTCTTCAATTATATATGTAGCAAAGTCGTTGACCCCCGTATGTTGGATGACTTGGAAGTTGAGGCTGCTACAATCTTGTGCCAATTGGAGATGTATTTTCCTCCTTCCTTTTTCGACATAATGGTTCACTTAATTGTTCATTTGGTGAGGGAGATTAGATTATGTGGGCCGGTTTTTCTGAGATGGATGTACCCAGTTCAGCGCTACATGAAGATCTTAAAAGGGTACGTGAAGAATCCTCATCGTCCGGAAGCATCTATTGTTCAAAGGTATGTTGCAGAAGAAGCTATTGAGTTTTGTTCGGACTACCTTCATAACACGGATCCTATAGGGGTTCCTAAGCCTCGGCATGATGAGATCAGATGTCAAGGTAAGGGTACACATGGATTAAGAATTAATAGGAAGGATCGGGAGGAAGTGCTTCAAGCACATTTGTATGTATTGAACAACATCGAATGTGTTCAGCCTTTCTTATTTGAACATAAAAGAAAAGTCAATCAAGAAAACCCTCGAATGAGTGAAAGGTGGTTGTTGAACAAGCATAACAAGACTTTCTTACCATGGTTCAAGGAAGAAATGCTTAAGGATGGTAGTAATCGCTTCGATGACGTAAAATGGCTAGCACGTGGGCCTAACTTCAACGTCATATGTTGGAGCGGATACGACATAAATAACTTTTCCTTTTATACAAAGGAACAAGATAACAAGAGTACCATGCAAAATAGTGGGGTTATGATCGTGGCGAAGCAATGCACTTCTCTAGTGCAAAGGACACAAAACCCGTTAAAGACCGACACCTTACTTTGGATATATTGAAGATATTTGGGTGCTCGATTACACTAAGCTTACGGTGCTTAGGTATTTAAATGTAAGTGGGTTGATAGTAACGGTGGTGTACAAACCGACGAATTGGGGTTCACATTGGTAGACCTCAACAAGTTAGGTCATATAAATGAGCCTTTCATAATGGCTTCCCAAGCAAAACAAGTGTTTTACATCACTGATCCTTCTAACAAAAGGTTGTCCGTGGTTCTCCAAGGAAAAAGCATGTATAATGGTAGTGATGAAAATGAAGATTCAAATCTTGATATTCCCGAGACTCCTTCTTTTTCAACAAACATGCCTACTATAATCGAGGAGACACAGGTGGATGATGTACATGCCACTCGTGATGATCATCACGAAGGGATATTGATATAGGTAGTTTAAACTTAGTATACATTTATAACCTGTGTTAATAAATTAATATATATTGTTTTGAAAAGGCATACATTATATGGATCATTGTTCCATTTTTCCTTTGCAATTCTGTAATGTGTTTGATATTACGTATTCTTGGGATATTTCTTGAATGCGAGGATGGCTTAGGGGAGTGATATTTTAAAACTGAATTTTTAAAAAAATACTATTAACGTCGGTTGTATCATACAACCGGCGTTAAAAGTATTTTATAAAAATATACAGTGCACTATTAACGTCAGTTGTTTACTACAACTGACGTTAAAATTAAGACCTTTAACGTCAGTTCTTTATAACAAATGACGTTAGTTTTAACAAAATTTACGTCGGTTATGTTAAAGAACTGGCGTTAATTTTGACAAAATTAATGTCAGTTGTGTTAAAGAACCGACGTTAATAGTGTTATATTTAACTGACGTTAAAAGTGTAACTTTTAACGTCAGTTGTATTTACGTCAGTCAGTATTCTGACGTAAAAAATCAATTTTAACTGACGTAAAAAGCACTTATTGTACCAGTGAATTCAAACTAGTAGACAAAATATATTTCAGATTTTTTTGGTTTTATAATTTTTTTGTCACCACTTTCGATATTCGAAAGTTCTATTGGACCTTGACTAATCCGAGTCGATTTGGATGGTTCATATAAAAAGACAAAGCTCTTCAATAGCATTTTTTTTTTAATTAACAAGACTTGAACTCAATACTTTGTTTAAGGAGAATTAAGCTCTTGCTACTAGAACCATTAGCATTGGTTGTGGTTTTATAACTTTAAAGAAAGTTAGGTGCACATCTTTATATATATTGGAGTATGTAGGAGAATTAGAGTATATATTTATAAAAATAAATAAACTTAATTGTAATGAGAGGATAAAAATATATAAATAGTTTAATTTTAATATATTGTCAGTATAAAACTTTTTTATATTATCAATCAATTATAAATCATTATATATATGTCATTTAAGATAGGTATGATGAGAAAAAAATTAATGATGTAACAATTTATATTAATTTACACTATAGATATTTTTTATAATGACGACACATATTAATTAAATTCACATATTGTAATAAAAAAAATTCACGGTTAAAATATTAGATGATAGCATCATTCATAACTTTTTAACATATGTTTCAAAATTTCGGTAAGTTGAATTAGTTCTATTAATTTTAATGGATTGTGCTTACACTACAAGAAAAATGACTTTTAGTGACAGACAAAAACCGTCACTAAATGTAATAAATCCGTAGCTAAATGTCAATTTGACATTGACCGACGAACTATGGGGCCGTAAACTTTGATGGTATAAATAAGGATGGTTTTTGTGTGTCACTATAGGTTTTATCGACAGATGACATACTTTTACCTACGATTGCATATGTCTATCACTAAAGGTTCTACAGACATATTACAAAGCGTAGGTAAATGTCATTAACTTATACCTACAGCCCCCGATGGTAGGTAAAAAGCAAATTTTAGTAAAAAAATTAATTTCCATTTATGATCACCACCCATTATTGATTATGAAATAAAATTTATTTTATTTTATTATTACTAAATTAAATTTTATAAAATTTATTTTATACGATGTTACATGATTATACCAAAATCGTCACAATTAACCTTTTTAATATGTTATATATTATTAAAACAGTCTTTAATTTATTGAAATATAATTACTAATTTTATTAAACTTAATATCATTTCCTACTAAACTCACAAATTTTTCAACACAATTGAGTTACTTTTCATATAATATTCAATGAAAACTAATTACAAAAGGAATCAAAACTATCCATCTCCAAAGTTCCTATTTTCTATATACTTGAATTTCAGAAGTAAAATGGAAAAACAAACATGTGTATATGAAGTTCAAAATATAGTTAACAACCACTTAGGAGATTTGCGATGTCATTGTATTTACAATCAGAGCATTCTCACATCTTCATCATCATATCTTTGTATCCAAACCTTGTCCCTGAAATTATCGGTCAGCTAATTACAATTTAAAGAGTTAAATTAAGAAACCATAAAATTGTAAGGAATATATATATATATATATATATATATATATATATATATATATATAGACTTCAAGAACCAACTTCTCATCTGCAAGACAACAACTTTAAGAGTGACTTAAATAGGATGAGATCCCAACATGAAAATAGGAATAGGATTAAAAATAATCAGATGGCCTTTACCTCTTAGAAAGTAAAACAAAGTGATGGTTAACAGGATCTTGTGGGGCATTTGCCATTAGCCGTCTCTCTGCATAAACCACAAATAATTGAAAGAATACAATAAAGGGTAGCACAAATAATACAATAATAAGTTAATAATAATCAGTAAAGAATAAAAAACATAAATATAAAATTCAAAAAAAAATAGTTAAGAAACTGATCTAACTGAAGATGTAAAGGTAGAAAACAAAGTATAGTAACATTTGAAGCTTCCAATTCCTAAATGAAACATTTCAAGTTTCATCTACACAGCTATTTTACAAGACGGAATTCCGAAACTCCAGCATATCACTTTAGTCATTCTTTATACGTCATGAGATGTTGCCAACATCAAGAAAGTTTCTAAATATTAGAAAATGCAAAATGCAATAAACATGATTCTCACAAACTCTTGCATACCAGAAGAAGCTCTAATGCAATACAAAATGAAATATTTACCTGATTCAATGAATTAGGATCCTCAAAAATTGTTTAAGTTTCAACATGCCTTTTGAAAATCATTCAGAACCATTTTGTTAATCTAGAAAAGCAAAATTGTAGCTGCCTATAAACAAAAAGAGAGAATTATAAAGTAGCAGCAAATCCAAGAGTGAGCTTCAAGTTTAACCTATGTTACAGCAGGTGATGAAGTTGTGCATATTTGAAAGGCAAAAGAGAAATCATATTAAGAATCAATGGCACAAGAGATGCCACAACAGAAAGTAACAAAGCTAGATGATCACAACCTCTCACCAAACCAACAACAAAGAATCAAACCCAGACCCATAGCACGCAAAACAAACAAGGAGCAAACTGAAAAGGTTAACATGATGAGCTGTAGGCAACAGGAACCCATAGAACAGAACACTGCAGCAACAAGGAAATAACCTGCAATTTCTATACTTCTTTAAAACAGATTCAAACAAGCCTTGGGGATTTAAAATCCAAATAATCATATTCAAACAAGCTCCCTGATGATGTTATTGGATAATACTCAAGATAGCTCCACTCAACACAATACATCATTAAGTTAGTTAAGTTAGTTAGTTATCAGCAGTTAAGTTAGTTATCAGCAGTTAGTTAGTTAGCTCCTGCATTGATTGGTTAGTTGTAAATATAGCATAGTTGGCTAGTTAGTTATTTTTGTAGTAGAACAGAGAACTGCAGAAGAGAAATTGTATAAGAACTGATTCTTTAGCTATTGTTCAATTAAGTTTTCATATTCAATCACTTCACAAAGCGTTTTATGGTATCAGAGCTCTCTTCTAGAGAACTCTGTTGCGCAACCACCTCCTTCTTCCCCAACTAACTCCCATGGCTGAGGTGAACGAAAATGAAGGAATGGCTCAACCAGAACCACCTCCAAGGACCGATCCAATACATGACCCTTACTACCTGCACCCTGGAGAAAGCCCAGGAATGATCCTTGTTTCGCCTCCTTTGGACGGCACAAATTACAATTCTTGGAGCAAAGCCGCAAGAAGAGTTTTGGTGTCCAAGAACAAGTTCAAGTTTGTCAATGGAGCAATACCAGAACCTGATGTTGACGATCCAAAGTATGAAGCTTGGGAGATGTACAACACAATGGTAATTTCTTGGATCACAAAATCTTTAAACCATGAAATTGCTCAAAGTGTTGTGGAACTTGAAAATGCTCAAGAAATTTGGGATGATTTGAAAAATAGGTTTTCCAAAGGAAACTACTTTAGAACTTCTGATTTGCTACAACTTGTACACTCGATGAAACAGGGAAAAAGAACAATTTCATGCTATTTTTCTGATTTCATGACAGTGTGGGACAAATTGGAGTCCTTTAGGCCAATCCCATCTTGTACTTGTGTTGTTAAATGCAGTTGTGATCTTGTTAAAAGTATCAAGAGACAGCGAGAAATAGAGTATGTGATCTGCTTCCTAAAAGGTCTCAGTGAGCCATATGGTGTTCTAAAAAGTCAGATTCTTGCAATGGAGCCCCTACCTCCCATGACAAAAGCATTTTCAATGGTGAAACAGCAAGAAGGACAGATTGATTCAGAATCCAAAATTCTGTTCAACAGTGCTGACTCTAATCAAAATTGGAAGAGTCAAGGCAGAGGCAATGGTTATGCTGGAAGAGGGAGAGGAAGATCAAATGCAAGAGGATCAAATGGAAATTCGAACAAGGTTTGCACCTTCTGTGGAAAGAGTGGCCACACGATTGATACATGCTATTACAAGCATGGCTTTCCACCTAATTTCAAATTCAAGTTCAAGAATGTTGCAAATGTCAACAATGTTGCATCAGATGATATTGATTCGGATGAACTCTCCAACTCAGATGCTCAATTGGAATCTTTTTCTGCTACAGACCACAAGGAACCAGGTGTTACCATCAGTTCAGAACAGTATGCTCAACTTGCAGCCTTTTTCCAGAAATCCACCACACAATCTCACAATGTAAACCATGTAAGCCAAGCCAGGGCAGGTGAGTCTTCTACTCACTTGGCTCCACAAGTATCAGGTAATGCATCCTGGATATTAGACACAGGTGCTACAGACCATGTTACTTTCTCACTATCCCATTTTACTTCTTACAAATGCATTAGACCAATCACTGTCAAGTTACCAATTGGTGCAAACACAGTTGCACAACACTCAGGCACAATCATATTTTCTGAATACCTTTACCTACATGATGTCCTTTACATACCAGACTTCAAACACAACCTAATCTCTATCAATAAACTTGCCTCTTCTTTATCATGCAAACTAACCTTTGATCAATTTTCTTGCAAAATACAAGATACGATTACCTTGAAGATGATTGAGCATGCTAGAGTTCAGAACCATTTGTACATCCTTACTCAACCAAACAAGCCTCTCAAGTTTACCCCTTTCAATACTGTAAAATTTTCCAGCAGTGTAATCAATACTATGAATACGAGTTCTTTTGACCTTTGGCATTTTAGATTAGGTCATCCATCACACAATGTCTTACAGAATGTATCAAGATACTTTCCATATGTACACTTTGATTCCAATAAAATTTGTGATTCTTGTCACCTTGCTAAGCAAGTTAAGCTTTCTTTTCCAAATAGCACAACCAAGTCTGCAAATGCCTTTGACCTTGTTCACATGGACATTTGGGGACCATTAAGCATACCATCTATCCATGGTCAAAGATATTTCCTCACCATAGTTGATGACTTCACAAGACACACTTGGATCTTCTTAATGAAGCTGAAATCTGAAGCATGCAACTTAATTCAGAACTTCACTTCCTTAGTTTCGACACAATTCAATCAAAAAATAAAAGCCATTAGAAGTGACAATGGCAAAGAATTTCTGCTAAACCAATTTTATGCTAGCAATGGCATCATTCATCAAACCTCTTGTGTGGAAACTCCACAACAAAACTCAATGGTAGAGAGAAAACACAGGCACATCCTCAATGTTGCCAGATCTCTCTTGTTTCAGTCAAATCTTCCTAAGTCCCTCCGGTGCTATGTTGTTAGTCATGCCATATTTCTAATAAATAGACTTCCCACACCGATTTTACAGAACAAATCTCCATTTGAAATGCTACACCACAAACCACCAACCTTATTAGATCTAAAGGTATTTGGAAGCTTGTGCTTTGCATCAACACTGACACAGAATCGCACCAAGCTGGATCCAAGAGATAGAAAATGTGTCTTCCTTGGTTTCAAATCTGGAACCAAAGGCTATGTCTTGCTTGATCTACACACAAGAGAAATCTTCATTTCAAGACATGTGATTTTTCATGAACACATTTTCCCTTTTTCTTCACAACCCACTGCACAAAATGATAATTCCCAAATCCCTGCAAACAACACCTTTGATTTCCTCAATTTTGATGACATTGCTTCTGATCCATCCACCCATTCTCAAACCAACCAACCACATCAACACATCCAACCTCCATCTGAATCAACTACAGAAAACAACTCTAATCGACTCAGTCCACACAATACATCCTCTATTCCCAACCTACCCTTTCCTGAACCTACAACCATTGATCATGCAAACTCTAACATTCCCACACACAACCAACCCTTAAGAAGATCTACAAGGATCAAACACTCTCTTGCTTACCTACAAGATTTCCATTGCAATGTTCTGACCACTATGCATGCTCCATCATCCACAGGTACCAAATATCCTTTATCATCTGTCCTTTCATATAACTCTCTTTCTCCTTCACACTTACACTTCACACTATCTATCACTAACAACACTGAACCAAAGACATATAAACAAGCTATCCAATCCAACCACTGGATAGAGGCTATGCAGGCTGAGTTACTGGCTTTGGACCAAAACAACACCTGGTCTCTCACTGATCTACCAGTAGGCAAGGTTCCCATTGGCTCTAAATGGGTCTATCGAATCAAATACAGATCTGATGGTAGCATTGAAAGATACAAAGCCCGGTTAGTGGCTAAAGGCTATACACAAACAGAAGGATTGGACTATCTAGACACATTCGCACTAAAGAGCAAAACTCGCTTCCGCTCGGACTCATCCCGGCCCTTGCAAAGATCTCGGAATCTGGTTATTACATCAACTTGATGTCAATAATGCCTTCCTACATGGTGATCTAGATGAAGAAGTCTACATGGAGATTCCCCAAGGTGTGCAATGCACCAAGCCAAACCAGGTATGCAAGCTCCACAAATCACTATACGGCCTCAAACAAGTCAGCAGACAGTGGTTTGCTAAACTCTCAATCTCCCTCCAAGCCTTGCAATACACTCAATCACAGCATGATCACTCCATGTTCTACAAGCACAATGGTTCCAATTTCACAGTGCTTCTTGCTTATGTTGATGACCTGATACTAGCTAGTAATGATGCCTCTGAAATTGCTTCTGTGAAACACTTTCTAGATGCCAAATTCAAGATCAAAGACCTCGGCACACTCAAATATTTCCTTGGCTTAGAGGTTGCTCGATCCAAAACAGGCATCACTCTATGCCAAAGGAAATACACACTCGACATCTTGTCAGACACTGGTCTCCTAGCATCGAAGCCGACTCCTACCCTAATGGCTCGATCAACCAAATTGTCTGACTCAAAAACTGAACCCTATGCCAACCCTGCTGAATACAGAAAGTTGGTTGGCAGACTCCTATACTTGACCAACACAAGGCCTGACATTAGCTTTGCAGTCCAACAACTTAGTCAGTTCATGGCCTGTCCCACCTTGGATCACTATAAAGCAGCCACCAGAGTCCTAAGGTATCTCAAAGGCAACCCTGCTCAAGGCCTATTTTACCCATGCACCTCTTCTCTTCAATTGAAGGCCTTCAGTGACTCTGACTGGGCCACATGCTCTGACACAAGGCGCTCAATAACTGGCTATTGTGTCTTTCTGGGCGACTCACTCATCTCATGGAAAACAAAGAAGCAAAGCACAGTTTCACGTTCTTCCTCAGAAGCTGAATACAGGGCCCTAGCTGCCACAGTCTGCGAAATTCAGTGGCTCACATACCTCCTTCAAGAGCTGTCCATTCCATACATCTCACCAGCTTCCCTATACTGTGATAGCCAATCAGCTCGCCACATAGCTGCCAATTCCGTGTTTCCATGAACGCACAAAACACATCGACATTGACTGCCACTTGGTCAGAGAAAAACTCCAAGCTAAATTGTTTCACCTATTACCAATCTCCACCAAAGAACAATCGGCTGATATCTTGACCAAGGCATTGGATCCTTCCCCATTTCAGTACCTCCTCTCCAAGCTGGGAGTACTCAACATATACTCTCTAGCTTGTTGGTGGGGGGGTATTGGATAATACTCAAGATAGCTCCACTCAACACAATACATCATTAAGTTAGTTAGTTATCAGCAGTTAGTTAGTTATCAGCTCCTGCATTGATTGGTTAGTTGTAAATATAGCATAGTTGGCTAGTTAGTTATTTTTGTAGTAGAGCAGAGAACTGCAGAAGAGAACTTGTATAAGAGTTGATTCTTCAGCTATTGTTCAATCAAGTTTTCATATTCAATCACTTCACAAAGCGTTTTAGATGTTCCCTGCAACAAAATAAATAGACAATTATAACATACCTGAATCCATTATGGAATACATTAATTTCTTACCTGGATATATATCATCATTAAAAACAAAGAAGATCGCAGTTGATTTTAATTAGGCACACCTACCTAAAAAATAGTAGAGATTCTCCTCTCTCTTTTTTTCCTATATAAGAATTAAGAACAAATTTAATGCATTATGCATTAAAAAAAGCTGAAAATTTATGAAAAGCAACCTAAAATAGAGCCAAAATCACAATTGCAGATTAATCATGAAATCTCAATACATCATACTCTCACTGAGTTTATCAACTTAAAATGATGCTATGCATGGCCATCTACATAAACTATGCAACCTGCAAAGTGACAAATTAACTTGATGGAATTTGTCCCAAAAAGCCTACATTTAAAAAATCAGCCAGCATCATCAAAAGCATGAAACATCATTGCTGACACACTACAGCATAAGCCTTTCGGGTTTCCCTTCTTTACCCCGCTCAATATAAGAAATTAATAAACAACCTTAGAACCGTGGATACATGATTTGCCCCAAGCTATAGGCACAGATAATTTATTATAAATAATTTCAATATGAACAATATCAAATGTATTATTTTTTTAATATAAAATAATATTATTGTGTGCAACAGTTGGATTCGTATATTCAATAGTTAATGAATAATAGGCAACACGACAAATTTGTATGATAAAAATTTTAGTAGGTTTTATAAAAGCTTGACTTTTCATTATGGATATGAGTTCATGATATGCAATATGTTAATATTTTATGTTTATGAAAAGAATACACATTTCCATGATATTATACGTTATTGTATTAAACATTTATATAACAACAACAATAGAAGATACTTTGATGAAAAGAAAGCAATTATATTTTGATATTCAACACTATTTTAAATATAGATGGTCCTATTATTTGGGGTAAGTTATAATATTGGATTGTTATGTTCAATTTAAGTATCAGATTATTTCTTCTTTTATTAATTTTTCATTTTCCATAAGTTTTTATTTTCCTAAATTTTTATTTTGTTTTCCGTAGGTTTTTATTAATATGAGGCCATCTCCAACCGTGGTTCTTAAATGAGTTCTTAACACAAGAACCGGTTCTTAAAAAATTCCATCATTGGAGCATGGTGAGGTTCTTAAATGAGTTCTTCTATAAGAACTAAGTTCTTAGATTAAAAAATAATTAAAAAAAAGGGGAAAAAAAGATAAGAGGGGGAAAGAAAAGATTACAAGGGACCCACTAAAAGTAAGTTAAGAACCAAAGTTGAGTTCTACCATTAGAGTGAAAACTGAGAGTTCTTAAATCATTTGTGGCATTGAGGGTCCATTAAAAGACAGTTAAGAACCCAAATTGGGTTCTATGGTTGGAGATGCTCTGAGACAATGATTTTATTTTTTCATAAGAAAGTGATGTAACAGCCTGATTTTCATTATACTGTTAAATCAATTAAAATATAAGTAATTATATTTTAATATGAAAGTAGAAAATATTTTGTTTAATAAAATAAAATCATATTCCTAATCCACATTATCATATGAAGTCACAGTAAAATTTTCGGTTGAAAATTCGGAACGAAATCGTGCGTTTGCTTCTTTGCCCGGTATAAGTTTATCGAGCGAAAAACCTAATTTTGACCCGTGAACGAGACGGTTAATGTTTTTATCATGTTTCCTTCAACTTTGGTTACTTTGAAAATTTTCGTTCAAAAATAAAATAAAATAAAATATTTTATTCGGGTGAAATCTTCAGAAAATACGATCGGATGTGCAACCGGTTACGTATTTAAACAGTTAAAGGAACCCTATAGGATGAGGGAAGGATTGATGGGATGCCAAATTAAATGCTTATGACATACTTTAAATGCTTATGACACACTTTAAAGTAATCATGATTACCCTTTTCAAATTATAATCTATTTTATTCCCAAAACCCATTAAACCTTCCTTAAATGATCCAAACAATGCCTTAAACCAAAACTTCCTCTCCAAGCCTTGCTTCCTCTTCTCAAAACCGTGCACCCTCCCCCTTTCCTCTATAAATACCACTCTTCATCTTCACTTCATCACTTTCCTTTCTCCTACTCCATTAAAACTCTTAAGCTTTCATATCTTCTTAACTTCAAGCTTCCAAAGCTTTAGTTTTTCTTCTTCTTTTCACTAAGTGTTCTTCATAAAAGTTGTTCCTCTTGCTTAGGGTAATACTCTCATGTATTCTTTTCTTTAAAAACTTCATCTTTTTCTAAAGTTTCTTCTTTATGTCATATATGAGCTTTTATCTTCAAAAATATCTCAAAAATGGTAGAAAACTCCTTTTGAGTTGAAACCAATTTCTATGGTCTTGTATTTACTTGTAGTTTAACATACTAAAAGGTTGTGTAAAACAAAGTTTCCTAACCTCTACTTTCTAATGAGGCCGAAACCATGCATATGGTTTAGATGGATCTTGTTTCAACTTTTACAAGTATGAGTTTGTATTTAAAGATTTGTTTTCCAAAATGATCATGGACCAAGGCTCCTTTATGTTAAAGGATGCTATGTCTAAAGTGATTGGAAAGTTTAAAGATTTTTTTCCCAAAATGATCATGGACCAAGGCTCCTTTATGTTAAAGGATGCTATGTCTAAAGTGATTGGAAAGTTTAAAGATTTTTACTCTACTTTTATGTCATTTACTTTTATGCCATTTATATTTATGTCATTTACTTTATGTCATTTACATTTTGTCATTTACTTTTATGCCATTTATATTTATGTCATTTACATTATGTCATTTACTTTTATGCCATTTATATTTATGTCATGTCATTTACTTTTATGCCATTTATATTTATGTCATTTACATTATGTCATTTACTTTTATGCCATTTATATTTATGTCATTTACTTTATGTCATTTACATTATGTCATTTACTTTTATGCCATTTATATTTATGTCATTTACATTATGTCATTTACTTTTATGCCATTTATATTTATGTCATTTACTTTATGTCATTTACATTATGTCATTTACTTTATGTCATTTATGATTCATTTACTTATGTCATTATACCTTAATTACTTATAAACCTATGTTGTTCTTACCTTATGTGCTTATGAGCTTTGTTATTTAAAGTCCTATGTTGCTTTCAAGATGATCATAGACTTGAGCTCCATAAGTTATTGGATGCTAAAAGGTCTAAGAGATTGGAAGAACTTAAAGATTTTTATCATAGAAACCCAAGGATGGCCGAATCTTAAAGGTTATGGACCTAGGGTGTTTCGTTTTTCATTTTTCCAAAGTGATCATGGTTTTGAGCTCCTTACTATTAATGGATGCTAAACCAAAGAGATTGGAAAGTTTAAATGTTCCTAACCTATCTTATTGGTCAAGGCCTAATCTCCATCAAGTGTAACTTGGTGGGATTTTTGTTCAAACTTTGTTTAAAGTAATCATGTTTTAAACTCCTAGCACTTAAGGATCATAAATCCAAGAGTCGCATAAATTTCCGAAACCCCTAATCCTAATCCTAGTTTATTGTATGAACCGAACATGTACCTTGTGGTTAGTGTTCTTTGATTGAGTTTTAACTCATGATTTCATGTTTTGTAACCTTAGACTTCCATCTCGGAGGAAACGAGGAGCTTCGAGTTCGAGAGTTCGGTGATAACCCAGGTGGGGAAAGAATCAACCTATCGTCGGAATCGATAAGTAGTAAATTATGTAGTAATTATGTAGGGCGACCTAAACCCTACTAGAAGTCGAATAATCGACAAGACCAGAATCGCTTTAAATTGCTTTTATAAAACATCCATGATGATTCGGGGATTGTAGGTTGATCGATATTAGGTTGATGTTTATACTGTTGATGGTTGATTTGAGTTTTATTACCTTTGTTGAACTGATTTAGTGCTATGTTGATGTTTTGAAATATCTTTGATTGACTTGATGTTATGCATGATCTGTGTGGTATTTACTTTATGCTTAGTGGATTAAGCGAAGATATATATGTGGTCTAAGAGATGAGTTGTTTTGGGCGTGAGGATCATGATGATTACCAGAGGTGCCTAACCTACATGAAATATGTTAAAGAGGTGTTGTGACATCGAGCATGTGTTTAGGTCTTGATGAGAGGTTAAGGCACTAGGTTATGACCATAGGAGTCTGCGAGGTTCATAAGTTGTGTTGTTTCTATAACCGTATGTGAGACACATACAAGACCAAGTCCTTGTGGGACCGTCCAAAGGGTAAACTTAACTTGTGCAGCTACGAGTGTCATTGCTTTGCATGAGCACCTCTGGGAGTGGACGAGGTGTGCACCGGGATCATCGTGCAGCTGTAGTGTCACGCTTTGCGTGAGCGTTCTTACCATGGTGAAAGTGTGCACCGGGATAATCGTGCAGCTATAGTGTCATTGCTTTGCATGAGCACCCACGGTCCGGGGTGTGCACCGGGTTTATTGTGCAGCTATAGTGTCATTGCTTTGCATGAGCATTCTCACCATGACCAAGGATGTGCACCGGGAATGGGACGTGTCGCTTGGACTATTGACCGATAACCATGACTATGATGAGGAAACCATAACCATGTTCAGTATCGAGTTTTAGTTGTAGGAGTGAGGGTAGGATGAATATAAGAATTTTATGGAAGATGGATGATTGACTGATGTTGTGTCTGTGATAATTATTGTATAGTTTACTATGACTCTTTTCCGCTTTTGATGATAGAACTGTTTCTTATCCCCTGTATATTTCTGTATGTTGTATTTTGTCTCCTTGTGGAACCATACGAGAAGACCCCGTGGATGAACATAACCAGGAGGAGTTGGATGGAACTCCCTACGAACCGGATGCCGGAGGACGAGTTGTGACCCATGGTGATTAGGGTCTAGTTAGTTATGGCCAGTGCGTCTATGTCGTGAAGCTTTATCTTTCCGCTTATGTTTTGTATAACTATGCACCAGTTCGGGATCCTATTGATGGGATGCCCTGAAACAGTGTTTGGATAACTCTGATGCTTTAAGTATATGTAATATATTTATGTTTGCATATTCTGTTTTATATGAATTTATTTGCTTAAGAAATTAAGTTTCAATTTTTACGTAATTTTCACGTTAAGCGTGCGATTAAGTAATTAAATAATGAGGTTTTAAACGAAATGTCACAAAGGGGCACATCGGGGTGTCTCATTTGGTATCAGAGCAGTTTGATTCTGATCGGACTGCTAAAAGTTAGGGTGTTGTTACTGGCCGTGTCTAGTTGAATCCACATCGGATTTAGACTATGTTTAGAAGTGGGGTAGAGTGTCCAAAAATAATACAAAAGTTAATATTAGTATGGCATATGGTATTTATATACTTGCTTATGTAGTATTATATGTCATACTAATTAGAGCGGATGATTTCTTTCACCAGAATCATGTCACGTGGAAGAGGACGTCCTACTATCTGTGGAGAAAGGTCTCCAGAAAGGTTCATTGGAGCTGTCAATGACAACGCCGACATTGGAGGAGGATCATCTTCGACTCCCAACACCATGGAGACAATAGCCCTGCTATGCTATTGCAAACCCAAAGAGAATCTTGCGAGATGTCGCAAATGAACAAAGAGCGGCTAGAGATCAAGAACCGAGGAGGAGGCAAAGAGGGCTGAGGATGCCGGATTGGCAACCTTTATGAATGGGAAGCGACCTAAATTCGAGAGGAGAATACGATCCAGAGAAAGCGAGAATGGTGGATACAGGAGATTGAGAAGATATTCGATACTATGTCTTCGCCGAGAGGATAGAAAGGTGACTTATGCCGCCTTTATGTTGACTCGAGGGGGCAGAATTCTGGTGGAATGGCAAAAGAAGGTTATTGGAGGCTGAAGTTAGTGTAGTTACCTGGAAATTATTCACTGATTGCTTCTTCGAGAAGTATTTTCCACGTATATTTAGACGTGAGAAGGAAAAGGAATTCACAAACCTCAAGCAAGGCAATATGTCTGTTGGTGAGTATGCATCGAGGTTTGAGGCGCTGATCAAGTTTTCAGAATACTATCGAGGTTTCCGAATGAAGACCGGCAATGTAGACGATTCGAGGAAGGGCTCGAGAGATGAGCTGCAGAGGGTCAGAGCGTCTCTTGACATACAAGACTTCCCAGAGCGAGTCGATAGATGCAGTGCCATCGAAAGCATAGATCTGAGGATAGCTAATGAGCAGAAACAAATGAGGATTGGAGGACCTAACCGATCAAGTTTCCAGAGGCGCGGGGGAAGTGGTTCCCAGTGGAGACAGAAACCATATGTTAGACCTGGGCAGAAACAGGGACCAAGACCGGCCGACTAGAACCTGGCCAAGAATCGCAAAGTGTAGTTTGCTTCAGATGTGGGGACCACATTATGCAAACAATCTGTTCAAGTGGACCCAACTGTTTCAACTGTGGGAAATCAGGTCACATGGCACGAGACTGCAGATGAAGGTTATGCAACAACTAGCAACTACGGGAAAAGGTTACGGAGATAATAGAGGTGGAGCCTGGAAGAGGTGCCCAAACGACTAGACCCCAAGCCACCTGGAAGGGTGTTTACCGTGAAGGGAGCTGAATCCTCCCAATACTTGAACTCATACAAGGTATGTGTCCGATAGGCTAGTAGACTCTCTAACGTATTGTTTGACTCAGCGCTACTCATTCTTTTATCTCGCATGAGTGTAAAGATCATTTGAACTTAACTGTCTCCAAATTGCCTTATATCCTTACGGTATCTACTCCAACTAGTAATCCTTTGATTACCATATCTCTTTGCTTAAAGTGTCCTATAGTGATTGAAAATCGAACTTTTGTTGTAGACCTCATTTGTTTGCCTATGCAATGAGATAGATGTTATCCTTGGCATGGATTGGCTTTCGCTAACCATGTAATGCTAGATTGTTCTAGTAAGACCTTATCATTTCTTGAACCTTCTAGTATAGTGTCTGCCAATGAAGGGATACCTCTGAGGAGTAACAACTCTCAGGAATTTGTGAGGCTTTGTGCAATGGAAGCTAATGAGATCCCCAACATAGATTCTATACCTATCGTGAGAGAGTTTCCTGAAGTTTTCCCTCCAGACGTTCCAGGTTTGCCACCGGAAAGAGAAGTGGAATTCACTATAGACCTAGTACCAGGGACAGGACCTATATCTATAGCACCTTATCGGATGTCACCGGTTGAGTTGACTGAGTTGAAGGAACAATTGGACGATATGATGGGGAAAGAGTTCATCAGACCGAGTGTTTCTCCTTGGGGGGCACCGGTGTTGTTCGTTAAGAAAAAGGATGGAAGTGCGAGGTTGTGCACAGATTACAGACAGTTGAATAAGGTGACAATTAAGAACAAGTATCCGTTGCCTCGGATCGATGACTTGATGGATCAGTTGAAGGGAGCAGCAATATTCTCAAAGATTGATTTAAGATCTGGGTATCATCAGATCAGGGTAAGGAAGGAAGATATACCCAAGACGGCTTTTAGGACGAGGTATGGGCACTATGAGTATTTAGTCATGCCTTTCGGTGTAACTAATGCGCCAGCCGTGTTCATGGATTACATGAACCGAATTTTTAGACCTTTCCTCGATAAGTTTGTTGTTGTGTTTATCGACGATATTCTTATCTACTCTCGTACGTGGGAAGAGCATGAGGAACATTTGAGTTTGGTATTGCGAGTCTTAAAGGATAGGCAACTTTATGCCAAACTTTGCAAGTGTGAGTTTTGGCTGGAAGAAGTGCAATTCTTAGGGCACGTGATTAATAAAGAAGGAATAGCCGTAGATCCAGCTAAGGTTGAGGCAGTTCTTAAATGGGAACGACCTAAGTCAGTGAGTGAAGTACGGAGTTTCTTAGGACTTGCTGGATATTATCGGAGGTTCATAGAGGGATTCTCTAAGATTGCGTTGTCCATGACACAGTTAACAAGAAAGGATACAACTTTTGTATGGACGGACAAGTGTGAGCAAAGTTTTCAAAAGTTGAAGGAAAGGTTGACTACATCACCTGTGTTGATCTTACCAGACCCTCTAGGACAGTTTGATGTATACTGTGATGCGTCATACCAAGGTTTAGGTTGTGTTCTGATGCAAGAGGGAAGAGTTGTCGCTTATGCTTCCCGACAATTGAGGATTCATGAGAGGAATTACCCGACTCATGATTTGGAGTTAGCAGCAATAGTGTTCGCTTTAAAGATATGGCGACACTTTTTGTATGGAGCAAGGTTTAATGTTTTCAGTGACCATAAGAGCCTGAAGTATCTATTCGACCAAAAGGAATTGAATATGAGGCAGCGGAGGTGGATGGAGTTCATAAAAGATTACGATTTTGAGTTATTGTACCACCCTGGTAAGGCCAATGTGGTAGCAGATGCCTTAAGTAGGAAGTCCTTGCATGTATCCGCAATGATGGTTAAGGAGTTAGAATTGCTTGAACAATTCAGAGATCTGAGCCTAGGAATGGAATTACGGAAAGATAAAGTTTGCTTAAGTATGGTCACTATTAGTAGTGATTTCTTGAAAGATCTTAAAGATAAGCAAGTTCAGGATCTATACCTTCGGGAGGTTGAAAATAAGAGAAGGCCCATGAATGGATTTTACAATAATTAAAACAATTAAATAAGAGAAGGTCCATCAAGCTACCATTTGTTTTAAACAAATTATCTAATATTTAACAATTTTATATCTAAATTGTTAAATTCATAAAACACGTAGGTGGAAATAATAAAAAAATTAAAAAAAAGAAGGCATTATAATAAATAAAAATACAATAGGTAAAATAATAATCTAAATATTTTTTATTATAAAAAATCTAGAGGTCAAAAATCTACGTGGGCACGGCCCGTGACATTTGGCGACGACCTTTTCGTCTACAGTAAAATAATGACATAGTTAAAAATAAGAGAAGGCCCATGAATGAATTTTACAATAATTAAAACAATTAAATAAGAGAAGGCCCATCAAGTTATCATTTGTTTTAAACAAATTATCTAATATTAAACAATTTTATATTTAAATTGTTAAATTCATCAAAAACGAAGGTGGAAATAATAATAAAAAAAGTGAAAAAAAGAAGGCAATATAATAAATAATAATATAACAAATAAAATAAAAATCTAAATATTTTTTATTATAAAAAAATCAAGTGATCCAAAAATCTACGTGAGCACGGCCCGTGACCTTTGCCGCCGACCTTTTCGTCCATAGTAAAAGAATGACACGGTTAAAAATAAGAGAATTCCCATGAATGGATTTTTCAATAATTAAAATAATTAATTAAATATTTATTATTAAAGAAATGCTAGAGGTCGAAATTATATGTGCACCCATCCTGTGACATGTGCCGTTCATTTATTTGTCCGCGATAAAAGCATGGTACAAATGTATTTTAAAAAAAGGCCCTAGAATAAATTATACAATAATTAAAATAATTAATTAAATAATTATTATTAAAAAATGGCAGAAGACAAAAATATATGTGGGCCCTGCAAGTTACACGTGTCACCCGTTTATTCGTCCACATAAAAAAAGCTACCATTTATTTTAAGCAAATAATATAATATTTAAATTGTTAAATTCATCAAATCAAAAAGTTGAAATTTAAAAAAAAAAACTGAAAAAGAGAAGGTCATATAATAAATAATAATACAATAAGTAAAATAATTATGTAAATATTTTTTAATATAAAAATTCAAAGACCAAAAAAATTTCATGGGCCAGGTGCATAACACGTGGCTCCCGCCTATTCGTCAAAAGTAAAAGCAGGACACAATTTAATTTACACAAATTATATAATCTAAAATATATATATAATTTGGGCTGGGACCGCCGTCGACACGTGACGTCATCCAATTCTTCTACTGTGACACAATGGTCAAAAAACTGGAGCGCATTCCTAATAAAAGTTTAATTAATTTTTTTAAAAATAAATAGCATTTTTAAAAAAAATTGAAAAAATTTAAAATTAAAATTTTTTTAATAAAAATGTTAAATTAAAAAAGTTAAATAAATTTTTTTTGTTTAAAATTTTCTTTTTATAAAAAATGTTTTAATACAAATAAATTAATTTAAAAAAAAAAATCGGATAAAAATATTAAATAAAAAACAAATTTTAACAAAAAATCGAAAAAATCAAATAAAATAACATTATTTAAAAAAGTTAGAAAACAAATTTATTAAAATAAAAGTTTAATTACAAAAGTTTAAATAAAAAATTATTTTGTTAAAAAAATGGTTAAATTCTTTTTTAAAAAAAATACAAAAAAATCGAAAAAAAAATTAAATACATTTTTTTAAAATGTTAAAAAATTAAGGTGACACGTGTTGCCATTTGGGGATCCAACAGTGAAAAGTTGATCCCTTAATTAGTATATTATAGATAATGTTTACAAACACCTGATCAAAAAAATATAACGTTTACAAACATTAATATCGAAAAATGATATTTTGATTCACTTTTGGGACAACATACGGCGACGGCATACGGTGCTGTATTGTGCGGCACTGTAGCAGGTCCTTTTTTAAAAAAATAGTTTTTTTGAGGAATAAAATTTTTGGTTAAGTATGTGCAAATATATGGTTAATCACATGCAAATATCTTGTTAATTCAGTTCATTATGTGGTTAATGAGATTTTTGAGGAATAATTTTTTTGGTTAAGTATATGCAAATATCTAGTTAATTACATACAAATATCTCATTAATTCAGTTCATTATTTGGTTAATGGGTTTTTTTGAGAAATAAAATTTGTGGTTAAGTATGTGCAACTATCTGGTTAATCAGGTACAAATATCTGGTTAATTCAGTTCATTATCTGGTTAATGGTTTTCTGGTTAATCAAGTACAAATATCTGGTTAATCAGGTACAAATATCTGGTTAATTCAGTTCATTATCTGGTTAATGGCTAATGAGTTTTTTGAGAAATAAAATTTTTGGTTAAGTATATGCAAATATCTTGTTAATCACGTACAAATATTTGCTTAATTCAGTTCATTATCTGGTTACTGAGTTTTTTTTAGAAATAAATTTTTTGGTTAAGTATGTGTAAATATATGGTTAATCATGTACAAATATCTGGTTAATTCCGTTCATTATCTGGTTCATGGGTTTTTTAGTTAAGTATGTGCAAGTATCTGGTTAATCACGTACAAGTATCTGGTTAATTTAGTTCATTATCTGGTTAATTGGTTTTTTGGTTAGGTATGTGCAAATATTTGGTTAATCATGTACAAATATCTGTTTAATTCAGTTCATTATCTGGTTAATGGGTTTTTTTGAGATAAAATTTTTTATTTTTTTTAAAAAAGTCAAAAATTGTAAAAAAAAAAAAAGTAGCTTTATAGTAGCGTATGTTGTCGCGTATGTTTTCCATTTGTGTGTCAAAATAACACAACTGTTAATAAGTGGTAAGCCCAATGGGTTGGTCTAGTGGAGCATGACAAGGTCTCGTATCTGACAGGTTGCAGGTTCGAGTCCCCACTAGTCTCCTTGAGGTGAGGTAAATGTAAATCACTTTGTAAGGCTCATAGAGCCCGAAGGTTTTCCCTGCCTTAGATTGGGGCACCATCCCCTCACCCTAAATTTTTTTGTATATAAAAAAAAACATTAGACTAAAGGCCCAATTTGGTCCCTAAGAAAAACATTCGGGTCTGAAATATTCCCTATCCAAAAAAACTATCTATTTAGTCCTTAAGAATGTGTTTATAGTCCATCTGTGAGTTGACCACCTTTGACCGCAGGTTACCAACTTACGTGGCCCACATTTTTACTGACTTGTCAGTATCTATTTCTCAAGGGGCTGCCACCATGGAAATTATGATTAAAAAAATTTAAAAAAAAAACCACCACCAGAGAAGCCAAAACGCATGCCGTTTTGTCCTCCTAACTCCCCTATTTACCTTCTTCTTCCTCCAGCTTCGATGTTTCACTGTGTGAAACCCCAGGACTTGTTCTCCCTCACCATTATAAACATTCTTCTTCTCCTTTCCTTATCCGATCGCTACCCTCGTCACCGTGCACCCTTTCCCTCATCAATCCTAACTGAATCCCTAATTTCTATTTTGCCCCCTTTCATTGTTAGACCAGCATCGAAACAAGTTGGGCGTCTAACAATGTGTCCAACCGTGACTATAGTTGGAGTGCTTCCTCAAGCATTGTAACCCCAAAGTTCCCTCCTCCACGTTGCATTTGTAAGAGACCCTGTGTCATCAGCACTTCAAGAACACTGAAGAACCCAAACAGACCCTTCTATGGTTGCCCTTTATATAAGGTAATGAATCCCTTTCTTTAGTTTCATATTGGTTGGCCTGTCATCTTTACATTCTTGCTGGTTTTGGTTGCAGGAGAAGAAACCACATTGTGGCACATTTGTGTGGGTAGATGTATATGAGGCGCAAATGGAACAAGAGAGACTTAAGGAGATGGAGATGGAGATGGGAGATGGGATAACTCCTCAGGTGGAGATGGAAATAAGCGAGATGCAAGCAAAGATGAATGAAATGCAAGTCAAGATGTTGCTTACATACAAAGATGTTGTTTATCTCCAAAGATCATTTGGAGTTGTGATAGGAGTTGTCTTGGTTTTTGTTGTTATGGTTATGATATTTTTGTTAGACTCAATGACTTAGAGATTTTGATATATGATAAATACAACTTAATGTGTATGCAAGTGTTTTAGTGTCAAATAGTAAAGACATGTATCATGCAGTAATCAACAAGTTCAGTGAGCAAAGACAAGGAAAATATTCAAGGAAGAACTTAAAGAAATCAAAAGAGCTACATGGAGGAATCAAAGAGCAAAGACAGAGATCAAAGGATCATCAATACCAAGCTTAACGCAAAAAATTAGATTTAAGTCTTAGATGATTTGTAAGAGAAAGAAATCTCTTATTCACAAATAGCTCAATTAAAAAGATGCATGAGGAAAATCATTTTTCATAACCTACATTAAAAGGAATAAGTTTTCGTTATTGAAAATGATTTTTGGAAATAAGAAGCGCTCGTCCAACACTGAAGTAATACAAACGCTCGTCCAAACACAAGTGATTGAAGCGCTCGTCCAACATAAGTGACAGAAGCGTACGTCTACTAAAGTGATCAAGTGCTCGTCCAAAGTGACAGAAGTGTTCGACCACTAAAGTGACAGAAGTGCTCGTCCACTAAAGTGATACAAACGCTCGTCCACTAAAGTGACAGAAGCGCTCGTCCACTGAAGTGATAGAAGTGCTCGTCCACTAAGGTGACAGAAGCGCTCGTCCACACAAGTCTTTGGACTTGCTAAGATCTTATTGAGAAGATCCATCCAATGATGTGGCATATGGAGCTCGTCTACTAGCCCGTCCGAATGTGAAATCTTAATGGCTAGATGGACGCGGTTATTTTCAAGAATGGACGCAAATTCTATAAGAACTATCAGAATCTTATTTCAAGAACCAGAATCAAGAAAACAAATTCTGTTAAATCAGATCCAAATATGTTTTGATTGATCCCAACGACTATAACTTGTTTTCTATATAAAGAGGGATCAAAGGAACACTTTTTACGAATAACACGTCAAATACAATACACATATCATTCATCATCTTTCTTGAGCATATTGTGAAAAGAGTGTTTCGTTCTCATAAGTGCTTCAATTTGTTTATCTGACTATTGAGAGTTAGGAATCAACTTTTGTTTTTACTTTTCGATTGTAAAGAGAGAGGGAGTCTCTCTGAGTGATTAGGGTGAGGTATCCCTAAGGAATAACATTGAGGCTCTTCTCAAGAGTGTGGTATCTCGAGGTGAAGGAGTGCTCTGTGGTGTAAATGTTTTTCAAGCTACCTGGTAAAGCTTGTGTGTTACTGTGTGAAATCCCACAGGTGGAGTGGGGACTGGATGTAGGTCACAGTGGTGGTGACTGAACCAAGATAAATCTGGTTATGTGGTATCTCTAAACTCACTCTTTAATTTCTGTTTATGATCAAGAACCTGTGATTTTGATGTTTAAAGTTCAATATAATTTATGTTCTTGATATGTATAAACTGTATTGAAACCCGAGTCTGATTGTAATCAAGTCTGTGTTATTTACGTTCAAAACTGAGTTGATCAAAACCATTCTTGATTGCTGAAACTGAACTAATACTGAAACTGAAACCTGCAAGTTTGTTCTTGATTGTTAAAACTCTGAAGTTTGGCTTAACAGCTATAAGAGTATGGTAAGAGTATGGCTTCCAATGACTGTTTGAATGAAGGGGCTTCCCTTGCACGCCCTCCCGCCTTCAATGGATCTGAGTATATCTATTGGAAGGAAAGAATGGTAATCTTTCTTGAGGCAACAGGTGTTGACTTATGGGATGTAGTAGAAAATGGACCATTTATCCCCTCTACTGTAGATGCTAATGGTGCTCCAAGAAATAAGCCTAAAACTGAATGGAATGGGGATGATAAGAAAAGAGTTCAATATAATGCACGCGCTAAGAATATTATAACATCTGCTTTAAGTCGTGATGAGTTTTTCAGGGTTTCAAATTGCAAATCAGCAAAGGAGATGTGGGATACATTGCAAGTAACACATGAGGGAACCTCAAATGTCAAAAGAGCAAGAATGAACACCCTCACACATGAGTATGAGCTGTTCAGAATGAATCGAGGAGAACCTATGACTGAAATGCAAAAGAGATTCACACACATTGTAAATCAATTGGCTGGTCTTGGAAAAGTTATATCAAATGAGGATCAAATTAACAAAGTGATGAGATGCTTGAGTAGAGAATGGCAACCTAAAGTCACTGCAATCTCAGAATCTAGAGACCTCTCATCAATGACCATTGCCACATTGTTTGGAAAACTGCAAGAACATGAATTGGAGTTGAACAGACTGAATGAGAGTGAAGAAACTGATAAAAGAAAGAAGGGATTGGCTCTGAAAACACGAGTCAGAGACGTAGAAGACAATGATAATGATAATACATAACAAGAGGATGAATCTGAAGAAGAAATGGGAACGCTAGTTAGAAGATTCAATAAGTTCCTAAACAAGAAGGGTAACTTCAAAAGAAATCCTTCTACCTTTCCTAAAAGAAATTTCAGCAAAGGTGACAATTCCAACAACATCACATGCTATGAATGTGGAAAGATTGGCCACATAAAGCTTGACTGTCCAAAGCTGCAAAACAAGGACAAAACTGAAAAAGTTTGACTCAAAAGACAAGAAGTGGAGAAAGCCAAGAAAGGCCTACATTGCTTAGGATGATAATGATCTAGAATCCACTGAAGAATCTGAATCTGAGGAGGCAAACCTGTGTTTGATGGCCAGCAATCATAGTGATTCAGAAAGTGAAGTAAGTTCTAATTATCAACCTTCTTATGATGAATTGCAAAATGCTTTTGAAGAACTTCATAAAGAATCCATTAGACTTGCTAGATTGCTAAATAAGTCTAAGAAAACCATCACATGCCTAGAAGAGAAAAATTCTGTTTTAAACAAAGAGCTAGATGAATTAAAAACAGAAAATTGTGCTGTAAAAGAAAGATTGGCTACTGTTTTTGAACAACCTATATGCTCTAATTGTTCTAAGTGTTGTACATTGACTAAAGAAGTTGAAAAACTGAAAAATGACTTAGCCAAGTTCACAAATGGTAGAGATAACTTGAATGCTTTGTTAGGACAGCAAAAGTATGTTTATGATAAGGCTGGAATAGGCTATAAACATAAGATACATGAGAAATCTTTCAAGAAATTTTTTGTTGCACCTAAGACATCAAACACACCATTTGTTAAATGCAATTTTTGTGCTAGAAAAGGTCACACAGCTTCTACATGTCAATACAGAAAATCAGCATACAATAAATCTAAGTATATATGAGTTCCTAAAGGAACTATTGCTGCAACTAACTCAAAAGGACCCAAACTGATTTGGGTACCTGTAGCAAAAACATGAAATCCTGTTTTGTAGGTGTGGTGTAAGGTCAAGAGCAAAAATTGAAATCATGACATAGAGCCTTCACCGAACACAAAATGGGTAACAGTAAAGAAATAACATTGATTGAATATGTTTTCTAATTATCATTATTAAAGTATGATTATGAATCTTTCTGTGTTGACTTATATATCATTGAATAGTATGTCTACATTGTTCTATTAAAGTTATTTGATCTATCTTGGAATAATCATATGACATTTGTGTCTCAAGTAGAACCTAAGAACTTAGATGATGCTATAATTGATGAACATTGGATGATGGCTATGCAAGATGAGTTAAACCAGTTTGAAAGAAACCAAGTTTGGAAACTAGTGTCTAAACCCAAGAACTGTCAAGTAATAGGTACAAAATGGGTTTTTAGGAATAAACTAGATGAAAAGGGTATAACCAAGAAGAAGGCATAGATTATGATGAAACATATGCACCAGTAGCAAGATTAGAAGCTATAAGAATGCTACTTGCTTATGCTTGCATAATGGGATTTCAATTGTATCAAATGGATGTTAAGCGTGCTTTCTTAAATGGATTTATACAAGAGGAAGTGTATGTTGGTCAACCACCTGGTTTTGAGAATAATGAATTACCTAACCATGTTTATAAACTGTATAAAGCACTATATGCCTTAAAGCAAGCTCCTAGAGCTTGGTATGAAAGGTTAAGTAATTTTCTCATTGAAGAAGGATTTAAAAGAGGTAAAGTTGACACAACTCCATTCACTAAGAAAAAGGCACACACCATTTTACTTGTAAAAATATATGTGAATGATATAATTTTTGGGGCCACTAATGAGAATTTGTGCAAAGAGTTTAAAAGTCTTATGTAGAGTGAGTTTGAAATGTCAATGATGGGTGAGCTGAGCTTTTTCCTTAGACTGCAAATAAAGCAAACTGAAAATGGAATCTTTGTTAGCCAAACCAAGTACTTCAATGAGTTGATCAAGAAGTTTGGCATGGAAAATACTAAGGAGATGGCTACTCCAATGAGTACCTCCTGTTATCTGGACAAGGATGAGCAAGGTAAACCCGTTGATGTTTCTAAATTCAGATGTATGATAGGCTCACTACTTTATCTTACTGCTAGTAGGCCACATATCATGTTTAGTGTATGCATGTGTGCTAGGTATCAAGCAAATCCAAAAGAATCACACTTAACAACAGTTAAGAGGATAATTAAGTATTTTTTAGGAACAAAAGACATGGGATTATGGTATCCCAAGGGAGATACATCTACTTTAATTAGCTATTCAGACTCTGATTTCGCTGGTTATAAACTAGATAGAAAGAGTACAAGTGGAACTTGCCATTTACTAGGAAACTCATTAGTATCATGGTTCAGTAAGAAACAATCTAGTGTGACTTTATCCACTGCAGAGGCTGAATATGTAGCAGCTGGTAGCTGTTGTGCACAAGTTTTATGGATGAAATAACAATTAGTTGATTATGGTGTGCAACTAAACCAAGTTCCTATTAGATGTGACAATACAAGTACAATTAACCTAACTAAGAATCCCATAATGCAATCTAGAACTAAACACATAGAAATCAGACATCGTTTCATTAGAGATCATATTCAAATTAGAGAAATTGAGATTGAATATGTTGATACAACTAAACAACGTGTTGATATTTTTACCAAGCCCTTGAACAAGGAAAGCTTCTTTTTCATTAGAAGAGAATTGGGCATAATTGATCAATCCTATATCTAATCTCTAAAGAAACTGTATATATGATTGTATCTTTGTGTACATATGCTGTGATTCTTGTATGATTTGATTTGGAATATCTATGAATGATTAGAAGCGAGTTTTGGAATATCTATGCGAGTTGGACGCGCTTTCCTTGATTTGCCCCTGCATATATCCCTCTACTGTGAACAAATTTATATGCTATGCTTGAATGTTTAAATGCTTGCCTTCTCTATTACTTTGAATGTTTCTTTTCTTTACCTTTTTGATAATGCCAAAAGGGGGAGGAAAAAGTATGATACAGAGAAAGGGGAAAATAACAAATTATACATGCCTATGTTGAGGGGGAGCTTATAAGCTTACATGATTAATAGAGAGTAAATCAAATTCTGCTATGATAATATTTTTTTTTGCTCTGATATACTTCTGCTCTAACTACTTCGATACCATGATATAAATCTGTCAAAAACACTTAGCTTCTGCTACACGTATACTCTGATATTATAATTTGTTAAAAGATTTGTCATAATCAAAAATGGGGAGTTTGTTAGACTCAGTGACTTGGAGATTGTAATATATGACAAATACAACTTAATGTGTATGCAAGTGTTTTAGTGTCAAATAGCAAAGACATGTATCAAGCAGTAATCAACAAGTTCAGTGAGCAAAGAGAAGGAAAATATTCAAGGAAGAACTTGAAGAAATCAAAAGAGCTACATGGAGGAATCAAAGATCAAAGACATAGATCAAAGGATCATCAAGACCAAGCTTAACGGAGAAATTTAGATTTAAGTCTTAGATGATTTGTAAGAGAAAGAAATCTCTTATTCACAAATAGCTCAATTAAAAAGATGCATGAAGAAAATCATTTTTCATAACCTACATTAAAAGGAATAAGTTTTCGTTAATGAAAATAATTTTTGGAAACAAGAAGCGCTCGTCCCAAGCGCTCGTCCAACACTAAAGTAATACAAGCGCTCATCCAAACACAAGTGATTGAAGCGCTCGTCCAACACAAGTGACAGAAGCGCACGTCCACTAAAGTGATACAAGTGCTCGTCTAAAGTGATAGAAGTGCTTGACCACTAAAGTGACAGAAGTGCTCGTCTACTAAAGTGACAGAAGTGCTCGTCCACTAAAGTGATACAAGCGCTCGTCCACTGAAGAGATAGAAGTGCTCGTCCACTGAAGAGATAGAAGTGCTCGCCCACTAAGGTGACAGAAGCACTCGTCCACACAAGTCTTTAGACTTGCTAAGATCTTAATGAGAAGATCCGTCCAATGACGTGGTATATGGAGCTTGTCTACTAGACCGTCCAAATGTAAAATCTTAATGGCTAGATGGACGCGGTTATTTTCAAGAATGGACACAAATTCTATAAGAACTATCAGAATCTTATTTCAAGAACCAAAATCAAGAAAACAGATTTTGTTAAATCAGATCCAAATCTGTTTTGATTGATCCCAACGACTATAACTTGTTTTCTATATAAAGATGGATGAAATGAACACTGTTTACGAATAACACATCAAATACAATACACATATCATTCATCATCTTTCTCGAGCTTATTGTGAAAAGAGTGTTTCATTCTCATAAGTGCTTCAATTTGTTTATCTGACTATTGAGAGTTAGGAATCAACTTTTGTTTTTACTTTTCGATTGTAAAGAGAGAGGGAGTCACTCTGAGTGATTATGATGAGGTATCCCTAAGGAAGAACATTGAGGCTCATCACAAGAGTGTGGTATCTCGAGGTGAATGAGTGCTCTGTGGTGTAAAGGTTTTTCAAGCTACCTACACTACAAGAATAATGATGATTTGCGACGGATTTTTTGCGACGGCCTCAATGCCGTCAGTAAAATTGTCATTTGCGACGGCCTTTGCCGTCGCTAACAGGAACGGTTGTATTTCCCAGATTTGCGACGGCCTTGGGCGTTTTATGACGGCCTCTGTCGTCACTGTCGTTGAGGGCATTTCCGCGAAAATTTGGCGCCAGTTCGAGTGGAGAAATATTCAAGTTTGCGACGGCCAAACCGTCGCTAATGTACCAAAGCCGTCGCTAAGGGAAATGGGAATTTCGAGGTGGCCATGTTTGCGACGGCCAAAGCCGTCACTAATATTTTATCCAGATTTGCGACGGCCAAAACCGTCGCTAAAGGAAATGGGAATTTCAAGCGGCCATGTTTTGCGATTCGCCAAAGCCGTCGCTAATATTTTGTCCACATTTGCGACGGCCAAAGCCGTCGCTAAGGGAAATGGGAATTTCGAGGTGGCTATGTTTGCGACGGCCAAAGCCGTCGCTAATATTTTGTCCAAATTTGTGACGGCTAGGCCTTCGAAAAATCCGTCGCTAATGTCCAATATAATATTTCAGAACCCATCCCATTTTCATTATCGTCCAGTTCTCTCCTCTCGCACCTCCACAGCTCCCAGCCGTTCGCGTCTCCACCTCTTCGCAACTCCACCACGGCCACCACGACCACCGCAAGGACGGCCACGCAATCGTTTGTTTCCCATTTCCTCTCATTTCCTTCTCCTCTCCTTTCCCCACTGCCATTTCTTGAAGACCGCTGCCGCCACCGCCAGCTGCATCTCCGGTCACCATCCAAGCCTCTTCTGGTCACTGGTATTCTATTTGTTTCACAAGTTTTGTGTTTGTTTCAACTTCAATCCATGTATGAATTGCATTTGTTTTGTTTTGTTTCATAAGTTTTACATGGCTTCGTATTATAGGTTGATGAATCTGGAAATAATGCCAAGTATGAAGGTATAAGCTGGAATAAGATCCTCCATGGTTGCGCCGGAGTGGAGAGAGCGAACCGAATTCCAGTATGGAAGTTAGTTACCTGAGCAAGCTAAGAAGAAAAATTATGAAGATAATCCAGATTGTTGTGATTAGTGGAAGATTTCTGTTTGTGATTCCAAAGAAGCAAAGCAACAAATTATTTATTTTATTTTTAAAAAATATGTATTGCAATTTGCGGCGGCCCGGCCGTCGCTAATTCTCGGTGATTTGTGGCCAGGCCGTCGCTAATTTCTGTTGATTTGCGACGGCTAGCGAATTGCCGCTAATTTCTGACGGCTATTTATAAAAAGCCCTCACAAAAATTTTGCCACGACCCTATATGCGACGGATTTGTGGCCGTCGCAAATCCGTCAGAAAAACTTGTTTTGCGACGGATTTTTGTGATTTGCGACGGCTTTTGGCCCTCGCTAAAATCAATTTTTCTTGTAGTGCTAGTAAAGCTTGTGTGTTACTGTGTGAAATCCCACAGGTGGAGTGGGGACTGGATGTAGGTCATAGTGGTGGTGACTGAACCAGGATAAATCTGGTTGTGTGGTATCTCTAAACTCAGACTCTTTAATTTCTGTTTATGATAAAGAACCTGTGATTTTGATGCTTAAAGTTCAATATAATTTCTGTTCTTGATCTGTATAAACTGTATTGAAACCCGAGTCTGATTGTAATCAAGTCGGTGTTATTTACGTTCAAAACTGAGTTGATCAAAACCATTCTTGATTGTTGAAACTGAACTAATACTGAAACTGAAACCTGCAAGTTTGTTCTTGATTGTTAATGCTTATATCTGAAACTTGCATAACTTGTTCTTAATCTTTAAAGGTTTAATCAGTTTCCGTATTCTGTTATTATTGAGTTTTGAACCCGAACCTATTCTGAATTAATCTATCTTATCTTCATCATCTTGCAATTCAAGATTTTATATAAACCCTTCATTGATTTTGTAAAAGATCCTGAGGCCACAAATCCGCAACTCTGATTTGAAAAGTTTTGTGAAAATTTTTTAAGAGGGAAATATTTTTGAAAACTCAATTCACCCCCCATCTTGAGTCGTTGAAGCCAAAACAACAATTTTATGTATGAAAGTAGTGTAAATGTCATGGAAAGTTAGGTTAGTATGTGGTTGTAATATTTTGGTGAAAAGCTATGTAATCCATGCCTTTTGGCTTTTATAATGAAATGGAAATTTCTGTTTTTCTAATCAAAGTTGTAAAAGAGGAGAAAGGTAAATAATACCAACAAAATAACTCCAAAATTGTCAATTCATTACAAATATATCCTGTCATTGTCAAAATATACCCAAAATGTACCAACTCCATATACCAAAAATATACCAAAAACAAAAGTATGACCCTGTCATTGTCAAAATATACCCTGTTCTTATATGTGCCTAAATCCAAAATAACCTTATAGTGTACCAAACAATAAGATAAAACACAAAACATTGTCATAAATAACTAGAACATATGACCTAGTAAACTACTGAAGACTAAAAAAAAGGACCAAATGTCCAAATGTATTCAATCTGCTGCTCAGTTCCTTCTGCATTATCACTTCACTCTTCATTTTTTCTTCTTGCCATTGTCTTGCAGTGGTGGTGGTGGTTTGTATCCAGGTGGTGGAATGAACTTGAATAGCCTCTCTGCAGTCCCACTACTTGCTGCTGCCAATGTCTCATTTGACACAATTCCCTCACCCCGAGCATATGTTGGATCTCTGTATGGGCTAACTGGAGGTGGTGGTGGGCGTATTGATTGCATTCCCACTACTGATGAAGGACTTGGGGTGAAAGGAGGTGGAGTTAAATGTGGTCTAACTGTCCCACGTGACCTGATAGGTGTTGGCCTTAGAGCTGGTGGCAGTGGTGGTGTACTCTGACCTCTCATTTCCTGAAATCAGACAGATCAAACTAGTGAGGAATTTTGAACATGTAAATATCGTGGGCCAAATTAGTCCCTATCAAAATGTTTAATGGGCCAAAATGGTCCCTTACAAAATTCATATGAGACAGATTAGTCTCTTTTAGAATTGCAGAGTCTGTAGTATGTGTTCCTTGAATGGGTTGTTGGTTTCCTTCAACTAGTTCATGAGTCTGAAACAAAATAAATATCATAAGAAAATTACACATGAATACAACCCAAAACTTTGTACACCAAGTTACCTGTGTTGCATTTTCTTTTTGAGGCTGTGATTGTGTCAATGGCACCTCTTCTTGTGTTGCATTTTCTTTAGGCTTCTTTGGACGCCTTTTCCTATCAACTTCTGGTCTAGCTGGTCCCTTACAAGTCTTCTCATAATGTCCATCTTCTCCACACTTAAAGCACCTGACTTTATACCTCTTTCTAACTTTGTTTTGTTGGCTGCCTGGAGCTTCTTCAGATGCAGCATCCTTTCTTCTGTGCTTCTTTAGCCTACCAATAGGCCTCTTCAATTTTGGTGGTTCGGGTTTTGGGTGGTCAGTTTCTGACCAAAATTCTTTGCTGGGAATTGGGTGGATCCAGTGCTCATATGTTGCATTAAAGGCTTCCATTGTCGGCCATTGAGGTGCACCGTAAAATCCCGTTGAAAATGTCAAAAGCCTGACTCCTTTTAAGCTTAGACTGTGTCAATAATCGCTTCTCCAGTTTCTTAGAAACCCACTTCTTGGTGGCAGCCTTGTTCTTAAAGACCCTGCAGTAAGTATGATCATCCACCAGAGTCTTCAACTGATAAATCTTGTCCAGGCTATTCCATGAACAGAAAGCAACCCATGGACGTTCCTTCACCTTACAAACAGCCCTAACCCTCTGCTTATCATTCTTCTTCCATACAAATTGCCTTCCAAGTGCAATATTGTAGTCTTTCACAGCATTCTTAAACTCCTCAAGTTTTTAAACTCCATACCATCCTGTAGCCTAACCTGTTCAAATGAGATATCTGAGTTGAACACTGGGAATGTGGGCCTTGAGTTGCCCTCGTTGTCAATAGAGTCTGGGGTTTTCATCTGCTTAGAGTATATTGGTAACCATTCTTCTCAAATGAGTTGATGTCACTATTTGCAACCCTCTCACTATCTAAAGACACACTCAACTCTTCACTTCCGTCTTCTTCAGTAGATGAGACAGTGGGGGCTGCCCTCTTCCCCTTCACTTTTCTTTTTTGCTTCCTCATGTAACCTTCATCACTATCACTGTCAGTCACTGGATGAGGCCTATAAGGAGAATCTTCCGCACTGTCATAGTCATCACCAGTCACCAAGTTTTCAAATGAAGCTTCAATTGGTGTAGAACCATTTGCCTGAACATGCTCCTCCTCCTCATCAGGATCAACAAAGACTGCATCTTGCACACCTAGAACCGGATGCTCAAAATACAAGTGCATTGTGTAATACTCTCCAGCCTTGTACTCCATAGCAACCTCACACATGCGATTGATGTCATTGTCTCCTTCAAATGGTCTTAAACCAGTCACAAAATCCTTACGACTCGGATGCATCCACCACATAGCCTTGAAGTCATGGTACCCCAAGTTCTTGAACATCACCACCAAATCAAAATAGTTGACTAAGTCAACATCAATTGATGGCATGGTGTTGACCCTCCCATCAATGTATTTCAGTACCCCATCCTGCCTTACCAGCTTTCCTCCATGGTGAAAGAAGAAGCGAATATGTGTCATCATCTGCAAACAAGAAGCAAACAAACAACTCAGATGAAGTTAAACATTGCAGAAGGAACCACACAAACGACACCCAAATGCCACACACCCAACACATTGACACAGGGACCACATGTGTATGTAAAATAAGCATTCAACAATCCAAAAATGGATAAACAATGAAGAAGGGACCACAATGGGGTTTGTTTGCATCATTAAAATGTTGTTCCAAAAAGCACTTTTCAATAAATCCCTAAACCCTGCATTCCCAATAATAGAAACATCAGACCCACCCATGCATGAGAAAGCCAAAATCAGCAATAACAGAAACCCTAAACCCTAACACTCGATTCTCCACATTTCAAACACGAAAAACCCAAAAGCACAGAGATTAGGGAAGAATAAGGAACATTACCTTCAGAAATCAGATTGATTCACACGATTCTTCACCCTTGAGCTAGTTGGAAGACGCAAACCTTTTCACTTCTTCTCCTTCGTGTGGTCTTTCTTTGTAGAGCAAATGTGAACGAAATTGAGCAGGAATGATTGTGAGTGAGAATGAATAATGAAGCTTATTGAGGGTTTGGCAGAGACCACCCCTTCAGTTCCCCTCCCACGAAACGGCATGCGTTTTGGCTTCTCTGGTGGTGGGTTTTTTTTTAATTTTTTTAATCATAATTTCCATGATGGCAGCCCCTTTAGAAATGGATACTGACAAGTCGGCAAAAACGTGGGCCACGTAAGCTGGTAACCTGCGGTCAAAGGTGGTCAACTCACAGATGGACTAACCTATCCCGGTAAACACATTCTTAAGGACTAAATGGATAGTTTTTTTTGGATAGGGACTATTTCAGACCCGAGTGTTTTTCTCAGGGACCAAATTGGGCCTTTAGTCAAAACATTAATAAGTTGTTACGAGTTCGAATCTTAGCTTCGGGAATGTAGTAACTTTAAAATTTTTGAGGAAGGACTTTGTCATCCCTGTAATCCTATCCGATTCAAGAGATTAGTCTCCCTTGGAATAATGTATTTGGGGATAATGTATTTTTCAATCTTGCTTGCCTGGCCTCTCTTTTTATCTTAGGTGGCTGGTCCTTGTTGCTCTAGGTTGAATTCTTACATTGTTTTTCATTCTAATTTTATGTAGAGTGACAACGTGTAAACGAGTTTGGATAACCCTTGTACCTACATATATTACATTTTTTTTGCTTATAAAAAAAGAGAGATTAGTCTCCCCAGTTACATATAGGGTTTTATACCCTTTTTTGGTAGGGATATAGATAGCACAGGTTGGGTTTCATAGGGAAGTTATGCCTCAACCATAATGTTCTGTTTTTTTGGGTGATACTTTGGTTGATCACATACCTTCTCCTCTCCTCTTTTCTTTCTTTGGTTTCTCATCTATGTATATGGATAGAGTACTCCTTGTACTCCATTCAATACAATTTGACTTATAAAAAAAAAGTACATAAGGATACCTTGTGAAGAAGAAAAAAAAACTTCCAGAGCTAATTGTAAAACTCTCAGATTTTATAATATTACAATAAATTTAAGTAAATTTTGAAGAAAAAAAACTGTAAATTCTCGAATGAACTTGAATTTACACATGACTTTAGCCTAGGGGTGTGCACAACCCGGCCCGGCTCGAACATTTTTGGACAAGGTCTGACTCGGTCCGAATTAAAAAATGGACGAACCAGTATCCTACATTCTGACCCCGTACCGGGTTAGAGACGGGTTAGGGTCAACCCTCTGGTTATTCGATCCGGCCCTAATAAAAATACTTCACTTATGTGCCTTACACTAACCTACACTCTCACGTCACAGACTCACAACCACATGACCCACACCCACAAAGAAAAGAAAAGACTTTTCATTTACACTTTAGGTTTTCATTTCACTTTGCTCTGTCAAACTTGAAAAGAAATCGCCGCCTACACCTCAAGCCTCAAGGACTGGCTCACTGCACCTCAAGGACGTCATCGTCACTGGCTTGTTGCACCTCAAGGACGCCTTCGCTGCAACGTCGATCGTCGCTCCTTCCTCGAATCGACTGCTCCTCCCTCGATCGTCGCTGCTAATCGTCGCTGCTCCTTCTTCCATTGCCATCTCTTCACATCGTCTTCTGATTCAACAAAACACAGGAACCCTAAACAGTAAGCTTCTCTCTATTTCCTTTCCATTCCCTTCTTGTATTTTCTATTTTCTGTTTGTCTCTTTTATTCTTGGTTTCATTGTGTCGAAAATAGGGGTTTTTGGTTCAATATTTCTCTGATTTATCTGATTTGGCTTGGGATTACATAGATTGTTCAGTGCTCAGTGTTTGTGTTAATATAATCAGTGTTAGTTTACATACCATCCCTACTGTTCATTGACTCATCTGTGTTAATAAAATTTTGATTATTTTATCAATGTTGTTTAGCTAAAAAGAAATGGCAGACGGAGAGCTTACTTCGACTATAGCAAACATGATTGAAAACTGTAACCCAAACCCTCCTGCAACTGCTGAATCTACTCTTGGTACACTAGTTGTGCCTACTCCTGCTACACCAGTTGTGCCTAAGCAAAATGTGGTTGAGGGACAAAGTAGTAAGAGTAAGAAATCCATTGTTTGGGATCATTTCACTAAGCTTCCCTTAACTGAGACTAAGGGTGAACACAAGGCCAAATGTAATCATTGTCGAACTGTATATCTCTGTCACCCAACCACGCATGGCACAAATTCTCTAAACAAACACTTGCACATGTGTCATAAGTGGATACTCAATAAAGTGGGGGAAGAAGGGAACCATTCATGGCTATATGTCAAAGGTTGAAGAGGGAGAAGAATTTTTATATGGAAAAAATTATGTTGGTTATAACTTAGAGGATTGCAGAAGGGCTGTGGCTGAATTTGTTATTTGCGACGAGATGCCATTTGAGGTTGTAGAAGGGCGTGGATTCCGTAAAACGGTGAACCGATTAGAGCCAAGATTTACAGTGCCATCTAGGTACACAATTTCAAGAGATTGCTACCAGCTGTTTTTGGATGAAAAGAAAAAGTTAAAGGCTTGGTTTGTGAAGTCATGTGTGCTTGTTTGTATGACAACAGATTGTTGGACTTCAAATCAGAATTTTTCTTACATGTGATTGACGGGGTATTTCATTGATGAAGAGTGGAGGTTACAGAAAAGAATTTTGAACTTTTGCCTAGTTGAAAACCATAAGGGCGAAACCATTGGAAGAGAGGTTGAGAGGTGTTTAAGAGAATGAGGCATTGAAAGAGTGTTTGCAATTATAGTTGATAACGCAAGCTCAAACGATGCAGCCATTGCATACCTTCAGAAGAAATTGGATGCTAGGGGTGGGCTAGTGTGTGGCGGCAAATATTTGCACATGAGGTGTTGTGCTCATATTCTAAACTTGATTGTGAATGAAGGCATAAAGGAACAACAACCTTCCATTAATAGCATTAGGAATGCGGTGCGATATGTTAGGTCTTCTCCCAAAAGACTTAAAAGATTTAAAGAATGCATCGAGACCAAAATGATTAAGTCTCAAAGCCTAGTGTGCTTGGATGTTCCAACTAGGTGGAATTCTACTTGTTGTAGCATGCCGAGAAGTATGAGAAGGTGTTTGATAGGCTTTATGATCAAGAATCAGATGTACTTGTTGTCCCAGTTTCTACTGTTGCATCGGAGTCTTGCTTTAGCACCAGTGGACGTGTGCTTGATGTCTTTCGCAGTTCTTTGTCGCCCCGAATGGTTGAAGCTCTCATTTGCACTCAAAATTGGTTAAACCCTGCTGGCCTCAAATTTGATGATAAAGATTTTGATCAGTTTGATAACACTGATAAGATTGTTGATGGTGAGTTTACTACTTTGTTTATTTATTGATTAATCTTTTTTAAAATCTGTTTTTTTATATAAACTGAATTTATGTGCTTTTGCAAATGTTTCAGCCAAGATTCTTGAGTCCCAAGGAGCAAATGACCAGCATCAAGTGCAGCCTTGATATTCTAATTTCACTGTCATTCTATTTCTCAAGGCAGCCTTTATATTTTCAGTTCAGTTTCAGTTTCAAAACATTAGTTATAATATATATAGCTTGCAGCCTTGCCAAAGGTTTTTTGTTAATGATAGGCAGTTTGTAGTGCTTGAATATTGACTAATAGGCACATTTTTTGTTAGTAGAAACTGTGCAGTGCATAGAATATTGACTGATAGGCACACTTTTTGTTAGTAGAAACTGTGCAAGGCTTTGGATATAACACTGTTCAGTTTCAGTTTATGGAAGTCTATTTTCAGTTTCAATTTTTGGAAGTCTTATTTGCTTGGAATCTATTTTCAGTTTCAGTTTCTGGAAGTCTTATTTGCTTGGAAGTCTATTTTCAGTTTCAGTTTGAGATTACATTTTTAGTTTGAGATTATACTTTTAGTTTCAGTTACAGTAATTACAGGAATTGAAGCATTATTGTACCAAGTCTGTTTGGTAATGTTTACTGGAAGCCTATTTTCAGTTTCAGTTACACTGTATTGTATCTTGTTGGTTGGATATTTCTGTTATGGGAGCTGCCTATGTTCATATATGTGCTTTACTGATTTATTTTTCTGTTTTGGTCACATCAATTATCACTATTCACTAATGTGTTGGGTGGTGGCATGTCTACTGAAGTACAATAATGAATGTGCAATAGGAAAATTTCAGCACAGTTCCTTTTTGTTAGATTACATCAGTGTGCAATGTACAATAAGTACAACAATGAATATACAATTTTATATCATCACAGTTCCCTTTACTTTCATAGCGTCATATTTCATAACTGAAGTACAATAACGAGCCTTTTTTTTTTTTGTTGATTAAACTGGATTGCTTTTGGAAACTATTTATCAGTTTAGGATTGTTCTGAAACTATTTATCAATAGAGTCCTTTTGGACATGTGGCATATTTTATTTTTTTCACTCTGACGAGTCAAAGGCGTTAGTCTGATTGGTGCCTATCAGTATTCAAAAAAAAAAGACAATTGATGGCAATAAAAAAGATGTATAAAAAAATAATAGCAATAATAATTTACATCAATAAATATTCATCAATTATTACAGTAGTAGCATTAATGTCATCGTTACTCCCTATACTTATAGTATAATTTTTTTTAGCAGCGTTCCTTTAACATTGTTGGTAACTTTTTTATAATTTTTAGAAGGTAAATTTTTTTTACTACTGTAATAATTGATGAATATTTATTGGTGTAAATTGTTATTTCTATTATTTTTTTATGACTCTTGTGATATTATTTGCTACTTGTTATTATGAGATTTTTTTTATTGCCTCTTGTTTTAAATGGTTTTTTGACCAAAATGAGTTTTTTTTAGAAACTATTTATCAGTAGCAAGTAGCAAATAACAATGACAAGTAGCAAATAATATTACAAGAGGCGTAAAAAAATAATAACAATAATAATTTACACCAATAAATATTAATCAATTATTACAGTAGTAAAAAAAATTACATTGTAAGACTTAAAAGAAAGTTACCTGCAATTTAGAAGCAACACTGCTACAAAAAAAATTATACTATAAGTATATGGAGTAACGATGACATTAATGATAAAGTATCTATTTAAAACAACAAGAGGCAATAAAAAAAATCCCCTAATAACAAGTAGCAAATAATATCAAAAGAGTCATAAAAAAAATAATAGCAATAACAACTTACAGCAATAGATATTCATAAATTATTACAGTAGTAAAAAAAAATTTTACCTTGTAAGAATTAAAAGAAAGTTATCTGCAATTCAGAACACTGCTACAAAAAAATTATACTATAAGTATAGGGAGTAACAATGACATTAATGCTAAAGTACCTATTTAAAACAACAAGAGGCAATAAAAAAAATCCCCTAATAACAAGTAGCAAATAATATCACAAGAGTCATAAAAAAATAATAGCAATAACGATTTACACCAATAAATATTCATCAATTATAAAAGTAGTAAAAAAAAATTTTACCTTGTAAGAATTAAAAGAAAGTTACTAGCAATTTTAAAGGAACACTGCTAAAAAAACATTATACTATAAGTATAGGGAATAACGATGACATTAATGCTATTACAAGGTAAAAAAAAAATTTACTACTGTAATAATTGATGAATATTTATTGGTGTAAATTGTTATTGCTATTAATTTTTTATACCTTTTATTATTGCTATCAATTCTTTTTTTGTTTTTTTAATACTGGTAGGCGCCAGTCTGACTGGCGTCTTTGAAGACTAACGCCTTTGACTTGGAAGGCGCTAGTCATTCCAAGTTCAAATTAATGAGTTTTGAACAAAATGAGTTTTAAGGGATTTTTGACAAGTTTACAAAACGAATTTCCAACGTAAAAGGATTTTCGGTAAACAACGAGTTATTTCCGTCAACTTGAATAACTTGAGGAAACTTTGGTTTTGTTTTGTATTTCACAGAACGAAAATGGTTTAAACGAACCTAGCAACCGAGATGTCGGGTCTAGTGTTCTATGATATGGGCACAGGGTCCGAAAGGTGAAGTTATGGACTATATGTCCTATAAATGGTGTATTGGTTTTATGCACTAAAATCTACGTATCTAAGACTGGTGTATCGGTCCAGATTTCGTGATGTGCACACTTTTGACTTGGAGTCAATTATGGTTTGAAAGAGGTATTAAACTTGAAAGTTTAAAATGGTGATTTGGTCGTGAGACTTTAGCTCTGACACATAAAGATTGAACACAAAGAAAAACAACGAGAACAAAACATTTTACATGCATTTCAGGGAAGACGTGCCTTTGCATAGGACTTCAATGCTTGATGGCAAGTATTCATGACGTTTGCATCACTGTGCCTTGATGGATATATGACCACGAAAACCATGTGCTATACGTAGTCATCACTTTACCTCGTTTTGGACTGTGGAATGATTATTTGAACGTTTCCATATCTGGCATTGATTCTGCCTTATTTGGCAATGAGAGCCTGATCAGCTCATTTATTTGTTGGTTGGAGCTCCGGAGATTAGGTATCAAAGTTAGTTGATGAATATTGAAGTGTCATGGTTTTTAAAACGGTTACGACTATCGGATATGAAACCCTTTGATAAATATATTGTTTATCTTTGAATATTCATGTTAAATGGTATTGGAGAGTCGTGCATGTAGTTATTGTGTTTAAATCCATATATTGGTATCTCACCCTTGCATGTATCTGTTTTTTGGTTTTGTTGTTGTACCTTGGTACACGCGTACAGAATGTGCAGAAGAGGTTTTCAGTTTCACTCGGGGATATTAGTCTCAATCCTTGAAGAGGTCTAATGTCAGGTATAATGGTGAGGACCATAAGGGTCTTCCCCAGGAATATCTTTTAGAATGACCAACTTAGGTTGTGAGACGACGTTGATTAATGTTAGTATGTTTATATATTTATGGCTCGGAGAGCCTTTACTTTGAATCGAATGTTTATGGTTTGGAGAGCTTTTCTTTTGGATGAAAATATAAATATTTCAGTAGGTGTTTTTATTTTGGGATGTTGGAATTATAGAGGAGACTCTGTCGAAATTTTTGTAAAAATGCTAGCTTTTTATTCAAGTACATTTCTAAAATAAATAGGCTGCCAGGCTAGGTTTGTAAGCCTGTGCGCCGGTCACGGCTTAGGTTTTGGGTCATATGACAAATAGTATATATGGCCAGAATCTATACAATGATAGATGAAAATGTGGTGTTATTATTTTAAAATAGGTTTAAATTTTACCGTAACCGCATTTAACAAATTTTATACCAAAGTTTTATGACCTAAAGTAAATAAATTTTCGAAAGCAACCAGTAAATTTCTTTTTAGCCCAAGGGGGTGTTACACCGGCCACTATTTAGAGCTGGGTGAGGGACAAGCCAAACCCGTCCTAACCCGTCCCACGCACACCCCTACTTTAGCCTCAAAATTTGTTTGAGTTGGATTGACTTACCTCTACAAAATATTATAAGTGCATGGCCGCTACTCCTTTCACTTTGAGGAATGATTTTTGTACATCAAAATGGGACACCAATTAGTATCTCATTTGTTTTTTGGGTGTATTTTTGGGAAGCATGTATAAAAAGAAGATAAAACGTAAGTGAGAGATAAAGATAAACATATATGATATCACATACGGTGTTAAAAATTTGTGTTTAAATATCATAATTCTTTCACTTTTTCAGGTGACATTCTTTCTCCCATGTGTGGGGGCCATTAACGTGGGTCGTGGAAGGAGAGGAATTGTTTTTGTTGTCCAAAACTCTTATGAGTAGTAGTGTAGTACTACGATACTACCAACACATACTCTAATATTCTCCTTCAAACATATTTTTTTTATTGGTTAAAATTTAATGAATCTCATTAATTCATGTAGGTCCCATCTAAATTATGTAGGATTTATATAAATTTCAACTAATATGAACGTGTTTGTTAGCATTTCCGAAACTCTTGTATATTAAAAACATTTGAACTATGACTCATAAGTGAATAAAAAAAATCATTTAATGGGACAAACCTTTTTTATTATTTACTTTTTCTATTCCCAAAATTCAAATATGAGACTCTTGAAAAGAAGTTAATAATTGAACTTTTTAACATTCAAGGTACGTTATGGGCTTTGGTGCACCCTCCAAAAAATGGTGCATGGGTGCAACTTAAATTGAAGCAATTTTGGGCCATTGAGATTGTCTCACGGCATAGGCTAACTTTTCAAAAAAATTGGCTTCATCAAATGAGTCAAATGTTGGTTAAACTATTGGAAAGAAGATGAGGCATGGGGTATTTTCAAGAACTTAGACAACACATAAATCACAAACATTTTCGAATAATGGAACCGAGTAGGGAAGAACAATGTGGTTCTCACTTGCTGGAGTTTCACGACGCTAAGGCTAAGACCAATTTTCTCACTGTTTCTAAGCTCATAAACAAATCCACACTAAGTCCTAGTCAGAGCAGCACCCTTGAATTCTATTCTTCCCCAATCCCCACTGACTGTTGTTGGACCTCACTCTCACCCCGACTCTCTGGTGGCGACGTGTTGGTTTTCCTGGTGGCTCGTCCAATGATGTTCTCCGATGCGTTTGTTAGGGATGAGATGCACGGGTTCGATCGTTCGACTCCTGATATCATCCACGCACCTATGTCGGCGGAGTCCATGGTGACTCTGACATGTCCTTTGTCGTGGACTATGAGAGGGTTCCACAGCACATCACATTGTACTCAAACCACAAATAAAAATCTCAAAACCCAAAACCTTTGCCCATAAAAGAACACTTTATTAGAAAATGCAATGTAGATATAGATAGATATCTTCGAGTCCGACTTCGCCACCAGCTCTGATACATTGTGGCGATGGATTGGATCGGGGGCGCTTCACTGAATGTACAGTTTCGGTGAATGGCCTTGATTAAAAAAATTACAGACAACCATAGTTTTATTTTTGGACATAAAGAAATGGAATTAAAATGTATTTTTTATTTTTTAAAATAAATATATTGGTGTTTCAAATACAAACATACAAGCACTTCTGGTGTAAATACAAACACAATAACAACTAACAAGTTTGACAAATGGCAAATTGAACGCATAAGATTGCTCCACTTTAAGGTACTCGTATGCACCATTTTTGGAGGGGTGCATCAAAGAATCCACCCTCAAATTACCAGCTTTTGATAGGAACTAGAGGAGTTGGTATGGGGTCTTAATTTTGTAATATTGAAATGGATCAAGTTTTGGGCTCATATTTTTAACCAGCCTATATGGAAAAAAAATTGTGAGTCATTTTTTTTGTTGAAGTTATTGTATTGTACTGTACAATTTTAACCATCAAGAGTTTTTTTCCTGATCAACTCCTCTCCGTGAGTAGAAGTGTTCGGTAGGAGGGATTTGGATTCACCGCATTCACGAATTCACAAAGTCACTACATACATAATTGGATTAGTATTATTTTACTTTTTTATTTCTTATTAATATACACTCAAACATATTCAATGGTGTATATAAAAAATACGTGAATGCATGAATATTGTGAATATAAAGAATCAAATCCTCAATAAAAGAGAGTGACATATAAAATATAATAATATAAATAATATTATTTTATTTCATGTGTCACTCTTTTTTTTTTTTTACTGGATACCTGTCAGAGGATCTAAGGTTTTTTTCCCCTCAAATTTTGATGTGATCGATGTATGACATACTCACATAAAATACCTTAAATTAATATTATATATATATATATATATATATATATATAAATATTTAATTATTATCTTGTAAAAAAAATATTTAATTATGGATTTAATTGGTATATACTGATAATATAAAGTATTTTTATGCTGTCGATCAATAAGAAATTGATATACCAATAAAAATATTTGACCCTCAATCTAACTATCTTAAAAATCATCAAATTCATGATTTTTAATTGGTTGTTAGTATAAAAATATTTACACTGACAATACATAAAAATTAAACTCTTTAATCATTACCTGATTTGACTATGGTTGGATCGATAAATCATAAATCGGTGTCATTAAATGATTTAATCTTTGTCAATTTTTTTTTTAATCAATGGTCTGGGTTTAAAAATATTGCTCTGTACAACATACTAAATTGATACTAAAATTTGCCGACACGATCAACATATTATTTTAATATACTCTTCTCAAGTGTGTATTTTAATTTTTTAATTAAAAAAATCTTCCTTAATAAATAAAAACTTAAAAATAACGTCCAAAAAAAAAAAACAGAGAGAAACGTTGTAGAAAAATACTTTTGTAAACTATTATTCACTATGTTAACCAAAAATAAAATAAAAAAACTATTATTCACTATTCTCAGTTGGTTCCTACTTTTAAAAGAACTTGTTACTACACAATAATTTGAGACTCACCTTATATGGAAGTTTTTTTTTTTCGGAACCTATCCTAATTAGTCTTTTGAATTGAGTGGGTTCATCAGAGTATCCCATAACGTAGGTACTCCTGGCATAGTATGTGACTAATATCGTCCTTAATAAATAAAAACTTAAAAAGGACGTCCAAAAAAAAAAAAATAGAGAGAAACGTTGTAGAAAAATACTTTTGCAAACTATTATTCACTATGTTAACCAAAAAAAAAATAAAAAAAACTATTATTCACGATTCTCAGTTGGTCCCTACTTTTAAAAGAACTTGTTACTACACAATAATCTGAGACTCACCTTATATAGAGGTTTTTTATGGTTCGGAACCTATCATAATTAGTCTTTTGGGTCGAATAGGCCTACCAGAGTATCCTACGGCTTAGATCCTTCAGGCTCGCTATAGGACTAATCTCTAATTAGACTGATTGAGCAGGTTTTACCTTTTGATTCTCAACCTCTCGATGGGGATGACTACACAAGGATTTGAACCCTGGTTCGTCAGGAACGGCTCCTTATGGGAGGCTAGTTGGTTCCACTAAACCAACACCCCATAACTTATTTGGAATTTAAATTAAATAAAAAAGGAATTTAAATTAAAGGTGGTTTTGAATACAATTTAATATATAATTGTACATATTAAAAATTGAGTATTTAATATGTTGCAGTTGAAAAGGAATAAATGACAATCAAAGGTAGTTTTGAATAAAATTTGGTAAACTGAGGACAATTAGACAAAGTAATCAATAATATTAAAAGGCATTAAAAGAGAAAATTATTCTTTTGGTCCCTTATCTTTATTTTAGGTTTCAATTTGTGTCCCTCTTTTTTTTTTCCAAAATTGTCCTTTATTTTTTAAAGTTATACCAATGTGGTCTTTTTTTTATTTTTTTTCTTCCGAAATGTTCTCTCAATTTTGCAAAAGTTAAACCAATGTGATCCCTTTTCGGTTCCAAAATTGTCCCTCTTTTATTTTATTTTCCCCCAAAATGGTCCCTTATTTTACAAAAATTATATTAATTTGATCCGCTTCATACCACATTTTAAATAGAGAGGACTACATTGAAACCTAAAATAAAGATAAATGACCAAAATGGAACAAAAAATAAAAGAAGGACCAAATTGAAACTTAAAATAAAGATAAGGGACCAAAAATATAATTTAGCCAATAAAATAATAAAAAGCAATAAAGGATAATTAAACATTTAAAAAAGGAGAATTAAATTATAATAAAGGAAAAATTTAAAACCTTTCAAATTTAAACTAAAAAATATTATAAAATAAAATATCCAACAAAAAATATCAGGTAGAAAATAAAGTAGCTCGTTTCATTATAATTAGATAATAAGAATTATAACCAATATGTGGTTGGTCCGAGTGGTAAGAAACTTGGGTACCTTAAACAAGTAATTAGTGATTCGAAACCTGCCTTTTATGAATGTAGAAAACCTAGTGAGGAAGGAAAGGAGTATCTGTGGATCAATTTGAATTAGCATTAGTCAAACAAATTATCCAATCCGAAAATAAGAATAAGTTGCATTTCAGTTTAGATTGATTCATATATTAAATTCGAACCAACCCAATCCGATTAAAAACGAGTTGGATTGGATTTGATGATTCATTTTTACCGACTCAATAACTAAAAATTAAATCTAAATAACATTAATAGATATAACATATATCATACTAATAGTTAAAATGTTAAGAGCTAGCTAACACATCAATTTTATGTTTGGAACACTAAAAATAATACAATAAATAATATTTTATTTTATATATATGGTTTGGTTCACTAGTGCACAAAGGGGATTCCACATCGGTTATTTTTGGCTTTCCACATCGGTTTTAAAACTGATGTGGAAACGACCGATGTGGTTTATTTCCACTTTACACATCGGTTTTAAAACCGATGTGTAAAGTATATTTTAAACATCGGTTTAATACTAACCGATGTGTAAAATTAATTTAGCAATTGATAAGCAGTTGTAAATTTAACTTTCTACATCGGTTTTGCCTAAAACCGATGTGTAAAATTGACCTTCTACATCGGTTTTCTAAAGAACCGATGTGTAAAGTTAAATTTACACATCGGTTTTATGTAAAACCGATGTAGAAAGTTAAATATACACATCGATTCCTGAGAACCGATGTGTAAAATCTTTTTTTTAATCTGTTATTTACATTTCAATCATTCCTGTTTCACTAATGCAGATCAATAAACAAACCAGCAGTACCCTGATCAAACAAGAAACAACAACAGAACATCAAACCAGTTTTGACACAATCATTCAAAAGCAAAACATACTTCATTCAATTTTCTTATGAATGAAAACAACACTTTATCAAAGCTACATCAAAACACGAGAGAAGAAAAATTGAACCGGACACGAGCACTAATACATATCATCAGTCAAAGGTACGTACACTATAGCTAGTATATGATAAGTTTTTAAACTAACTACATATATACAAACTATGGGTGGTACACTTCAAGAAAGAAAGTTGCACAACGCCTCTTTATGATGTTGATGTCAGAACCAGACAATGGAGATGGATTGTTGAATATCTGCAAGTTTAATTGGACAAAAGATTATTACTTTTAAGTAATAAACTAACATAAAACATATAACGAATCTATACTATTACTTCTAATTGTGTCAATTAACATTTACCTCATTCCATCTTTCAGTGATCCCGGAGGAGATAATTTCCAATATCCACTGCATCACATAGTAGCCACATTCCCATGACCCACGTTGTATACGTGACTACGTACAAATGAAACCCAATTAGAATATGAGGAATTAAATAAAATAGAAATCAATTATTGTACCCACTGCATTTGATGCATTTGAACTAATAAATATCTTACGCTGGGAATAATCCATCTGATAGCCCGAGTACGCCTTTCACCACGCTGCATGTGGGATGCATTAATAGACCTATCATGACAAAAACATTAATTAAAGTATATATAATAGATTTCAGATAATTAAAACAACTGCATTACTGATTATAAAGTATTTTAACGCTTACGTTTCGATGATCGTCTTCAGTTCATTCGCGGCTTATGTCCCAATGAGCGAAGAAGACCACGGCGTTCATTCTTGGGTACAAGAGCAACAGATTGCCAATGCTTCTTGTATTTGTGGAACAATTAGTGACTGTAAGTCATATATAGTTATACTTAAATTAATAACCGGTACTTACTTATTGAGATAAGGCGCAAGATAGAATTGATGATCGTCTCGGGCAAGTATATCACGTATGGTAGTGGACCGGGTCTTCCGATGCTACGAGAACATCACCCTGAATGAACATGGGGTCAATGAACCCATAAAGGGCGAGATTACCCCGATCGACTAACATACGATGCAGATACCTAATATATTGGAAAAACATGTTAATTATCATTGTATTTAAAAATTAATTACGTACTTAACTTATAAATAAAATGTACTTACGTGCACCAAAACGATATGTGTGCAGAACTGACCATTTCTTTATTGAGTGCCATCTCCATAAGTTCTTTCTTTGGTATATACGAGTTCACTGGTGGCATCATGTTCCAACGTTACCAATGCTGCATCATCCTCCATGGTGACAACCTTGTATAGCAAGATCTTTGAAAACATCACCATGGCCAGGTGCCCCTTTGTCGATCCCCTAAACAACATAGATATATATTAGTAATCACGGATAATTAAGTTATTTAATTAGTTATGAACTAAATGGTCAAATGAATACCTTGACAGGAGCGAGACATCTCTGGTCTTCCTAGATCCGACCTTTTAGGCACAATATCATTTCCAACATCCTATAACAAATACAAATAAAGCATTATCTTTAAACAATAATAAATATATTTCAACTATGAATATAGAAAAACACAACTAACCCGAATACCTCGGATGCAACAAGAAAGTCGACCAGTCTTCTTGGCCGGAGGATGAAGTTATCAGGGGCCGACCCCTTTGTTTGAACCTCCTCGGTGGGCACGGGGACTCGAGCATCAGCATCTCGAATAATCTCAACAGACACCCTCAGATGATCATCAGGTAATAAACGATGGTGTATGGTATTACCTAACTTATTATATGCCCTACCCAATGCCACTAAGCGGCGATGATGATGATGATCATCAACATACAGCTCACACCTATCGTCGGTCGTCATCATCATCATCATCATCATCATCATCATCATCATCAATAAAGCATCATCATCATTTTCGGGATGATGAGGAGGATCACATGAGCCCTTAGTGCTCACATGGACGAGAGGGTTGGACGAGAGGGTTGGACACCTATTGTCATCTCTTGGGACAAAGAAGTAAATATTGCCATCCGCTGGGCAAACCGATCGGCCATCTCCGTCGAAGCTCACTGCAATCTCCTGTTTTAGTTGTGCTCTATCTCTGCAACCGAATCCCTGTGGCATTGGTGTGAAGATGAACCATGGTATTGGCGAATGCCGACTCCCCATCCAACACCAATGATACGGCCGGGTGGTCCGGTTTACCGATGGCGATAGATAAGATATCATTGCGTCCTCTAGGAACAAAGGTTCCTTGGGTTAGCTGATCATCCAAGGCATCCTATCACATAAAAAAATAAGGACACATTACCATTAGGAGACAATCTTAAAATGACAATAACAACAAACTATACTTACAATCCTCTCGGCTACTTGGCGGGCCTCCTCGGATGTATATAGTCCCGTTTATCTTTGTCGGCCCCTCTTCCATGAACGATGGCGTGGGGTGGAGGTGGATCAACAACCTCTGGAAGATTTACAGCAGTAGGATCTGCCAGAGATGCTTTGCCTGCCGACGTGCTTTCTTTTCTCTCTTCAACCATGTTCTTAACAAGCTTTTTATATCCGCCACGAGACATGACATGGGGGTAGACATTCTTGCTTTGGTTTTCCTGCCCCTTTTTCCTCTTCTCCTGTTATAAATAAAAGACAATTAAATTACATAAGTAAATGAAATTAATGCAATTACATAAATTTAGAGACAAATCAAATAAGTTAACCTGAAAAGCTGGGATCACGTCGGCTCACGAACAAAGCGATCCCACGTCGCCTTGTCAAGAAACGGATACACCTCAAGTGGGTTCTTTTTACTTTTTGGACCGAATATATAGTATCCGCCTGTGTCGGCCTTAAAACCCCTCCAACGCTCTCTCCAAAGATACTTCAAAGCAAACGCTTCTTCATAGCGTATGTATCCGGTATGTCAAATGTCAACTACATTAAGACCAAAAGAATCAACGAATTCCTGTATGATATTATTAAGATAAAAATAAAGTAGATACAGGACAAACACGGGACGTAGAAGTATAGATACCAGAATACTCTCCCATATCTCCGCTCCTTCACGTCCGCCGGTACATCTCTCCACCTATCAATGAGTATACTAGGCCTGTTCCTAGCAAGGGTCGCCACAAAACCCGGTAAACTGATCTTCCATTGGCCCAATAGGTTTGAGGTTATCATCAAAATCTACTATTATCCTCTCGATTTGACCCACGGTTGGCAGTCAAATGCCTCATCCGTGTGGCACGTCTACCCTTTCTACTCTGGAGACGGGGTCTCTGACCCGCTGCATGAAGGAGGTGTATCCTCATGATCAGCCATGTATACCTGTTTAAATACAAAACAAAAAAAAAACTTGTTAGTATGTCAGGATAAATATCAAACATAACTTATAAATATCGATCAACGTACATAAACATAACTTATAAATATCAACGTAAACACATAATATGCCAAACTTGATGGTAATATCAAACTAAACTTACTTTGTGGTCAATTAGTAAAGTTCTCCCATAACCCTTCTTGGTGATCATTACGAGTAGCATGTACATCATCCACTTCATTTTCCTCATTGAAATTAGGCACTCGTGTTGAGAAAGAATCGGCCGGATGGCGAAGCTGTCCATCACACTTCCTCTCATCTGCATGCCATCTAATGTTCTTTGCGTCATTTACATTAGCAAACAATCGCTTGAACCGCGGAATCACGGGAAGATACCATAACACCTTCGCAGGAGGACCTTTGGTGACCACATCACAACTAGAATCACCATCCTTCACTTTGTAGCGTGATACCCCACACCTGGGGCACTCGTGCATCTCTTCAAACTCTTTCCTGTACAATATGCAATCATTGGGGCAAGCGTGTATTTTCTTATACTCCATACCCATCGGACACAATATCTTCTTCGCCTCATAGTTTCGAGATGGCAATGTGTTGCCTTCTGGAAGCATTTCTTTCAACAACTCAAGCAATTCGGTAAAGCTTTTATCGCTCCACCCATTTCTCGCCTTCACATTGAACAATCTTAACACCGCTGACAACCGTGTGAAATTAGTGCACCCCGGATACAAAGCCACTTGCGCATCACTGCACAAAGTATCATACACATGTGCGTGCCGAAAAGACTCTTGCCCAACATCACGGATCATGTCCTCTAGTCCATCGTCCATTTCCACGTCATCAACTTCCTCTCTCTATCCGACACCCTCGGCCTGTCTAACGATTCACCATGGCATATCCATGTTGTATAACTCTTGCAAATCCCCTCACAAATAAGATGATCACGTATCTCCTCAGCTTCTAGTCGTCTCTCATTCAAACAGTTAACACAAGGACAATAAAACCTTCCGTTACCACTATCAGGAGCATTTGTTTTTGCAAACTGTAGAAAATCTTCCACTCCATTCTCATACTCATCACTTGTCCGTCTAGCATTCATCCAACCGCGATCCATGACTAAACCAATACCTTCGTACTTAGTCCAACATATTCATCAACCACTTCTTATGATAGGGTATGGCCCTATCCCATTCGAGAAGAAACTTTTCCAACATTCGGTTAACAGATTAGTCCTTAACTCTCATGCTCATACTCGACAAAATTTCGGCAGCATTTCCCGCGGTCTCCGACGTACACTACTTGAACGCGATGACATCCACCACGATAAAGTATGCACCGGAGAACGAAAGGAAATGTATCAATCCGAACTTTCATCAAGTATATAACATTAGAACCAATGAATAACTATTTTAACTGAATTAAGAAAAAGTTTTTTCCCAAACTGTCCAACTTTGGACAATTCAAGATCCAACACAATGAGCGGTACATTAAGCACGTACACGTACGCTCATTAGTATTGCATCTCAAACGGGAAACTAAGGCTTTACTATTTATGTAGCTTGCATGAAGATGGGGCTTGAAAAGTGAAGAAAATTAGCCAAACAGAGCCCTTCACGGCCTAGCCTTAAAAGCCATCACGGCCGTGATCGAGTATAGCTTAAAAGAAAGAATGGAAAAGTCATAACTAGTCACGGCCATCCAGTGATGCCCATCACGGCCGTGACATGACAGCTGTACCAGACCCTCACAGGCAGAACTGATCACGGCCTAGCCGTGATGGGGGTCCCGGCCGTGACAGACCAACCAATGAAGCAACCTCCAAGGCAGAACCTATCACGGCCTGGCCATGATGGCCATCACGGCCGTGACCTGCCAATCGAACCGGACCCTCACAGTGAACCGATCACGGCCTAGCCGTGATGGTGGTCACGGCCGTGACAAACCAACCAGTGAAGCAACCGCCAAGGCAGAACCTATCACAGCCTGGCCGTGATGGCCATCACGGCCGTGACATGCCAATCGAACCGGACCCTCACAGGGGAATCGATCACGGCCTTGCCGTGATGGTGGTCACTGCCGTGACGAACAACCAGGTGAAGCAACCTCCCGGGCAGAATCCGTCACGGCCTAGCCGTGACAGCAAAGACGACGGCGTGATCGGGTGATACCACCACCGGAAAAATCCAGTCTTGGAGCAACAGAACAACACATGCAAGTATATTATCCAACCATTTCGAGTCAAAGTTCATAACTTTTCTAAACAAGAAACAAATATATACCCGAGGGAGGAGGAGGGACGAGCAAAAATGGCGCTCTTCACGCAAACGAGGGTAGCTCGCGGATGATCGTTCTCGGTGGTTCTCTTACGGCGAGAAAATGAAGGCTCGCGATCATAGTGGACTTCTTTATCTACGATTGAAAAGGGAAAAAGGGCGTGAAGAAGGGAGCGAGAGAGAGAAAGAGAAAGAAAGAGAGAGAATGAGAGAGAGAGAGACGCATACCGAGGGTAGCTCGCGGATGTGAGTGCAAGTGAGAGAGATGGAAAGCAAGTGACAACGCGCGTTAGCGAGAGGAGGGAGTGTTGTGTTTTAGGGATGCGTTCGAAATCGAAGAATGAGGGCGCAAAACACAAGGAGGGAAATAGAAAAATTGGGACTATTACACATCGGTTATGAGGAAAACCGATGTGTTAAACATCTTATACACATCGGTTATGACAAAACCGATGTGTAAACATGAAACATTTAAATTCTGATTTTTTCTTTTAAATTTTATACATCGGTTAATAAAAACCGATGTGTAAAAGTAAAATCTAAATTTCTATTTTTTTTTCTTTATAATTTTATACATCGGTTATTTAAAAACCGATGTGGTTACTCACCATTTTACACATCGGTTCAAAAAGAACCGATGTTGAATGTTAAAAATTCCGAGTTTTAATTTTTTTTATTTTAATTTTACACATCGGTTATAAATAACCGATGTGGAAAAGTTTTACACATCGGTTATTCTCTAAACCGATGTGTAATACTTTCGTTTTAATTTCAAAAATGCCACCGCCTCGTTTTACACATCGGTTTATACTAAACCGATGTGTAAACTCCGATGTAGAATCCCTTTTCTGCACTAGTGGTTTGATTTGTTTCTCTAAAAAAGAATCTGAAAAGCGATATGATTCGATCGATTTTTACAAAACAAGTAGGGGTGACAATTTGTACCCTATCCATTGAGTACCTGTAAAAATTACCTATAATGGGTAGGGTAATTATCCGGACAATGGGTAAGAGTACGGGTACGGGTACTATGGTAGCTACCCCGCCCCATACCCGCACATATGTATATGTATATATAACTATTTATTTATTTATATTACTTATATATATAATTTTAAGTATAATACAGATTTTAAAATCAAAATTAATTTAAAGATTCTTAACTTTCTAATCTTAGTTGCATCTATAATTCTTTTTTGGATGCTTTTATTTATTTAAATATTTTGATTTGTAATGTTTTATAAGAAGATTTAAAAGACGTTTGAATTGTTTTTTAATTGTTATAACATTTCTTTTGTTATTTATTGCTTTTTACAGTTAAAGTGCAGGTAACAGGTACATGTACAGACACTTAAACATCCAGAGAGTACGGATAAGGATATTAAAGTTGCTAACCACGCGGGTGTGGATCCGGATAATTTTTTCAAACACAGATACAGAGGCTTTACTTAGACCCTTTCCATTACCCTCCCTAAAAACAAGTAAAAAAAAATTAAATAAACATCGATTTTCTTGGTTTGAAAGTGAACGCCCCCGTTCCGGTTTAATCTAGCACATATTCAAATGTGAGATAATAATTTTAACCGTCATAAATCTATTTAGCTTTTTTCCTCAAAAATGCTACTTATAAGTATACATACATCCTTTTTACTTATACATGGTGTCCCTTGGTTTTTTTATATGTATTTTTTAAATATGTGTATAAAAAATAAGTAACAGAACTAGATGTATGGAATGTCAAAAATTTGATGTTCAAATAACGTAACTCTAAAATAAACTTAAGTTATAAAAATTGTAGACATGAATATAACATTCTTGTTTTTTTTTTTGTATAGAATATTATTGAAGAGAAAACAGAGTATATGCAGACAGAGTGTATATTATAAAGTAAGATGTTGATTGGAGATGCAGAACCAAAAGCAACAGAAAGGGAGTTCTTCAATAAAATAAAATAAAAGGGATAATATTGACAACAAAAAGAAAAAAAGAAAGAAACAGAAAGCAGCTGAGCTCCATGTACGTACACAGTTCAAAGCTACGAGCTGATTCCTGAAAACTTAGATAGAATAGAACCTAATAATACCAACAAAATCTATGTTGAGGAGAACCCGGGACTTGTCCAGTTGTCCCGCTGACATTATTTTATTTAATTTTTTTTATCTTTTCTAACATAAAAATCTTGTATGAACATTTATCTATTGGATAGACCCAATCAAAATCATAAATAGTGGCAAGAATTTGATTGGTTATACCCAATAAACATTGCTTTGTCCATAAAATACCTCCTCCCTTTGTTCCTTTTTTCTAATTTTCAATTTTACCTATTATTATTTTATTTTAAAATGAAGAAAAAAAAACCCTAACCCAAAAGTGATTAATTGTTTAGGTGTGTTTGCAATGCCTGCTCTGCCAAATCGTCAGCTTCCACAAAAGTTCCATGAAAACCATAGGGCACCCTGGATGGCAGCTTCACCGTAGCTTCCACCTTCAAATCCACCGCATTCACAATCTGCAACTCCGATTTCCACGTCCTCTCATCATGCACAAACGCCATAATGTACCCTTCATCTTCATCTCCATTCTCTCCACCGCTCGGCAAGAAGAACGGTTCTCCACCGTATCTCCTATCCCCATAGTTGTGTCTCTTCACCTCCCCACTCACCAAGTCCACCTTCGCCAAACCCGAAACCTTAGGCCACGGTTCAGCCACCGCCAGGTAAGCGAACCGGGTTTTCCTCCCGAGCCGGTTCCGGTTCACCATCCCAACCTCGAGGTTCAACACCTCTCCATTAATTTTCGGAACCACGGAACGGCGCGTGGATTCACCGGTTTTCAAATTCAACCTTATCTCTGATAACACGGCCTTCAAACTCTCATCACTCTCGTTGAATATCGAATCCGGTGGCGTCATGCAAGATCCGATGACCACCACCTCGTCGGTTTGGGGTTCTTCCCACGCGTTCCAGAAATGGAAGCAGAACGTGTCAGAAGATTCGATCCACGTGATGCTCTTCTCGCTCTTGGCGTACTTCGGGAGAATACCGAACCGCGATTTCTTCGCGCCGTCGTACATTACTGGCGAACCTCCTTTGATCATCTCCGATAGCTTGAAAACCACCTGTTGATCTGGAATCACGACGAAATTCTCCGTGATCGCGAAGTCGTGCGTCATCGTCGGAACCGAGAGGCGAATTTTGACTTCCGGTGATTTCTTCCCCTCCGGCGAGAACCAGAAGTATTTTAGGCTAGGATTCGTAATGTCGTAGCTCAGCGCGAAGAGCTCACCGGATTTTGGATCGATCTTCGGGTGAGCGATCATGGCGGATTTGAGTTGTCCGTTGAAGCTGCAGCGGCCAACGGTTTTGAGGTCGCCGGAGGGAGTGATCCGGAGCTCGTAAGGAAGGTCGTCTTCCGACATGGCGAGGAGTTTTCCGTTGAAGAAAACCAAACCGGCGTTGGCGACTCCTGCACCGTGGCTGTGATCGACGATTCCGGCGAGTCCGCGAGCGTAGAAGAGAAGCAACCGGAGAATCCCGCAGTGGCCGTGGAGTTCTCCGATGGCTCTGGGGAACATCGCGCGGCCGAGCTTCTTCTCCTGGACGAGCCTCTCCGTTTCGGTGAAGCGGCAAGCGTAACTGGCGGCGCCGCCATTGATTTTGACGGCGTGAACCATTCCGTCGCCGTCGAAGAGGTGATGCCCCGCGATCGGCTCGAACATTGGGTTGGCGCCGTTACGGAGGTAGACGCCGTTAACTGATTCGGGGATGGTTCCCGTTACGGGGAGAGAGTGAATGACGGGCTGTTCTGGAACCGGTGCGTAGTTGCCGCATATTTGGACACGTGGATCGGCGGTTTTTGGAAGCGGTTGTAGGAGGATGCGTGAGAGTAACGCGCTCTCGAACATATCTAATGCCGTTGCTGCCGCTTTTTGGAATGGGTTCCACTGAGGAGTATCGGGAGTGTGTTTCTCTGTGTTTGTGTTTGTGTCTGGGTTGGTAATTAGGGGTTGGTTGTAGGGTTGTTTTGGGAAATGAGACACTGAGGGAGAGTGTAGAGCGCACTGAATGTTTGCATTATTTGCCTTTCTAATGGGCTTCTTCTTAGGAGGGAAGCCCAAATCAACTAATGATAAAGAGGATGACGAAGAAAAAGGGTGAGGGAGTTGAGGTTTAACCCATGTACTAGAGTGGGGTGATGATATTGAAGGTGCCATGATCATGGTGATTCTTTTCACAAAGGGGGAGAAAAAAGTGGTGTGTGTTTTGGTATGTTATTGTCAAGAAGACATGGGAAGGAAAGGGAACGGAATTGAAGTTGAAGAGAGGGGAGTTTCGGGGGGAGAATAAGAGAGACGGAAATTGGGTATAAATAGAGTGGGGGTAGGGTGAGAAGTGAGAAAGAAAGAAAAGTTTTTGTTTTTATTTTTTTAAAACTTTTTAATGTGGGTTTTGTATAGAGGTCCACCTCATACATGTAAGAGAAGACCACGTGGTGGATTTGTGGATTTGTGTGTGGCCTTCAAAATTGTACATGGGTGTGGGGGCAGTGGAATTCCAAGCTTGGAATATTGCTTGACTGAACCGAACGCCTTATGTATTAAGGATGCGAGAGCGAGAGAATGCGTTACAAAAAAACTAGACAACAATTTGTCTTAAAACTGACACTGAAACAATAGGGATTCTAACAAATTCATGCAGGTTATAAAAAACTAGCCAACTGTTACTGATATAATAAGGTTCCTAATGCTAATGCTCGAGTCTTACAGTCTTTGATTGTGGCTTTTTTCTTTCTTTCTTGGAGATAGCCAAAAACTAGATTAATAATTTATCAATATAAAGTGTGTTTTTTCGATTCAGCAAATGTAAATTTAATTACTGCAAAAATCAATGTCTACATCACTACAATAAAGCTGATTGAATAATTAAAACAGAATAAAATTGATCAATATTAACTTTGTTAGATTTTGTTGTAGATATCAAATTAATATTTGCTTTACATGTATAGTTTTTTTTTTTTTTGTGACGTGCTGGTTGTAGGTGGGCATGTAAGTTCAATTTATAGTGTTAATGTTTAAAAAAAATCCAATAAAGCTAAAATTGGAATAAAATTGATCACTATTAATTTTATTAGATTTTTATACTTGTGAACACCTAATTTTGTCCGGATGCCTTTTTAAAGTTGTGAAAAAAATAATGATAAATAAAATAAATAAATAATAAATAAATTAAAAAAAAAAAAAACTTCTTCTGAAATTTTTTCTCCACTAATTCACTCCACCATTGTAGCTCTTCTCAGCACAAGGCTCAAGCAAATAGGCTCCCATTTTTGGGTAGTTTTCAGTCACGGGGAAGAGCATTTTGCCTAGATCAGAGGAGTGGAGCACTAAAAATGGAAATGGAGAGATGACTGGAGCATGGTTCAATCTCTGCAACACTCCACAACACCCCATCAATAGTCCTTTTCATCCCCAGCTGGCCTGAAACATTTTGTCATTTTTATTCACTGGTTTTTGCTATAAGTTGGACGGAACACATTAGAAAGAAAGGGGAGGGGGGGCAACAAAGAAAAGACGTCCCTGTTTCTCCATCTTCCTGCCTGCATCATCTCCTTCCTCTCATTCTTCATCTTCTTCAACCAAGCCAACAACAACAAAACACAAAGAAAAACAGAGAAAATCAGAAGACACACATCTTTTACTCTCTATTCCTTTCCTTAGTTTACAAGTGCAGACCCCTTCTCCACTGTAACTTCATCTTCCTCCTCCCCCTCTCAAATCCGGCGCCACCCCCACTTCATTCCCACAGCCACCACATCCTCCTTCTTCTTCCTCAGATCGCGAGACCACCGCGACCTCCGCCGCTGGGGAGGTGCAGATCCGCGTTTCTGGTTCGTCCACCACCACCATCCCTGTTGCGAGCTCCACCCCTGTCCACGCCTCCTCCACCATCACCGCGACACCAACCCAGTCACCGCCATACCGGATCTCGCCGTCGCAAGCCTCTGCAGAACCTCCAGATCCGCGTTCCTCCCTCTGCCGCGTGTCCTCTGTCGCCTGCGTCCTCCGCCGATCAGCCACCGCGAGTCCGTCATCGACCAGCCGCCGCGTGAGGAGCTCGTCCTCCGTCGCCGTCATCCTCTCCATCTGCTGCTCCTGGGTCTTTTGTTGGTAATGTATAGGGAGACTAACTTCTGATCTCCTTTTACTTTTCTTAACTTTCTTTTCATTTTTATGAGGATTTATTAGCTTGTTGGGTCTGTTCTGTCTAGGCCAGTTAGCTAGTTACTGGGCCATGTTTCTTTCCAATTGATGCTAAGTTATAAAATGCACCAAAAAAAAAAAAAACATTTGAAATCACAAGACATAAAAATATAAAAATATATTTTCAATCCTTGTTTTAAATAAAAATATAATTAAAAATGTTTTGAAATAAAAATCTTTTTTTGGGTTCATGCAACAATCTACAATGTTGATGTATGATTTTTCATCCTCAAGTGTTGTATGAATTGTAAGGGTTCATCGTATAGCCTTGCTATCTTTAACCCTGTGCAAGAGTGAATCCCCGTAAAAAAAAATTAAATGTTTGTTTTTTTAATTTATACTTTTAACCAATTTTACCCAATTTCATTTTATAAAAATATCTTTTTAATTCACGCAACAATCTATGACGTTGATGTATGATTTATTCATCCTCAAGTGTCGTGTGAATTGTAGGGGTTTATCGTACAGCTTCGCTATCTTTAACCCTGTGCAAGAGTGAATTCCTTCTTTCTGTCAAAATAAAATATTTTCAACTTGCTCTTTTAACAAATTTTTATCCAACCTTTTTTGTAAAAAATAAATAAAATAAAAATATTTTTCAATTCACGCAACAATCTACGATGTTGATGTATGATTTTTCATCCTCAAGTGTTGTATGAATTGTAAGGGTTTATCATGTAGCACTGTTATCTTGGGCTCTACAAAAGTGAATTTATTCTGAAATAAAATCTTTTTAAAATACAATAAATAAATCAAAATCTTTATCAAAATTAAAATCAACTAACCAATCAATTTTTTTAATAAAGAACTACGTGACTTTGAGTTTCCCATCGCACCCGGGAATACGTAGGAGCAAGATAAACCATCTTGTCAAGCTAAAACTAAATTTTCCTTTTTAGTGTCTCTTTTTATGTTAAAATAATTAATCAAAAATATTTAAACTTTTCTATGTTTAGGGGTGCCCTATGGACTCATGTGTCATGTTCAACCTCATTTAGTTTTTTTTATACATAATAAATTCAAAAAATAAAAATTATTAAAAATTAAAAATAAAAAAATAAAAAAAATAAAAAATAATTCTTTCTTGTAAATAATTTTTGGGGTAAAATAAATATTTAAAAGGTTATTAAAATGTTTTTGCACAATTAACTTGAGGTACCGTTTTTTAAACGGGCGATGTGGGGTGCTAACACCTTCCCTACTCGTAACCGACTCCCGGACTCATCTCTCTCTCTTTTTTTTAAGACCAATTTTCCTTAAAATAAATGGTTTTTCCAATGTTTTTTTCCTAAATAAAATATTGGTGGCGACTCCTCTTTTTTATCCATTTTCGCGGCTCCCGGACGGGACGGTCGCGACAGCTGGCGACTCCACTGGGGACTTTGAGAGTCAGGCCTATCATAGTTGGTTGTGCATTTTTTTTAATAAATTCGAAAATATTAGTTTTACCCTTCTTTGTTTTATTTGTTTTGTATATAGTATTATATGTTTTAATAAATGTCTTTGTACATTCTTGCAACCTTAGGGTAGAAAATTCTGGTAAATGTTGGTTGTTCTTTTGCAGGCTTGGGGTTAGTTTTTTGGTTTTGTGCAGGTTTGCTTGCTCCCAGCACACACATCACCATCACATACTCACACACATTTGGGCTCTATACCCGAGTCTTGGAATGCCATAGGATTAGAAGGGGCTTCAGTGATGTTATTGTGATGCTTTTGCGTCCCTGACAGACATTGATTCTCCCGCTCGGATTGCTACCGGTACATGAACTACCATATTGTGACTTTTTTGTCCCTGTGGTGAGGTTCATGGATTCGGATCCTTATCTTTTAGATGAGGGTAATCCGGGGACCATGTGTTTAGGGGTCTAGATCTGTCCAAAAGTCATGCACATAAAATACCATTAGCAGCCTACCAAAATAGGGTCTTGACTTCAGAAGTCCCAACTTTAGGATATGACCTATGTAGGACAAAAGGGAGCGCATTCCATCTTTTTCTGCAACATGAATAATCACATTTTATATCACATGCATTATAAAAATTTTCCGCATGCATCCTACATGCACCTTAACATGCAATTCATTCATGCATTCTGTTCCACTCATTATTACATTGTATCCTCGTGCATGTAATATTTTAGGCCATGCATCATCAATATGTCATGCATTCATGCATCTTGGTACACTCTCATGCATAAGTAATTTTGCTTTCCAAATGTTATTAATAAAATAAAGTTTCCTTTGCACGGATAATTCGGTAAGAGACAACATCTATTGTGGAGAGTTGTTTCTCCCCTAGATTTGTTGTCAACTCCATTTCATCTTATGAGCACAATGCTCTCTGCGTGGGATGGAGGGACCATCTCTTGTCTGTTATAAGGTGTTAACTCAAAAAAATATAATAAAAATATAATAATAATAACTCCAAAGGCGATTTTCATAAAAGCTTTTTGCTTTTTCCAACAGTTTGTTCTCACCTCTGTTTCAATTAAAACAGTGTGTGACTTTTCTGAACAATTGCTCGAAGGCACCCTTATCGCACTCGGTCACAGGCAAGAGCCATGGCGGATGAACTAGAAGAAGTCCAAGAGATCAGGGATGAAGTCAGTCAAATCAAGGATCAGATGACTAAGATGATGGAGATCCTACAAGCAATGCAGAAGGAAAAGAACACAGAGGAGAACCCTCCAGCCTCGAACGAAGGACAACCAGCCACACCTCTCATCCCACCCGGTTTTTCTCAGATTCCTATTCAAGGCTTCAACCAAACTCATTTTTCATTCGACCCGAACAATCCCCCATACGGTTTGCCTCGTGGATTTGTACCACCAACAGCCCCCAGTCCACAAGATGGCATTCAGAACTCCGAACACATCACTAAGACACAAATCCCCACCAATGCTGTCGAAATACCACAAACACAAACTGTCAACACTCCAGATGGTAACACCCCGATAGTGACACCTTCTGTCAATCCAAGGCCCCCACAATACACCCTACATTATGGACCCCAGGGGGCTCAAATGATGCCAAACTTCGGTTCCTCCTCCATGCCATATTCATTTCCCCATAATATGTACGGAGAAACTCCGGTAAATCAGTCGGGGGGGATTTCCCAATCTAAAGAAAAACTAGAAGTACTAGAGGAAAGATTGCAGGCCATTGAAGGGACAAACAGTTATGGTCTTCGGGATGCCTCGGAACTTTGTCTGGTGCCAAATGTGGTAATTCCGCCGAAATTTAAGGTGCCCGATTTTGACAAATATCGGGGAACCACTTGTCCCAAAAACCATTTGACCATGTATGTTAGGAAGATGGCGTCATATGCCCAAGATGATAATCTCTTGATTCAATTCTTCCAAGACAGTTTAACTGGGGCAGCTTCAAATTGGTATACACATCTCGAGCGGGCACACATCCGATCCTTCAAAGATCTAGCATATGCATTCCTGAAGCAGTACAAGTACAATATTGACATGGCTCCCGATAGGATGCAACTCCAAAATATGTCAAAAAGGGACGTAGAGACTTTCAAAGAGTATGCGCAACGATGGAGGGAACTGGCTGCTCAGGTGGAACCTCCCTTAGCCGAGAAAGAAATCGTAGCAATGTTCATCGATACACTCCAGTCTGTTGGGAATTTGCGTATAAAACAAAATAACGCAGCGGAAAAAAAAATTCCCATCGAAGGATCCTTGCGAATGATCATGATTCATGGTTAGAAGATTTACCTCTTGAAGCGATGATAATTGATTGAAATCGTCTATCACGAACACCGCACGAACGGTGTCTCTAAGGTATCCACACGAGCAGATCCCGTGAACGTCCAACGTCACGAACACGAAGCGTCTCTGCCTCACAGTGCTAGCTTCGAAAACCGAGACCTGCTGCTCATTGTCACTCTCTATGTGCGGCTAGGGTAAAAACCGTGTAGGCACAATAGCTTAAGTGGTCTACTTATAGTAGCACCTCCTTAAGTGAGTTAGTGAGCAGCGTTTGACCTAAGCCCCATGTACTATGTGCTAGGCCCAATAGAAGAGTCCAACTCTCCTTTTAATGCTTCTTTTGATCCGCTCTTATGTGTGTGACCCCATAGGTTCCCAAAACGTTAGTAGTAATATTAAATCCCATTTAATATTACAAACAGTGAGCAGTATCTAGCAATACATCACTGCCACCTAAGTAGTGATAAAGTCAGTGATTTGACGAAACCTTTCTGTGACAAATATTCATGTGCATTATTATCCCTTTGTCCATATATCTATATTGAACACAAGACATAGAATGTGTCACCCTTGTATGGTTCAATATCATGTTCCCTGATACCCGAGTAGACTTAACAACAAATGAGGTCAATATCTCATATTGACTCATTTCAGCACGGCCATGCATTTTACAGTCTCACTCTATCAGGGGGCCCATAGATATTACTCCTGTTATGTAGGAGGGACAAATTCCATCTAGGTCACTCACATCCCTCTGCATGGCTCGTGGTATGCCCAATGACCGTCTTTATAATCATCCTATTACAGATGACGTTTGACGATATTAAAGCACACGACTCCTCATGTAGGGATCGTAGCGATTTCAGGTCGAAGGATTGCATACGCCATTGTCACTATGAGAACTACTTATGACACTGATGCGGTGTATTTTAGAGATATAAACAAAGGCAAGTGCACCTCGTCGCAAACAAGTAATAAAACGGTGAGACCGGTTATCGTATCCACAGGGATTGGATGTCAATTACCAATTCGCAAAATCAACAACTATCTAGACTAATCTAAAGTGTGAGGGATTAAAACTAAAGAAATAAAATATTTTTGTCTTTTTGTAATTTTGTCAAACACTTGGTATGCAAACAGGGATGTGGCTAGAATTGTCAGGGTTAGACTACACTAATCCTCCCTTGGTTGCAATGAAATGGCTTCTAACACAAGTCCTAATTCAATTATGCCAATCAAGCCTTTTCTAAAGTACTCAAGCCTAATGTCTTAGGTGCATTGAGCCTAAAACCCCAAATTAAACCCTAATGTCTTAGGTGGAATAATCGAGATTTTGCATTAAGTTAAGACTTATAAGATTGCAAGCAGCCAACACCTATGTCTAGATTCTTGACCTACTTGGCATATGATTCATGAGCATGCCTTAACACCAACCTTTCAGTCATCTATTAAAGCAACATATCATTCCTATGGGTAGCTAATCCAAGGAAAGCATTAAACACAGAATCACATACTCATAACGAAATAGAAACTTGTATTAAAACAACCACATCACAATACAACTAAGTTCAGAAAAGTTACATCTAACCCCAACAATGGGGGATTTAACTACTCATGATAAGGAAATACAAAAAGGAAAAAGAGAAGGGATGAAGAACACTCATAGACAAGCTTCCTCCAATCTTCTATCCATCCAAGAGCAGAGAGAACGCCCCCCTTTTTGGGTAGAAACCCTCTCCAACCGCCAGCCTCAGCCTGCCTCCAAGTGCAGATTATTTTAGGTTAGAAGTTCATCCCTTTTCTGTCTGCAGAGCTGTTATTTATAGGTCCGTCGCCCGTCACGGCCGTGATGGCCATCACGGCCAGGCCGTGATGGTCTCTGACTTGGGCGCCTCTTCATTCACTTATTCATCACGGCCGTGATGGTCATCACGGCCAGGCCGTGATCGCTTTCGACTTTTCCAACTAGCAGGTCACGGCTAGTGATAGCCATCACGGCCAGCCGTGATAGCTTCCGACTTTTGGCTCAATCTTCACTGCTCATTGCTCCTCACGGCCGTGAGGCCATCACGGCCAGGCCGTGATACTCTCTGTTTGGCTCATAACCTTCACTTTTCAAGCTCTTTTTCAGCCAAGCACCCCCAAGGCTCATTTCTGGGCATTTTTCCATTAAATCCTGCAAAACAACACCAGAAACCACCTCATCCGTTCCAAAGGAAAAACTATACAAAATCAACACTAAATTGGCCTAACTATATGCAAATGCATGCCGAAATGTACATGAAAAATAAGGTAAAATCACACTCATCAGACACTCACATAACGCTCCATGTAGTGTTCTCATGGTGGGTCAATCCAGTACATCATTACTCTAATGTGTACCTATGTGGCGACTCGATATCTCATATCCATGACCCGTGAGATATGGTCATCAGTCTGCACACATAATAGTCTCAATTGTATTATTATTGTCCTTATTAATAAAATACTTGACTACGGATATTTAAGAATAGGATTTTATTGTTCAATAGTGTCTCACGATCAAGTCATATACTTGATATTCTATTAAACAAAAATTTCTATTCTAAAGACTTTATTATGTTTAAACAAGTAACATAATAAACTGGAATGCCTCATATCATATATATATAATAGCAAGATACAAATGTAAGTCTAAGAAATACACTGGTCTCTAGGGCTTACACCAAAAATCTCCCACTAGCATTAGAGCCAATCAGGCATAAATCTAATGCCCATTGATCTAGTGTGACCTTCTGCTTCTGTTGAGCAAGAGGTTTCATAAGTGAGTCAGCAACGTTATCAAGTGTTGGTACCCTGCATATTTTCACATCTCCTCTATCGATAATCTCTCGAATGAGATGGAAGCGCCTAAGTATATGTTTGGATCGCTGATGAGATCTAGGTTCCTTAGCTTGTGCAATGGCCCCATTGTTATCACAATAGAGATCAATGGGGTCCACAATACTAGGAACTGTACCAAGCTCAGCAATGAACCTCCTGATCCAAACAACCTCCTTTGCTGCATTGGAGGCGGCAATATACTCAGCCTCTGTAGTAGAATCGGCGACTGTCTCTTGCTTTGAACTCTTCCACCACCGCCCGCCATTCAGGCAAAACACATAACCAGATTGCGATCTGGAATCATCCTTATCGGTTTGGAAGCTAGCATCGGTGTAACCTTTTACAGCAAGATCTTCCTCGCCTCCAAATACCAAGAACGACTCCTTAGTTCTTCTCAAGTACTTAAGGATGTTCTTGACAAAGAGACTGACTGACTTTCACCGGGATCGATCGGTACACTTTCGTTATGCTTAAAGCATACGATACATCTGGTCGAGTACATAACATGGCATACATGATAGATCCAATTGCGGATGCATATGGAATCTTACTCATGCGATCCCTTTCTTCTTGAGTGGAAGGGGATTGTGCCTTTGATAGGCATATACCATGTGACATAGGCAAGAGTCCTTTCTTGGATTCATGCATGTTAAAGCATCTCAACACTTTGTCTATGTATGTACTCTGACTTAGGCCAAGCAATTTCAGCGATCTATCCCTATAGATCCTATTCCCAATACATAGGTAGCTTCACCCAAATCTTTCATAGAGAAGCAATTTCCTAACCATGTCTTTACATTTTGTAGTGTAGGGTTGTCATTTCCAATTAGTAATATGTCATCTACATATAACACCAGAAAAACAACAATGCTCCCACTAACCTTCTTGTAGACACAAGGTTCATCTTCATTTTTGATGAATCCGTCATCGTCTTACAAAGATCATCAAAACGAAGGTTCCAACTTCTGGAAGCTTGCTTCAATCCATAGATTGATCGCTGCAATTTACATACCTTTCCGGCATCCTCTGAAATGCCAAAGCCTTCAAGTTGTGTCATGTACACATCCTCAAGAAGCTTTCCATTAAGGAAAGCAGTTTTGACATCCATCTGCCATATCTCATAATCATGGTATGCAGCGATAGCAAGTAAGATCCGGACGGATTTAAGCATCGCAACAGGTGAAAAGGTCTCATCATAGTCGACACCATGAATTTGCTTGAAACCTTTAGCGACCAATCACGCCTTAAAGGTGTGTACCTTACCATCCATGTCAGTTTTCTTTTTGAAAACCCACTTGCACCCTATGGGTTTCACCCCTTCAGGTGGCTCTACCAAGGTCCATACCTGGTTGGTGTACATGGAATCCATCTTGGATTTCATGGCCTCAAGCCACTTCTCAGATTCTGGGCCAGTGATGGCCTCCTGGTAAGTCACAGGCTCATCTTGATCCATGAGCAATACATCACCTTGTGGAGTCATGAGAAATCCATATCTCTCAGGCTGGTGACGTATCCTGTTAGACCTACGCTAGTCTTGTGCTACTGGAGCAGGTTGTTCCTCCACAACATTTTGTGAAGGTTCCTCCTGTTCCACCAATGGTAGGTCACTACTCTGTGATTCTTGAATTTCTTCAAGTTCTATCTTCCTCCCACTGGTTCCTATGGAGATAAACTCCTTTTCTAGGAATACACCAGTCCGTGCGACAAACACTTTGCCTTCGGAAGGATTATAGAAATAGTATCCCTTGGTTTCTTTGGGATACCCCACAAAGAAGCATTTATCAGATTTGGGATCAAGCTTATTAGAAACTTGACGTTTTACGTATGCTTCACAACCCCAAATCTTCATAAAAGACATGCTGGGTCGTCTACCAGTCCATATCTCATATGGTGTCTTTTCTACCACTTTGGATGGAACACGGTTAGGTGTAAAAGCTGTTGTTAATAGAGCATGTCCCCAGAAAGAGTTTGGAAGGTTTGCATGACTCATCATAGACCGAACCATGTCCAACAAGGTTCGATTTCTCCTCTCAGAAACACCATTCCATTGTGGTGTTCCAGGTGGAGTGAGTTGAGATAAAATTCCACACTCTCTCAGATGATCATCAAACTCTAGGCTCAAATATTCACCACCTCGATCTGATCGAAGATTTTTAATATTTTTACCAAGTTGGTTTTGTACCTCATTTTTGAATTCCTTGAACTTTTCAAAGGATTCCGATTTATGTTTCATAAGATACACAAATCCATATCTACTGAAATCATCAGTGAATGTGATGAAGTACCGAAAACCACCTCTAGCTAATGTGTTTAGGGGTCCACATACATCGCTATGTATAAGACCCAAAGATCGTTAGCTCTTTCACCTTTTCCGGTGAATGGAGCTTTAGTCAACTTTCCCAATAAACAAGACTCACATATCTTATATGATTCATAATCAAATGAGTCCAAGAGTCCATCTTTATGGAGATTCGAAACGCGCTTCTCATTTATATGGCCTAAACGACAATGCCAAAGATAAGACGGGTTCAACTCATTTGGTTTGAACCTCTTGGTATTTATGTTATAGATGGGCATTTAAAGATCAAGGACATAAAGCCCATTACTCATGTGTGCACTAGCATAGAAAATATCATCCAAATAAATAGAACAACTTTTGTTCTTTATTATAAAAGAAAAACCAATATTGTCCAAACAAGAAACGGAAATGATATTCCTGCTAATTGCAGGCACAAAATAACAGTTCTCTAATCGAATAGTAAGCCCAGTGGGCAAAGTCAATACATAAGTCCCTACAGCTAAAGCAAGCAACCTTTGCTCCATTTCCAACTCGTAGGTCGACTTCGCCCTTTGCCAATGGTCTACTCCTGTTTAGATCCTGCACATTTGTACAAATGTGAGAACCACATCCAGTATCTAATACCCATGATGCAGAAGTAGATAAATTGACTTCTATAACAAACACACCTGAAGTGGAAGTCTCACTTCCCTTCTTCTTCTTGATTTCTTCCAGGTATTTTGGGCAGTTCCTCTTCCAATGTTCGGTCCGACCACAATGGAAGCAATTGCCTTCCTTATCCACACCACCCACAGGCTTCAAGCCAGAAGCACTGGGCTTGATCTTGTTGATGGCCTTGCCCTTGCCTTTGCCATTTTGTTTGTGCGTGGGCTTCTTGGGCTGCTTCTTGCTATTTCCAGTCTGGACCATCAAAATGGCCTTCCCCTTTCCTTTGTTAATATTTTGTTCAGCAGTTCTCAACATGCTCAACAATTCTGGCAAAGGTTTATCAAGATCATTCATATTATAGTTCATGACAAACTGACTATAGCTCTCAGGCAACGATTGCAGAACTAAGTCGATGGCCAACTCTTGGCCTAAAGGAAATCCCAGTCTCTCGAGATTCTCAATGTACCCGATCATCTGGAGTACATGAGGACTCACAGGGCTTCCTTCTGCCAATTTACACTGGAAAAGGGCTCTGGAAACTTCGAACCGCTCATGCCTTGCTTGCTCTTGGTAGAGCAGCTTGAGGTGCACGATCATATCGTACGCCTCCATGGTCTCATGTTGCTTTTGCAGCTCAGAGGTCATGGTAGCAAGCATAAGACAGCCGACGTCTAAGGCGTCATCCTGATGCTTCTTATAAGCATCCCTGTCAGCCCTAGGAGCACTTGAAGCCGGTGGCTTCTCAGGAATAGGCTCCTCAAGAACATACAGCTTTTTCTCATGTTTGAGGACAATCCTCAAGTTTCTGTACCAGTCCAGAAAATTTGTTTCGGATAGTTTGTCCTTCTCAAGGACGGATCGCAATGACAGGTTACTTGATGTGTTTGATGCCATGGTAATCTACAGAGATAAATATGCAAAATATAAGTATTATGCCATGAAGTTATTTAATAAGGTCTTTAATTAAATACGCCTCCCACTATTTTACTCAAAACAATGACCCTCATCATTGATTCGGAAAATCCTGTCGGAAGATTTTCTAGTGGGCCAAGATCCATGTTTCACCTAGCTTTAAGTCAGCTTTGGCTGATCACTCAAAATTCGGTTATATAGGTAGGAAACACTTTCCGATTGCATCTCATGCAAATCTTGGACAGTTGGGTGAATAACTCTTATTCTAATCCATCACATGGACTAAAGCCCAACTTTTAAGCCTCTAAGCCTTTCAATCCTATTGAAGTTGGCTTAGTTAAGTCAGACCCAATGGATAGCAGTTGAACATTACATTTGTCCCATCGCGTCTTACTATTATAGATAAAGGTACCCCGCTTTGGCGGACCCACACTTAATCGATCATAGTCTTGACGAGTGCCATGCATTGGAAGGCCTTTAAATGTGACTTAATATTTCCTTTTGAGGGATTTGATTAAAATTTGATCTCATCATTTGTTAAACTCTTTAACTTACTATTTACATACATGCATCTCATACATATATTAGTTAAACCCCTTTTAACATACTATATACATACATGCATCTCATACATATATAAGGCAAATAAATGTGATATGGTTATGGCCCCTAACGCATTGATTCTCCCAAGCCAATGAGAGAATCTAAACTAAAACCTAGGAGCGTCCAGGCTTCTCCAAGCATGATCTCCCACAAGATAACGTCTTCTTGTCTCCATCATTACATTACATAAACAGAAACCTCATTTTACATATGAGGGGAGTGAGATGAGAAAAGAATATACATATGGAGTATAAGAGAAAGGCACGACACGCAGGCCGTATTTAAAAATATAAACCAAAAGATTAAAGGACTAAGACCATAACCATTCACCATACATTACCAAATAAATAGTAACAACCAATAATAATACACAATTATTATTATTATTATTAATTAGAGATTTCAAAATATGAATTTTGAAAACATAACATATATATATAATAAATCACATTTATTGTAATCGATGTTACTATAAATCACATTTATTGTAATTGATGTTACTATAAATCACATTTATTGTAATTGATGTTACTATAAATCACATTTATTGTAATTGATGTTGTTATTAAATGGTGACATAAAAGATTTCAAAAATTGAATTTTGAAATAACACACTACGCAGAGGTAGCACGGGGTTCCCGCTTCCTTGGCGGCTAGGGCTTCAACCTCTCAACCCTAAAACTGCAAGGCCCGTGAACACTTCACGCTGCAAGGAACGGCGGCTAGGGTTTCAACCCTTGGAACCTCAGCCGCAAGAACATGAACTTTTCATGTCTGACACCCTTTAACGCCGCCAACAGAGAACTGAAACCGATCATGTTTAACATCAACACTTGACGCCATCACAGAACATAATAAGGATTCCAGAACCAATGTACATATCGCATATATACACATAAATGTTCTATAGACGCATATATCATATACATACGAAAATTACAGAAACAAGGTTTCGCAAAAACGGATGCAAACGATTTTCAGAAAACAATTTTCAGAAAAACGATTCACATTATTAACATGTTATCATACATAACAGGTAAACCACGTAACAGAATCATGGTTTCGCAAGCGGCTCTGATACCACTGTTGGGAATTTGCGTATAAAACAAAATAACGCAGCGGAAAAAAAAAATTCCCATCGAAGGATCCTTACGAATGGTCATGATTCATGGTTAGAAGATTTACCTCTTGAAGCGATGATAATTGATTGAAATCGTCTATCACGAACACCGCACGAACGGTGTCTCTAAGGTATCCACACGAGCAGATCCCGTGAACGTCCAACGTCACGAACACGAAGCGTCTCCGCCTCACACGGTGCTAGCCAAAACCGAGACCTGCTGCTCACTGTCACTCTCTATGTGCGGCTAGGGTAAAAACCGTGTAGGCACAATAGCTTAAGTGGTCTACTTATAGTAGCACCTCCTTAAGTGAGTTAGTGAGCAGCGTTTGACCTAAGCCCCATGTACTATGCGCTAGGCCCAATAGAAGAGTCCAACTCTCCTTTTAATGCTTCTTTTGATCCGCTCTTATGTGTGTGACCCTATAGGTTCCCAAAACGTTAGTAGTAATATTAAATCCCATTTAATATTACAAACAATGAGCGGTATCTAGCAATACATCACTGCCACCTAAGTAGTGATAAAGTCAGTGATTTGACGAAACCTTTGTGACAAATATTCATGTGCATTATTATCCCTTTGTCCATATATCTATATTGAACACAAGACATAGACTCATGTATCTATATTGTCCATATGTCACCCTTGTATGGTTCAATATCATGTTCCCTGATACCCGAGTAGACTTAACAACAAATGAGGTCAATATCTCATATTGACTCATTTCAGCACGGCCATGCATTTTACAGTCTCACTCTATCAGGGGCCCCACAGATATTACTCCTGTTATGTAGGAGGGACAAATTCCATCTAGGTCACTCACATCCCTCTGCATGGCTCGTGGTATGCCCAATGACCGTCTTTATAATCATCCTATTACAGATGACGTTTGACGATATTAAAGCACACAACTCCTCATGTAGGGATCGTAGCGATTTCAGGTCGAAGGATTGCATACACCATTGTCACTATGAGAACTACTTATGACACTCACATAATGCTCCATGTAGTGTTCTCATGGTGGGTCAATCCAGTACATCATTACTCTAATGTGTACCTATGTGGCGACTCGATATCTCATATCCATGACCCGTGAGATATGGTCACCAGTCTGCACACATAATAGTCTCAATTGTATTATTATTGTCCTTATTAATAAAATACTTGACTACGGATATTTAAGAATAGGATTTCATTGTTCAATAGTGTCTCACGATCAAGTCATATACTTGATATTCTATTAAACTAAAATTTCTATTCTAAGGACTTTATTATGTTTAAACAAGTAACACAATAAACTGGAATGCCTCATATCATATATATATAATATCAAGATACAAATGTAAGTCTAAGAAATACACTGGTCTCTAGGGCTTACACCAACACAATCGCCCTTCTATGATAGGATGATTGGGAGTGTGTCATCAAATTTTTCTAACATGGTCATCATCGGCGAGAGAATTGAAAGTGGAATGAGGAGTGGCAAGATCACCGAGACTTCAGTAGGGAACGACCCAAAGAGAGCCCCGTTTGTGAAAAAGAAAGAGGGAGAAGCACATGCGGTAACCTTTGAACAGAAGAAACCGAACCAATGGAGACCAAACCAAACACCCGCCTTCCATGCCCAATACGCCCCATATTACCAAACACCTCCATATCACCAGGCCAACCAGCCATACATCGCTGCCACCTCGCAATTTCCAAACCCTCAACAGATGGCTCCTTACCGACCATCTTACCCTTCTCAGCCTCAAACACACCCTACCATGCCACCTCAAATCGTTCAGCCTCTAAATCCAAACCCAAACACCAGCCAAACAAGACCACCGTATAACTCGGAAAGAAAGCCAGTGCGTTTTGACCCAATACCCATGACCTACACCAAACTATTCCGTCAACTTATGAGCAAATCCGTGCTAACTCCTATCCCGACAAGACCAATAGACCCTCCTTATCCAAAGTGGTATGACCCAAATGCTCAATGTGAATATCACGATGGGGTCACAGGTCATTCCACCGAGAGTTGTAAAGCTTTGACGTTTAAGGTGCAAGACCTGATTAATGCCAAATGGTTGAGCTTTCAGAAGGATGCTCCAAATGTAGCACAGGGTCCTATGCCAAATCATGGGAGTTCGGGAGTCAATGCCATTGAGAGCTTCTTGGAACATACTCTCAAGAGTAAAGTGGCCGATGTTAGGACTCCTATGAGAGTTGTTTTCAGAGAGATGTGCAAATGTGGGTTGATCCAAATCCCGATCACGGAAGAAAAGGCTCTCGATGGAGAGATAAGGTGTGACTTTGATGGGAACATGGGGCATTCGATTGAAGACTGTTCAGAGTTTCGGCAAGTTGTGCAGCAGTTAATAGATATGAAGTTTATCTTAATTGGTTGTGAATCGAATGAGTATGCCATTAATATGGTTGCTGAATCTACCCCAATTAAGATAACCCCTTTTACTGTTGTAGTTAATCCCCAACCAGTTCCTGAGCAAGTCACTCCGAAACCAGTGGTGATATACTATACTGAGAAGAAATCTTTGCCGGTCCCAAGTGGACCAACACCAATCGTCATCCGAGTTCCAAGTCCTTTCCCTTACAAGGACACCAAAGCGGTACCATGGAAATATGAGATGCAGGTTCAACCCAATCCTTCCGACGGGACTACTGTGGCTACCAACATTTCAGGAATTGGTGGAATGACTAGGAGTGGTCGCATTTACACTCCGGAGGCATTGCTAAGGGTAGAAATAGAAAAGGAAGGAAAGGATCACAAAGGGAAAGAGAAGTTGGAAGGAAATCTAGATGACAAGGAAGCAAACGGGGGTGAGAATAAAAAGGAGGTATCTGATGAAGAAGTAGGTAATTCTTGAAGTTCATCAAGCAGAGTGAATATAGGGTTGTGTATCAGTTAAATCGAACTCCGGCTCGGATATCTCTTTTGTCTCTATTGATGAACTCTGAGCCACACAGGAGAGTACTGATGAAGGTGTTGAATCAAGCCCATGTTTCCCATGACATCACAGTTGATAAGCTCGATAACATTATAGGTAACATAGTTGCTGATAATTATGTCACTTTCACCGATGATGAAATACCAGCTGAAGGTATGGGGCACAACAAGGCATTGCACATTTCTGTGAAGTGCCGAGACCATGTCATGGCTAGGGTTCTCATAGCTCTTCTTTGAATGTAATGCCAAAGTCAACACTGGCAAAGTTTCCTTTTGATGGAACTCATATGAAGACAAGCACAATGATTGTAAGAGCTTTCGATGGCACCCGAAGGGAAGTCATGGGAGAAATCGAATTGCCCATTCAGATTGGCCCTTGCACCTTTGAAGTACTCTTCCAAGTAATGGACATCACACCAACTTACAGTTGTCTCCTAGGACGACCATGGATCCATTCATCTGGAGCTATACCTTCCACATTGCACCAGAAGGTGAAGTTCATTGTTGATAGTAAGTTGATAATTGTTTCTGGAGAGGAGGATCTGTTAGTAAGCAAGCCATCGACAACCCCTTATATTGAGGCTGCCGAGGAAGCTCTCGAGACCGCCTTCCAGTCACTTGAAATTGCCAATGCCACTTATGTTGGGGATAGTGCTCCACTCTTGAAACCTCGGTCATCTAAAGCGTCCATCATGATGGCCAGGGTTATGCTCGAAGGAGGATACCAACCTGGAAGCGGTTTGGGGAAGAACAGCCAAGGTGTTGCTGACATTCTCATGATCACTGAGAACAAGGACAGGTTTGGATTGGGATACAAACCCACCAAGGCCGACAAGATGAGAGTTATAGAAGAGAAGAAAAGAAAGAGGTTGGCTCGACTGGAAAATCGTGAATGCGAGGCTGAAAGGGTTTCCATCTGTGACATTCGATGAGCTTCGAAGCGTAGGGTTCGCATTCCTGGACCAAGCATCAGCTATTGAAGATGATTATCCTGTCGATCATGGTATCAATCTGGTGTATCCATGCTCTCCAGATACAGAGCTCAACAATTGGGAGATCATTGAGTTCCCCAAGACCATAGAGTCCTTCTCAAAGTAATTATGTAATGCTTATCCTTTAGCTCTGTCCAAGGCTTTAGGAATTTTGTTGTAATGGGCTTACTTGTTTCTGTTTTAGTATGACTTATCAATGAATGCATGCATTCAGTATCTTTGTGTTTTTATCTCTCTTTTTACTTTCGTTTTTGTTCACCATTCCACACCAATAAATGCAATCTCTCGTCTTTAACCTTTATTCATTCATCTTTCCCTGATAATTACCAAAATGCAGATCTAAAAGTGACTCTCTTGAAAACAACAGTGTTAGTAACTCATCATACAATTTTGACTATTCCGTTGATCATGTTGAGGAGGTTGTTGATGATGATGGGGAAGTTCCCCCTGAACTTTTGAGATTGGTAGAACAAGAAGCCAGGGAAATTCGGCCCCATGAAGAGCCGAGTGAACTAATCAATTTGGGAACCAAAGATGATAAAAAAGAGGTCAAGATTGGCCTTTCCCTGAAAGAAAAGGAGAGGAACATATTGATCAGGTTGTTGACGGATTATAAAGATGTTTTCGCATGGTCATACCAAGACATGCCAGGGTTAGACCCCAGTGTAGCAGAACACAAATTGCCATTAAAGCCGGAGTGTCCTCCAGTAAAGCAGAAGCTACGAAGGATGAAAGCGGAAATGTCCTTAAAGATCAAGGAGGAGGTCAATAAACAATTGGATGCATGTTTCCTAGAAGTTGTAAAGTACCCTCAATGGGTTGCTAACATCGTTCCTGTTCCCAAGAAAGATGGAAAGGTTCGAATGTGTGTTGACTATCGTGATCTGAACAGAGCTAGCCCAAAAGATGACTTTCCTTTGCCTCACATTGATGTTCTTGTAGATAATACTGCTCAACATGCATTATTATCTTTCATGGATGGTTTCTTGGGATATAATCAGATCAAGATGGCACCTGAGGATATGGAGAAAACTACATTTGTCACTTTGTGGGGAACCTTTTGCTATAAGGTTATGCCCTTTGGCTTGAAAAATGTTGGGGCAACATATCAGCGGGATATGGTGGCTTTATTCCATGACATGATGCATAAGGAGACATAAGTTTTTGTAGATGACATGATCTCCAAGTCCAGATCCAAAGATGACCATGTTGATAATCTGCAGAAACTTTTTGAGCGGTTAAGAAAGTTTAAGCTCCCACTGAATCCAGCCAAATGCACTTTTGGAGTGAAATCAGGCAAGCTTCTGGGGTTCATTGCTAGGCAAAGAGGAATAAAGGTTGATCCTGAAAAGGTTCGAGCAATCATCGACATGCCAGCACCTCAAACGGAGAAGGAAGTTCGTGGATTTTTAGGAAGATTGAACTACATTGCCCAGTTCATCTCCCAACTAACCGCGACATGTGAACCAATCTTTAAATTGCTATGCAAAAATCAAGCTGTGACATGGAATGAAGATTGTCAAAAAGCCTTTGAGAAGATCAAACAATACCTACAAGAGCCTCTAGTCTTGGTTCTCCCAGTGCCAGGAAGACCTCTCATCATGTATTTGACTGTACTAGATGAATCTATGGGTTGTGTACTAGGGCAGCACGATGAGTCAAGGAGAAAGGAACATGCCATCTATTATCTAAGTAAAAAGTTCACCAGTTGTGAAGCCAACTACTCACTGCTAGAATGCACTTGTTGTGCTTTAGCATGGGCGGCTCGCCGTTTGAGGCATTACATGTTGTGTTATACTACCTGGTTGGTGTCCAAAATGGATCCAATCCAGTATATCTTTGATAAGCCTGCTCTGACTGGAAGAATTGCTCGTTGGCAAGTCCCTGCTATCGAATCACGACATAGTCTATGTCAACCAGAAAGCAGTAAAAGGGAGTGCTCTTGCAGAATGTCTAGCCAATCAGCCGGTAGAAGATTATGGATCGATGCAATGTGATTTTCCAGATGAAGATATAATGGCTTTGTTTGATCGCGAGCAACCACCAGAAAAAGAAAAGTGGACCTTGTTATTTGACGGAGCTTCTAATGCATTGGGACACGGAATCGGGCAATCTTAATCTCACCAGAAAATGATTATTTCCCTGTCATCTGCGAGGGCTCGCTCGATTGCACAAACAATATAGCCGAATATGAAGCTTGTGCACTAGGGATTTTGGCAGCAATAGAGGCAAAAGCAAGGATACTGGAGGTATATGGGGACTCTGCATTAGTCATCCACCAGCTAAGAGGGGAATGGGAAACCCGAGATTCCAAGTTAATTCCGTACCATGATTACATCAAAGGTTTGATTAAGCAGTTTGATGAAGTCACATTTCATCATATTCCCCGAGAAGATAACCAATTAGCTGACGCGCTGTCTACCTTGTCCTCAATGTTCAAAGTAAGTGATGAGAGGAACCTACCACTCATCAAAATGGAAAGTCGTGATCATCCTGCATATTGTCAAGTGATAGAGGGAGAGACCGATCAAAAACCATGGTACCATGACATCAAATGCTTCATCCAAAGAAGGGAATACCCTCCGGGCGCTTCAGAAAATGACAAAAGAACTCTAAGAAGACTTGCAATGGGTTTCTATTTAGATGGAGGTATTCTCTACAAAAGAAATCATGACATGGTGTTGTTGAGGTGCGTTGACGCAAAAGAAGCTAAACGGATAATTGAGGAGGTACATGAAGGATATTTTGGAACACATGCGATGGGTCATGCAATGGCCAGGAAAATCTTGAGGACTGGCCAATATTGGTTGACAATGGAGGCTGATTGCTTTAATTATGCGAAGAAGTGCCATAAGTGTCAAATATATGCTGATAAGGTTCATGCGCCGCCAGCTCCCTTGAATGTCATGTCGGCACCCTGGCCGTTCTTAATGTGGGGAATGGATGTGATCGGGCCCATCGAACCAAAAGCCTCAAATGGACATCGCTACATTCTTGTTGCCATCGATTATTTCACCAAGTGGGTTGAGGCTGCATCATATTCCAATGTGACCAGGAATGTCGTGATCAAATTTGTCAAAAGAGAGCTAATTTGTCGTTATGGGTTGCCGAGTGAGATTATCACTGATAATGCGACCAATTTGAACAATAAGATGATGAAGGAGATGTGCGAAAATTTCAAGATAAAGCATCATGATTCCTCTCCGTACCGCCCAAAGATGAACGGGGCAGTTGAGGCCGCTAATAAAAATATCAAGAAGATTGTCCAAAAGATGGTGGTGACGTATAAGGATTGGCACGAGATGTTACCTTTTTCTTTACACGGTTATCGTACCTCTATTCGCACCTCGACAGGGGCAACGCCATATTCTTTAGTGTATGGGATGGAGGCAGTGCTCCCGATTGAAGTAGAGATCCCCTCATTAAGGGTACTGAGAGAAGCAGAATTGGAAGAAGCTGAATGGGTTCAGGATCGACTAGACCAATTGAACCCCATCGAAGAGAAGAGATTGGCAGCACTGTGTCACGGTCAATTATACCAGAGAAGGTTGATGAGGGCTTATGAGAAGAAAGTACGCCCCGACAGTTTCGGGAAGGTGATCTAGTGCTCAAAAATATCCTACCAATTCAAAAGGATCATCGAGGGAAGTGGACCCCGAACTACGATGGACCTTACGTAGTGAAAAAAACATTCTCTGGAGGGGCTTTAACTCTCACCAGGATGGATGGGGAAGATCTTCCACTCCCTGTAAACTCAGATGCAGTAAAAAAGTATTATGCTTGAACACAGTCTAGGCAAAAGTTAGAGCAACCCGCTAGGCTGAAAACCTGAAAAGGCGGTCTAGACAAAAGTTAGGGTTCAAAAAAATAAAAAAAATATAATAATGGAAGTGTCGTCAAGCCGATGAACTGGGGCAGTCAGTAGGTTGGATGTATGAAACTGGGGCAAACAACATCTCTGAAGCCAATTAATGAGCAACAAGATTGTATGAGGGATACTAACATTAGTCATCGATAGAGACATCACCTGAGGAGATGCGATTCTACTCCGCAATGTCTTGCAATTTATACTTTGTACACCTTTTTCAATCCAAATATAATGACATTGATTTCCTTTACTTTGTTTCGTTACCTTGGTCCCTTTCTCTTAACTTTTGTGTGCATTCATCCTGATAAGTATATACCGAAATGTGAAACAAGTATTGGTTTTTCTTTAAGCAGTTAGAATTCCTTAGAAAGCCTCGAAAGGTCATGGGGGGCACGATGCTTCCCCTATAAAGGGCACTGAAGGAAGGAAGGAATATTGAGAATCAACCATCGAGATAATTATCATCAAGGGCGCCTACCATCAGAAAATAAAAGGGCATGATATCTCCTCTGATAATATGGGACTTGTTTTAGTTCATCCTCAAGACTAACTGTGATCCATGCTTTTAAGGGGTCAAGGAGCCAATAACGAAAAGAAACAGCAAAGAAGAAGTAATTTATCATCAATCTTTTGCATCATGCCCAAAATTAATAAGGGTTCTTATCATCATCATTTTTTCTGTAAATTGAAAACTAGTTATTTGAATTTTCGCATTGTCATTCCATCAGTGAGCAAAATCTACATTCATATATTACATTTGTCTATATGGCCACACAAGAATTTATCTTTCGGTTTGAGCTTCTCACGAGCAATCAACCCCGCAAGCTTATTTATCTTTCAGTTCGAGCTTCTGACGGGCAATCCACCCCGTAAGCTCTTTTATCTTTCAGTTCGAGCTTCTGACGGGCAATCCACCTCGTAGGCTCTTTTATCTTTCCGTTCGAGCTTCTGACGGGCAATCCACCCCATAGGCTCTTTTATCTTTCCGTTCGAGCTTCTGACGGGCAATCCACCCCATCGCTCTTTTATCTTTCAGTTCGAGCTTCTGACGGGCAATCCACCCTGTAAGCTCTTTTATCTTTCAGTTCGAGCTTCTGACGGGTAATCCACCCCCTAGGCTCTCTTATATTTCTGTTCGAGCTTCTGACGGGTAATCCACCCCATAAGCTCTTTTAACTTGCTATTCGGGCTTCTGACGGGCAATCCACCCTGTATGATCTTTTTTTATCTTTCCGTTCGAGCTTTTGGCGGGCAATCCACCCTGTAAGCTCTTTTATCTTTCAGTTCGAACTTCTGACGGGAAATCCACCCCGTAGGCTCTTTTATCTTTCAGTTCGAGCTTCAGACGGGCAATCCACCCCATGAGCTCATTTATCTTTCTGTTCGAGTCTGATGGGCAATCCAACCCGTAAGCTCTTTTATCTTTATGGTCGAGTTTCTGAAGGGCAATCCTGCAACACCCTGTTTTTCGTATGCTTCTTTATCAGTAAATACACGCTTTAAGGTGTTTATTTTTTATAAAATCCGGAAGATGATTTTATTTAAAATAAAATCATTTTCTTGTGTTGTTTTACTGTATGAAGTCACGGTAAAATTTTCGGTCGAAAATTCAGACGAAAACCGGTCTGCATTTTCTCTGCCAGTACAAGTTTACTGAGCTAGAAAGAAAATTTTGATTCGTGAATGAGACGGTTAGTGTTTCATGAGGTTTTGTGTGGGTTTGGTAAATTTTTGAATTTTGTTGTCCGGGAATAAAATATAATATTTTATCCGGACGAAACCTTCAGAAAATACGATCGGATGTGCAACCGGTTACGTATTTAAGCAGTTAAAGGAACCTTAGAGGAGGAGAGAAAGCTTGATGGGAAGTCTCATTAAAGTTTTATGACACACCTAAGAAAAAGTAAATCCTTACTTATTCCAAAATCTTACTTTTCATCTTTCTCTCTCCAATCACATCACATCACATTAACTCTTAAACCTCTCTTCAAGAAACTCATCTTCTTTCTCTTCTTCCTCTCCAAAACCGTGCCCCCCTCACCTTTCCTCTATAAATACCACTCATCAACTTCACTTCATCACTTTCCTTTCTCCTACTTCACTCTTAAGCTTTCATCTTTTCACTTCAAGCTTCCAAAGCTCTTGCTTTTACTCTTCTTTTCACAAAGTGTTATTCATCAAAGTTGTTCCTCTTGTTTAGGGTAATACTCTCATGTATTCTTTTCTTTAAAAACTTCATCTTTTTCTAAAGTTTCTTCTTCATGTCATTTATGAGCTTTTATCTTCAAGAATCTCTCAAAAATGGTAGAAAACTCCTTTTGAGTTGAAACCAATTTCTATGGCCTTGTATTTACTTGTAGTTTAACATACTAAAAGGTTGTGTAAAACAAAGTTTCCTAACCTCTACTTACTAATGAGGCCGAACCATACCTATGGTTTTGATGGATCTTGTTTCAACTTTTCCAAGTATGAGTTTGTATTTAAAGATTTGTTTTCCAAAATGATCATTGACCAAGGCTCCTTTATGTTAAAGGATGCTATGTCTAAAGTGATTGGAAAGTTCAAAGATTTGTTTCCCAAAATGATCATTGACCAAGGCTCCTTTATGTTAAAGGATGCTATGTCTAAAGTGATTGGAAAGTTTAAAGATTTTTACTCTACTTTATGTCATTTACTTTTATGTCATTTATGTTTATGTCATTTACATTATGTCATTTACTTTTATGTCATTTATATTTATGCCATTTACTTTAAGTCATTTACTTTATGCCATTTATATTTATGCCATTTACTTTAAGTCATTTACTTTATGTCATTTCCATTATGTCATTTACTTTATGCCATTTATATTTATACCATTTACTTTATGTCATTTACATTATGTCATTTACTTTTATGCCATTTATATTTATGCCACTTACTTTAAGTCATTTACTTTATGTCATTTACATTATGCCATTTACTTTATGATATTATACTTTAATTATTTATAATCCTATGTTGTTTCCAAGATGATCATAGACTTGAGCTCCATAAGTTATTGGATGCTAAAAGGTCTAAGAGATTGGAAGAATTTAAAGATTTTTATCATAAAAACCCAAGGATGACCGAACCTTAAAGGTTATGGACCTAGGGTGTTTCGTTTTTCATTTATCCAAAGTGATCATGGTTTTGAGATCCTTACTATTAATGGATGCTAAACCAAAGAGATTGGAAATTTTAAATGTTCCTAGCCTATTTTATTGATCAAGACCGAATCTCCATCAAGGTGTAACTTGGTGGGATTTTTGTTCAACTTTGTTTTAAGTAATCATGTTTTAAACTCTTAGCACTTGCGGATCATAAATCCCTAAGTTGCATATGTTTTGGAAACTTCTAACCCTAAGTTCTTGGTTGAGTTCTAATCCTTTGAACCTTGTGTCTTGAAACCTAGACTTGCCTCCTAACCAACCTTGAAGAACGTCCGCGAAGCCGCTTATTTTCTTAAAATTCCCTTACCTTCTTAAGGTAAGAGGGGATTTCCTAAAGATATTCAATAACTGTATGCATGTGTGTAGGTGTTTAACTGGATATTTATATGGTGATTAAGCTTACTTGATTATCTTATGTACTTGAACTGTTGTGCTATTATCTGATGTTGAACTGTACTTGTTCTAAAGGATAAAATGCATATATGTGATGAACTGCTTTCAACTGTGATATTAGCATTGCACTGATGATATATACTGTTGTTGATTGAAAGTTTGCTAAGCCAGACGTGCGTCTGTGCTCAACCATAATAAGGATTAAAAACCTTAATAAGCTTTGAAGATGAAGGGATTGGTGTTCTTTTCCAAAAGCTCTTTAAACTTAAAGTACTTGTTTTAAATGTTGAAATGATTTTGGTGTACTATTGTTATACAAGAGAAAAATCCTTTTCAAACTATGTGTCTTCAAGTGGAAACTTTCAAGATGATTTGGCAATATCCTATTGGGGGAAATATTTCAAAGATAAAAGAATTTCAAAGATGCTTTATAAAATATTTTCAAAGAAAAGGTCTTCCTAAATATTTTAGAAACTTTCCGATAACCTGGATAGGTTATCGAGGATTCGGTTTTGGAAATTGTTTTTCACTGAACAAAAAATAAGTACTTAAGAAAGAGAATCTAGTACGCGAGACGTCGCCTCTAGTATTCAGTGATGTGCACGTGATCTTGAATCAGTGTGAATTCGGGACTACGAGTCCTGGTTATGATTCTATGGACTTAGGTCCTAATCGCGTTGTGTTGGACTGTGTATTCTAACCACGTGTGATGAAAATGATTAAAGGTGAAGGTTGTTTTCTACGACCACAACCCTTGACTGCGGCCACGGTCTTGGGCATTGTGATTGAGCGTTCGGGCAATGAGTCCTATGCTTCTGAGTTTCAAGTGATGGGGAAATGATGATTTAAGTCGTTAGCTTTAAGCAGCGACAGTGAAAAGAATGAACACAAAGAAATCCTTTAAATAAAATATTTTCTCATGTGCATTTCCCCAAGAAGACGTGCTATTGATGAATATATCAGATACAAGGTGGTATCTGGGAGTCTGTCCATGTAAACCGAGTGAAGAGGCACATGTGACGTTACCCGTCCTGAGACCTTAATGCATGAGGGTAAGGGGGCAACTGCCCGGTGGGCTAGAGATTGACCAACTCTAATACTTCTCCAGTGAAAACGATGTTGAGATCTCATGAGATTAAGTTAGAGCCTGATATTGAAGTGCCATGCATATTTTCGAAAGATTGACTGTGCGGGTTTGATGCCCTATGATATAACACTGTTATATTGTGTATATGCATGATTTAACTGCTTATATGATTCTGTGATGTATGTATCATGTATATGGTTGTTGTGGGATATATCTTATGATGGTATCTCACTCTTACAATTATATCAGGTATCTTCGGGTTTTGCTGTAGTACCTTGGTACTCTAGTGTCGATGTTGCAGAGGAGTCTTTCTAAGTCAATTGAAGACCTAGTATTAGTGGTTGGGAAAGTATTCCGATTGGGGGCCTCTCCAATGAATATTTTATAGAATGACCAGCTTAGGAGTATGAGTTGGGTTGTATATCTAAAGGGGTCTGTGAATGTAGTGTTATATACATTCATCTGAAGTTTAAATTTTTTCTTTCGAAAATGGAAACTTATAGAAATGTTGTATGTCATGGTAACTTCGTTACAAACATGACTTTACGTTTTAAATGTATGTATGATGGATTTCAGAGTTATCCTTATAGAAGAAAAATTTTATGCCCCAATTTTTTGACTTAAGAGAAAACAAATTTTACGAAAGCAACCAGCAAATTATCTTTTAAATTAATTTCCGCACGTGTTACGTAAGTAATGCCCTGAGGGAGGGCGTTACAAATCCACCCCGTAAGCTCTTTTATCTTTCTGTTTAAGCTCGGCAGACGATCCACCCTGCAAGCTTTTTATGTGTAAACCTCAGTGGGAGATCTAACCCGCGGGTTCTTTAAAGGAAATTGGTTTGTAAACACAGGTCCTTTGCTTATCAGAATAACCCAGACAAAATTGGAGTTCTTGTCTTTACTAATTTCTTATAACGATAATTGGTTAACTACGGTCACACCTATTATCTAATAAGAAACAAGTAAAGAGGGGCAGCTGTGAACACCTAATTTTGTACGGATGCCTTTTTAATTAAAGTTGTGAAAAAAATAATGATAAATAAAATAAATAAATAGATAAATAAATAAATAAAAACTTCTTCTGAAATTTTTTCTCCACCAATTCACTCCACCATTGTAGCTCTTCTCAGCACAAGGCTCAAGCAAATAGGCTCCCATTTTTGGGTAGTTTTCAGTCATGAGGAAGAGCATTTTGCCTAGATCAGAGGAGTGGAACACTAAAAATGGAAATGGAGAGATGACTGGAGCATGGTTCAATCTCTGCAACACTCCACAACACCCCATCAATAGTCCCTTTCATCCCCAGCTGGCCTCAAACATTTCGTCATTTTTATTCACTGGTTTTTGCTATAAGTTGGACAGAACACATTAGAAAAGGGGGGGAAAAACAGCAAAAGACGTCCTTGTTTCTCCATCTTCCTGCCTGCATCATCTCCTTCCTCTCATTCTTCATCTTCTTCAACCAAGCCAACAACAACAAAACACAAAAAAAAAACAGAGAAAATCAGAAGACACACATCTTCTACTCTCTATTCGTTATACCCAGTCGTTCAAGTAATACGGTGGTAAGACCGGTTTATCGTATCCACGGGGACTGCTACAATTACTAACACTTACCAAACCAATTACTATCTAAGCGGATTCTTGGATTGAAGAGAGTTCTAAACTCACAAAAGCTAGAACTAACAGCATAAGAAAAACAAACTCTTTTTGTAATTTTCTCAAACACTTGGAAGGCAATAACAGATGGTTTTCAGATATGATGAACAATGTTGGGATTAGACTTCACTAAACCTTAGCCTCATGCAATACTAAGACTACAAATCCAGTTTATGCTTCAAATATTAAAATCAACCCACAAAATTACTCAAGCCCTGATTCCTCAGATGACAAGAGCCTAAATCCACTAATAGACCCTAATTCCTTAGGTGGCCTAGATTAATGAACTTGCATTAAGATAAAGGATTATGTGATTACTAGTAAATCAAACCCTATTCCTAGATGTAAGACTTACTAGGTGAATAATTCCAGTTCTGGTTTTAATACGAATTTTCCAATTGCATATCAAAACACTAATCAAGTTATGGGGGTGCTAGCCACAACAAGCATTAAGCAAAGGAATTTAAACACTAATATGAAGGCATAAACATAGATTCATACTTCAAAGCAAATACATGATGTTCAGGTTTAGCTACATCCAATCCCAACAAAAAGGGATTTAGTTACTCATAGAGAGAAACAAATCCAAAACAAAAGAAATACAGATGAAAAAGGTAAGGGACTCCATGGGCTCTCCACAGAAGCCTCCAGCTCCAAATTAGGTTAAAATTCTGATTCTGAGAAGTCGTTCTTTCTATTCTGCCCTTTGGTCTCTTTTATAGGTCAGGAGAACTTGCCAGTCACGGCCGTGATGGCCATCACGGCCAGGCCGTGATAGGTTCTGCCAGGGATACGCTTCAACTTCTACTCTCTCTGTCACGGCCGTGACACTCATCACGCCAGGCCGTGATGCTCTCTACTGGGAAACGCTTCAACTCTTCTCCTCTGTCACGGCCGTGACATTCATCATCACGCTAAGCCGTGACCAATTCTGTCTGGTTGTCACGGCCGTGATTCTTATCACGGGCAGGCCGTGATCTTTCCGACTTTTGCTCCCTTTCTCGCTTCTGCTTGATCACAGTAGTGATGGTCATCACGGCCAGGCCGTGATGCTCTCTGCCTGGGTCCTTTTCTGCACTTTTGGGACTCTGTCTTCCTCCAAGCTCCGTCATGGCTATTCTGAGCATTTTTCTTTGAATTCCTGCAAAACAACACACAAAACCAACCTCACCCGTTCCAAGGGAAAATCTAACAAAATAAACTAAATAACGCTTAATCTATATGAAATATGCATGCAAAAATGTACAGCAAACATCATGTAAAATCACACTATCAAATCACCCCAAGCTTATTCAATTGCTTGTCCTCAAGCAATCACCAAGGCCAGAAGAAGAAAACAGAACATGGATAGTGAACTAAGAACCCGAGAAAATACTAATCCAAGTAATAGGCATTTCAAACAATTCAGCAAGAGACAATCAGATCAAGTCCAATTAGGGGCTTAGGTTCCTTAGACTCATATTCTCACTGAGTTGGGCACTCTTGCTCACCTGAAGCTCACCCCAAGCTTGTTCATTTGCTTGGCTCTCTTTTCTCCCTCACTCAAGTGTTTAAGGGAATAAGGCAATTCGCTCAATTTTTCCTCAAGGGCTGAATCCTACCATAAGCTTGACTATCAACCAAATCTCTACTTTATTAATGAAAACGATTTAGAATCAAGAGGTCTTTTATTTGGTTATAACGGGGCCAAGGGATTTATTCTTTAGGTGGGGATAACAAGAAAGGGACATTTCAAAAGGCTACACAACAAATTAACATTTGCAAAGCATGACCTTCTAAAGTACCCTTTTTGGGTTTTCAATACATTTTTCCACCTTTCTTTTCTTTCTTCTTTTTTTTTTTTAATTTTTTTTTTATTTCTCATTTCTTTTTATCATCCCCTTCTCTATATATTTTTCTTTTTCTTTTGTTTTTCTTTTATTTGGAGAAGGGGAGATCTTTCAACTCAAGAGAATTTTTTTTTTTCTGATTCTTTCATCCCATACTTTCTTCAACTACCCTTTTGTAATACTTTAGAAGGTATCCTACCAAGCATATTTATCAAAACATTTCAGGGTACCAAGAAAAGCATTTTATTCATTCAGGCTCAAAATTGGGCAACTAAGGGGTAGCATTATTCATTCAAAGCTCAGAAGGCTGGAAAAAATACCTATTGCCTCAATCATTTTCAAAAATGTTTTCAAAAATTTTAAGCTTTAAAATGGTCTCAAGTCAAGTTCTAGAGAAAACAACCCAGGAGGAATAACACTCTAACACAGAAAATGGGGTACGTTTAGTGAGTACCCTTTTGGCTCAAAAGCTCACATTTTAGTAGTTCAAGACTCAATGAGACACAAATCTTCAGAACCCTATGCTAATTATTAACTATCACAGATTATCTCAAGCATCTATATTTGCAGCCATATCACAAGAATGAAACAAATTGGGTTCCCTAATTCACTATCACAAAATAATTGGCACTAGGTAATCACAATTGGATGCAAAATTCAGGCAAGGGGCAATCTAATCATGTGAACATGCAAAGCTATCATGCAAAAACTAAATGAATGCAATATGAACAATGCGAAATGCAAACTATCCCCACCCCAAGCTTAAAAATTTACATTGTCCCCAATGTAAACAGTTAAGCCGTAAGGAGGAGAAAAACAACAATAAAAGAAAACTAGAAAGGGAAAAGGAATCACTGAGGTGGTGGTGGGTGCTGGCTCAGATGCCAATCATAGAGCTGCTGGAGCATAGCTCTCTGCTCGCGCTGCTCAGCCATAAGGCGCTCCTGGTTCGCTAAAATGGTATCAAAAGTAGATGCGAACCGCGTTAGATACATCTAGCAGTAGGGGGTTAGGGAGAGGGATGGGCTGCCTCAGCCTGGGGTGCTTCAGGCAGTAGATGTTCTCCTCCCGGACGATCATCCCCATAGCCTCACAAGCCTGCAAGGTGATACGGGTCCGTCCGGGGGCGGCCACAAAACCATCCAAATCAAAGTTGAAATGGTGGCATATGGTGGTGATGAGGCCACCTATGACAATAGAGCCACTGGTACCCTTGGCAACCTTTAGGAGGTGCCTAGCCAAATAGGACCCGGTGTCCACATTGCTCTCAGGGTGGAGCATGGCCCATAAGAAAAAGACCTCGTCTTGGCGGACGGATCCATCACTCTCGCCCAGGCCAAATAAGGTATTGGCTATGACCCGGTGCATGTACCTGATGCTCGGGTTAAGAAAGGCTGTGGATTTGGATAACCGAGGGTCAAATAGCCTGCCCTCATAGTCCAACACTGACCAGAAGTCATGCGCACTAAACCCCACGGGGTATCGTCGATCACCCCCTACTGGCAAACCAAAGATCTCATTAAACTCTGCCAGGGTCAGTTGGAAGTCCTGGTTGAAGAGGCGGAATGTGATCCGCCCTTCTTGGCAATGCGGCCCTTGGATAATTTCCGCATCCAGGGAGCTCAGGAACTCCAAGGTAGGGCCAGCATATGCAGGGTGTCTGGTGCGAGCGAACACGCTCCACCCTATGTTTTGTAACATCCAGTCAATGTCAGCAGCTAATCCTAGGGTATTGATGCATGCATCATCCAGGTATTTAGTCTGTACTAGTTTCCTAGTTTTTAGGACATTGAACCTTTCCTGCTGAGCATTATCCCTAAAAATTATCCCAAACCCACCAGCATCAGTATCAGAATGCGAAGAGTCAGAGTGATAGTTACCTGCTCTCCCACGTGTGCGCGTGGCTCGGGCTGCCCTTTGCCTTTTGGTGGCCATAGTTCCAGATCTTCAATATCCAAATCGGCAGAAAGCTGAGTTGTCCCTGTACCAGTGATTTTTTTTTTTTTATGGCTTTTCGAGGGGTGTCTCTGGAGGGCTTTGGTGGCCTTTGTGGGGCCTTTGTTGGAGCGTGATGAGTGAGAGAAGAAGGAGAAGAAATGCAGAGGAAGGGAGGAGTTGCAGAGGAAGTGAGCAAGAGAGGAGAGAGAGAACTGCGTAGGTGGCTGGGCAGAGATAAGGGTTGCTGTTATGGAGGCTGCGTAAGAGGTGCAGAAGAAGGAATGGGTAGGGAGGCTGAGTGGGAGGTGCAGAAGAAGGAATGGGTATGGAGGCTGAGTGGGGAAGAAAATGGGAAGGGTTTCGTAACAGGGGTATATAAGGGTGTCGCGTCACGGCCGTGATGTACATCACGGCCTAGCCGTGACGCGTTCTGACTTTGGGGAAAATGGCCATCACGGCCGTGACATCTATCACGGCAAGGCCGTGATGGTTTCTGTCTTTTGAGTGCCTGCTACATCACGGACGTGATGTCCATCACGGTCAGGCCGTGATGGTTTCTGTCTTGCTCAGGCTACCTGTCACGGCCGGGAACTCTATCACGGCCAGGCCGTGATGGCCTCTGATCTTCCTTATTCTGCCATCACGCCCGTGATGGTGATCACGGCTGGGCCGTGATCCGTTCTGATTCTCAAGTCTTATTTATCACGGCCGTGAACTCCATCACGGCCAGGCCGTGATGGTTTCTGACTTCTTCTTCTTGTTTTTTTTTTTTTGAATGAAACACTTAACAAGCCTATCCTAGGATATTTTCCTCTTGATTATCTCAAATGATTCAAGAGGGCAAATTCAAAGAAAGAAAAGGAAAATGAAGAGAAACTTGGGTTGCCTCCCAATAAGCGCTTCTTTAACGTCACTAGCTTGACGGGTGGATGCCTTCAAGGATCATGAAGGCGTACAACTGATATCAATCTTTCGACGTCACCACCCAAGTAGGCCTTAAGTCTTTGGCCATTGACTTTGAAGGTCCTTTTGGAACTAGGATCCTCCACTTCCACAGCTCTATGAGGTGCAACTTCCTTGACAATGAACGGTCCTGACCATTTAGACTTCAACTTGCCCGGAAACAATCTCAGCCGGGAATTGAACAGTAACACTTGTTGTCCCGGCCGAAATGTTTTCATCACGATCTTCTTGTCGTGGTAGGTCTTGACTCGCTGCTTGTAAATGGCTGCATTCTCATATGCATGAAGGCGCATCTCCTCTAACTCATGCAGCTGATTCACTCTTTTCTCACCCGCCAGAGTAGCATCAAAATTTAAGAACTTCAGTGCCCAAAAGGCTCGATGTTCCAACTCTACGGGCAGATGACATGCCCTTCCATACACCATCTGAAATGGGGATAACCCCACAGAAGTCTTCAGTGCAGTCCCAAAGGCCCACAAGGCATCATCAAGCTTCTTGGCCCAATCTTTCCTTGAGGTGGCCACAGTTTTCTCCAAAATTCTCTTAATCTCCCTATTGGAGACCTCCGCTTGTCCATTTGTTTGCGGATGATATGGGGACGCCACCTTATGCCTCACATCATATTTTGCCAGAACATTTCCCAGTTGTGAATTGCAGAAGTGGGATCCTCCATCACTGATAAGAACCCGTGGGACACCGAACCGGGCAAAGATATTCTTCTTGATAAACTTGACCACTGTTTGGGCATCATTCTTCTGTGTTGCAATTGCCTCCACCCATTTGGACATATAGTCCACCGCCACCAAGATATATTGATTGGAGAATGAAGGTGGTAGTGGACCCATAAAATCAATGCCCCAACAGTCAAACACCTCAACTTCCAATATATTCTGCAGTGGCATCTCATCCCTCCTTGAAATGTTCCCGGTCCTCTGGCATTTGTCACAACTCTTCACATGATTGAAAGAGTCCTTGAATATTGATGGCCAAAAGAACCCAGATTGGAGGACCTTGGCAGTTGTCCTATCCCCATTGTAATGTCCACCATATGGGGAATTATGGCAATGCCACAGAATTTTCCTTACTTCTTCTTGGCTCACACACCTCCTCCATAAGCCATCCGGACCAACCTTGAATAGAAATGGGTCATCCCACATGAATTGGTTGGCATCCCGGAAGAACTTTTTCCTTTGTTGCCAAGTGAGGTGCTCTGGGACAATGTTGGCTGCCTTGAAGTTTGCCATGTCGGCAAACCATGGTCTTTCATGCACTAACAATAAGGCCTCATCCGGAAACTCATCCCGAATGTCCTTCTCTTTAGCAGCCACTTCTTTATTCACAAGCCGAGATAAATGGTCAGCCACTACATTCTCGCTGCCCTTTTTGTCCTTGACGACTAAATCAAATTCCTGCAGCAATAGAATCCACCTTATGAGGCGTGGTTTAGAATCTAATTTAGTCAACAAATATTTGATTGCAGCATGATCAGTATAAACAGTGACTTGTGACCCAATCAAATAGGAACGAAATTTTTCCAAAGCAAACACTATGGCTAGCAACTCTTTTTCAGTTGTTGCATAGTTGATTTGGTTCTCATTGAGGACCTTGCTGGCATAGTGAATGGCATGGAAAAATTTGTCCCTTCTTTGCCCCAAAACTGCCCCAATCGCGTAGTCACTGGCATCACACATTAATTCAAATGGTGACTCCCAGTTGGGTGCAATAAGAATGGGGGCTGTGATCAACTTATCTTTCAAAATTTGAAATGAATTAAGACAATCATTATCAAACAAGAATGGGGTGTCCTTATTCAAAAGGTTACACAGCGGCTTGGCTATCCTTGAAAAGTCCTTGATGAACCGCCGGTAGAAACCTGCATGCCCAAGGAAACCCCTCACACCTTTGACATTCACTGGTGGAGGTAGTTTCTCAATCACCTCAATCTTTGATCTATCTACTTCGATTCCTTTTGCTGAAATTTTGTGCCCAAGCACAATACCTTCCTGCACCATGAAATGACACTTCTCCCAATTTAGGACTAAATTGGTGTCCATGCACCTTTTTAACACAGCAGCAAGGTTAGCCAAACAGTTATCATATGAGGAACCAAAAACAGAGAAATCATCCATAAAAACCTCAATATACTTTTCTACCATATCAGAAAAAATAGAAAGCATGCACCTTTGAAATGTCGCCGGCGCATTGCAAAGACCGAAAGGCATCTTCCGATAGGCAAAAACTCCAAACGGGCATGTGAAAGCAGTTTTCTCTTGGTCTTCCGGGTTAACCGCAATTTGGTTATAGCCCGAATAACCATCTAAGAAACAATAGTATGCTTGCCCGGCCAACCTCTCCAACATCTGGTCCATGAATGGAAGTGGGAAGTGATCCTTCCTAGTTGCTTGATTGAGCTTCCGGTAATCGATGCACATCCTCCAACCGGTGACCGTTCTAGTTGGAATCAACTCATTCTTCTCATTGTGCACGACGGTCATACCACCCTTCTTTGGCACCACCTGCTAGGACTCACCCGGCACTATCAGAAATCGGATATATCATTCCAGCTTCAAGGAGTTTCAGCACCTCCTTCTTCACCACTTCTTTCATTGTGGGATTAAGCCTCCGCTGTGGCTGGACCACTGGTTTAAATTCAGCCTCCATCATGATATTGTGCATGCAAAACGTGGGGCTGATACCTTTCAAGTCGGAAATGGACCATCCAATAGCTGTCTTATGTTCTCTAAGCACCCTTACAAGTTTTTCCTCCTCTAATTGGGACAATTCATTACTCACTATCACAGGGTTTTCATCATTCACACCCAAAAACACATATTTTAAGTGGGGAGGTAGGGGCTTAAGTTCTAGTTGGAGCTTCTCTTGGACTGCATCCTCCTCCATGTCCAAGATCACAAAATCTGCTGGGAAGATAAACCTGTCCACTTTAACCAAGACATCTTCTAAAATACCATAAGGACGCTTGATTGATCTATCAGCTAGTTGCAAAGCCATCCTTGTTGGTTTTACCTCTCCACCTCCAAGCTTGTTCAAGATTGAAAGCGGCATCAAGTTGATACTCGCTCCCAAGTCACATAAGGCCTTTCCAATATCAACACTCCCAATAGTGCAAGGAATTGTGAAACTACCGGGATCTTTGAGCTTTGGAGGTAGCTTCCTTTGAAGTATTGCACTACACTCTTCAGTTAAGGCAACAGTCTCGCCTTCTTTAAACTTTCTTTTCTTTGTGAGCAACTCCTTCATAAATTTTGCATAAGTGGGCATCTGCTCAAGTGCTTCAAAGAAAAGGTATGTTGATCTCAGAACCGCTTGAAGATATCCAGAAACTTGGCAAATTGTTCTTCTTTCTCCTTTTTCTTAGTCAAATGAGGGTATGGCAACTTCACATAAGATGGGATCACTTGAGGCTTACCTACATCTTTCAAAATCTGACTCTTGGTCTTCCTCAATATTGAATTCTCATCCACTAGCTTCTCCCTCTTGTCTTGTTCACGGCCCTTTTCTTCCTCCTCAACTACAACATCTTTACCTGTTTCTTCACTCGATTCAGTATTTTCAGCATTCAATTCTGTTTCTTCACCTCTCTCGACTTTTCCCAAAAGGCTCACCACTTTCTTGCTCTAGCCTTTTACCACTCCTCAACACAATAACCTTGCAATGTTCTTTAGGATTTGGCTGAGTGTTTCCTGAAAAATCTGCTGGATTGTTCTCGCTAGTTGCTTTGCAATCGCCCAACTTGAACTTCCGATTTTTTATAGATGCATCGGTGTTCTTTTGGTTTGAAATGGACACCTGCATGAACTGATTAAGAGTGTTTTCCAGGGTAGAAATCCGGTCTTGAGGTGGTGGTGTGGGTTGAGGTTTGCTTGTTTGACCGGCATCTTGCTTCCAACCAAAATTTGGGTGATTCCTCCACCCTTGATTGTAGTTGTTAGAGAATTGGTTGTTGCCTGGCCGCCCATAGTTCCCCATATAATTGGCTTCCTCATGGGAACTAGGCGTGGCCTCACATCGTCCATTATCATGATCACCTCCACAGAAATCACATCTCATTACCTGTTGTGGTGGCATGGCTGTCCCATGATCAATTTGGAGTTGTTGTGGGAGTTTAGCTAGTTGCTTGGTGAGTGACTCAAGTTGTTGTGTCATAATCTTATTTTGAGCCAACAGTGCAGTTTGTGAGTCTAACTCCAACATTCCCCTTCTTGATGTGGGACCCCGATCATGATGCATCAAATAATCATTTGATGCCATAGCCTCTATCAGAACCAATGCTTCCTCTGCTGTCTTTGTATTCATGGAACCTCCAGCTGAGGCATCCAACATGTACCAGGTTGACGGCCTCAATCCATTACAGAATGTTTGCATCTGAGTGAGATCATCAAAACCATGATTTGGACATCTCTGGAGTAAGCCTTTGAATCTGTCCCAGGCGTCATGCAGAGTCTCACCTTCTTGTTGAGCAAAGCTTATAATGTCACCCCTTGTCTTGACAAATCTTGAAGTGGGGAAGAACCTTGCTAGAAATTTTGATTCAAGGTTATTCAAAGTAGTGAAACTCCCACTTGGTTGTGATTGGAGCCAAGACTTGGCTCTATCTCTTAAAGAAAAAGGGAACAACCTCAGGCGAATTGCATCATCAGAGGCACCATTTATCTTCACTGTATCGCACAACTCTAGGAAATTGGACACATGACTGTTAGGATCTTCCTTCTCCAACCCAGCAAACTGACTTTGTGAAACCATATTGATGAGAGTTGGCTTGATTTCAAAATTGTTGCAGTTCACTTGGAGGTCTCACTATGCTAGTGACATGCCGGTTGATATTTGTATTGGCATAGTCACCAAGTGTCCTCCGGGGTGGAGTATCTTCACCATTGCCTTCCATCCTGAGTTCTTCTTGATAAATTTGAGTGGTGGATGCCTCTTGTGCTTCTCCCTGTTGTCCTGACAAATTCCGCTGTCTTGCTTGCTTCCTATTCGCCCCTAGTGACCTTTCAATTTCTGGGTCGTAGAGGAGGTGGTCAACTGGGACAGTACCTCGCATACACAAACAGTCGAGCAAACAAGAGTGTTAGCAGTAAAGGTTAACACGCAACAGCTCCACACCCGAAAATTACAGAAGTAAACGGAAGAAAAAGAGATTATAACTGAAACAGAGCAGCAAATTATGACAGAAAAAAAAAATGACAGCAAAAACAGGATAGAAAATTACTGCAGAAAACAGATTATAACAGAAAATTGTTTTGCCTAAATTAGTAACCGAAATGGATATGCTAATATTGAGACGCGCATCCCAACAACGGCGCCAAAAACTTGTTGACGAATCTGGGCAAGTATACCCAGTCGTGCAAGTAATACGGTGGTAAGACCGGTTTATCGTATCCACGGGGACTGCTACAATTACTAACACTTACCAAACCAATTACTATCTAAGCGGATTCTTGGATCGAAGAGAGTTCTAAACTCACAAAAGCTAGAACTAACAACATAAGAAAAACAAACTCTTTTTGTAATTTTCTCAAACACTTGGAAGGCAATAACAGATGGTTTTCAGATATGATGAACAATGTTGGGATTAGACTTCACTAAACCTTAGCCTCATGCAATACTAAGACTACAAATCCAGTTTATGCTTCAAATATTAAAATCAACCCACAAAATTACTCAAGCCCTGATTCCTCAGATGACAAGAGCCTAAATCCACTAATAGACCCTAATTCCTTAGGTGGCCTAGATTAATGAACTTGCATTAAGATAAAGGATTATGTGATTACTAGTAAATCAAACCCTATTCCTAGATGTAAGACTTACTAGGTGAATAATTCCAGTTCTGGTTTTAATACGAATTTTCCAATTGCATATCAAAACACTAATCAAGTTATGGGGGTGCTAGCCACAACAAGCATTAAGCAAAGGAATTTAAACACTAATATGAAGGCATAAACATAGATTCATACTTCAAAGCAAATACATGATGTTCAGGTTTAGCTACATCCAATCCCAACAAAAAGGGATTTAGTTACTCATAGAGAGAAACAAATCCAAAACAAAAGAAATACAGATGAAAAAGGTAAGGGACTCCATGGGCTCTCCACAAAGCTGACCTCCAACTCCAAATTAGGTTAAAATTCTGATTCGAGAAGTCGTTCTTTCTATTCGCCCTTTGGTCTCTTTTATAGGTCGGAGAACTTGCCGATCCACGTATGCCATCACGGCCAGGCCGTGATAGGTTCTGCCAGGGATACGCTTCAACTTCTACTCTGTCACGGCCGTGACACTCATCACGGCCAGGCCGTGATGCTCTCTGCCTGGGAAACGCTTCAACTTCTCCTCTGTCACGGCCGTGACATTCATCACGGCTAAGCCGTGACCAATTCTGTCTGGTTGTCACGGGGCCGTGACAGCTTCCGACTTTTGCTCCCTTTCCTGCTCTGCTTGATCACGGCCGTGATGGTCATCACGGCCAGGCCGTGATGCTCTCTGCCTGGGTCCTTTTCTGCACTTTTGGGACTCTGTCTTCCTCCAAGCTCCGTCATGGCTATTTTGAGCATTTTTCTTTGAATTCCTGCAAAACAACACACAAAACCAACCTCACCCGTTCCAAGGGAAAATCTAACAAAATAAACTAAATAACGCTTAATCTATATGAAATATGCATGCAAAAGTGTACAGCAAACATCATGTAAAATCACACTATCAAATCACCCCAAGCTTATTCAATTGCTTGTCCTCAAGCAATCACCAAGGCCAGAAGAAGAAAACAGAACATGGATAGTGAACTAAGAACCCGAGAAAATACTAATCCAAGTAATAGGCATTTCAAACAATTCAGCAAGAGACAATCAGATCAAGTCCAATTAGGGGCTTAGGTTCCTTAGACTCATATTCTCACTGAGTTGGGCACTCTTGCTCACCTGAAGCTCACCCCAAGCTTGTTCATTTGCTTGGCTCTCTTTTCTCCCTCACTCAAGTGTTTAAGGGAATAAGGCAATTCGCTCAATTTTTCCTCAAGGGCTGAATCCTACCATAAGCTTGACTATCAACCAAATCTCTACTTTATTAATGAAAACGATTTAGAATCAAGAGGTCTTTTATTTGGTTGTAACGGGGCCAAGGGATTTATTCTTTAGGTGGCGACTCCTCTTTTTTATCCCTTTTCGTGGCTCCCGGACGGGACGGTTGCGACAATACTAAATATCAAATTAGTATTTTCTTTTAGTTTATAATTTTTTTTTTTGGAGAATTTGATTTTATTATAGATGTAAAAGTTTTATACCAATAGTGTTTTTTTTTTGTATAATACCAATATAGTGTATTAAAAGTAAACTCTTTAACCCCAAGGGGTTGGTCTAGTGGAACATGAAAGAGTCTCGTATCTAACATGTTGCAAGTTCGAGCTCCCACTAGTCTCCTTGGGATAAGGTAAATGTAAATCCCTTTGTAAGTGCTCATAGAGCCCGAAGGTTTTCCCTACCTTGGACTGGGACACAATCCCCTCACCCAAACTTTTATGTAAAAAAAAGTTAACTCTTTAAATTCATCAGTTCAAACCAGAATTCTACAGTTAAATATTTGCTTTATCCTCTACTCGATTATAGATATTTTCATTTGTTTTCCTTTTAACCCATAATTTAGCTTTCAAACTTGTTGCCATGATTATTATAATTCTAGGACCCCCCTTAAAATCCATAAGCAGGAGTATGTAGTATTTAAGGATTTTTTTTTTTTGAGAATAGTATTTAAGGAAATTTATATCTATATAAAATATATTAGGAGCATTTAAGTAATTAATTATTAGTTAATATATTAATAAAAAATACAAATTGTGTGATAATTTCATAATATTATTTTTAGTATTACTTTAACTGAAAATATTTTGATATATTTAAATTTTATTTCTTTTTCTATTTAAGGTATAATATATTAGTTTTACTCTTTTACTAACTTTGTGCAAAATTTAATGCAGAAACTTGTCAAATCTTAATTCAAATAAAATTCTTATAATAATCTTTAAGGACCTGTTTTTTTTTCCCCCTCGACATAAGGACCTGTTTATTATTGACTAAAAAAATTGATTTTGACATTTAATAATTTAGAGATTATTTTTTAGAGATTTTCAAGAAAAAGATAAACTATTTTGTGTTTGTTTACAATTATAAAATTTATTTTTTAACAATAGTTAGTGATTTTAAATGATTTCCCCAAAAGCTAGTAGCTTTTCATTTTATCTTTAAAAATTATTTTTTTATAAAAATATTTAAACAAACATAAGCAAACTCATTAAAATTGATTTTTTAAATTGATTTTTCATCAAATAATTTGTAACAAACGTCTTCTAAATCTTTGAATCGTGAATAACAAATCATATCAAATAGTAGAATTCTCAAACATAATAAAAATAGTTTGAATTTTGAAATGTATCATTTAAATAAGAGTTTAATTAAAATACATTGTCAGTTAAAGTTTTGTACACCGTCAACCAATCAGAATTCAAGGTATAAATGACTTTTAATGTATATCAATTAAAGCCTTTAAATAATGCTTTGATTATATATGTTGACTATATGCATGAATGAACAAAAAAAAACATAAATTCATAAAATATAAGTTCATAATTAAGTGTTGTCATCAACATTAATATAAGCTTTTTTTAAACAACATTAATATAAGCTAATAAAAAAATATTCAGTATTTTGATATTTGCCAGACTTTGTAGTATTCAAAGTAGAATATATTTGCTTTCCTAATTTTTTGAGGCATTAAATGCATAAATATTGAAATATGAATTATTTTTATCTTTTTCTACTTATCTATTATATCTTCCATCAAACTATCCATATTTCTATATAAAATATAATATGTGTCACATTTCCAGGGTATCTTCCGCGTGCAACCAGGGTATCTTCCGCACGCAAGAGTTTTAACGTTGCTGCATTCCTAGTGTCAGGATTCGAACTCAAGACCTCTGGTTAAGCTGGAAGAGATCCGTGTCATCTCATCTAAGCACTCTTGGGTGGTAATGAGCTTTGATTCTCCTTAAGAAAAGTCTCGGATTTGATTCTTGTGTGTAAAAAAATAGGCGTTATATATAAGAGTTTTGTCCCTTTAAATGGATCTTCCGGACTTTACTTGAATTATTTGAAATCTAATGTGATTTTTGGATAATAAGAATCTAAAAAAAAAAAAATTCCAAGAATTTATATATTCAACAACAAGAATGAACAAATAATATGTATATGTCGACCTTTATAAGTAAAACTCGTAACAGCAACTATTATAATTTAGAGGTCCCCCCTCCCAATTGGTCATACATAATACATACATGTGTTCAGAAGCGAATATTTAAGGACTTGAATTGAAAGATAGAAGACGCCATTAATGCCTCATAAAGGATAGGGTGGGTAAAAATTGGTTTTATTTTGGATTTTTACGGGCACATCCTATTCTGGATGGCATGCAAGCACAAAGCCATGGGAGCCATTTTCAAGGGCCAGTGGACAAACAAGCATGAAAGCGATAATTGATGGCATTGGGTATCATCAATTTCAGCACTGTTTCTTCAAGTCTCTCAATTGGAAAACCCAGCCATTAATTCAACCAGAGGTTTTCATCTATAGATATTGCAGCGCACATGGAAGAGACCGGCTACTTTTGATTGGGATATACAGTTTGTCTGTACCATTTTGTTCTTTCTTGTTTAATCTTTGAGTTCGAATATTATTATGCAACGAATGGTTGGAGTAAAATTGTTAACAAAAAATAAAATGTGACACACGGTACTGTATTTCTATATAGGTCGGTGGATTAAAAATAAATATTACTAAAAATAAATTTCAACTGTTAGAGAATTACTAAAATACACTTTCACTGCTTACTTTCCAGCGGTAGTATCTTAGTTACTGCTATATCCTTGCCCTTGTCCCTCTTTTTTATATAAGTTTGAATACCCCTTATATTCTTATCAATATATTTTTGCTTATCAAAAAAATAAAAATTGTGCATGAGAGAATATATATATATATATATATATATATATATATATATATATATATATATATTACCGTATCCATGTTAATTTAATGGGTTTTGAAACAGTTAAATTTAGACCAATAAATTAATGGTCTTCCATTTAATGAAATATGGTGAAACATTTTCTATTTGACAAAAAAACTTTCACTTATTGCAATCGAGCCCTTAACTAATTAAATATTTTTTAATTTAAAATTTAAAATTCTAATTATTTTAATTTTAATAAATCAGGAAAAATTAATTCCTTCTTTTTTTCATGTAAAACAAATCTCCCCAATTCCTCATCTTCTTCATCTCTTGTTGAACCCTAATTACCCAAAATCACCCTTCTTGTCCATATCCATCGATTCAATAGAATTTAATTAATTAATATGGAGTGTTTGCATTGATACCTAAAATGCATATTGCAGAAAGAGAAAGAAAAGTTTCACAAATTTTGAAAAGGATGTTGATGACTAGCACCTGCTTCAGTTGGAAATCGAGAAAACGAGAGGGGCTTTGAGAGTAATTAGGTATTTGGGGGATGCTGGTATTGGGGAACTGGTAGAAAAGATGGACACTATATAAGGACAGTTAAAGGAAAAAAAAGAATACGGAGGAATTGAAGTAATGAATCAAACTCTCATTGTGAAACGTCGAAGAAACAATGACGAGTTACACGAGGATGGTAAGGAGTTGACAAAATTGGATTCAATTTTTTTAAAATTGTATAATTTTTTTAATTTTTAATGTTTATTAAAATTTATCAACGATAAAATATATTTCATTTAAAAAAACGATAATTAATTTGAATGACTAAATTGCAATAACAAAAACTTTGAGTATTGACTAATAAAAAGAAAGATTCTTTTTTTTAAAAAAACTATTAAAAAAGAAGACATAACATTATTCAATGAAACAAGCTCCACTATTGACGTGTGAAAAAACTGTTCCAAAGGCTTTTTCTTAGGAACATTAACAATATGTTTTTTTTTTTCCGGTACATGATTGGATAGCTACTTCATTGTCATCGATCAATGTCATGGACTATATGGAATTAATCGAGAAAGACTTCTGAAAATTGATGTGTAATTTTGTTTGTTTCCTCTCTACACTAACATATAAAGTTAGCTCCAAGTCTGAAAATCCTATTGCCACCATAATTAATATACTAAAGAAACCACCATCTGCCTGTTTATTTAGTTAAATATTTTTGAGACTTCAGAATTTCTTTTTTGAGGCTCCAAATCATTTCAAGAGTGAATGGACCTAGTTATTTTTAAAATTGTGTCTAATAAAAGAAAAATTGGAGTGGCCGAGTGGGTAGAACTGATTTTAAGAAAAAAGAAGAATTTCAATCTTTTTCGTTGAGTAAAATTGACCCACAAATTTTTTTATATTTATACCTCAAAAGTGATTTTATTTTATTATCCAAAAAAATCAATTATTCTAAACCCATTTTTAAAATATCATTACAAACATCAATAAAAATTTTTAACCTTGTTTTTTAAAAATCAATTTTTAATATATTCTTTTAAAATCAATTATATTAAAGTCTAAAATAAATGGAGGATATGTAGTTAGCCATATGCTTCTGCAAAAGTATTTGAGAAGCAAATTCATTTGTATGCATTTTTTTTTCATAAATATCTTAATACCGATGGGGTGGCAAGCCACACGTTTGGTACAAATATGTAAGTATATAACGAAAATGATTAATTCGTCCATATATTCGTATTGTCATTTTCATTCGCAAATTATCATGTGAAGATATTTCTCTCCAAATATATAGCATCTCTGCTGTAACTATACTCTGTCTGTCTCTGATATGTCATATAAGAATTGAATTAATATCTATAAGTTACATGAAATGTCCAATACAACCTTAATATATTTTTTTACATTAAAAAAATGTCTGTTCTCAAATCTGTACAAGTAACAACTAATTACATTTGCTTTTAAAAAAGTAAAGTACATTTTATCTCCTATTATTTAAATCAAGATAAAAAAAAATGAGAACTATAATTTTCTGTTGTTTAGATTACAACAACAGCATCAAGTCTTGTTACATTTGTACATACACTTTAAAGGATTCATTTGAATATAAAGAATACACCATTGACTTTTGCTTTAATCTAAGACCAATATCTCTCACCTTAGTCAATTCAACTAAATTATCAATATCCATACTCACTTGCCCAAAAAATAATATATGCAACTTAACTAACATCAAAATATAGGGGCCAATTACCAGACTAACCGAGGAACCCCGCGCCGAATAGAACCGAGTACTAATCGGAGGGAACGTGACCAACTAACTGAGGAGGACCGAATTGGACTTACTTAGTACAAGCTGTCAAGGTGTGGACATCTATAACGTGATAAGTCGCATTAATGACCAAATCCCTACAATCAAGGGATGACAATTAAGATAGATGAAGCCTAGGAGGCGCCTCCGCCCTTATTATTAGTGAATATTGCTCACAATAATGAGTGTTAATGAGCCTTTATCGAGGAGCTGATTTAGGACACGTGGAAAACATTTCCAAACACCCCATCATCAGAGAATTCAACCACTCTATATTTAGATGACAACCCCAAAGAACTACGCCAGCTTTGATTCCACACGGGATACGTAGGAGCAGAACTTTGGTTCTGTCAAGCTTAACATCTAAAATACCCAAACTGTGGGAGAAAGTGAGTTGAGTGATCAGTTTCTTCCCGAATCTCGTTACAGAGGTTTTTTGGACGGAACATTTGGCACCCACCGTGGGGCCGAGCTAAATTTCCTTCGACCACACCGCCTGTTACAGACAATATGGTTTTAACCAGGAGCACCGCTGGTGGAGGGAGGCGAGATCAGGAGTCGGAATATGATCAGGAGCAGGGGGATCCACCAGCCTGGGAAAACCATCCACTTATTCGGGAGATGAGAGCTCAGATCGATACATCGAGGAGGGAGAATGAGGAGATGAGGCGGCATTACCAGCGCCTCCATGATGAGCGCGATCAGAGCCAACAGAGAGAACGAAGATGAAGTAGGGAACGAACTACCTCATCAAGGAGAGATGAGGAGTACGTCCCCAGTTATCATCCAGAGACCTACACCAACACAATGGCAATGGAGGGGGACACCAAGCACACAGCAAGAGCGTCCCGAGAAAGGAGTGAGCTAGCTTATTTTACTCAACCTGCTCCTACGGAATTCCAGGAGGAACAATACGCTCAGGAGGGGCGAGCATACAGAGATAGGGAAGCGCAGCATGCTCGCCCTCCTCTGCCCAACGCAGCCATAAGGAGGAGTCTGTCAACAAGTCGGATCATGAGAACTCCCCTCCCCTTCGGATGGAAGGCTTTGAATATTGAAAGGTACGACGGAACTACAGATCCGGATAGTCATTTAGATGACTACGTAACCCTGGTAAACACAGTTACCGATGATGATTCTATCATGTGTAAGGTATTTCCTACGTCTTTAAAGGGGGCAGCCTTAAATTGGTGCACTCGGCTCCCCCAACCTCTATTGACAGCTTTAAAGCTTTAGTTGCCAGGTTCAACTCTCAGTTTGTAACAAGCCGAGCTCACCACATGACCTCGACGACCCTGGTAACCCTGAAGCAAAAAAAGGATGCATCTCTAAGGAGCTTCATGGATCGATTTGCAGCCGTCTCGGTCAATATCCGAGACCTCAACCCGGTAGTAACACTACATTCCATGCTGATGGCACTGAAACCAGGACCCTTCCTTGATCACATATGTAGAAATCCACCTCTGGACATAGATGAATTTCGTGAGAAGGTAGCCGGGTACATTCAGATGGAGGAGCTCACTGATTTCCAAATCAAAGCTCGAGCTAGTCCAGCAGGAGGAATGATCGAAAAGACAAAGGGAAACAAATGGCAGAGCAGGGAAGAGGCATAGGAGAGAGGCCCATGCGGGGGCCAAAAAATCACTTTTAAACTCCCCTGAACTCTAACAGGGCAAGGGTGTTGCTGAAATTACCCCCGTCGGGCCGAACGCCCGAATCTTCCGACCGAACTAAACATTATGGGTACAACAAGAATTATGGGCACACTATAGAAGAATGTGTCACTCTGCGAGATAAGATCGAAGATCTCACACAGGTCGATCACCTCAACCGATTTGTTCAAAGAGCCCCTTAGGGTCGTGCTTTCAATCATCAGCCAGGTCGAGGTGGAAGAGAGGGGCCAGGTCCGGTGCATGGAAGAGGAGGTGCCAGAGGACCAAGGAACGAAGGGGACAATAGAAATCAAGAACCAGAGAGTAGAACTGACGGAGATCAGGAGAGAAGGGTGATAAACACCATTGTTGAAGGGTTTACAGGAGACGGTGCAACAAGTTCAGCTCAGAAACGACATCTCTATGCGGTTAGAACCATAAATACAATGGATTTCAAGCCACCTAAAGTTTCAAGGCCCATCACTTTCACTGATGATGACTTCAGGGGCGTGAGTCCAAACCAGGACGACCTAGTGGTAATAACAGTAGAGATCGTTAATTTCTCTGTTCGGAAGGTATTGGTAGATCAGGGAAGCTCGGTTGATATCCTATATTATCCGACCTTTCAAAAGCTCAGAATCCCAGAAAGTTCAGTGCAACCTTACAACAATAAATTGATTGGCTTCTCAGGAGAGCAGGTGGATACGTGGGGTTATGTCGACCTGCTGACTACATTTAGGATAGGAAGCTTATCCCGAACCATCTCGGTTCGGTACCTAATCATCAACGCCGCGACTTCTTATAATCTCTTGATAGGAAGGCCGGCCTTGAATGATCTAGGCGCCATTGTCTCCACACCACACTTGACCATGAAATTCCCTGCAACATCTGGCGAGATTATGGTGGTCAGAGCTGATCAGAGAGAAGCTAGGAAATGTTATGTAGACAGTTTGAGAGTAGGCAGGGTGAAGGAAGAAATCCCAAAGATGGACTCCGTAGTGGAAAGTAAAGGGAAGAAGGTCAAAGATAGTTCGGTAAGTTTGGTAGAGCTGGAACTGAGAGAAGAGATGAGAGACACAAGACCAGAGCCGATTGAGGAGTCCCAAAAATTTAAGGTCAGAGATCAGTCGGATCAGCAGGTAAAACTCGATGTACAGCTAGACCCAAAGCTGAGGGAAGAGATACTCTCTGTGCTTAGAAAAAAAAAAGATCTCTTTGCATGGAAGGTCTCGGACATACCGGGGATATATCCTAAGGTTCTTAGCCATAAACTATTCGTGTATCTAGAGGCTAAGTCGGTTTCCCAAAAGAAAAGAAGGTTGGGGGAAGAAAGAAGAAGGGTAGTTGAAGAAGAGACAGCTAAGCTACTTGAGGTCGGGTTCATCAAAGAAATAAAATACACCACATGGTTGGCAAAATGTAGAGCTTGTTAAGAAGGCGAATGGAAAATGGCACATGTGCACCGATTACACCGATCTAAATAAGGCATGTCCCAAGGATTCATATCCTCTGCCTAGTATATATCGGCTAGTGGACGGAGCCTCGGGATACCGCTTGCTCGGCTTGATGAATGCATACTCCGGGTACAACTAGATCAAGATGAATCTGGCTGATGAAGAAAAGACAACGTTTATGACCGAAAGAGCTAACTACTGCTATAAAGTTATGCCTTTTGGGTTGAAAAACGCGGGTATAACCTACCAGCGGCTTATGGATAAGGTCTTTGCTAAACAAATCGGAAGGAATATAGAGGTGTATGTGGATGACATGGTGGTTAAGTCGGATGATCCGAAAAATCACCCAGCCACCTTCAGGAGGTGTTTGAAGAAATACTTTAGCACAACATGAGGCTAAACCTTGAGAAATGTACCTTTGGGGTGCAAGGGGGTAAGTTCCTCGACTTCCAATTGACATATAGAGGGATTGATGCAAATCCAGATAAATGTCAGGCAATCATAGATTTGAGAAGCCCACAGAATGTCAAGGAGGTCCAAAGGTTAGCAGGGCGATTAGCCGCGCTATCCCGTTTCCTCCCAAAATCTGCTGAAAGAGGGAAACCGTTTTTTAAGCTACTAAAGAAGTCGAAGCATTTTCACTGGAATGAGGAGTGTGAGGAGGCATTCAGAAGTTTCAAAACATTCCTGTCATCTCCACCAATACTTACCCGACCATATCCCGACAAGGAGTTGTGTTATACTTGTCAGTTATGGAGGAAGCAGTAAGTGCGGTCCTGGTTCAAGAAGTAGAGAAGGTTCAAACCCCGGTTTACTTCATAAGTCGGGTGTTGCAAGGGGCAGAGACCAGATATCAAAAAATAGAAAAACTGGCATTTGCTTTAGTGGCGACGGCACGACGTTGGAGGCTATACTTTCAAAGTCATCAGATCGTGGTGAAGACCGACCACCCCATCAAGTAATTATTGAGAAAACCAGAGCTGGCCGGTCGAATGATAGCAAGGTCAATTGAGTTGTCAGAGTTTGGCCGAAAGTATAAACCGAGAGGAGCTATGAAGGCTCAATATCTGGCCGACTTTATAGTCGAGCTCGCCCGGGGAGTAGAAGATAATGGAGGATGGTGGACCTTGTATGTGGACGGGTCGTCCAATATAAAACGTAGTGGAGCAGGGGTTATACTATAAGGGCCCGAGGATTTAGTGTTGGAACAATCCCTAATGTTCACTTTCTGGCCTCCAATAATCAAGCAGAATATGAGGCACTTCTAGTAGGTTTAAGACTCGCTAAGGAAATAAGGGCAAAGAAAATAAGATGCAAAACAAACTCTCAACTAGTCACTGGACAAATTAAAGGAGGCTATCAAGCAAAATATGTTCAATTGACCCTCTTTCATAAGGTAACTGATTTCACTCAAGTATTTGATGAATTTGTTATTGAACATATTCCCGGGGAAGAAAACACGAGATCCGACCTATTGTTGAAGCTCGCCAGCACCAAACGATCGGATATGCTGAAAACAGTGATACAAGAAACCCTGGAGTAGCCGAGTTTGTTACCTGATGAGGTGCTGTCTAGTGAGGAAGAAGACAGGGAGTGAATGACACCTATATGGGAATATCTGAAGCATGGAGTGGAACCTAAAGTTGAAGAATAAGTCAAAAGAGTCAGAGGAAGGTCGAGTCACTTCTCCATCGAGTATGGGTAATTATTTAGAAGAGGATTTTACATGCCTCTACGCAAATGTTTGACTAAGAGGCAGGCCTAGTATGCAATGGCAGAAATTCAGGCGGAATTTGTGGAATTCACACCGAAGGGAGGTCAATGGCAGCAAGGGTGGTCCGAGCTGGTTTCTACTAGCCTACATTAAGGACGGACTGTATAGAATGGGTGAGAAAGTGTGATAAATGTCAACGATACAACCACCTGAAGCACGCCCCATTGAGCGAGCTCCACAATATGCTGTCTCAATGGCCATTCACCATGTGGGGAGTGGACATCATGGGGAAATTTCCCACCGCCAAGGGGCAAGTCAAATTTCTACTGGTGGGTATTGACTATTTCACTAAATGGATAGAGACCGAGCCCTTAGCCACCATCACTGCCCAGAAGGTACAAAAGTTTGTATGGAAGGATATAATCTGCAGGCACGATTTACCGCATGCAATAGTATCAGACAACGGAACATGGTTTGTTGACAGAAGCTTGAAATAATTCTATTCGAATTTGGGGATCAAACCCTTAGTTACATCAGTGGAGCATCCCCAAACCAACGGGCAGGTAGAAGCAGTGAATAAGGTCATATTGGGGGAACTAAAAAAAAGGTTGGGTCGAGCAAAGGGAAACTGGGCCGGGAAGTTGCCAAGCATCAAATGGGCATACACTGCACACCTCAATCTACCACTAAAGAAACACCCTTTAGACTGACATATGGGACCAACACAATGATACCAGTAGAGCTCGGCTGGCTAGCCGAGTTTACGGAGGACTGCCTTCGATCCAAATTTGAACGAGGAAAGCATGAAGATAGAATTGGACTGGGTGGAAGAAGTGAGAGAATAAGATAGAATCCGCGAGGAGGATTGCAAACAAAGAATAGCAAGGAGATACAACTCGAAGCTGCGGCCCAGGAGCTTCAGGGCGGGGGACCTAGTGTTGAGAATGCAGGGTGAAGCGCGTAAGGATAAAACAGAGGGAAAGCTGGCAGCTAACTGGGAGGCCCTTTCAGAGTAATGGAGAGCTTAAATAATGGGGCATATCAGTTGGAGGAATTGTCTGGGAAAGCAATACCGCGCACGTGGAATGCCTCCCATCTGAAGTTTTATTACAGTTAAAACTTTATGTAAAAAGCGAGTACTCTTTTTCCTACCTTGGTGTTTTTATCCCATAAGAAAAAAGAAGGGTTTTTCACTGAGGAGGTTTTAACCAGGCTCTGCTTCCTTCAATAAAGAGGTTATTCGGAAACATTCTCAAGTCTCCCCGATAAATCAAGGCCGAATCCGAGCCTTAAACTTAGCAAAAGCTAAGTTCAAGAAATTATGAGCCGAGTCCGAGCTCAAGGCTGAGTCCGAGCCTAACACTTAGCCAAAGCTAAGTTCAAAAAATTATGAGCCGAGTACGAGCTCAAGGTCGAGTCCGAGCCTAACACTTAGCCAAAGCTAAGTTCAAAAAATTATGAGCCGAGTACGAGCTCAAGGTCGAGTCTGAGCCTAACACTTAGCCAAAGCTAAGTTCAAAAAATTATGAGTCGAGTCCGAGCTCAAGGCCGAATCCGAGCCTAAAACTTAGTCAAAGCTAAGTTCAAAAAATTATAAGCCGTGTCCGAGATCAAGGCCGAATCCGAGCCTAACACTTTGTTGAGTCACCGGCAAGTGTACCGGGTCGTCGCAAGTAATAAAATAACACGGTAAGAATTTACCGAGGTCGAACACAAGGATTGGGCTACCAATTCAACTAATCCGCGGGAAATCCGATACGTTTGGTCAAGTGAGGAAAGTGGTTGAGAGAGAGAAGATAGGATCGCAATCAAAATTAACAAATCTAATAAAGTAAAAAATCTGAAATTAAAATGTCCAAGGTCTCAAATCCACCTACCCAATCATGCATACCCAAGTGATGACGAATTCTTCCCTAAGTTCAATTACAATGTCAACCAGGACCCCCAAATTCTCCTAAATCCACTGTCGTTCTCATTAGGACGTATTCGATGATTGGATCAATTACTTACTAGGTATCATAATCCTAATCATCGAATTCTATTAAATCTTGTTCCCTATATGGTTGCACTAATCTCCTACTCACTGTCGTGCCATATTCAATTAGTGATCCCAATTCAAGTTCTAAAACGTGAATCGCCGATCAGCCTCAACATGTTTAACTAGTTAATTACGCATGCATATGATCAACACAATCAAATCAGAATTGGAAAACATTAATTGAGAAAAGGGGAGAAAAACATACATCACATGAACACTATACCGCCATGGGTGGCTTCATTGTTCCCTCAGACGAGGGGATTAGTTCCTCATGCTCATCGACAAATAATCGGACATAACCTCCATAGTGAAATAAGAAAAAGAAAAGGGAGACGCAGCTCCGGAGTAACAAGAACTAGCCTAAACGCTACTCTAAAACAAGTGGAAAAACTAGGATTCGGATCTATCCAGAGAGCTCTTCATTCTGATCTGAAACAACCTATAAATAGGGATTCTGGTTCTCGGTCGCTCGCGGGGCGAACAAGATTTCGCAAGGCGAACATTAGTTTTGGCGCGCTTTCAATTTGGATTCTCGCGAGGCGAGAGTGTGTTGGCGGGGCGAGTCTTCCAACTTCAATCTGTCACAGCCGTGATCTTCATCACGGCTAGACCGTGATGGTCTCTGTCTTCCAGGGTCTTCAAACTCTCGCGGGGCAAGAAGCCTCTCGCGTGGCGAGCCAGAATTGATGACTGTTGCTGTTTTGCTGATCTTCAGGCTCGCGAGGCGAGCATCTACTCGCGGGGCGAGTATCTCCAGAATGGAAATTCCCACTGTTTTCTTGACTCGAAGTGTTTCCTTGACTCTTGGAGCTTCACCTCTAACCTGAAACAATAAAAAAGAAACAAAAAGCCTAATTCTATTCAAAATAAACTAAAAACTACTAAAAATGCCTAAAACGAGTCAAAGTCTACTTAGGAACAAAACAAGGCCAAATTTGGGCGAAAACGAGATTGAACTCGAATAATTAGCACGAAAACCACAATCCATCTAGTTATAAAACTAGATAAGCCAGAGGCTTATCAAAACACCCCAAACATAAACCTTGCTTGTCCCCAAGCAAGCTAAAACTCAAAAAGGACTCAAGACTTGGCAAGCTTAAGGGATTCAATCGATTTCGCACAAATTTCATGCAATCTTAACAAAACAGTTTTTCTCCAATGATTTCCCCCTTACATCAATGTAATCCCCACATTCATTTACTTTAAACAATTGAGAACTTCATCATTCATGCAATCATTAATCCAAGTTGAGGATCAGAGTCACACACAAAAGGAAGATCACCAATTTCAAACAATTTCCTTCCTCACAAGGGTATGTAAAATTTCACTCATTCGCTCAAATTTGTCTAGGCTGTCAACTTTTCACTCAATTTCACATACCAAGAGAACTTCCCATGAATTTGATTTTCATCTCAAAAATAGTTCCCACGAAAACATGCATGCAACATCAGAAGGTCTTTTAAAGGTTGTAATGGGGCCTGGCTAAGGGTAGGATATTCAAGGATATTAGGCTTAAGTCCCTAGGAACTAAGAGAGCATGAGCATGAGCATGAGCATTGACACATATTCAACTCAAATTTCCTTTTTCCATTTTTCTTTTTGCCTTGGGTGACTACAGCCTTTTCCTTACTATTTTTTTCTGTTTTGCCCCTTTTCCTTTGGCAATTTTTTTTTTTGGTTTCAACCTTGTGAACACCTAATTTTGTCCGGGTATTCTATCCTTTTAATTAATATTTACAAAATGAAAATGGAAAATACAAAAATAATAAAAAATGTGTTTATGTTATTAGCCCAACTTGTTTTTGTTACAAGTTGTTTTGAATCCAAGCCCAAGTAAAAATATATGTATATATAAAAATAAAAAAAATAATGACAAAAAGAAAAAAAGAAATAATGTTCTGAATGTGAAATATTGTGCCCAGTGTGTTCTCTCCATCATAGCTCTTTTCAATGCACAGGCTCAAGCACAGGTTCCCTTTTTTGGGTAGTTTTCAGAACATGGGGAAGGGTATTTTGCCTAGATCAGAGGAGTGGAACACTAAAAATGGAAATGGAGATGACTGGAGATGGTTCAATCTCTGCAACACCCCACACCACACCATCAATCGTCCCTTTCTCCAAAGCTGGCAGATTGGAACTTATCCTTATTCCTTTGAATGTGCATAAATTCAAGAGCAGAAGCAAAGAGGGGGGGAGAGGCGTGAACAAACAGAAGAGGAGCTCAAGAAATTTTCTGATATCTTTCTCCCTCATACTCTCCCCCATTTCTCATCATCTTTTCTCCACATTACCACCAATAAACACTACACATCCCAGTAATGGCAGAACCTTCATAACCAACACCTCCTTCATTTCAATAATCATTACAACAACAAAACCACCACTCCATCTCAAATAAAAAAAAAAACAAAAAAAAACAAAAAAGAACATATCAGATTCTTATACTGACCTTTTCCTCACCTCCTTCAAGCTCTTCAAATTCTCCCTCCACGACAGCAACAACAGAAACCACCATAATCCCGTGCTGCATTCACCCCTGTCACGAGCTCCGCCTCGGACCGCCGCGTCGCCACCACACAGCAGCCACGAACCACCGTCACGGTAGCTCCGTCCCTTCCTCTGTACGGTCCCACTTCGCCGCGACAGAAACCACCGCGCCACAGCCGTCTCAGTCGCGGACTCCGCCTCAGATCTCTGCCATCCTCGCTGTGACTCAGATCCGCTCATCCTCGCCACGAATCCGCCCCAGATCTGTAGCGGGTCCGTCGCGGTCGCCGCCCGTTCTCCGCCAATCACAGATCTGCTCACATTCAGACCAGCCGCAAGCCACGGATGATCCGCATCTCCGACCGCACAAGCAGCTCCGCACGAACAGATCCACCTCTGCAGAACCGCCAAATCCGCGTTCCTCCCTCTGCCGCGCGTCCTCTGTCGCCTGCATCCTCCGCCGGTCAGCCACCGCGAGACCATCATCAACCAAGCCGCCGCGTGAGGAGCTCGTCCTCCGTCGCCGTCATCCCCTCCATCTGCAGCTCCTTGGTCCTTTGTGTGGTAAGGAGGAAGAAGACCAAGGTAGAAGAAGACTACCTTATGATGTATTTGTGTTTTTCTTAACTTTATTTCTCTTTTTTTTTACGAGAATTTCTAGCCTGTTGGGTCTGTTTGTGTTTGTCTGGGCCGGTTAGTTTGTTATTGGACCATGTTTCCTTCACATTAGTTAAGTTATAAAATGCACCAAAAAAAATATTTGAAATCACAAAACATAAAAATATAAAAATCTATTTTTAAACAAAAAAATCAAAGATCAAATCTTTATAAAAAAAATTATTAAAATCAACCAACCAATCAAATATTTTCTAAAGAACTACGTGGCTTTGAGTTTCCCATCGCACCCGGGAATACGTAGGAGCAAGATAAATCATCTTGTCGGGCCAAAACTAATTTTTCCCTTTTTTGTATCTCCTTTTTATGTCAAAATAATTAATCAAAAATTAAATTTTTCTATTTTTAGGGATGCTCTATGGACACGGTGCCATGTTCAGTCCCTTAGATTTGAGGTTGCCATGTGGACTCATGTGCCACGTTCAACCTCATTTAATTAATTTTCCTTTTTTTGCATCCCTTTTTTTCGTTAAAATAATTAATCAAAATAATTAAACTTTTCTCTTTCCAGGGATGCTCTATGGACACGGTGCCATGTTTAATCCCTTAGATTTGAGGTTGCCCTGTGGACTCATGTGACATGTTCAACTTCATTTAGTTTTTATAAACTATAAAGTTTAAAAAAAAATTAATAAAAAATTAAAATATTAAAAGCTAAAAATAATTCTTTCTTGTAAATAATTTTTGGGGTAAAATAAATATTTAAATGACTGTTAAAATGTTTTTTTGCACAATTAACTTGAGGTACCGTTTTTAAACGGGCGATGTGGGGTGCTAATACCTTCCCTACTCGTAACCGACTCTCGGACTCATATCTCTCTTTTTTAAAAGACCAGTTTACCTTTAAATAATTGGGTTTTCTAAGATTTTCCCAATAAAAATCTTAGTGGCGACTCCTCTGTTTTTTACCCATCTTTTTCGCGGCTCCCGGACGGGACGGTCGCGACAGCTGGCGACTCCACTGGGGACTTTAGAGAGTCAGGCCTATCATAGTTGGTTGTGCAACTTCTTTTAATAACTTTGAAAATATTAGTTTTACCCCTCTTTGTTTTATTTGTTTTGTAAATTGTTATATGCTTTAATATATGCCTTTGTATATTCTTGCAACCCTAGGGTAGAGAATTATTATGTTGTTGGCTGTTCTTTTTTGCATGTGTGATGTAGTTTTCATTTTAATAGGTTTGGAGCAGGTTTGTATGCTCCCAGCACACACATCACTCACACTTATTTCACACACTTTTAGCTCTATACCCGAGCTTGTGGAAGCTTAAGGATTAGGCGGTGTGTCGACATTGTCATTGAAGAGGTCTTGTACCCCCCTGATATTTGTCGATTCACCACTCAGGTTGTACCCGATATCATGGGATGGTCATATTGAGAGGGTTTATCCCTACTTGTGGCTAGACTCATGAGTCGGATCCTTATCTTTCGAGATAGGGGCAATCTGGGGACCATGGATTTTAGAAGTCTAGAACCTACCCAATTTTCACTGATAGAGCAAACTTAGGGACCAACCAATTAGAGTTATGACTTCAGCTGTGTCCGACCCTAAGTTTTAACCGTCTTAAGACACAAAAGGGGGCGTGATTATTCTCTACCTTTCTCTTCATATTCATACATCCATTTCAATTTTCAAAATAGGAAACGACCCATTTTTTTTAAAAAAAAAAAAAAAAAACCATTTCATGCATTCAAAAAAGAAAAAAAAAAGAACTTTTTTTTCCCTTCATTTGTCTCTAAACAAAGAATTCTCATTTGTCTCCAAACAAAGAAAATAAATTCATTCATCTCATGCATTTATAAAAAATGATTCTTCTAAAAAAAAAAAAAAAGAAAAGAAACTCATTTCATGTATCACTGTTTTGATAGAAGTTCCTTCATGCATCTCATGTATTAAAATTTGGGTAAGTATAAAAAAAAAAAAAAGTAAATCTTTTCCATGCAACCCGTGCATTAACACCTTCTTGGGTCAAGAAAAATCTTTTTCATGCATCTCAAAAGGTTATCTTCAGTAAACTTTCACAAATAAGGATTTAATCCCTTTTCCCCAAACTTCACAGTGACTTTTTGAATAATTGCTCTGTGGCACCCTTATTGGACTCGATCACAAGCCAAAATCATGGATGAGGAAGAGCAAACGCAGAAGTTCATAGAAGATTGGAGTCAACTCAAAGAGAAGATGACCCAAATGATGGTAATGTTGCAAGTCATGCAGAAGGAAAAGAACACGAATGAGAGCCCTTCAGCCTCAACTGAAGAGCAGCCGGCCATACCTCTTCTCACTCATGAGAACAGCCAACAAGGGGTCGTGATGTCTTTCACTGGCTACCCAAGCAATCAAAATCGTCCTTCATTTGACCCAAGCAATCCCCCATATGGTCTTCCTCGAGGATTTGTGCCGCCAGTCGCTCCTGGACCAACAAATGGCAATCCAAACTCACAAAACACAACCCAGACACAGATCCCCACCAATTCTATGGTGCATTCCGTTAACCCAAACACTTCACCATTCACCTTCCACATCGGTGCCAATGGGATCCAAGTGGCACGGGGCTTCGCTTCCCCACAGGATGTTCCTGTGAATCAGTCGTGTGAGAATCCTCAATCCATAGAAAGGCTGGAGGTTCTAGAGGAAAGACTGCGAACTATTGAAGGGGCAAACAGTCATGGTCTTCGGGATGCCTCTGAACTCTGTCTAGTGCCCAATGTCGTAATACCTCCAAAATTCAAAGTGCCAGATTTTGACAAATACATAGGAACCACTTGTCCAAAAAGCCACTTAACCATGTACGTCAGGAAGATGGCATCACATGCCCAGGATGATAAGCTCTTGATTCATTTCTCCCAAGATAGTTTGACTGGGGCAGCTTCAAATTGGTACATACACCTCGAGCGGGCCCACATTCGATCCTTCAAAGACCTAGCGGATGCATTCCTGAAACAATACAAGTATAATATTGACATGGCTCCTGATAGGATGCAACTTCAAAATATGTTAAAAAGGGATACAGAAACCTTCAAGGAGTATGCACAACGGTGGAGAGAATTGGCTGCTCAAGTAGAGCCCCCATTAACTGAGAAGGAAATTATAGCAATGTTCATTGATACACTTCAGCCACCCTTCTATGATAGAATGATTGGAAGTGTATCATCAAACTTTTCTGACATGGTTACCATTGGAGAAAGAATTGAGAATGGGATGAGAAATGGTAAGATTGTTGAAAGTTCTATGGGGGTAGCCGGGATGACAAAAGCTCCATTTGTCAAGAAGAATGAAGAAGAGGCACATGTTGTGGCATCAGAGCAAGAGTCTGAGTGGTCTGGGCATTGGATACCGGGTCAAATATCTGTCAACTCTCAACCGTCTTTTCAAACAACCTACACTCCATATTATCCACCACATCACCAACCTAACCATCCATATGTAGCCGCCATCTCACAATTTCCAACCCAATCCTATCCTATGAGGACACCATACCACCCATCAAACCCTTTCCAACATCAAACCTTTCCCGCCATACCGCCCCAACAAAACCTAAATGCAAATCAAAGGAGACAACCTTACAACCCAGAAAAGAAGCCCATGCAGTTTGACCCTATACCTATGACTTACACGGAGCTATTGCACAACCTTATTGAAAAATCTTTGTTGGTCCCGTGGCCCCGACCAGGGCGGTGCAACCCCCATACCCAAAATGGTTTGACCCAAATGTCAAGTGTGACTATCATGGGGGAGTGATAGGTCATTCAACTGAAAATTGCAAGACCTTAAAGTATAAAGTGCAAGATCTGATCAATGCAAATGTGCTAAGTTTCCAACGAGACACTCTTGATGCAGGAGGGTTCGGAGTCCATGCCGTAGAGGACACTTTGGAACATGACCTTTGAATCTTGTGTAGAGTAATTCATTGATGCTAATCCTTTAGCTCTGCCCAAGGCTTTAGGAAGTTTTTAATAATGGGCTTACTTGTTTCCATTTCAGTATGAATAAATGAATGCATTGAGTTTCCTTCCTTTCCTTCATCTTCTGATTTTACCTTCATCCTTTCTTCTTTTTTCTTGAAAGTTACCAATAAAGCAGATCTGAAGGTGATTCTCTTTAAAAATAAAATAAAATAATAAGTGCTAGAACCTCATCGTATGATCCTGATCACCTCATTAACCATGCTGGTTCGGACAACTATGGAAAGTTTCCTCATGAGATCAACCGAAGATGATTGAGGCAATCAAAGGAAATCTTTTTGATTCAAGCTAGACTCCATGATTTGGAAAAAAAAAAAAAGAAATTAAAAGGGAAATCGAGAAAGAGCGCCCGGTTATGCTTTTGCAAGTACTATCATTTTTTGTCTTACTTTTAAAATTTATGAAAATTAACAATCAAAATTTGAAATGAAGAATGGTCATCTTTCTATATCTTTCACATGCTTGTACTATCCCTTGTTACTCCGTTTGAGCTTGAAATTCTTTCAAAGAACCCGGGACAAGGATCACCCCTAAGCAAGGGGCAAGCACGAAAGAATCGGTGATTATGAAGCAAAAAAAAAAAAAGAGAAGAAAAAAAGGATTAAAAAAAAAACTTCATGCAAAGGCAAAAAAAAAAGGAGGAAATAAAAAGGAAAGTTAGAGGAAAACAAATGTTCTTAGAAATCGAAAAGATCGTGGATCCTCGGTCCTATTCAACCTTAAAACATTTGTTTGAGCCTTATATCCTTTCCTTCATGACTCTCAACCATTGGCCGCGTTATGAGCCTAAAAAGTCCATTCTGATCAATGAAAGATTGTTATCATTTTCATTAACTTTAATTGTGAGACAAAATGTATGTGCTTTTTCAATGCATCGCTCTCGGAAAAAGGAAAAGAAAGAAAAAAAAAGAGAGAAAATGAAAAAACATAAAAAAAAGGAGGCTCGCTGGGTTGAAAACCTGCAAGGGCGACCTAGGCAAAATTAGAGCAACCTACGCAAAAGTTAGCGTCAAACAGATTCCTCGAAGCAACAAACTGGGGCAGTTTGAATTTAAAGGCAAATCATGTCCTCGGAAGGAGATTAAAGCAATACTCGAGATCATACGAGTGTCTCTTGAAGAAATGCGAACTGAAAACTGGGGCAGTTTGAAGGCGAGTCATGAAATTCTCAATACATGAAGACTGGAACAAACCATGTTCTTGAAAGCTGATTAAAGCGGTGCTCGACATTCTACGCATGAGAAGCTAGCACTTATCATCTTAAAAGAGTATCACCTGAAGAAAAATGTGAACTCCATCCCGTCATTGTTTCCTTCCTTCTAACAACCTTTCAATTCTTTCGCTCATATCCTTACCACTTTCCACATATTGTTACTCCCTGTCCATCCTCTATCATACCCCTCTTTCTACCATAGACTCAATTTGCATTCTTTAATACATACTGAAAGGTGAAGCAAGTATCAATAATGATATCATTTAGAGTTTCTCTCAGGATGCAAAGGTCATGGAAAGTACATCAATCTCCTAACAAAGGGCAATGTTGGAAAAGATAGAGAAATCAAGCAGTCTCATCCATCGGGATAATCATTAGAAATAGGCATATTTGTGACAAGGGACAAAGCATCAATGAGGAAAGAAAATGACAATCCGGATCAATGAGTGACATTCCAGTTCTTCCTGAAATTTGGTTGTGATCGAAGCTTTAAGGGGGCTAGAAATCAAAGAGTGGTTTGCGAAAAATGATCAAAGTTCATTATCAATCACTGAAAGAATCTCTTGCATCATGCATTATTTCATGCACCAGAATCAACATCATTGCATCACATTTAGGCATAGGGCCCATAAGCTCCCATTTTACTGGCTTTTACGGGCTTGGAGCCCATAAGCTTTGTTTTGTTAGCTTTAGCAGACGTAGGGTCTCTAAGCTTTCGTTTGTTTTAACGGGCACAAGGCCCCTAAGCTTTGCTTTTGTTAGCTTTAGTAGGCATAGGGCCTCTTAAATTTTGTTTTGTTGTAGTTTGGCTTTAGTGGGCACAGGACCCCAAAAGTCATGTCTTGTCAGCTTTAGCAGGCATAGGGCCTCTTAAGTTTTGTTTTGTTGTAGTTTGGCTTTAGTGGGCACAGGGCCCCAAAAGTCATGTTTTGTCAGCTTTAGCAGGCATAGGGCCTCTTAAATTTTGTTTTGTTGTAGTTTGGCTTTAGTGGGCACAGGGCCCCAAAAGTCATGTCTTGTCAGCTTTAGCAGGCATAGGGCCTCTTAAGTTTTGTTTTGTTGTAGTTTGGCTTTAGTGGGCACAGGGCCCCAAAAGTCATGTCTTGTCAGCTTTAGCAGGCATAGGGCCTCTTAAGTTTTGTTTTGTTGTAGTTTGGCTTTAGTGGGCACAGGGCCCCAAAAGTCATGTCTTGTCAGCTTTAGCAGGCATAGGGCCTCTTAAGTTTTGTTTTGTTGTAGTTTGGCTTTACCGGGCACAGGGCCCCAAAAGTCATGTCTTGTCAGCTTTAGCAGGCATAGAGCCTCTTAAGTTTTGTTTTGTTGTAGTTTGGCTTTAGTGGGCACAGGGCCCCAAAAGTCATGTCTTGGTTGGCTTCTGTAGGCATAGGGTCTCGTAAGCTCTTTTATCTTTCAGTTCGAGCTTCAAAAGGGCAATCCACCCCGTAGGCTCTTTTATCTTTCAGTTCGAGCTTCTGACGGGCAATCCACCCCGTAGGCTCTTTTTATCTTCAGTTCGAGCTTCTGACGGGCAATCCACCCCGTAAGCTCTTTTATCTTTCAGTTCGAGCTTCTGACGGGCAATCCACCCCGTAAGCTCTTTTATCTTTCAGTTCAGGCTTCTGACGGGCAATCCACCCCGTAAGCTCTTTTACCTTTCAGTTCGAGCTTCTAACGGGCAATCCACCCCGTAGGCTCTTTTATCTTTCAGTTCGAGCTTCTCACGGGCAATCCACCCCGTAAGCTCTTTTATCTTTCAGTTTGAGCTTCTGACGGGCAATCAACCCCGTAAGCTCTTTTATCTTTCAGTTCGAGCTTCTGACGGGCAATCCACCCCGTAGGCTCATTTATCTTTCAGTTCGAGCTTCTCACGGGCAATCCACCCCGTAAGCTCTTTTATCTTTCAGTTCGGGCTTCTGACGGCCAATCCACCCCGTGAGCTCATTTATCTTTCAGTTCGAGCTTCTGACGGGCAATCCACCCCGTAGGCTCATTTATCTTCCTGTTCGAGCTTCTCACGGGCAATCCAACCCGTAAGCTCTTTTATCTTTATGCTCGAGCTTCTGACGGGCAATCCACCCCGTAAGCTCTTTTATCTTTCAGTTCGAGCTTCAGACGGGCAATCCAACCCGTAAGCTCTTTTATCTTTATGCTCGAGCTTCAGACGGGCAATCCAACCCGTAAGCTCTTTTATCTTTATGCTCTAGTTTCTGATGAGCGATCCACCCCGTAAACTCTTTTCTCTTTCTGTTTAAGCTCGGCGGACGATCCACCCGGCAAGCTTTTATGTGTAAACCTCGTTGGGTAATCCAACCCGCTGGTTCTTTACAAGGAATTTGGTTTGTAGTCACGTGTCCTTTTGCTTGTCAGTATATCCCGAACAAAATTGGAGTTCATGTCTTTACTCGTTTCTTATAACGATAATAGGTTAACTATAGTTACACCAATTATCTAATAAGAAACAAGTAAAGAGGGGCAGCTGTGAACACCTAATTTTGTCCGGGTATTCTATCCTTTTAATTAATATTTACAAAATAAAAATGGAAAATACAAAAATAATAAAAAAATGTGTTTATGTTATTAGCCCAACTTGTTTTTGTTACAAGTTGTTTTGAATCCAAGCCCAAGTAAAAATATATGTATATATATAAAAAAATAATAATAATGACAAAAAGAAAAAAAGAAATAATGTTCTGAATGTGAAATATTGTGCCCAGTGTGTTCTCTCCATCATAGCTCTTTTCAATGCACAGGCTCAAGCACAGGTTCCCTTTTTTGGGTAGTTTTCAGAACATGGGGAAGGGTATTTTGCCTAGATCAGAGGAGTGGAACACTAAAAATGGAAATGGAGATGACTGGAGATGGTTCAATCTCTGCAACACTCCACACCACACCATCAATCGTCCCTTTCTCCAAAGCTGGCAGATTGGAACTTATCCTTATTCCTTTGAATGTGCATAAATTCAAGAGCAGAAGCAAAGAGGGGGGGAGAGGCGTGAACAAACAGAAGAGGAGTTCAAGAAATTTTCTGATATCTTTCTCCCTCATACTCTCCCCCATTTCTCATCATCTTTTCTCCACATTACCACCAATAAACACTACACATCCCAGTAATGGCAGAACCTTCATAACCAACACCTCCTTCATTTCAATAATCATTACAACAACAAAACCACCACTCCATCTCAAATCAAAAAAAAAAAAAACAAAAAAAACAAAAAAAACAAAAAAAGAACATATCAGATTCTTATACTGACCTTTTCCTCACCTCCTTCAAGCTCTGCAGATTCTCCCTCCACGACAGCAACAACAGAAACCACCATAATCCCGTGCTGCATTCACCCCTGTCACGAGCTCCGCCTCGGACCGCCGCGTCGCCACCACACAGCAGCCACGAACCACCGTCACGGTAGCTCCGTCCCTTCCTCTGTACGGTCCCACTTCGCCGCGAGAAACCACCGCGCCACGCCTGCCTCGGATCGCGGACTCCGCCTCAGATCTCTGCCATCCTCGCTGTGACTCAGATCCGCTCATCCTCGCCACGAATCCGCCCCAGATCTGTAGCGGGTCCGTCGCGGTCGCCGCCCGTTCTCCGCCAATCACAGATCTGCTCACATTCAGACCAGCCGCAAGCCACGGATGATCCGCATCTCCGACCGCACAAGCAGCTCCGCACGAACAGATCCACCTCTGCAGAACCGCCAAATCCGCGTTCCTCCCTCTGCCGCGCGTCCTCTGTCGCCTGCATCCTCCGCCGGTCAGCCACCGCGAGACCATCATCAACCAAGCCGCCGCGTGAGGAGCTCGTCCTCCGTCGCCGTCATCCCCTCCATCTGCAGCTCCTTGGTCCTTTGTGTGGTAAGGAGGAAGAAGACCAAGGTAGAAGAAGACTACCTTATGATGTATTTGTGTTTTTCTTAACTTTATTTCTCTTTTTTTTACGAGAATTTCTAGCCTGTTGGGTCTGTTTGTGTTTGTCTGGGCCGGTTAGTTTGTTATTGGACCATGTTTCCTTCACATTAGTTAAGTTATAAAATGCACCAAAAAAAATATTTGAAATCACAAAACATAAAAATATAAAAATCTATTTTTAAACAAAAAAAATCAAAGATCAAATCTTTATAAAAAAAATTATTAAAATCAACCAACCAATCAAATATTTTCTAAAGAACTACGTGGCTTTGAGTTTCCCATCGCACCCGGGAATACGTAGGAGCAAGATAAATCATCTTGTCGGGCCAAAACTAATTTTTCCCTTTTTTGTATCTCCTTTTTATGTCAAAATAATTAATCAAAAATTAAATTTTTCTATTTTTAGGGATGCTCTATGGACACGGTGCCATGTTCAGTCCCTTAGATTTGAGGTTGCCCTGTGGACTCATGTGCCACGTTCAACCTCATTTAATTAATTTTCCTTTTTTTGCATCCCTTTTTTTCGTTAAAATAATTAATCAAAATAATTAAACTTTTCTCTTTCCAGGGATGCTCTATGGACACGGTGCCATGTTTAATCCCTTAGATTTGAGGTTGTCCTGTGGACTCATGTGACATGTTCAACTTCATTTAGTTTTTATAAATTATAAAGTTTAAAAAAAAAATTAATAAAAAATTAAAATATTAAAAGCTAAAAATAATTCTTTCTTGTAAATAATTTTTGGGGTAAAATAAATATTTAAAAGGCTGTTAAAATGTTTTTTTGCACAATTAACTTGAGGTACCGTTTTTAAACGGGCGATGTGGGGTGCTAATACCTTCCCTACTCGTAACCGACTCCCGGACTCATATCTCTCTTTTTTAAAAGACCAGTTTACCTTTAAATAATTGGGTTTTCTAAGATTTTCCCAATAAAAATCTTAGTGGCGACTCCTCTGATTTTTACCCATCTTTTTCGCGGCTCCCGGACGGGACGGTCGCGACAAACCTTTATTTTTCTTTTTCTCACCCCAATATGACACATCACCTTATAGCCACCCCAAACTTAGTTCCTCACAACCCTTCTCTTGCTACGCTCCCATGCTCTCCTAATCCTAAGATTGGGTTAACATGGTTTTTTAGATTTTGGCTTATAATATAGGGTCATCAAGAAACAATAGGCTAATTAGGCTCAATGTGGCTAACTAGGGAACATGCATTAGGGATGATTCTTTTTAGGCCAAGTAGCTATTCAAAGAAAATTGCCTAAATCATTTGATGCAACACATAAACATGCAAACCAAGAAGAGATTCAAGCAAATTCGGGAAAGTGCAACTTGAAAATGATTCACACATTCAAAAACAAAGTTGGAGGCTCAAATCCTCACCTGGACATTTTGCAAATTGTTTGACCGAGATACAATTCCTAGTGTGTGCACCCCCTCTCCCCAAACTTATCATAAATCAAGTAATCACAATAAAATTCTCAAAGTTCAGTTTTCAATTTTTCACATGGGGATCAACTTTTCTAATTTCAGAACCTAGGGGGAAATCATCGATGGTCAAAATAATTCATGCAATCAATCTATGCTCAATTTAATTAAAATCCAACAAGCTTGCCGACACGACATTCATACACAAACTCTTGATCTTCTCAAATTATTCAAGAGTGACAAACAAAAACAAAAACAAAACAAGTGAAGGGTAAGAAAATTTTATCTTAATGGGGTCCGAGCGGACCCCATGCTTTCAGCTGATTTCCTTTCCACTTTTCATCTCTATACTACCCCGCTTCACAGCGGGGCTAGTTTCGGCCTCATCCTTGCCCAATAGGTTGGCCCATGAGATTCCGGGCTCTCCTATGTTGTTCCATCACAAGCAAACATGAACGTTAAGCAATAACATAATAGAATAAATATACAGTTATCCAAGTTTGACAGTAAAAGGTCAGTAAATATAGTTTCTAGCTAGCAAATAGTGTACAACCAAATCGAACTCCTAGCTAGAACTCTAAGTAAAGAATACAGGGGCCCGGATCAATGATAAAAATCGATGTCGTCCACCGGGTCACCCTGGTCCTCTGGTGCCTCCTCATCTGGTCCCTCGGGTACCCTTCTGTTGCATAGCATCCTGGAAGAACTCCTGCAAATTAAAACCTTAAGTGCATATTCGCGAGGCGAGAGACCACTCGCGAGGCGAATCTGGAAAATTGTTATTCACACTTTCCAGAATAACGAGGCGAGTAGTATCTCGCGAGGCGAATCTGGAATTCCAACAGATGATGATGCCCAGAATCGCGAGGCGAAAGTACACCTCGCGACGCGAGACAGAAATGAAAGCAAGCCTCTGAGATTCAGGGCTTCTGTCTCACGCGGCCACTGTGGATTCGTGTGGCGAATCAAGCCTTTATTATTATTATTATTATTATTTTTTATTTTTATTTTTTTATCAATGAAAATGACAGAAACTAAAAATAACAGATACCTAGATTGGGTTGCCTCCCAATAAGCGCTTCTTTAACGTCACTAGCTTGACTTATTAATAAGCATCCACCTGGATCCCATAGCCTGTGGCACAAGGGCCAAGAGACGCTCATCATATCAAATCCTCCACCCGGATCCCATGGTTTGTGAAGTGGCCCTTGCAGGAGCAATACAACTCTATCATTGATTCCATCTGGCCCGTGTGTGGAAACTCCATTGACCTCTGTAATTATGAACTCACTTCCTCTCAGGTCAAATGGTGTTTTCTCGAGGAAGTGTGCCAGACGAGTGGGAGGGTCTAACTTACCAATGTCCACACATGCATGCAAGCCAACATAGTTATCTAATGCAGTAATTTCAGGTTGCTTGGCAAGCATGGTGAAATCCTCTACCACTTTATCTGCATTTTGATCTCTATCCCTTTGCTCCGGTGCCTTGTCCCTTGCCAATTCCTCTTCCTTAGGTTGCTCTTCCTCATCTTGTGGTTGTTCCGGGGCCTTGTCACTTGTCAATTCCTCTTTCTCAGGTTGCTCTTCCTCAACATGTGATAGTTCTTCCTCAACTTCCTGAGAACTAGTTGCATCCCAGTCAGATCCCAACACCCTACCGCTTCTAGTTGTTATGGCTTCGTAGTGGTCCTTAGGGTTGTTCTTGGTATCACCTGGGAAAGTGCCTGGGAGACGCTCATTTAGTTGCTCTACGAGCTGACCCAACTTCTCTACTGCCGCATTCGCCCTCTCACATGCTGCGTTCATCTTCTCAATAGCCAACTCCCAAGGTTGTGGTTGCCAATTCTGTTGAGGTTGTGGTTGCCAGGCTAGACCACCGCCATCATTACTCCAAGCGAAACCCGGATGGTCTCCCCTCATATCACCCCAATACTGATTCTGACTCTGATAGTTGTTCTGGGGCACGTTGTCATAGAAATTATAGCATGAGTCCACATATTCTTGAGAGAAGTAGAACGGAAAGCTCCAAGTGTCATGGTCTCCATTACAATATTCGCAACTCGGAAGCATTCCCTCGTGTACATCGCATACAAAACAAGGCAAGACCAAGTGGAATCAAAGAAGTAGAGAGATAATAGTGAATAAAAATAAATAAAAAATAACAAATAAAAATGAAAATAAAAATAACTTAACCAAATAATCAAACTTCCCTAAAAATTAGGAAAATTGGTTGTGCCAATCCCTGGCAACGGCGCCAAAAACTTGTTGAGTCACCGGCAAGTGTACCGGGTCGTCGCAAGTAATAAAATAACACGGTAAGAATTTACCGAGGTCGAACACAAGGATTGGGCTACCAATTCAACTAATCCGCGGGAAATCCGATACGTTTGGTCAAGTGAGGAAAGTGGTTGAGAGAGAGAAGATAGGATCGCAATCAAAATTAACAAATCTAATAAAGTAAAAAATCTGAAATTAAAATGTCCAAGGTCTCAAATCCACCTACCCAATCATGCATACCCAAGTGATGACGAATTCTTCCCTAAGTTCAATTACAATGTCAACCAGGACCCCCAAATTCTCCTGAATCCATTGTCGTGCTCATTAGGACGTATTCGATGATTGGATCAATTACTTACTAGGTATCATAATCCTAATCATCGAATTCTATTAAATCTTGTTCCCTATATGGTTGCACTAATCTCCTACTCACTGTCGTGCCATATTCAATTAGTGATCCCAATTCAAGTTCTAAAACGCGAATCGCCGATCAGCCTCAACACGTTTAACTAGTTAATCACGCATGCATATGATCAACACAATCAAATCAGAATTGGAAAACATTAATTGAGAAAAGGGGAGAAAAACATACATCACATGAACACTATACCGCCATGGGTGGCTTCATTGTTCCCTCAGACGAGGGGATTAGTTCCTCATGCTCATCGACAAACAATCGGACATAACCTCCATAGTGAAATAAGAAAAAGAAAAGGGAGACGCAGCTCCGGAGTAACAAGAACTAGCCTAAACGCTACTCTAAAACAAGTGGAAAAACTAGGATTCGGATCTATCCAGAGAGCTCTTCATTCTGATCTGAAACAGCCTATAAATAGGGATTCTGGTTCTCGGCCGCTCGCGGGGCGAACAAGATTTCGCGAGGCGAACATTAGTTTTGGCGCGCTTTCAATTTGGATTCTCACGAGGCGAGAGTGTGTTCGCGGGGCGAGTCTTCCAACTTCAATCTGTCACAGCCGTGATCTTCATCACGGCTAGGCCGTGATGGTCTCTGTCTTCCAGGGTCTTCAAACTCTCGCGGGGCGAGAATCCTCTCGCGTGGCGAGCCAGAATTGATGACTGTTGCTGTTTTCCTGATCTTCAGGCTCGCGAGGCGAGCATCTACTCGCGGGGCGAGTATCTCCAGAATGAAAATTCCCACTATTTTCTTGACTCGAAGTGTTTCCTTGACTCTTGGAGCTTCACTTCTAACCTGAAACAATAAAAAGAAACAAAAAGCCTAATTCTATTCAAAATAAACTAAAAACTACTAAAAATGCCTAAAACGAGTCAAAGTCTACTTAGGAACAAAACAAGGCCAAATTTGGGCGAAAACGAGATTGAACTCGAATAATTAGCACGAAAACCACAGTCCATCTAGTTATAAAACTAGATAAGCCAGAGGCTTATCACACTTAGCCAAAGCTAAGTTCAAAAAATTATGAGCCGAGTCCGAGCTTAAGGCCGAATCCGAGCCTTAAACTTAGCAAAAGCTATGTTCAAAAATTATGAGGTGAGTCCGAGCTCAAGGCTGAGTCCGAGCTGTAACACTTAGCCAAAGTTAAGTTCAAAAAATTATGAGCCGAGTCCGAGCTCAAAGACGAATCTGAGCATCAAAATTAGACAGAGATGAAGTTCCCAATATTTAAGTTGAGACTGAACTCAACCGCCGAATACGAGCTTGAAAACTTAGCCGAAGCTCATTCTCAAAAACTCTAAGTCCGATTCCAAGTCCGGATGATAGCGCAAAAGACTTAGCAAATGTAAAGTCTTGAAATTAAAAGTAAAGACAGGAGCAGTGAGACAAAAAACCATTTTATTATTGAAAGTAACATTACATCAGTTGCAAAGATCCTCAAACTAAGAAGATAAAGACAACAATGGCACTCCCTACCCAAACACCCCGCAGAACCTATCTTCTGACTGGTCCACCTAGGGAGAAAGCTTTAGTCTTAATTGATGGTGAGATCTGCTCCAAAGAAGCGGCAAGCAGGAGAAGACTCAAGTCCTTCTATAGAGGAATCCCCGGGGTGGCCCTATTATTTTTATCTTTCCAACCCCGACCTCACCATCAGGTGGCGGGGAGGATGAACTGCTATCCAATAGCCGAGAAGGTAATCCCACAGGGAAAACCAACCCGCGTACTAACAGATGCAGTCACCCACACCCCCTTACTAACGGATGCAGTAACCCATTACCAATAACACATAGTCTTCAAAACAACCCATGAAAAATAGGGTTCCACCACCATCCCAAATAAAATGAAACATGGAGAAACAGAGAAGTGAAGAAGTAAAGAAGATGGAAGGGGAAAACCGACTATTTATAATGATGTATGGTCATGAAGAGAACCCAGTGCATTAAATGAATGCACGTTTTCAATACGTGACAATAACAGAGGCATGCGTTTAATTAATGATGTGACCGTTAAGCTAAATTCCCAAATGGGATGAAATCCAAAAGCCCAAAATGGTTTGCAACAACCTTAAGGGGGATAACTCGGCTCGATAAGTAAGCTCTTCATTCTTACTAAAGAACCAGAGCTTGGGGGGTTGAGTAAAACAACAAAGTCTGAACGCAAGACTTAAAGGAGATTACGAAGAGCACAATAAGAATAAAATACTGAAATATAAAATTGCAGTGCATATATTCCGAGGCCAAAAAGTCAATTAGTCATAGTTACAAAATATGCCTTAAAAAGGCCGAATACAACAGTTCAGAAAGGAAGACAAATACAAGAAAAGAGAGCTCAGGGTGAAGAGGGAGCAGAGTCGGCATTCATAGCCGAGGTGACTTCATTCTCAAGGCCTTCGGTCTTGTCCTCTTCCTCACTGAGTTGACTCTCGTTGACCAACTCCCCATTTTTTACAGTTGTCCATGTCCATTACGAAGAAGCCGGCGTCGGGGACAATGACATGGGCATGACATCGCCCCTTCTCAAAACCGACAATATGCTGACTCACGAGTTCCTCCTTGGCGGCTTCCAGCTCTTGCTTGTAGAACTTCTTTTTTCCTCTTTTCTTCTCCAAAGCTAAAGTAAGCTCATTATTCATCTCTTGCAGCCAGGGACGGACCCAGGAATTCTGGCTAGTGGGGACAAGATCATATATTATAAATATTTTTATAAATAAATATATAAATGAATAAATGATAAAATAATGACATCATTATTATCAAGCCAAAATTTAGAGATTACAAAAACTATATCATTGTATACCAAAAAAAAGAAAAGACATATTTACCAAAAAAAAAATAGAAGACATATAAACTTCCAGAAACTAAAATTGCTCTCCATGTGTCTTCATATTTTTAAATTTTTGTATCAACACTATAAAAAATATCTCTCTTTATGTATGTGACCAAATAATCATTCAAGAATTCATTTGTAATTTTTTTTTTGGCTAGAGAGATAAAAAGATCGAGAAACAAACAAATAAAGAGCATGAAGTTTTTTTTTATTGTGCAAAGACATGTATCTTTCTTTACTCTGTAAAAGGGAGAAATAAAATTGTTGTACATTGTTTTTTACAGGTAAATGTTAGTAATTAATGTGTTATGTTAGTGGAAAAAGTTGAACCCATGACCTCCTTATCACTCTAAACTCTATGTCCCTCCCCCAAACCAACTTATCCACCTTATAATTCAAGTTGCAGTAAAAAAATAAAAATATTATGTAGAATAGTGTTCTAGGATAATGGGGACAATATTTTTTAGTGTTATGTAGACTAGAATTGTCAGCTAATGGAGGCAACAAGTTTTTTTAATGGGGGCAAAAATAATAATAATTAAGAGTTAATAAAATAAAATCAAAAAATTGGTGGGGGTACCTAACGTAGGTCCGTCACTACTTGCAGCTTGTCCTTAGCATCCCATTCCGATGCAAACTCAGCCTCTTAGGTCTCCCTCCCAGTGTTCGAGACCTTCAACCTTTCATCCAGATCGGCCTTTTGGCCCTCGAGCTCGGATACCTGGGAGAGAGCCTTGGCCCCATTAGATTGAGCCTCAATTAGGTCAGACTTCACCTTCTCTAGCTCAGATTTCAACCTATCCACATAAGGAACTCGAGCTTCATCTTCTCCATCTTACTCTTGTTCTCTGAGAAGTCATTCAGAAGAAATTGGGCTTTGACCATGGCCCTCAGAAGCATCACCTGGAGTCCCTCCACCTCTTCCTCCGGGCTATACTTCTTCAAAAGCTTCAACTCAATGCTCTTCATAAAGTCTGGCTTCAAAGCAGTGGAAGGGCGGAAGTCGTTCCCGAAAACAGCTGATGAGCTAGGCCGGGTTGCCGCATTATACCACTTAATTGGGGCGGGACGAAGCCCTGGAGACTTTCCGGAACCATGCGTAGGCGAGGCAGCATCTAAATCCACTAAAACGGCAGGGCGCTTGGAGGGAGACCCGGCTGGAGAATTATGAGAGCTTACATTCCGCCCCTTCTTCGGTCGAGCTTCATTAACAACAATCGAAGGGACTGATGAAGTCGGCACAACAGTCGAAGGCACTGATGAAGTCGGCACAGCAGCAGCAGCCATAGTCTTTGGCTCTTCAACTGACCCAGACTTAGCCGAACTCTTCTTCTTCTTCAAAAGAACAGAAGTCAAATTTACCCATTGCTCCTGCAGCCTCAGAACAAACGATTAGTGATAAGTGGAAAGAATGAAAGCCATAACATAAAAAACAACAAGATACTTACTACTGGGATCTCCCTGGAGAATGGGAGGGATGGGAGGATCTAAAAGATCTTTACAAAGGAAGGGACGAGGAAGCTTGTTTAACTTCTTTTTACTCTCCCTCTCAGTTTCAGTCAAAACGCCATCACACCAACCCGCGAACTTGATGGGATGCCGGGTCCAATAGATGGGGAAGTGAGGCTTCCCTTGTGGGTCAAAGAACAGGTGTGAAAACCCATCAGCAGGCCTCACCTTAAAGAAGTCTCCTTTAAAGTACTTGTAGGACGACTTGGAAGCACCGATGATACCCCGTCCGTGAAACCCACTCAAAGAAATCCAACTTATCAGACTCCTAAATCAGATCTGATAGTAATAAAGGAAAATGGGGGCAGTAGGGGTGATGCTCATTTGAGAGCAGAGAACTTGGAAGGCTTTCATAAAAGCCCAACTGTTAGGATGAAACTGAGTAGGGACGACATTAATGGCGGAAAGGATAGACCTCTCAAAGGAATTGAAGGGGAAGGAAAGCCTTAGAGTCTAAAAAAAGGTCCTATATACGAAAGTAAAAGGAGGCTGGTTGTTGGAGGCATCAAGGAAGACTTGATCGGTGTCAGAGCAGGGCTCGAGGACGAACTTATCCTTATATTTATCACGTAAAATGGAGACGGACTTTTGAAGTTCTACCATGGATTCAAGGGTCCGGTACTTAGTCCAGTACGTCCCCACGTCTCCCCTGACCCACTCATACCCAGGTATGGTGATAGGAGGCGGAGGGTCCTTTTTAATCCTAACCGCTTTCTTGCGGTGGCGTTTAGGAGGAGGAGGTTGCGAAGACAGGCATCATCCTACCCTGCCGCTTGACCGGTACGGAGGTAATTGAAAGAAACGTCCAACTCAGCGGACGGGAATGAGGACTTAGAGGGGGAAAGAGAAAAATCTTCCTCAATCCCTTGAATTTCGGGCTCTCTGGGAATTGCTCTAGGAGAGGGTTCTGGCGAGGAACTCACAATGAAGGAAAAGGTAAAGGACAAGAAAATGTATGAAGTTTAGGGGCATCCCTAAAGACTTAAGGTGGAAAGGAAATGGGATTTGCCAGTAGAGATGATGAACAGGGAAAATGAACTAGGAAGTGTAAAGACGAAGTTCTTAAGGGAACTACTTATAGGGCGGCATACACAAATCCTCGAAGCGGCGTGTCAATTAAATCACATTTATGATTCCCCTTCGAATTCAAACGCCAGAGGGAACGTCTTTTGGATTTCCCGGTTTAGGAGCAGTTGGGATTTGAAAGGTTGTCCAATCGCAGGGACACGCGTCGCCTGGGGAAGGTGCTTTGGGAAGAGCCATCGTAAAAGATCATGATGATGCCCGTAGAGTAAGAAGCTGTAACGCAGGAACCTCGGTCTGACGTCCGGCCTAAGCCATGAAGCTCCTTCCCATAAATCAGCTCGGAGCTTGGGGGGCCCGTGTACTAACATCGAAATATAGGGGTAAATTACCAAACTAACCCATGAAGGGTCGAGCATATCAATTCCATCCCAGTATAACCCTGAGGGTTTGGCCGAGCAAATCACATCGCCCATTGAGGAACCCCGCGCCGAATAGAACCGAGTACTAACCGGAGGGAACGCGGCCAACTAACTGAGGAGGGCCGAATTGGCCCAAGTTAGTACAAGCTGCCGAGGTGTGGACATCTATAACGTGATAAGACGCATTAATGACCAAATCCCTACAATCAAGGGATGACAATTAAGACAAAGGAAGTCTAGGAGGTGCCTCCGCCCTGGCCCCTCATTATTAGTGAATATTGCTCACAATAGGAGTGTTAATGAGCCTTTATCGAGGAGCTGATTTAGGACACGTGAAAACATTTCCAAACACCCCATCATCAGAGAATTCAACCACTCTATAAATAGATGACAACCCCAAAGAACTACGTTTAAGCTTTGATTCCACACAGGATATGTAGGAGTAGAACTTTGGTTCTGTGAAGTTTAACATCTAAAATACCCAAATTGTGAGAGAAATTGAGTTAAGTGATCAGTTTCTTCCCGAATCTTGTTACATAGGTTTTTTGGATGGAACAGTAACGAAATTGATCATTTTGTTGTGAACCACATAAAAGAAACCATACCTCCTTGTACTTCTTATTACCCATTGTTGCAAAAAAGAAAAAAAGAGACCTACAATCTTTAGGTAACACCTCTTCAAATCCAAACCTAGCATAACATCTCACCAACATTTCATTATACGAGAACCTACAAGAAGAGAAAAGACGTGTTCTAGACTCTTCCATTGTATATGTGTTTCATTTTTTATACGGATTAGAACACTCCTAATGCTCTCATTAATATACTTTTGCTTATATATATATATATATATATATATATATATATATATATAAACTCTTCCAGTTTATTGCATAACACACATTTGACGTCGGTTCCATCATTTAGGATTCACTACTAGAAACTCTCTAATTACCTGCGAATTTTCCCACGGATATTTTACTCAAAAATTCGCATGAAATTTCCTACAGATTTTCTTGCTGAAAAATTAAATCGGTAAGAAAATTCGCATGAAATGTCAAAATTTCCTACAAATTCAAATCTATAGGAAAAAACCTTATTTCTGAAAAAATTGCAGTAAAATTTGCAGAAAATTCCAGCGAAAAAAAATCCGCTGGAAAATCCGAAAAAAAGTTCATGAATTTCTAGTAGTTATTCCTCTTCTCCTTAGGTTTGTTATGGGTTGGAATGTCACTCAAAAGGATTTTCCAAACTAATATCGTCACTTTTGAATGGACTAATTCAGTCCAAAATCTCATCTTTAAAAAAAAAACTCCATCAATAGTTGTTTGATCCTCCTATAGCAAGTGAAAATATGATTTTATCGATTAAATCTCGGAAGTATCATACCATCAGATCCATCAGTCAACCTGATCCTGCCTAATAGACATTGGACTAAGCAGATGAGGTCATTTAATAATTGTTGTTCCCAATCAAAGAAATTTCTTCTCCTTTCTAGCATCCACTTCGCCACTTCTCCTTCACCTCACACACCTTAGTTTCTTTATGTTGGAGAATCAGGAAAATATCCCTGATTTTATCCTCTTTGATTCTATTTGATTTTATATTTATTATTTTGATTTTATTTTGTCTTATTTCCTTCCTTAATTATAGGAAGAGATTTGATTTGATTTGTTTTGCCTTTATTGTAATCTCTCTATAAAAGAGACTCGTGCTATGAATGAAATCATAACAATTATTACACTGCCTTCTATATGGTATCAGAGCTTTAGGTTAGAGTTCTTTTCTCCCCTCCATGGTGGCACGCCCAAACTCATGGAAGCACGCCCTTATAGGCACTGTTGAAGACAGCAGCACCGTGATAAGAGGCGGCTCAGGCAGTAGCGGTGGCAGCCCAGGCAGCAGCGGCGTAGGTGCATGTGGTGAGAATCGAGCATTCCAAGCTAGTACCTATGATCAAGAGAATCAATCTTCTTCAAGCTCGATTCCTTTCACTAAGGAACAAATAGATCAACTGTACAAACTTCTTGAGTCTCAAACTCCTTCTCCATAGCCCAGAAAGGTAACTTTGTTAAAACTACCCTTCTTAGTGTCAACCATACTTGGATTGTTGATTCAGGTGCTACTGATCATATGACAGGAGAGTCTAGTTTCTTTTCTTCATATAGTCCTTGTGCAGGTAACCAGAAAATTAAAATTGCAGATGGCTCTCTATCAGCCATTGCAGGGAAAGGGTCCATTGTCCTGTCTCCAACAATAACTCTCCAAGATGTCCTTCATGTCCCAAGTTTGTCATGTAATCTTTTATCGGTCAGTAAATTAACCCGGGATAAAAACTGTCAAACTAATTTCTTTCCTTCTCATTGTGTGTTTCAGGATTTGAACTCGGGGAGGATGATTGGCAGTGCTAAGGAGAATGGAGGATTCTATTACTTTGATGATGGACTTGGATCAAAACAACAATCCCAACCAATAGGTTCCTGCTTTGAATCTAGTTTTATTTCTAATAACAATAATGATATTATGTTATGGCATTTACGATTAGGTCACCCGAGTTTTAGGTACCTAAAATTTTTATTTCCAAAGTTGTTTTGTAATAAAGACCCTTAGTTATTTCATTGTGAAACTTGCGAATTTGCAAAACACCATTGCTCTTTTTTTTCCTATGCAATATTATAAGCCAACAAAACCATTTTCTATTATTCACAGTGATGTTTGGGGTCCTAATAAGACAAGTACACTCTCCAATAAAAAATGGTTCATTACTTTTATCGATGATCACACTAGACTTTGTTGGGTGTACTTATTAAAGGAAAAATTTGAGGCTGGCCAAGCTGTAAAAAATTTCTTTAAAATGGTGCAGAATCAATTCCAAACAAATATTCAAGTCTTCATAAGTGATAATGGAAAGGAATATTTTAATATGATTTTGGGGAATTTCTTTCTTGAAAATGGGGTTGTGCATCAAAGTTCTTGTGCTAATACACCCCAACAAAATGGGATTGCGGAGAGAAAGAATACACATCTCCTAAAGGTGGCTAGAGCCTTACTCTTCGAAACAAAAGTTCCAAAATACTTGTGGGGTGAAGCTGTTTTAACTGCAACATATTTGATCAATCGTATGCCGTCCAAAGTTTTAAAATTTCAAACTCCCCTTCATATTTTTAAAGAGTGTTTTCCTATGGCTCGTCTTTCAGCCAATTTATCTTTGAAGATATTTGGTTCTACTGTGTTTGTTCATGAACATAAGCATCTTGGGAAGCTAGCACCACGTGCTATAAAATGTGTTTTTTATTGGATACTCTCCAACCCAGAAGGGGTTCAAGTGTTTTGATCCAAAATCAAAAATAATTTTTGTAACAATGGATGCCACTTTCTTTGAAAAACAACCTTTTTTTAAGGACATTCATCTTCAGGGGGGAATTCACATGAAGATTCTTTTGAAACCATTACTTTATCTGAAAATTCACACAATTCTGAGACTTATACTACTGCACCAATAGCAAATGACCAAGATTCGTTATCTGGACCTACTCCCATCATGAGTAAGGCTCCTGTGGAATCTGGGTCTACATCTCTAAATCAAAACTATGACAAACAATCCTTGGAAATTGATAATAATAAAGAACTAATCGAAACGCCACAACATGATGATTCTTGTGAAGAAGAAATTGACAGGTTCAAGGATGGTGATCGAAGGTGTGGAAAGTTCTTTGTTTCAAAAAACCATAAGAAAATGAATGAATAACCAACTCTCCAGCACGGTTATGAATCCGAACCGAGGGAAAATCCAATCAGTCAACCTGATACAGGTGCGTCCCCGTCTAAACCTAATTGTCACAATGAATCAGTTGAGTTAGACATCCCCATAGCGCTTAGAAAAGGTATTAGATCTTGTACTAAGCATCCTTGGTCTAAATTTGCCCCCCTCTTTTGTTGCATTTACCTCACAGTTGTCTAGTACAGAAGTTCCAAAAAATGTACAGGAAGCTCTAAAAATTCCAAAGTGGAAGGAAGTTGTTCTTGAGGAGATGAGAGCTCTTGAGAAGAACAACACTTGGAGTGTTATGACCTTACCAGCTGGAAAAAACACAGTGGGTTGCAAATGGGTCTTCACCGTGAAGTATAATTCAGATAGATCCGTAGAAAGGTACAAGGCACAAGGCACGCTTGGTGGCCAAGGGATTCACTCAGACTTATGGCATAGACTACTCGGAAACTTTTGCTCCCGTGGCAAAATTGAACATTGTCAGGATTCTCTTATCCCTTGCTGCCAACTGTGAACACCCATTTTTGTCCGCGGTCTAGTCCATTGCATTGGAAATACTGTTGGACGCGGTCCAGTCCATTGCATTGGACTTACTGTTGGACGCGGTCCAGTCCATTGCACTTACTGTTGGTCGCGGTCCAGTCCATTGCACTTATTGTTGGACGCGGTCCAGTCCATTGCTTTGCACTTAATGTTGGACGCGGTCCAGTCCAGTCCATTGCACTTGCCCTCGGACGGGGTGATCCCGTCCATTCCATTGAACTTGCTGTTGGACGACGTGGTCCCGTCCAGTCCATTTCACTTGCTAATGGACGGGGTGGTCCCGTCCAGTCCAGTCCACTTGCTGTTGGACGGGGAGGTCCCGTCCATCACTTTGGACCTGCTGATGGATGGGGTGGTCCCGTCCAATCCATTGCACTTGTTGTTGGACGTGGAGGTCCCGTCCATCACTTTGGACTTGCTGATAGACGGGGTGGTCCCGTCCAGTCCATTTCACTTGCTAATGGACGGGGTGGTCCCGTCCAGTCCAGTCCACTTGCTGTTGGACGGGGAGGTCCCGTCCATCACTTTGGACCTGCTGATGGACGGGGTGGTCCCGTCCAGTCCATTACACTTGCTGTTGGACGGGGAGGTCCCGTCCATCACTTTGGACTTGCTGATGGACGGGGTGGTCCCATCCAGTCCCTTGCACTTGCTGTTGGACGTGGTGGTCCCGTCCAGTCCACTGCAATTATCTATTTTTGTTGGACGAGGAGGTCCGTCCAGTGTATGTCTACTTTTGCATATCTATGTTCCTGTTGGATGAAGAGATTCCGTCTACTGCAATTTTATTTTCAGGCTGGAGGCTAAAGAATAAAGTGAGAAGAAGAGGAAGATAATGAAGAAAGGGCGAAGAAAAGAAGGAGGAAAGGACAATCAACAGAAAGGAAAGAAGATTGAGTTACTTCTCCTAACCCTAAAAAATCATATTTTACATATCAGACAAAACCCCCATCTCCTTCTCTCTTCAAGCACGCAACCTTCACGATAAATCACCTCCTTTCTGCTACTCACGCCGCCCCATCTGGACACACGCTATTTCTGCTCAGAACCCCCTTTGCACCTTCTCTACCCATTGGTCCTTTTTCTTCCTCATCTCCTCCCTCGTCTTAACCTAGCAGCCCTACTCCTAACCCTAAAAAGCCATCATACACATCAGACAAAACCCCCCATATCCTTCTCTTTTCAAACATGAAACCTTCATGATAAATCATCTCCTTTCTGCTACTCACGCCGCCCATCTGGACACACGCTATTTCTGCTCAAAACCCCCCTTGCACCTCCTCTACCCATTGGTCCTTTTTCTTCCTCATCTCCTCCCTCGTCTTAACCTAGCAGCCCTACTCCTAACCTTAAAAAGCCATCATACACATCAGACAAAACCCCCCATCTCCTTCTCTTTTCAAGCATGCAACATTCACATCAAATCACCTCCTTTCCACTGCTCACGCCGCCCCCATCTGAACACACGCTATTGCTGCTCAGAACCGCCCAAGCCTTGGATTTCATACAAACCGACCTTGAAGCCAATGGAGAAGAAGCAAGAAACCCTCTCCCCCGTCTATAAAAGGAGAGGAAAAAGAGAAAACGGGAGGGGGAACATTTTTTAGAGGGACTTATGATCTGATATTTTCTTGGTGAGAAAAGAGAAAAAGAGAGAGAGATTTTCATTGTGAGGAAGAGATATTAGAGATTTGAGTTTCCTTTTCTCTTCCCTATTACTAGAGTAGTCAAGAAGGAAGAGTCGAAGGAGCCAGTGAGATTGAATGTAAAGAATTCGATCTTGAAATCTTACCCCTGGGAATAAACAAAATCATTATTATTCTGCTCTCATTTGGTAAACCTTATTCTTTTCATTGATATTATTTATAAATTTCTATTGACATTCTTATTTTTCTGTGTCTCTGTTCACTGAATAAGTTAGTAAAACGTTTCACTTATACGTTTCATTTCTCTCCTATTTTCAAGAGGCAAATTTATTTATTTTACATAAAAATAGAAGATGATCACTTGATTAAAACAACCTTATTTCTTGGGTTGCCCTATGACAAGTGTCATGTTTAACCCTTTAGATTTTGAGGTTGCCTTGTGGACTCATGTTCCATGTTCAACCTCATTTAGTTTTAACAAAAAATTTCACAACTAAAGATGTTTTTCTTAAGAAAGCGATTTTGGGGTAAAACAAATATTTTCAAAGTTAATAATAATTTACACAACTAATTTTGGGTAACCATTTTATGGATGTTCTAGGGTGCCGTGGGGTTAAGTCTCCATGATTTCCTTAGATATAATCGACTCCCGAACCCATAGCTTTTTCTTAAAGGGTTTTCCAACTTCCTTGAAATAAAATAAAGTTGGTGGCGACTCCATGTTTTCTCTCTAAAAGAAAAAACAGGTTTTTTTTTTGTTCGCTATAGATGGCGACTCCACTGAGGATTTCTTTTAAGAGAGTCAAGCTCGTAAAAATTGGTTTTGTAAATTTTTAGTAACGTGTAGCTTATTTGTTTTACCTTTTATGATTATATCTTGTTGTTTTTCTCCTTACAATAATTAAATGACAAAACTAAAAAATGTTTTTATTTTTAGTGATGTCTGTTTAGATTGTCCTTTTGGTTGGGTTTTTCCTCTTATTTAAATGAGAAGATTTAGTTGTACATACCTTTTAACTCACGTTATTGTTATATATGTTTCACTAACAATGTTTTTGTTTCCTCCTCCTTTCTTTTCTGTTTCTCATGTTTTAACAATAGGGTAGAGGACTTGTAACCATTTTTATATATACCTATGTTTGTGTTTTGCAGGTTTTTCTTGTCTTCTCTTTTTATTTTTACTTTTAAGTGTTACAGGTTTGTATGCCCCCTTTACACACATCACTATCACATATTGCACACACACTTAGCTCTATACCCGAGCTTGCTCAAAAACCCAAGGATTAGGCGGTGCTCTGACATTGTTATTGAAGAGGTCTTGTACCTCCATGATATTTGTCAGTTCACCACTCAGATTGTACATGAGATCATGGAATAGTCATATTGAGAGGGTTTATCCCTACTTGTGTCTAGATTCATGAATCGTATCCTTATGAGGGAAATCTGGGGACCATGACTTTTAGAGGTCTAGACCCATCCCAACTTTCACTAATAGAGCAGACCTAGTGGCCAACCTGTTTAGAGTCCTAACCTTAGGGCGTGTCCATCCTTAGGTTTTACCTTGCTTAGGGCAAAAGGGGGCGTACTTTTCTTTCCTCCCTCTATCATCATAAGCATAAATTGCCATGCATGCTCATTGTGAATATTCACAAAACTAGGGGCGTCACATTGTTGCCCCAAACCTGAATGACATATTCGAATATTATTGCACACCTAATAGGCGCTATGTCATAATGAAGGTAATGCATACCCATCAGGGTTTTCAACCCCACTGGGTCCCATACAGTATGAATCATGCAAGATATATCTGCCTCACTATACTCATTTTTTTGTTGTGTCTCTTTATTGGAAGATTTTGGTATTCACCTTATAGCAAGAAAATGGAAAAGTTTGGTTCAGAGAAGAGTACTAGCAACGCGAGTTGTTCCAAGAAAAGTATCAAGATCAATGTGACACTCAATGACATGAAGAGATTAAGTGAACTCAGCCAGTAAATGTCATAAAAAGCACGCTCAGACTTTGTCTGCAGGTATGGCAGAATATTGGACCTATTACGTGTTCCAGTGGAAGCCCCCGCTCTGAGTGCGTTGGCCCAATATTGGAACTCAACTGTGAGGTTTTTTGAATTACCTAACTTAGACATCACTCCGGTCATAAAAGAGTATGCTTATATGTTAAGACTGCCAATTCAAAAGAAGACCCGCGTCCACATGTATTATGGCCAATATGTAACAGATTGGGAGATAGCAAGTCTATTGGAGCTCTAACCCGAACAGCTAGAGAAAGCGGAAAAAGGAACCACCAAAGGTGACCGAATTCTTCAATCATTTTGGGAAACTTGCCAGAGGGTTCAGGAAAAAGAAGATGAGACTCTTAACATAGAACTTTGTAGACCTCGAAGAAAGATGGAAACTATCAATGTACTTCTTTTATTTTGATCAAAGACTCATGATTTGCATCAAAATATTTATAATGGAATGGAAGTTTTCATCCATGTCTATCAAGCATTTTTTAGATGACATCTATCGAGGAGTGCATTCTCCCTTAGATACGTCATCAACTATATTTTTACCCTAAAAATGACGTGTTTTCTGCGTAAAAATGAGGGAGTTGCTAGTATGGGTTTGGTCTATTGAGGAGTGGATTCTCCTTTGGACTTGACACCAACTGCATTCAAGCTAGAGGGAACCATACCACTAGATTTGATTGCAGGATGAGTTTTCTTGCTATTGGTGTATGCGACAGTCTTCCTAAGAGTACTTTCCGATCAAACAAAGGATGTTAACTTGCACATGCATACATACACACACACAAAAATTTTGGGTTTACTAATGAGATTCTAGGATGCTTTACAGAGTCACATCCTTCTGAGGATTCGGGAACCATTGCGCGACATAGGAAAGGTAACACCAATCAAACCCGAGTTCACAATACCAGATCTTGGACCTGGATGGCTGCCAACATGCCTGAAGAAGGAATAAACTTAAGCTCTGAAGTAGATGAAGTTCTCAATAATTGGAAATTTGAACCATTTGTTGATGTTATTTCCATGAAGTAATTATCTTATTGTACTAATTATGAACTGATGTTTACTTTCTTTGAGACATGAATGAAAACGTAACACTTTGTCTGGTGTTTTCCTTTTGATTCCATCGTTTCTTTTCTCTCTCTCATTTATTTATTTTGTTCAACCTTTTCTTGTCATAAATAAGACTCTTGCCTATACTTCTCCTGTTCTCGACTTTTCTTCAAGGAATACTTCTTCCACTAAAGATTTACCTCAGGGGAGGAACTTTGAAAACTTATTTATTGATTCCCTCGCGGCCGCTGATGAATACAACCTTGAATCCGATGAGGAAGAAGAAGACATTGAAGAATTCATAAAAGTGGTGAAACGGTCAGAGGAAGGGATTGGCTCGAATGATGAGGTTGCAGAAGTGATCAATATGGGAACCGAGGAAGATAAGAAGGAGTTGAAAATAGTGGATAACCCAAAGCGAGAAGAAATGGTTGCACTATTCAAAGAATATCTGGATGTTTTTTCTTGGTCCTACAGAGATATGACAGGATTAGATCCTGAGATAGCATCGCATAAAATTCCCTTATACCCAGATGTGGCTCCAAAGAAGCAAAAATTAAGGAGAATGCATCCTGAGATGTCGCTGAAGATCAAGGAAGAAGTGACCAAGCAGTTGGAGGCTGGCTTTCTGGAAGTAGCTAGACACCCGGAATGGGTAGCTAATATCGTTCCGGTACCAAAGAAGGATGGAAGGGTCAGAATGTGCATGGACTACCGAGACCTGAATAAAGCCTGTCCAAAGGATGATTTCCCCCTACCTCATATTAATGTCCTTGTAGACAGTACAACCAGAAGTCACAGGTTTGCTTTCAGGGACGGGTATTCTGGGTACAATCAGATCCTCATGGACAATGACGATAAAGAAAAGACAACTTTTATCACTCCTTGGGGAACTTTTTGTTACAAAGTGATGCTTTTTGGATTAAAGAATGCTGGGGCCACTTACCAACGTGCTATGGTAGCATTGTTCCATGATATGATGCATACGGAGGTAGAGGTATGCGTTGATGATATAGTGGCCAAGTCCAAGGAAGGAGAAAGCCATGTGGCAATTTTGAGAAAGTTGTTCGAGCGGCTAAGGAAGTACAAGTTACGCCTCAACCCTGCAAAATGTACTTTCGGTGCATCCGCAGGGAACTTACTTGGCTTTGTTGTCAGTAGAGAAGGAATAAAGGTGGACCCTAACAAGGTGGAAGCAATACGTGACATGCCAGCACCTAAGAACGAGCGAGAAGTAAGGGGTTTTCTTGGAAGATTGAACTATATTGCGCGCTTCATTGCGAATCTGACTAGCACATGCGAACCAATCTTCAAACTCCTCAGGAAGAATAATCTAGGAAGATGGGATGATGACTGTCAAGAAGCCTTTGATAGGATAAAGGAATATCTACTAAATCCCCCAGTGTTGGTACCACCTACCCAAGGTCGTCCATTGTTACTCTATCTCACCATACTGCCAACCTCAATGGGGGCAATGCTGGGACAACAAGATGAATCTGACAGGAAGGAGCAGGCAATTTACTATCTGAGTAAGAAGTTTAACGCCTATGAGGCTTGTTATATGGCAATCGAGAAGACTTGTTGTGCACTAGTATGGAACTCCAGAAGAGTCAGACAGTACATGTTATATCACACCACTTGGCTAATTTCTCGAATGGATCCTTTGAAGTGTATCTTCGAAAGTCCTCATATCTCCTTAAGAGTTTCGAAGTGGCAAGTGATATTGTCAGAATTTGACATCAAATATGTGACTCAAAAGTCCATCAAAGGAAGTGTGATTCCTGACCATTTAGCAGAGAATCCTCTTGAGGATGGATGACCTGTTGATAGTGTGATTTTACATGATGTTTCCTGTACATATTTGCATGCATTTTTCATATAGATTAGGCATTCTTTAGTTGATTTTAGTTAGATTTTCCCTTGGAACGGGTGAAGCGGTTTCTTGGTGTTGTTTTGTAGGAATTCAATGTAAAAATGATCAAAATCAGCCATGGTGGAGCTTGGATGAAATAGAGCTTGAAAAGTGAAGAATATGAGCCAAACAGAGCCCATCACGGCCTGGCCGTGATGACCATCACGGCCGTGATCAAGCAGAGCAGAAGGCAAAAGTCAGAGGCTGTCACGGCCTGCCCGTGATAGACATCACGGCCGTAGCCAACCAGAATTTTAAGGGCTCGCGTCGCGAACACTTCTCTCGCCTCGCGAGAGTCAAAAACCTGAAAACACGCCTTGGACAGAACGTGTCACGGCCTGCCCGTGATGGCCATCACGGCCGTGACGCGCAGCAGACCTATAAATAAGAACGCAGCAGACAGAACTGGGGGGTTTTTTAGGGTCCAGAGGGAGGCATTTGAAGGCATTTGGAGGCTGTGGCTGGGCTAGGGTTTCAACCCTAGAAGGGAGCCAAGAGGGATTGCTTTGAAGAAGAAGGAAAGCTCACATGGAGCCTCTCCTCTCCTCTTCCCCTATTTCTCTGGTTTGGTTTTCTTTGTTTTATGAGTAGTTAAATCCCTATGTTGGGATTAGATGTAATCAAACTTATGTTTATGTATTTATCTTGACTGATTAATCTATGTTTATGCTTCATATTAGTGGTTATTTTTCTGTGCTTAATGCTTGTTGTGGCTAGCACCCCCATGACTTGATTTGTGTTTTGGTATGCAATGGGGACGTTCGTATCATAACCGGAATTGAATTTAATCACCTAGTAAGCCTTGTATCTAGGAATGGAACTAGGTTTATTAGTAATCGCGTAATCCCTAATCTTAATGCAAATCCATTAATCTAGGCCACCTAAGGAATTAGGGTCTATTAGTGGATTTAGGCTCTTGCCATCCGAGGAATCGGGGTTTGAGTAATTTAGTGGATTGATTTTAATATCTGAAGCATGAATGGGAGGTATCTAGTCCTGATAGTGCATGAGTTAGAGGTTTGGTGAAGTCTAGTCCCAACATATCCTTTCTGCACTCCAAGTGTTTGTCAAAAGTCCCCCAAAAAAGACAAAATGATTTTATTTCTTTTCTTTTGTTTGTTTTACTTTCTCTTGATTAATAGTTTAGTCTAGATAGTTGCTGAGTTTGCGAATTGGTAGTTGACATCCAATCCCCGTGGATACGATAAACCGGTCTTACCACCGTATTACTTGCACGACTGGGTATACTTGCCTAGAACCGTCAACAAGTTTTTGGCGCCGTTGCCGGGGATTGGTTTTGCCAATATCATTAGTAACAGAGGAGGCAACTAATTTAGACATTTTTATTCTTTTTTATTTTTCTGTATATATTTGATCTTTTTCTTTTGAGTTGTGTTTGTGCAAGGTGGACGAAAGTCATGGAAAATTTTTATTATCCACCTGATGAGGAAGCCTCAAGTCGCGCTTTGGAAGACAACTGGTGTTTGGGGGACGTCATGGATTTGATGGACCATGTTACTCCCGCACAAGTTGATTATATGACGGGAAGGCTAATATACAACTTCTCCGAGGAGGATTGGGAAACCTTTTGTTCATATTTGCCACCTCCACCACCATGTATGATTCCCATAGAGCCACATGAAGCAGAATTTGAGAAAAATCTGGTTGTGGGAACGGATCAAATCGAGGATGAAGTGGTGGTGGTCAGTGAACCACAACAAGAGGAATTACCTTCCACACATCCTTGGAGAGAAACAAGTGAGAAGGCGGTGCATTTGGAAAGCACTCCCTCCACCATGCTTGCTGAATTTATCGCATTAAATAAATATGTTGGCTTGCATGCATGTGTGGACATTGGTAAGTTAGCCCCTTCCACTTGTATGTCACACTTCCTCTTGAAAATTCCACTTGACCCGAGAGGAAGTGAATTTATAATTGCAAAGGTCAATGGAATTTCCACCCAATGGCTGGGTGGAATTGAGAATAAAGTTATATTACTGTTGCAATCACCACCCCAATTTCCATTTGATCCGGGAGGAGGATCCAGGTGATGCTTTTCAATAAGTCAAGCTAGTGACATTAAAGAAGCGCTCATTGGGAGGCAACCCAATTTTTCTTTTCCTTTTTCCTTTTTGTTTAGTTAGATTTGATTTTAGATTTTAAACTCTTGAATAATTTGAGAAGATCAAGAGTTTTCTTTTACTAATAAAATTGCCAAGTGATTCCAGGGTAAGAAGGAAGGAGGGAAGAGCAAGAAGACAAGAAAAAGCAACCCCATTTTCATGCAGTTCATTCTGACTAGGCATGTGAACCAACACCCGCTACCGCATCGGTAAGCCGTTCCATTTTATCTTATTTTATTTTTCTTCCTCTCTCCATCTTGATTGTTTACATTGGGGACAATGTAAATTCTTAAGCTTGGGGTAGGGGTATTTTGCATTTGCATTTTTCATGTTGCATTCATATAGTTTTGCATGATAGCTTTGCATGATCACACATTAAATTGCCTTTGCCTGAATTTTGCATCCAATTGTGAGAACTAAGTGCCAAATAACTTGTGATAGTGAATTTTTGAACCCAATTTTTTCATTCTTGTGATAAGGCTGCAAATGAAAATGTTTGAGATGATCTTGGATAGTTGATAATTAGCATATGGTTCTGTGGACTTGTGTTTTTCATTGATTTTGAACTACAAATGTGAGATTTTGAGCCATAAAGGGGTACTCACCAAATATACCCCATTCTTTGTGTTAGAGTGTTATTCCTCTTGGATTGTTTTCTCTAGAACTTGACTTGAAACCATTTTGAAGCTTAGAAATTTTTGGAAACATTTTTGAAAATGATTGAGGCAATAGGTATTTTTCCGGCCTTCTGAGCTTTGAATGATGAAATGCTACCCTTAGTTGCCCAATTTTGAGCCTACAAAAGAATAAAATGCTTTTCTTGGTACCCTGAAATGTTTGGATAAATGATGCGTGATAAGGGACCTTCTAAAGTATTACAAAAGGGTAAAAAGGTAGTTGAAAAAGTTTGGGAAAAGAATCAGAAAAAAAAAATAATTCTCTTGAGTTGAAAAATCTCCCCTTCTCCAAATAAAAGAAAAAGAAAAGAAAAAAGAAAAATAAATAGAGAAGGGGATGACAAAAAGAAATGAGAGCTAAAAAGAAAACGAAAGAAAAGAAAGGTGGAAAAAATAAATCGAAAACCTAAGAAGGTATTTTAGAAGGTCATGTTTGCAATGCTTGATGTTTGTGTAGCCTTTTGAAATTTCCTTTTCTTGATTTCCCCACCTAACGATTAATCCCATGGCCACATTACAACCAAGTGAAAGACCTCTTGATTCTAAATTGTTTTCATTAATAAAGTAGAGATTTGGTTGATAGTCAAGCCTATGGTAGAATTCATTCCTTGAGGAAAATTGAACGAAATGTCTTATCCCCTAAACACTTGAGTGGTGAGGAAGAGAGCCAAGCAAAAAAACAAGCTTGGGGTGAGCTTCAGGTGAGAAAGAGTGCCCAAATCAGTGAGAACATGAGTCTAGGGAACCTAAGCCTCTAATTGGACTTGAATTGATTGTCTCTTGCTGAATTGTTTGAATTGCCTATTACTTGGATCATTTACTCGGGTTCTTATTTCACTATCCATGTTCTGTTTATTCTTCTGGCCTTAGTGATTGCTTGAGGACAAGCAATTGAATAAGCTTGGGGTGATTTGATAGTGTGATTTTACATGATGTTTCCTGTACATATTTGCATGCATTTTTCATATAGATTAGGCATTCTTTAGTTGATTTTAGTTAGATTTTCCCTTGGAACGGGTGAAGCGGTTTCTTGGTGTTGTTTTGCAGGAATTCAATGTAAAAATGATCAAAATCAGCCATGGTGGAGCTTGGATGAAATAGAGCTTGAAAAGTGAAGAATATGAGCCAAACAGAGCCCATCACGGCCTGGTCGTGATGACCATCACGGCCGTGATCAAGCAGAGCAGAAGGCAAAAGTCAGAGGCTGTCACGGCCTGCCCGTGATAGACATCACGGCCGTAGCCAACCAGAATTTTAAGGGCTCGCGTCGCGAACACTTCTCTCGCCTCGCGAGAGTCAAAAACCTGAAAACACGCCTTGGACAGAACGCGTCACGGCCTGCCCGTGATGGCCATCACGGCCGTGACGCGCAGTAGACCTATAAATAAGAACGCAACAGACAGAACTGGGGGGTTTTTTAGGGTCCAGAGGGAGGCATTTGAAGGCATTTGGAGGCTGTGGCTGGGCTAGGGTTTCAACCCTAGAAGGGAGCCAAGAGGGATTGCTTTGAAGAAGAAGGAAAGCTCACATGGAGCCTCTCCTCTCCTCTTCCCCTATTTCTCTGGTTTGGTTTTCTTTGTTTTATGAGTAGTTAAATCCCTGTGTTGGGATTAGATGTAATCAAACTTATGTTTATGTATTTATCTTGACTGATTAATCTATGTTTATGCTTCATATTAGTGGTTATTTTTCTGTGCTTAATGCTTGTTGTGGCTAGCACCCCCATGACTTGATTTGTGTTTTGGTATGCAATGGGGACGTTCGTATCATATCCGGAATTGAATTTAATCACCTAGTAAGCCTTGTATCTAGGAATGGAACTAGGTTTATTAGTAATCGCGTAATCCCTAATCTTAATGCAAATCCATTAATCTAGGCCGCCTAAGGAATTATGGTCTATTAGTGGATTTAGGCTCTTGCCATCCGAGGAATCGGGGTTTGAGTAATTTAGTGGATTGATTTTAATATCTGAAGCATGAATGGGAGGTATCTAGTCCTGATAGTGCATGAGTTAGAGGTTTGGTGAAGTCTAGTCCCAACATATCCTTTCTGCACTCCAAGTGTTTGTCAAAAGTCCCCCAAAAAAGACAAAAAGATTTTATTTCTTTTCTTTTGTTTGTTTTACTTTCTCTTGATTAATAGTTTAGTCTAGATAGTTGCTGAGTTTGCGAATTGGTAGTTGACATCCAATCCCCGTGGATACGATAAACCGGTCTTACCACCGTATTACTTGCACGACTGGGTATACTTGCCTAGAACCGTCAACACCTGTCAATTCCGAGTTCCTAGATGGAGAGATAATGTCCCTCGAGGAAGATGAAGAACAGGAAGATGTGTGGAAAATGTATTTTGATGGAGCAGTCAATATGCATGGCAATGGTATAGGGGCAGTGGTTATCTCACCAAATGGCAAGCAGTACCCGATGACCGTAAAACTGAAATTCGAATGTACAAATAATATTGCAGAATACGAGGCATGTGCTGGTGGATTGCAAATGCCACCTGAACTGGGTATAAAGCAGTTGAAAGTCTTTGGGGATTCAGCTTTAATCATTTACCAAGTCAATGGTGAATGGCAGACCAAAGACTCCAAGTTGATTCCGTATATGAAATACTTGACTCATTTGATTGCAAAGTTCGACGAGATTACTTTCTCGCTTTTAAGTCGAGACAAGAATCAATTTGCTGATGCTTTAGCCACACTAGCTGCCATGACCAAGCTGGATATCCATATCAATGTCCAACCCATCCAAATTATAGTGCAAGATGAACCGGCATACTGTGCTCATGTGGAAGGAGAATGATGAATGTGATTTCACCTCATATTTCATGTACATTTTGCATGCATTTTCGTATAGTTTGGGCATATTTAATTTGATTATTAGTTAGTTTTTATCTTGGAACAGGTGAGGCGATTTTGTGTGTTGTTTTGCAGGAATTTATGATTAAATGCCCAAGATTTAGCCTTGATGGAGCTTGGTTGAAGATAGAGCTTGAAAAGTGATCAAATGAGCCAAACAGAGCCCATCACGGCCTGGCCGTGATGACCATCATGGCCGTGACCAAGCAGAGCTGAAAAGACAGAAGGCAAAAGTCAAAAGCTGTCACGGCCTAGCCGTGATGCCCATCACGGCCGTGACAGACCAAAAAGTAAAGACGCGCCCAGGGCAGAAGCCGTCACGGCCGTGACGCGCGACTGATCTATAAATAGAGCCACACTGAACAGAAAAAGGGGACTTGGACCAGAGACTTGGAAACCCTAAAGGGGACTGATGGCTGGGGGAAGGCTGGAACCCTAAAAATGATGTCTCTCTGCTCTTGGACCGGAAGAAGATTGGAGGATTCTTCATGGAGTTTTCTTCATCCCTTCTCTCTTTCTCTTTTGAAGACTTTATCATGTGTAGCTAATTCCCCTGTTGTTGGGGCTAGATGTTTACTTTTCTGAACTTGATTGTATTTTGATTTGGTTTTAATGCAAGTTCCTATTTCTTTATGATTATTTGATTCCATGCTTAATGCTTTCCTTGGTTTGGCCATCCTTGGAATGATTTGTTGCTTTGATAGACAATTGAAAGATTGATGTTAAGGCATGCTCATGAATCAAATGTCAGGTAGTTCATGAACCTAGACATAGGTCTTGGGATACTTGCAATCTTATAAATCTTGACTCTTTATGCAAAATCTCAGGTTAATCCACCTAAGACATTAGGGTTTAATTTGGGGTTTTAGGCTCATTCCACCTAAGACATTAGGGTTTGAGTATTTCAGAAGATTTGATTGTCATAATTGAATTAGGAATTGTATTATTAATCATGTCATTGCAGTCAAGGGAGGATTAGTGTAGTCTAACCCTGACAATCTCATCCATTTGTTAATTCTGCACTCCAAGTGTTTGTTAAAAGTCCAAAAAGACCAAAAATATTGTATTGCTTTTGTTTCTTTATTTTATGTTTTAATCTCTCTTCATACCACAAGTTTAGTCTAGATAGTTGTTGTGTTTGTGAATTGGTAATTGGAAACTGATCATTGAGGACGATATCCGGTCTTACCACCGTATTACTTGTTTGCGACTAGGTATACTTGCCTATATTTAAAAGTCATGTCAGAGAACCTGATGGTAAGCCTTGGTATCATGATATCAAGCAATATATTCAGACCAAGGAGTACCCGGTAGAGGCGAGCGAAGTAAATAAAAAGACCATCCGAAGACTGGCTATGGCCTTTTTCTTAAACAAGGAACTCTTGTATAAAAGAGGATATGATGTGTACCCTACTCAGATGTGTGGATGCTCGCGAAGCTAAATTGATCATGTTCGAAGTTCATGAAGGAATCTGTGGGACTCATGCCAAGGGTCACATGATGGCTAGGAAGATCTTGAGAAGTGGCTATTATTGGTCTACTATGGAGTCAGATTGTATGGAGCATGTTCGTAAATGCCAAAAATGCCAGATGCATGAGACCAGGTTAATGCACCTGTGTTTCCACTGCACAGTTTAGCATCCCCATGGCCTTTTTCGATGTGGGGAATAGATGTCATCAATCCCATTAATCCCAAGGCTTCCAATGGTCATCGTTTCATTTTGGTGGCGTTAGACTATTTCACTAAATGGGTAGAAGATGCTTCATATGCCAGTATAACTCAAAGGGTGTTTCTCAAATTCCTCAAGAATGACATTGTCTGTAGATACGGGATCCCAGAGAGGATAATCACAGATAATGCTGCTAATCTTAATTGTACCGAGAGTCAAAAGTATTGCGATGGTTTCAAAATCAAACACCATAATTCGACTCCTTATAGGCCTCAAATGAATGGTACAGTTGAAGTAGCAAACAAAAATGTCAAGAAGATCATTGCCAAGATGGTCGTAAACTATAAGGACTGGCACGAAATGCTGTCATATGCTCTACATGCTTATCGGACTAACATACGATCAAGCACTGGGGCAACCCCTTTCTCTCTGGTGTATAGGATGGAGGCTGTCTCACCTATCGAAGTAGAACTCCCTTCTCTAAGAGTCTTGATGGAAGCAGATTTAGAAGAATCTGAGTGGGTGAAAACTCGATATGAGAAATTGAACATGATAGAAGAGAAAAGGCTGGCAGCTATCTGTCACGGGCAATTGTATCAAAATAGAATGGCAAGAGCTTTCAATAAAAAGGTTCATCCTAGAGAATTTTGTGCGGGATACCTGGTTTTAAAGAAAATCCTCCCTAGTCAGGAGGATACCCGAGGAAAATGGGCACCAAATTATAAAGGCCCTCATATTGTCAAACAAACATTCTCGGGAGGTGCTTTGATTCTGTAAAACATGGATGGGGAAGAGTTACCAAGGCCAGTAAACTCTGATGCTGTGAAAAAGTTCTACACTTGAAGGCCCGCTATGTTGAAAACCCGAAAGGGCAACTTAGGTAAAAGTTAGGGAAAAGGACAATGAAAACAAAAGAAAAGAAAAGGCCCGCTAGGTTGAAAACCCGAAAGGGCAACCTAGGCAAAAGTTAGGGCGAAACACAATAAAAACAAAAGAAAAGCAAAGGCCCGCTAGGTTGAAAACCCGAAAAGGCAACCTAGGCAAAATTTAGGGCAAAGAAACCTTAGGCTGCAAACCTGCAAAGGCAGCCTAGGAGGAGGATATGGTCCAACACTTCTGCAAGCACTCACTACACTGGGGCAATTTTATCAGACTGAGTGTACTGGGGCCAAATTGTTAAGGAATGATTGAAGATGATGTGAACAGAAGCCAAGATCTGTGTCATCAAAAAGCTGTGGGGAATCAATTAAATGAAAATCAAAGGACCAATACTGGGGCAAATTTTATGTGATTCTCGTAATTTTCTTTACTTGTCTTTGTTTTTAAATCTTCATGATCCCTTTTATAATTTTGTTCTCATTGTTATTGTCTCTTCACAAACTAAATTCTCGTATTAAGGAAAGAGGTTTTCTTCCACACTCCCTGTCGTGCTCACTCTCATATTCAATCACTTTGGTCATGTCCCAATAAAAGTAAATATAAGTTTAATGGTACGATTTGGTAATTCTAAATGGTAGCACCAATGAATGGTTTGAAGCAAAAGGACTCAATACTTCAAATTCAATGGAAGAGGTAGCATGCACTGGATGACAAAGGAATGATGCAATTAAGTTTGGGAGGACAAACAAAACTCCTAGAGTTTATCAGGTTCTTGGGTGACCAACGTTGTTAAAAGAATGAGTGATGCCTCGTCCCAGAGTGGCCGGTGAACAAGGATTTGGTTGGTGGAAGTTTTTGCATGGAGCATTTGGTTCCGCTATCCTCAAAAGGAAAGGATTCTCATTTGTTTCAGATTACTGATTGAGTATTTCCGAGCTCTAAGGCTCACTGCAATTTTATTTTCGAGCTGAGGCCCACCGCACCTTTATTTTCGAGCTCTAAGGCTCATTGCATGTTTAATTTTCTGTTGGACGAGGAGGTTCCGTCCATTGCATTTAATTTTCTGTTGGACGAAGAGGTTCCGTCCATTGCATGTTTACTTTATGTTGGACGAGGGGGTTCCGTCCATTGCATTTAATTTTCTGTTGGACGAAGAGGTTCCGTCCATTGCATGTTTACTTTCTATTGGACGAGGGAGTTCCGTCCATTGCATTTAATTTTCTGTTGGACGAGGAGGTTCCGTCCATTACATTTAAATTTTTGTTGGACGAAGAGGTTCCGTCCATTGCATTTAATTTTCTATTGGACGAGGAGGTTTGATGAGTGTGATTTCACCTCATTTTCCTTGTACATTTCTGCATGCATTTGCATATAGTTAGGCCATTTTAGTTTGATTTTGGTTAGTTTTTTCTTTGGTGCGGATAAGGTGGTTTTGTGTGTTGTTTTACAGGAATTTATGATTAATTGCCCAAGATTTAGCCATGATGAAGCTTGGATGAAGATAGAGCCTGAAAAGAGAAGAAATTGAGCCAAGCAGAGACCATCACGGCCGTGATGGAGCAATTCTGGAAGTTTCGCCCCGCGAGACAGGATCTCGCCTCGCGAGCCCGAAGACCAGCCTGAACAGCTACAGTCACCCTTTCTGTCTCGCCTCGCGAATCACCATGTCGCCTCGCGAGCCTGAAGGCCTGACTGTGCCAGAGATGTCACCCTTTCTGTCTCGCCTCGCGAATTACCATCTCGCCTCGCAAGAGAACCAATCTCTAAAGATCAGATTCATAAGATTCGCCTCGCGAGCACGCGAGACCCAGAACCTCTGTTTATAAGCTGTTTTAGGGCAGATTTGAGGAGAAGGAGGGAGGCGGCCAAAAACCCTAAAAAATAGACTCTCTGCTGCTGATGTGGCTGTGTGCATCATGGAGTTCCTTCCTTCCTTTATCTCTGTATCTTTTCTTTTTCCTTTCTCTTTGATTATGTGTAGCTAAACTTCCCCCTTGTTGGGGTTAGATAATGGTTTTTTCTGAACTTGGTTGTAACATGATGTGGTTGTAATACAATTTCCTATTTCTTTATGAGTGTTTGATTCCATGCTTAATGCTTTCCTTGGTTTGATCATCCTAGGAATGATTAGTTGCTTTGATAGACAATTGAAAGATTGATATTAAGGCATGCTCTTGAATCAAATGCCAAGTAGTTCATGAACCTAGACATAGGTCTTGGGGTGCTTGCAATCTATGAATCTTGACTCTTAATTCAAATTCTCATGTTAATCCACCTAAGACATTAGGGTTTAATTTGGGATTTTAGGCTCATTCCACCTAAGACATTAGGGTTTGAGTATTTTAGAAGATTTGATTGTCAAAATTGAATTAGGAATTGTGTTATTTACCATTTCATAGCAATCAAGGGAGGATTAGCCTAGTCTAACCCTAACAATTCTATCCATTTGTTGATCACATTTATGTTTGCCTGTTAAGTGTTTGATAAAATACCTAAAAGAACAAAAACATTTTATTCTTGTTTGTTTCGTTACATGTTAGAGCTACCTTCCATCCAAACATGATCGCCTAGATAGTAGTTCAATTTGCGAAGTGGTACTTGTCCATGATCCCTGAGGACGATAACCGATCTTACCACCGTATTACTTGTTTCCGACTAGGTATACTTGCCGAAATTGTATCAAGTTTTTGGCGCCGTTGTCGGGGATCAGTGTGCCAATATCACGAGTACCAAAGGGGACTCCTAATTTAGGCATTTTTCATTGTTCTCCTACTGTTGTCTTTCTTTTCTGTTTTCTGTTTTCTGTTTTCTTGCTGTATTTTTTGTTCTGTCCTATTCGTTCTGTTTTCATTGAAGCTGCATAATTGTCCATCTGTTGCTTAGCCTGTACGTGTTGTTTCGTTGCTGTTCTACTGCTGTTTTTTCTGTTTTTCTGTTTTGCTCTGTTTGTTCCTTGTATGCGAGGTACAATCGACCCAGGTGAACTTCAATTCGACCCTGAGATCGAGAGACTTTGTAGAAGGAATAGAAAGGAAGTCAAGGCAAGACAGAACAGAGGAGAAGCATCCTCTACAGTACAAGAACCACAAGCTGAGTTACCAAGTAGGCAAGAACCACAAGTTGAAGTAGCAACTGTCACCATGGCTGAAGACAATGCACCAAGGAGGACAATGGGGGACTATACTTCCCCTAGCGTCGATAGATGTGGGACTCCAATCGTTAGACCTATAGTGGCTTGCAACAATTTTGAAATCAAGGCATCACTTCTCAATCTTGTGCAGCAAAATCAGTTCGGAGGTTTGGAGAGTGAAGACCCTCATTCTCACATTGGCACATTCATTGAGTTGTGTGACACCATCAAGATAAATGGAGCTTCCGATGAGGCCATTCGTTTAAGGCTTTTCCCTTTCTCTTTGAGGGATAGAGCTAAGTCATGGCTTCAATCCCATCCTCATGGGAGCATCATCACTTGGAATGATTTGGTGAGAAAGTTCTTATCTCGTTTATTCCCTCCATCAAGAATGATCAAGTTGATATCGGAGATTAATGCTTTTGCACAGAGGGATGGCGAGTCACTTTATGAAGCTTGGGAGAGGTTCAAATCTTTGCTTACCGCTTGCCCAAATCATGAGTTGGAAACATGGCAGCAAGTTGCAACCTTTGTCAATGGGCTCAACCGAAATTCCAGAAGTATGATTGAAGAGCTGCAGGTGGATCATTGAGCCAAAAGACACCCGAAGAGGCAAAAGGCTTGATTGAAACTATGGCTAATAATGATTATCAAATGCCTAGTTCACGATCATTGGTTAAGAGAGGTGTTTTGGATCTTGATGAAATTGGTGCTCTTAAGGCGCAAATGGCCATCCTTACCAAACAATTGGGGTCCGTTCAACTGCAGAATTCTCAACTACAAGCGGTCCAAGTTCAAGCTGCCTCAGTGTGTGATTTCTGTGGAGGTAACCATGCCAACAGCAACTGTGAAATTAGTGTGGTTGGAAGTTCTGGGCAAGAAGAAGTGAACTACATGGGAAACCAAGGGCCTAAGCACGATCCTTTCTCTAACACCTACAATCCGGGGTGGCGCAGCCATCCTAACTTTGGTTGGAGACAAGGGCAAGGCTCAAGTTCTCAAGCAAAGCCTCCTCAAGAGAGTTCAAGTAAATTGGAGAATATTCTAGCCCAATTCATGCAAGCAACTCAAGACAATATGAAGAATCAAAATGCCTCCATCAAGAATCTAGAACATCAAATAGGCCAATTGGCAAAGAAAATGACAGAGAGACCTCAAGGATAATTGCCGGGAGATACCGAGAAGAATCCAAGGGAGGATTGCAAGGCAATTACTACAAGAAGAGGGAAAGTGGTAGTTTCACAAGAAAAACAGAGAGAAGAAAAGACGATTGGTGAGGGAGTTGATGAGGTGACTGTTGAAGATGTAACCAATGAAGAACCCGAGACTTCCCAAGCCACTACCTCTAGTCCCATTGTTGTTGAAGCTGAAAAACCACAGAGGGAAAAACTGGTTGATGAAGAGTTTGCAAGAAAGAAGACTAAGAGGCAAATTCTTGAAGAAGTTGACAATCCTAAGGAGCTGCCACCTTATTTCAAGATACCCTATCCTCAGATGTTGAAGAAAGAGGTAAAAGATCAACAATTCTCTAAGTTCATGGATGTGTTCAAAAAGTTGCAAATCAACATCCCTTTTACCGAAGCTCTTCAACAAATGCCTTCCTGTAACACCCTACTTTTTTTATTTTCCGATTTTTTTCAGTAAAAATATTTTCGCTGTATTAACCGGTATAAATGTATTTATTTATATTTTTATCCGAGTTCATGAAGATTGATTTTTATGAAATAAAAATCATATTCATACTCTATCTTAGGGTAGAAGCTTACGATAAAAATTTGGGTTGAAAATTCAGACGGAACCCGGTCTGCGTTTTCACTGACAGTATAATTTTACTGAGCAGAAAACCTAATTTTGACTCGTGAACGAAATGGTTTATATTTAAATCATATTTCCAACGAGTTTGGTTAGTTTGAAAATTTTCAGTCGAAAACGAAATATTACGCTTTTACGCAGGCGTAAAACCCTAATCGGGAAACCGACGGAGTCAAGAAGGGAAGTGCAGAGACCCATCAAGAGATCGGGACAACGAGTCATATATGATGACTCATGGAGGATGAGTCACCAAGCATTTATGAGCATTAAATGCACGTAATCATGACATTTAGGTAAAAAGACCAAAATACCCCCAAGCTTTCGCGGGTATTAACAAGACGCATCTACGCACTCTTAACCACTCATTTTACGTGGTTGAAAACCTCCCACATCTCTCCAATTTCGTGCATCCACCTCCAATAAATCTTAACTATTTCATTTTGCTTTCGTTTCATTATTTTCCTCTCAAAAACCGAAATCGGGTAAACGACGGAGCTGCGTACGGAATTTCCAGGAACCGCTAATGGATAAGATCGATGACTCATTGGTGAGTCATTTTGTGTGGCCCAAAATCAGCCACACCTCCACTAAATGTGAGCCACATATTATTAACCATGGTTAGCCAAAATAACCTTAGTTAAGTTAATTATAACCTTAGTTAAGTTAATTATAACCTTAGTTAAGCTTATATTAATTTAATAATCACAAAACCCATTAAACCAATTCCTTTTAACCAAACAAGGCATAAGATTACTCCTATAAATACCCTCCAAACCGTGGCCTCCCTCACCATTTCACTCATCTTCTTCATTCTCTTCATCTTCCCCACCAACTATGTTACAAAACCCTAAGAACACCGAATTCCCACCAAACATATGACCCTCTTACTTTCTAAAACTCGAAAAACACTCAACATAAACGTTGTTCCTCTTTCTCTCTTCTTTCCAACAAGCTAAAGATCATCAAAACCGGATAAGTGTATTGGGAGAAAGGCTCAAAATACAGAAACTGCCCAGAATTCCCAGCAACCCACGAAACAGCATAAGGAAGGCCCTTTTCACCCCTGTTATGATCCGAACCAAATGAAACCTTAAACACCAAAGTTGTTCCTTTTCTTCTTATCTTTCTATCAAGCCAAAGTTCGTAATTTTTGGATGAGTATATTGTGAGATACACTCACAATACCATCAAACCCTCAAGCTGTCCAGTTTTCAACATAGTGAAGGTTGATCATTTTCTTCATTTCTTCAATCTTCAAGAGGTAAAAGCTCATCTCCTTGATCATATAAGCTTTCATATTCATGTATTTATCATGTTTATGCCATGAATCATATTTTTCCATTCCTAGATCTAGAACTTCAAATAATTCTAGAAAATTGTAGAAAAATCCTTTTAATGTGAAACCAATTTCTATGATCTTGTGATGTCTTCCACTTTCATTATCCAAGAGCTTGAATCCAACTAAATTTCCTAGCCTACTTTCCTAATATGGGCCGAAACCCTAACCCTAAAGGTTAGAGGATTTTGTTTCAAATTTTAGTCTTGTAATAAGTAATCTATGTTAGTTAAGACTCTAGTAACTAGGATCCAAAAGATGGCATTAAGAAGATAATCCTAAATCTATTTTCTAAGTATTGGCCGAACCTAGCCCTAAAGTGTCATAGATGGTTGTTAGTTGATTATAGTTATGTTGTTTGAATGAAGGTGGTTGTGTTAACTCGTGGCGGGATAACGAGGATCGTCGTGTACGTGTTTTCGGTGAAAACTCAGGTGGGGAAAAGAATCAACCTATCGTCGGAATCGATAAGTAGTAGATTATATGATAATTGTGTAGGGCGACCTAAACCCTACTAGTAGTTGAGTAATCGACAAGACCAAAATCTCATTGGAAACCTTTTCTGTAAAACCAATGGTGATTCGGGGATTGTAGGTTTATCGACATTAAGGTTGATTTTATTATGTTGAGGATGTTTGGATTTATTTATTATTTGATTTGATTGTGATATGCTGGCTGTGATAATTTGTTTTAAGTGATATTTTATGGTGTTTGATTATTTTATTGATATTATGTTCATATTTATTAACCGTTGATGGATGATTTGCTTTTATTATTTATATCGAATTGATACTTTATGATATGGATGTTAATATGCTGTTTTGAGGTTGGAATGGTATATGTCTGAGTAATTTCTGGCTAAGGAAAAACTTGGTATTTAAGCGTGTTTATCACCACCTCTTTTTCCTGGGAAGTTATCCCAGTATACTATTCGTAGTTCTTAAATTTGGTGATTTTTATTCTGTTGAATGATATTTTATGATGATTAATATGTTTATGTGAGAATGTATTATAGCTTGATGATAATTGAATTGCTTGGTTCAACAATATTCGATATATGGTTAGAGATGATCTGCCTGGTTTTTAATATTGTGCTTAGCTGATTTTTAAGTAAGGATATGTGTTGTTCGGGAGATAATTGTTTGGGTGAGAGAATAAAGGTGATTTAGAGGTGCCTAGCCTAATTAAGTGGTTTTATCTAAGAGGAAAAAGGTGTTGAGACTTTGATGGAAGGTTGAGGCACTAGGTTGTTATTGATTTAAATTAGGGAGATTCATTTATCGAGGTATTGTTAGTCACAGTAGTGTGAGTGGAACACACGAGGTCGGGATATCCTATTTTGGGGATATCGGATATTACGGGTGAGTGCCCTACGGATGTGGATGCCGAGGTAGACTACCGTAATACTCTTTAGTTCTTGACGAGTTCGCATGTTCTTGGCACTGGACCGTTATGGAATGATATTCCTTGACGAGTTCGTATGTTCTTGCACTTGACCGTTTTGGATTGATAGTCCTTGACGAGTTCGTATGTTCTTGGCACTGGACCGTTATGGAAGGATGTTCCTTGACGAGTTCGTATGTTCTTGGCACTTTGGACCGTTATGGAATGATATTCCTTGACGAGTTCGTATGATCTTGGCATTGGACCATTTTAGACTAATAAGTGTTTAGTCTTTGATGCGTTCGAAAGTTATTGGTCTTTGGACCGTTTCGGACTCTTGACTAATGTGACAGGAGTGAAGATGGCCACATCAAGTATTAAGTTTTAGTTGCATGGGCTGAGGGTAGAGGATGATATAGTGAATTGAGGATGATTGCTGATTTTGATTGATGCGTGTCTCCGTGACAATTCTTGTATAATTTACTATTACTCTTTTCCGCTTTTTGATGATAGAACTGTTTCTTATTCCCTATATCTTTCTCGTGTGTTGTGTTTTATTTCGATGTGATCGTACAAGGAGACCCGATGGAGGAACCAATTGCTTTGAGGGGTTAGATGGAACTCCTTACGAACCGAGATGCTTTGGAGGTCGAGTTGTGATTCAAGGCGATTAGAGTATAGACCAGTATGGCCAGTGTGTCTAAAGAGTATTTATATTTCCACTGAGTATGTCTCATGTAGTGAAGTTTATGCCTGTGAAGGATCCTACTGAGAGAGGTACCCTTAATCTGCTTTTGGAATGTAATAAATAACAGGTGTGTATTTATGTAATATAGTTTTGGTATGTTTTATATATGCATAAGTTATATAATTATTAATTAAGTTTTAATTTTTACGTATTTTCAATGATAAGCGAGCGATTAAGTAAATAAATATTAAGGTTTTAATGTAATAATACGATGGGGCACAACGGGGTGTCTCACTTCCTATGCCAAGTTTATGAAGGAGATTTTTACTAACAAGAGGAGGTGGAAGGAGGAGACGGTCATGCTCACTGAAGAATGCAATGCCATACTCCAAAGGAAGTTACCGGTAAAGATGAAGGATCCGGGTAGCTTTACTATTCCATGTACTATTGGTCATTTGAATATTGGAAGAGCCTTGTGTGATCTTGGAGCAAGCATCCACCTTATGCCTCTCTCCATTTTCAAGAAGCTGGGAATTGGTGAAGTCAAGCCAACCGGGATTTCTCTCCAATTGGCGGATCGCTCCATTACATATCCTTATGGTGTAGTGGAGGATTTATTGGTTAAAGTAGACAAATTCATCTTTCCGGCAGATTTTGTGGTGTTGGATATAGCTGAAGATAGTGAGACTCCGTTGATTCTTGGAAGACCATTCCTAGCCACGGGTAGAGCTTTGATCGATGTAAATCAAAGGGAGTTGGTGCTGAGAGTCCAAGATGAAAAGGTCGCCTTCAATGTTTTTGAAGCAATGAGACATCCAAGCGACAAAGATAGATGTAGGAGTGTGGACCTTGTGGAATCATTGACTGACAAGAGTGCGCAACAAACTTTTGAAGATTCATTGGAAGCGGCTCTTATGGGTGAGAATATAGAAGAAGAGGCATGTGAGGAAGAAGTTGAGTTTATGGTCAAATCCCTTGAGGCTTGTCTAGTTTTGAATACTGATGAAGACAAAGTTGTGGAGGATGTGCGGATAGAATTCAAGGGTGAACTGATGAGTGTGATTTCACCTCATCTTTGTCTATCATTTTGCATGAATTTTCATGTAGTTTAGGGACATTTAATTTGATTTTTTTTAGTTTTTCCCTTGGAACGGGTAAGGCGATTTTTGTGGTGTTGTTTTGCAGAAATCAAGGATAAAATGCTCAAGATCAACCATGATGGAGTTTGGATGAAGATGGAGCTTGAAAAGTGAAGAAAATGAGCCAAACAGAGCCCATCACGGCCTAGCCGTGATGCCCATCACGACCATGATCGAGCAAAACTGAAAAGGAACAAAGACTGAAGTCAGAACCGGTCACGGCCTAGCCGTGATGACCATCACGGCCGTGACCTTTCACCCCCACAAGTCAGAATTTGTCACGGCCTAGCCGTAATTTCTATCACGGGCTATAAATTGAAGGCTCGCGTCGCGAGAAGTCTGAATTCTGTAGAAGTGCCCAAGGCAGAAGCCATCACGGCCATGACGCGCATTACTTGGACCTGAAGCAACTGAATTGGATCAGAATTTGAGTTAGATTGGGATTCAAACTTCCCAGATCTATAAATATGGAATCAAGTCGGATACTTTTGGGCGACGACTCTTGGGTGCTACTCTTAGGCTTTAATCTAGGATCTCTCTTCTCTTTTCTCTTCTTCTCTGATTTTCTGTTTTCATGTTATTTGTAATCAAGCTTGTCGTCACCATGGCAAGACTTGAGTAGTAGCTTAGTTTCTAGGGATTGGGTCTATGCCCAAGTTTTGTTTATGATGTTAATTTGATGTAATATCTTTGTTAATTTCGATTTTGTTTTAGATCTGATTTCTAGTGTTTGAATCACTCGTAAATTCGGTGGCCACTTGTTTGCGTGTCATAGGCATTCTAAGGAGGAACCTAGTGGTGAACTTAGGTGTCGTATCTATAGAGTCAGACTTAGGACTGAAATCATGAGAGTTAGAAGCCGTCCTTCGAGGATCAATGAATTGTCACGAAACGCAAAGGATCCAATCTGAATTCGACTACCACGAGAGTAGGGGTTGGTTCAATTGGGCACGGCTTTTGTAACCCAAGAGGGAGCTTAAGCTATTTGAGGATAAATTCGCCTTCAAGGTAATTTCGATAGTTAACAAAGGTAATCGAGTTAGCAACGTAAACGATCTTGTGGTAACCCAAATCCCTAGGAATCCATTTAGATCTGAAAAACCATAAATTGTTTACTTTCTGTTTTACTTGATTACATTTTATCTCTTATTTCAAATATCAAATCCTTTTCAAATCTTTTTTATACAGTCCAGTTTTACCAAATTGAAAATTAGTTGTGATTCGAGATCACAGTCTCTGTGGGATCGATATCTTTTATTACTTGGCGACAATCCGGTACACTTGCCGGAATCGCACGTGCACTTGCACGACGCACTACCAAGTTTTTGGCGCCGTTGCCGGGGACTGTGCGTCTTCGAATCTCAATTTAATTTTTAAATTGATTTTTCTTGACCTTTTCTTTTTATTTAATTTTTATATTTGAAAAAAAAAATCAAAATTTCTTTCCTTCTAGTGTATCCATCTCTCTGTGTGTTATATGCAAAGATCCCTAAGTCTTGGGAGCCTTAGTGAGGTTGATCCAGAAATCGAGAGGACCTTTCACAGACGTAGGAGACTACAAAGAGAGGGAGAAAGGTTGATTCCCATTCCACTCATGGCGAATCAACCGGATACGAAACCTTTGAAGGACTACGCAGCCCCAAATGCTAGGGGTTTGCGAACTGGGATTGTCAGGCCAGAGATTGAGGCGGAGAACTACACTATACTGCCTATGCTAATCAACATGATTAGGCAGCGCCAATTCGGAGGATTGCCCTCGGAGGACCCGACTGATCACGTAGAAACATTCTTGGAGTTCACCGATGCAATTAGGATTCATGGTGCCCCGGTCGATGCTATACGCTTAAGGTTATTTCCCTCATCTCTGACTGGAAAAGCAAAGGTTTGGCTGAAGCAATTGCCCGCCAACACCTTGACTACTTGGGACCAACTGGAGCAGGCGTTCTTGGAGAAATTCTTCCCTCCATCCAAGACGGCCTATATACGAACCCAGATCATCGGCTTCTTCCAAAAAGACGGAGAATCCTTATCGGAAGCTTGGGATCGCTACAAGGGACTGCTGGAGTCTTGCCCACACCATGTACTCGATAGGTGGTTACTGGTGCACACCTTCTACAACGGATTGGACTACTCTTCGAAGGTGTCACTTGATTCTGCAGCTGGTGGAGCCTTTATGAATAGGCCTCTGACTGAGGCCTTCAACATCATTGAAAACGTGGCCACCAACTACCACCAATGGGGTTCAGAAAGAGGTAATAACCCGAACAAGATTTCGGGGGGTAAGTTTGAAGTTAATAGCACTGATCTTATAATGTCAAAAATAGACTCACTTAATAAACGTTTTGATCAGCTTGAAAGGGCTAATGTGAGTGCAATAGGTGCTACTAACCTTGTTTGTGAGATTTGTGGAATGCAGGGACACGACATCATGGAGTGCCCACGAGGTATTGCTCATGGATCCGGCGCTTCAGGGGAACAAGTGAACGCTTGTCACAACTTCTACGACATAAACCCGAAGTTGCCCAATTATGCTCCCCCAAATCCCTACAACCAAAGGAAGAACAACCCTTACCTCTCCTACGACAACTACAGCAACACACTGAACCACAAGTTCCAAGAGGGCCAAGGTAATAGGAAACCCGCTCCGGGGTATCCTCAGGTACAGCAGTCTAAACTCGAGTCTTTATTGGAAAGTTTTGTTGAAACTCAGACAAAACAAAATGAGGAGTTTAGACAGCAAGGCAGGGAAATAAACGAGGCAATAAAAGAGCTAGCATCTAAGGTAGACAACTTAGCAATCCATAACAAGATGCTAGAAACCCAGATTGCCCAATGATGCGTATTTTTTAGAATAAAGGCAAGTGCACCTCGTCGCAAACAAGTAATACGGTGGTAAGACCGGTTATTGTATCCACAGGGATCGGTTATCAATTACCAATTCACAAACTCAACAACTATCTAGACTAAACTAAAGTATGAAAAGATCATAAAACAAAGAAATAAAATATTTTTGGTCTTTTGGGAATTTTATCGAACACTTGGTATGCAAACAGAGATGTGGCTAGAATTGTCAGGGTTAGACTACACTAATCCTCCCTTAATTGCAATGAAATGGTTTCTAACACAAGTCCTAATCCAATTATGACAATCAAGCCTTTTCTAAAATACTCAAGCCTAATGTCTTAGGTGCATTGAGCCTAAAACCCCAAATTAAGCCCTAATGTCTTAGGTGGAATAACCTGAGATTTTGCATTAAGTCAAGACTTATAAGATTGCAAGCATCCAACACCTATGTCTAGATTCTTGAACTACTTGGCATATGATTCATGAACATGCCTTAACACCAACCTTTCAGTTATCTATCAAAGCAACATATCATTCCTATGGGTAGCTAATCCAAGGAAAGCATTAAGCACAGAATCACATACTCATAAAGAAATAGAAACTTGCATTAAACAACCAAATCAATTTACAAACAAGTTCAGAAAAGCTACATCTAACCCCAACAATAGGGGATTTAACTACTCATGATAAAAGGAAATACAAAAGAGAATGAGAGAAGGGATGGAGAACACTCATAGAATAATCCTCCATTCCCAGAGCAAGGAAATCTCCCCTTCTAGGGCTGGAACCCTAGTCCAGTCGCAGCCTCTAAGTGCTCCCAAGTACTCCAAAAGCTCTTCTCTTTCTGCCCTAAAACAGCAACTTATACCAATCAGTTCTGCGCGAGTTCGCGAGGCGAATGTCTTCTCGCGAGGCGAATATTAAAATCTGTTGTTGCTGAGAAATGGGCTCTCGCGAGGCGAGAGTGGCTTCGCGTCGCGATCCAGTAAAATGGTTCATCTCAATTACGCCCGTGAGGAGCATCAGGGCCTGGGCGTGATGGCTTCTGGTTTTCATACTCGCGAGGCGAGCCATGGTTCGCGGGGCGAACCAGAAAGATGACATTCTGCTAGAACAGTCAGCTCTCTGGGTCGCGAGGCGAATCCAGTCTCGCGGGGCGAATCACCAGAAATCTGCTTGGATCAATTTCTTCTCTTTTCAGGCTCTTTTTCATCCAAGCTCCATCAAGGCTAATTTCTGAGCATTTTTACGTTAATTCCTGTAAAACAACACCAAGAAACCGCTTCACCCGTTCCAAGGGAAAATCTAACTAAAATCAAATAAAGAATGCCTAATCTACATGAAAAATGCATGCAAAAGTGTACAGAAAATATGATGTAAAATCACACTATCAAATCACCCCAAGCTTATTCAATTACTTGTCCTCAAGCAATCACTAAGGCCAGAAGAATAAACAGAACATGGATAGTGAACTAAGAACCCGAGTAAATGATCCAAGTAATAGGCAATTCAAACAATTCAGCAAGAGACAATCAATTCAAGTCCAATTAGAGGCTTAGGTTCTCTAAATTCATATTCTCACTGATTCGGGCACTCTTTCTCACATGAAGGTCACCCCAAGCTTATTCTTTTGCTTGGCTCTCTTTCTCACCTCACTCAAGTGTTTAGGGTATGTGACAATTCACTCCATTTTCCCCAAGGAATGAATTCTACCATAGGCTTGACTATCAACCAAATCTCTACTTTATTAATGAAAACAATTAAGAATCAAGAGGTCTTTTACTTGGTTGTAATGTGGCCATGGGATTAATCGTTAGGTGGGGAAATCAAGAAAAGGACATTTCAAAAGGCTACACGAAATATCAAACATTTCAACACATGACACCTTCTAAAATACCTTCTTGGGTTTTCGATTTACTTTTCCACCTTTCTTTTCTTTCTTTTTCTTTTTATTTCTCATTTCTTTTTGTCATCCCCTTCTCTATATATTTTATTTTTGTTTTTCTTTTGTTTTTCTTTTATTTGGAGAAGGGAAAATTTTCAGCTCAAGAGAATTTTTTATTTTTTTTTCTGATTCTTTCATCCCATACTTTCTTCAACTACCCTTTTACCCTTTTGTAATACTTTAGAAGGTATCCTACCAAACATCATTCAACAATATATTTCAAGGTACCAAGAAAAGTATTTCTATTCTTTCAGGCTCAAAATTGGGCAACTAAGGGGTAGCATTTCATTCAAAGCTCAGAAGGCCATAAAAATACCTATTGCCTCAATCATTTTCAAAAATGTTTTCAAAAAATTTTAAGCTTCAAAACGGTTTCAAGTCAAGTTCTAGAGAAATACAATCCAAGAGGAATAATACTCTAATACAAAGAATAGGGTAAATTGAGTGAGTACCCCTTTGGCTCAAAAGCTCACATTTTAATAGTTCAAAGATCAATGAAAAACACAAATCTTCATAACCACATGCTAATTATCAACTATCCAAGATCATCTCAAGCATTTTTTATTTGCAGCCGTATCACAAGAATGAAAAAATTGGGTTCAAAAATTCACTATCACAATTTAATAGGCACTTAGTTCTCACAATTGGATGCAAAATCTAAACAAGGGCAATCTAATTGTGTGATCATGCAAAACTATATGAATGCAACATGAAAAATGCAAATGCAAAATACCCCTACCCCAAGCTTAAGAATTTACATTGTCCCCAATGTAAACAATCAAGATAGAGAGAGGAAAAAAAAAGAAAATTGGAACAACTTACCGAGGCGGTAACTGGTGCTGGTTCACATGCTTTTTGGCTTTGTTTCTCCCTGCTCTTTTTGCTTCTCCTTCCTTATTATCCTGAAAACACTTAACAAATTTATTAGTAAAAGAAAACTCTTGATCTTCTCAAATTATTCAAGAGTTTAAAAATCACAAACAAAAGCAAAAAGGAAAAGAAAGATTGGGTTGCCTCCCAATAAGCGCTTCTTTAATGTCACTAGCTTGACTTATTAAAAAGCATCCACCTGGATCTTCCTCCCGGATCAAATGGAAATTGGGATGGTGATTGTAGCAGTAAAATAAATTTATTCTCAATTCCACCCAGCCATTGGGTGGAAACTCCCTTGACCTTTGCAATTATAAATTCACTTCCTCTCGGGTCAAGTGGAATTTTCAAGAGGAAGTGTGACATACAAGTGGAAGGGGCTAACTTACCATTATCCACACATGCATGCAAGCCAACATATTTATTTAATGCAGTAAATTCAGCAAGCATGGTGGAGGGAGTGCTTTCCAAATGCACCGCCTTCTCACTTGTCTCTCTCCAAGGATGTGTGGAAGGTAATTCCTCTTGTTGTTGTTCACTTACCACCACCACTTCATCTTCAATTTGATCCATTCCCACAACCAGATTCTGCTCAACTTCCACTTCATGTGGCTCTATGGGAATCATACATGGTGGTGGAGGTGGTAAATATGACCAAAAGGTTTCCCAATCCTCCTTGGTGTATATATACACAAGCTCACCAGTCATAGGATCAACTCGTGATGGGATATTATGAGATAGAGAAAACTCCTCGAAGAATTCTCCCAAATTTATATCGTCTTCCCAACACAAGTTGTCCTCCAAAACATGACTGGAAGCTTCCTCATCGGGTGGATAATAATAATTGTCCATGAATTTCGTCCACCTTGCAAAAACAGAACTCAAAACAAAAAGATCAAATATATACAGAAAAATAATCAAATATACACAGGAAATAAAAATTAAGAAAATGTCTAAATTAGTTGTCTCATTTGTTACTAATGATATTGGCAAAGCCGATCCCCGGCAACGGCGCCAAAAACTTGATGCGTATTTTTTAGAATAAAGGCAAGTGCACCTCGTCGCAAACAAGTAATACGGTGGTAAGACCGGTTATCGTATCCACAGGGATCGGTTGTCAATTACCAATTCACAAACTCAACAACTATCTAGACTAAACTAAAGTATGAAAAGATCATAAAACAAAGAAATAAAATATTTTTGGTCTTTTGGGAATTTTATCGAACACTTGGTATGCAAACAGAGATGTGGCTAGAATTGTCAGGGTTAGACTACACTAATCCTCCCTTAATTGCAATGAAATGGTTTCTAACACAAGTCCTAATCCAATTATGACAATCAAGCCTTTTCTAAAATACTCAAGCCTAATGTCTTAGGTGCATTGAGCCTAAAACCCCAAATTAAGCCCTAATGTCTTAGGTGGAATAACCTGAGATTTTGCATTAAGTCAAGACTTATAAGATTGCAAGCATCCAACACCTATGTCTAGATTCTTGAACTACTTGGCATATGATTCATGAACATGCCTTAACACCAACCTTTCAGTTATCTATCAAAGCAACATATCATTCCTATGGGTAGCTAATCCAAGGAAAGCATTAAGCACAGAATCACATACTCATAAAGAAATAGAAACTTGCATTAAACAACCAAATCAATTTACAAACAAGTTCAGAAAAGCTACATCTAACCCCAACAATAGGGGATTTAACTACTCATGATAAAAGGAAATACAAAAGAGAATGAGAGAAGGGATGGAGAACACTCATAGAATAATCCTCCATTCCCAGAGCAAGGAAATCTCCCCTTCTAGGGCTGGAACCCTAGTCCAGTCGCAGCCTCTAAGTGCTCCCAAGTACTCCAAAAGCTCTTCTCTTTCTGCCCTAAAACAGCAACTTATACCAATCAGTTCTGCGCGAGTTCGCGAGGCGAATGTCTTCTCGCGAGGCGAATATTAAAATCTGTTGTTGCTGAGAAATGGGCTCTCGCGAGGTGAGAGTGGCTTCGCGTCGCGATCCAGTAAAATGGTTCTTCTCAATTACGCCCGTGAGGAGCATCAGGGCCTGGGCGTGATGGCTTCTGGTTTTCATACTCGAGAGGCGAGCCATGGTTCGCGGGGCGAACCAGAAAGATGACATTCTGCTAGAACAGTCAGCTCTCTGGGTCGCGAGGCGAATCCAGTCTCGCGGGGCGAATCACCAGAAATCTGCTTGGCTCAATTTCTTCTTTTTTCAGGCTCTTTTTCATCCAAGCTCCATCAAGGCTAATTTCTGAGCATTTTTACGTTAATTCCTGCAAAACAACACCAAGAAACCGCTTCACCCGTTCCAAGGGAAAATCTAACTAAAATCAAATAAAGAATGCCTAATCTACATGAAAAATGCATGCAAAAGTGTACAGAAAATATGATGTAAAATCACACTATCACCCAACAAGCCAGCACATACACTAGACCTAAGGGTAGGTTCCCGGTTCAACCCGAAGCTAATCCCATTGAGCATTGTAATGCCATACACTTGAGGGATGATAAGCTTGGGGTGGGGGAAAAGGATGTGGAACCGGAGGAGGACATGAGCGAAGATGAAGAGCCAGAACCAAAGTATGTCCCTCCACCACCGTACCAACCCCCGATACCTTTCCCACAAAGGTTGGTCAAGAGAAAGCAAGTAGACATAGAAGCTAAAATGCCTCCTAAACTGAAAGACCCAGGTAGCTTCTCTATCGCTTGCTCAATTAAACAAGTGCAAATCGACCAAGCTTTATGTGACTTAGGGGCTAGTGCGAGCTTGATGTCGCTCACTATCTTGGAAAGGTTGGGAACGAAAGAGTTGAGACCATTCAAATTCTCCTTACAATTTGCGGATGGCTCAACTAGGACTCCTCTAGGCATACTAGAGAACGTTCCTGTAAAGGTAGGGAAATTCTTCATCCCTACCGATTTCCTGGTATTGGATATGAAATGGAATTCTGAATTCCCCATCATTTTAGGAAGGCCATTCTTGGCCACTGCTGGAGCAATAATAGACGTAAGGAATGTCAAACTCTCTCTAAATGTAGAGGAAGGTAGGGTAGATTTTCATTTGACTAACTCATATAACAACCCTCCTTTTGAGAGCCATGTGTGCAGGATCGATATAACGTCTCCAGTGGTAAAGGAAGAGCTCAACATGGAAGCAACCCCGAAGATTTGCATGGCTGATGATGCACCCAGTAGTGATGAAGTCGGAGTTGCTGATCATGCGGAAAGAAAACTTCCGCCGGGAGGGAATAAGGCCAGGAAGGTCCGAATGAAAAGAGCAAAGCGGAAGCGTAATTTGCCGTATGAGCAGAATCGGCTTTTCGAAGGAGTTCCATGGAAGAGAAGTGTTCCTGCACTTCTACGCCCAGTCGACCCCGGTTGATTGAAGGAAGTTTGGTCAAGCTTAGGACCGTAAATAAGCGCTTCTTGGGAGGCAACCCAAGCTTTCTTTCCCTTTTTCCTTTTGTTTTTGAATTTATCTCTTGAATAATTTGAGAAGATCAAGAGGCAAAAAAATCATAAATTAATAGATTTATCTAGTGTTTTCAGGTTAAAGAGGAAGGAAGAACAAAAAGGGCTGGGACTAGTAAAGTCAGAAGACATCACGCCCAGGCCGTGACAATGGTCACGGCCGTGATGAGCTAATAAAGGAGACCAGAAAGGATCACGGCCCAGCCGTGATATCCATCACGGGCGTGATGAGTAGGATGCTAATACCAGAATTGATCACAGCCCGCCTGTGATGAGCCTCACGGCCGTGATGCAGTTTCCAACAAGTTTTTGACTGGAATGTGAGCCAGCACCTGCTACCATCTCGGTGAGTTGTTCCAATTTTTCTCCTCTCTCCGACTTGATTATTTACATTGGGGACAATGTAAGTTTTAAGCTTGGGGTAGGGGTATCTTTGTAAATTTTTGCATTTTTGCATTTTTCATGTTGCATTCATATAGGCATAGTTTTGCATGATCACATTCTTTAGATTGCCCCTCACTTAGATTATACATCCAATTGTGAGAAATGGGTGCCAAATAAATTGAGATAATGAATTTTTGAACCCAATTTTTTTTATTCTTGTGACAAGACTAAAAATAAAAATTCTTGAGATAATCTTTTGATAGTTAATAATTAGCATGTGATTCCTTAAATTTGTGTTTCTCGCTAATTTTTGAACTACTAAATGTAAGATTTTGAGCCAAAAAGGGGTACTCACTAAATCTACCCCATTCCTTGTGATAGAGTGTTTTAATTCCTCTTGGATTGTATTCTCTAGAACTTGACTTGAAACCGTTTTGAAACTTAAAAAATTTTGAAAACATTTTTAAAAATGATTGAGGCACTAGGTATTTTTCCGGCCTTCTGAGCTTTGATTGATTAAATGCTACCCCTTAGTTGCCCAATTTTGAGCCTAAAAGATTAAAATACGTTTCTTGGTACCTTGAATTGCTTTGATAAATAATGCTTGGTATGGCACCTTTTAAAGTATTACAAAAAGGGTAAAAAGGTAGTTTGAAAAAGTATGGGATGAGAAAGTTAGAAAATATTTCTCTTGAGCTAAAAATCACCCCTTCTCCAAATAAATAAAATGAAATAAACAAAAAAAATGGAGAAGGGGATGACAAAAGAAAGTGATAAATAAAAATAAAAAAGAAAGAAAGAAAGGTGGAAAAGTAAATCAAAGCCCAAAAAAGGTATTTTAGAATGGTCATGCTTTGCAATGTTTGATAATTTGTTTAGCCTTCTTGAATTTCCCTTCTCTTGATTTTCCCACCTAACAATAAATCCCATGGCCACATTACAACCAAAGTAAAAGACCTCTTGATTCTTATGTGTTTTCATTAATAAAGTAGAGATTTGGTTAATAGTCAAGCCTATGGTAGAATACCTTCCTTGAGGAAATTGAGCGAATTGTCATATACCCTGGAACACTTGAGTGAGGTGAGACGAGTGCCTGAATCGGTGAGAATATGAATTTGATGAACCTAAGCTTCTAATTGGACTTGAAATCGATTATCTCTTGGGTGCTTATTAAATATGCCTGTCACTTGGATTAGTTTCTCGGGTTCTTGATTCACTATCTAAGCTTTGATTATTTATATCTTATGGCCTTAGTGATTGCTTGAGGACAAGCAAAATCTTAAGCTTGGGGTGATTTGATGAGTGTGATTTCACCTCATCTTTGTCTATCATTTTGCATGCATTTTCATTTAGTTTAGGGACATTTAATTTGATTTTTGTTAGTTTTTCCCTTGGAACGGGTAAGGCGGTTTTCGTGGTGTTGTTATGCAGAAATCAAGGATAAAATGCTCAAGATCAACCATGATGGAGTTTGGATGAAGATGGAGCTTGAAAAGTGAAGAAAATGAGCCAAACAGAGCCCATCACGGCCATGATCGAGCAAAACTGAAAAGGAACAAAGACTGAAGTCAGAACCGGTCACGGCCTAGCCGTGATGACCATCACGGCCGTGACCTTTCACCCCCACAAGTCAGAATCTGTCATGGCCTAGCCGTAATTCCTATCATGGGATATAAATTGAAGGCTCGCATCGCGAGACTCCATTCGCGTCGCGAGAAGTCTGAATTCTGTAGAAGTGCCCAAGGCAGAAGCCGTCACGGCCTAGCCGTGATGGCCATCACGGCCATGACGCGCATTACTTGGACCTGAAGCAACTGAATTGGAACAGAATTTGAGTTAGATTGGGATTCAAACTTCCCAAATCTATAAATATGGGATCAAGTCAGATACTTTTGGGCGACGACTCTTGGGAGCTACTCTTAGGCTTTAATCTAGGATCTCTCTTCTCCTTTCTCTTCTTCTTTGATTTTCTGTTTTCATGTTATTTGTAATCAAGCTTGTCGTCACCATGGCAAGACTTGAGTAGTAGCTTAGTTTCTAGGGATTGGGGCTATGCCTAAGTTTTGTTTATGATATTAATTTGATGTAATATCTTTGTTAATTTCGATTTTGTTTTAGATCTGATTTCTAGTGTTTGAATCACTCGTAAATTTGGTGGCCACTTGTTTGCGTGTCATAGGCATTCTAAGGAGGAACCTAGCGGTGAACTTAGGTGTCGGATCTATAGAGTCAGACTTAGGACTGAAATCACGAGAGTTAGAAGCCGTCCTTCGAGGATCAACGAATTGTCACGAAACGCAAAGGGTCCAATCTGAATTCGACTACCACGAGAGTAGGGGTTGGTTCAATTGGGCACGGCTTTTGTAACCCGAGAGGGAGCTTAAGCTATTTGAGGATAAATTCGCCTTCAAGGCAATTTCGATAGTTAACAAGGGTAATCGAGTTAGCAACGTAAACGATCTTGTGGTAACCCAAATCCCTAGGAATTCATTTAGATCTGAAAAACCATAAATTGTTTACTTTCTGTTTTACTTGATTACATTTTATCTCTTATTTCAAATATCAAATCCTTTTCAAATCTTTTTTATACAGTCCAGATTTACCAAATTGAAAATTAGTTGTGATTCGAGATCACAGTCTCTATGGGATCGATATCTTTTATTACTTGGCGACAATCCGGTACACTTGCCGGAATCGCACGTGCACTCGCACGACGCACTACCATGAACCACCTGTGCTAGAGTTGAAAGAACTTCCATCTCATCTCCGTTATGCCTTCCTCGGGGTGAATTCTTCATTCCCGATGATCATTAGCAGCGGGTTGAACTCTTTAGAGGAAGAGAAACTGTTAAGGGTGCTCATGGAGCACAAATCTGCAATTGGGTGGTCTATGTACGACTTGAAGGGGATAAGTCCCTCATTTTGTATGCACAAAATCCTTTTGGAGGAAAATTTCAAGCCGGTTAGACAGCCCCACAGAAGACTCAACCCAAACATGAAGGAAGTTGTAAGGAAGGAGGTTGTGAAGCTTCTGGATGCGGGTATAATCTATCCAATCTCCAATAGTCCTTGGGTGAGTCCGGTCCAAGTTGTCCCTAAGAAAGGGGGGATGACGGTGGTTGCAAATGAAAAAAATGAACTCATCCACTCAAGGACCGTTTCTGGATGGAGAGTGTGAATTGATTACAGAAGACTGAATGAAGCCACCAGAAAAGATCATTTTCCCTTGCCCTTCATTGATCAGATGTTAGAGAGGTTGGCGGGCCATGCCTTTTATTGCTTCCTTGATGGATACTCAGGGTATAACCAGATTGTGGTTGACCCAAAGGACCAAGAGAAGACCGCTTTCACTTGTCCCTATGGCGTCTATGCATACCGGAGGATGCCATTCGGGTTGTCTAATGCACCCGCCACTTTTCGAAGGTGCATGCTTTCCATATTCTCTGATATGACTGAAAAATTCGTTGAGGTATTTATGGATGATTTTTATGTGTTTGGTGACTCTTTTGATAATTGTCTGAAAAATCTTGCATGTGTTTTGAAAAGATGCCAAGAAACTAACCTTGTTTTAAATTGGGAAAAATGTCATTTCATGGTTAGGGAAGGTATAGTTCTTGGTCATAAAATTTCATCACGGGGGATGGAAGTTGATAAAGTAAAAGTTGAAGTGATTGAAAAACTTCCCCCTCCCATAAATGTGAAAGGTGTTAGAAGCTTCCTAGGGCATGCGGGTTTCTATAGGAGATTTATAAAAGACTTTTCAAAGATTGTGAAACCCTTATGCAAGCTCTTAGTAGTTGATACTCCTTTTGTATTTGATGATGATTGCATGCATGCCTTCCAACTTTTGAAAGAAAAACTCACCACCGCACCGGTCATTGCACCTCCAGATTGGAGTTTGCCATTTGAGTTAATGTGTGATGCAAGCGACTATGCGGTGGGAGCCATTTTGGGTCAAAGAAAAAATAAAGTGTTGCATGTTATTTACTATGCCAGTCGTGCGCTGAATGATGCTCAATTGAACTATACCACGACTGAAAAAGAATTGCTTGCTGTGGTGTTTGCATTTGATAAGTTTAGATCCTACTTGATTGGCTCTAAAACTACCATGTACACTGATCATTCTGCTTTGAAGTATCTCATGACTAAACAGGATGCCAAGCCAAGGCCCATTAGGTGGGTACTACTGCTCCAAGAGTTTGATTTGGATATAAAGGACAAGAAAGGTGTGGAGAATGTGGTAGTCGACCATTTGTCTCGGCTTCCACAAGCAGATGTTCAAGCAAAAGCTGAGTTGCCAATTCAAGAGGAATTCCCAGATGAAAAGTTGTTTATGGTGCAAGTGGCACCTTGGTTTGCGGACATTGCAAATTACAAGGCCGCCAACAAAATTCCGAAGGACTTCAATGCACAACAAAGGAAGAAGCTCATCCATGATGCTAAATACTATGTATGGGATGAGCCTTACCTTTTCAAAAGAGGTTCGGATGGAATTCTGAGAAGATGCATTCCGGAAGAAGAGATTAATGGGGTTGACTCATTGCCACAATTCACCCTATGGAGGACACTTTGGTGGTGAGAGAACCGCCATAAAGATCTTGCAAAGCGAGTTATTTTGGCCCACTATTTTCAAAGACTCCAGAGCTTGGGTGATGAAGTGTGACAAGTGCCAAAGAACCGGAAGTATATCCAGAAGAAATGAGATGCCCTTGAAGGGTATTTTAGAGGTGGAGCTCTTTGATGTGTGGGGGATCGACTTCATGGGTCCTTTCCCATCATCCTACAACAACAAATATATTCTTGTTGCGGTTGACTATGTGAGAAAATGGGTAGAAGCTATCCCAACTATGAAGGATGATACAAAAGCGGTGGTTGGTTTTGTGAGGAAGAACATCTTTACCAGATTTGGAACCCCTAGAGCTATTATTAGTGATGGGGGTACTCATTTTTGCAACAAAGAGTTCAACGCAGTGCTTGCCAAGTTTTGGGTCAATCATAAAGTTGCCACACCATACCACCCTCAAACCAGTGGGTAAGTGGAGTTGTCCAATCGGGAATTGAAGAGGATTTTGGAGAAAACTCTGAACAAAGCTAGGAAGGATTGGGCAAAGAAACTGGATGATGCACTTTGGGCTTATCGGATTGCATATAAAACACCTATTGGTATGTCACCTTACCAATTAGTGTTTGGAAAATCATGCCACCTTCTAGTAGAGCTCCAACATCGTGCTTTTTGGGCAGTGAAGGCCCTAAACTTTGATACAAGGCTGGCCATGGATAAGAGACTGTTGCAGTTGAATGAGTTGGATGAATTCCGACTCTTGGCTTATGAGAGTGCAAGGATCTACAAGGAAAGAACAAAATTTCGGCACGATAAGTACATCCTTCCAAAGCATTTTGAAGAAGGCCAATCAGTTTTGCTCTTTAATTCACGTCTCAAGCTGTTTCCAGGCAAGTTGAGATCAAGATGTTCGGGTCCATTCTATGTCAAATCAGTTTCTCCATTTGGTGCAGTTGAATTGGAAGATCCATCATCCGAAGATACTTTCACTGTTAATGTGCAAAGGCTCAAGCACTACCTTGGAGGAGACTTTGATCGTCAAGCAGTCTCCGTCCCTCTTAAGGCACCATCTTAGAAATCACCCGTCAAGCTAGTGACGTTAAAGAAGCACTTATTGGGAGGCAACCTAAGTTTTCTCTTCCCTTTCTCATTTGTTTTTGATTTTCAACTCTTGAATAATTTGAGAAGATCAAGAGATTTGTTAATAGGTTTGCTAAGTGTTTTCAGGGCAAGAAGGAAGGAGAAACAAAAAGGGGCAGGGAGAAACAAAACCAGAAAGCATGTGAACCAGCACCCACTACCGCCTCGGTGAGTCGTTCCAATTTTTTTCTCCTCTCTCTAACTTGATTATTTACATTGGGGACAATGTAAGTTTTTAAGCTTGGGGTAGGGGTATTATTGTAAACTTTTGAATTTTGCATTGTTCATATTGCATTCATTTAGGCATAGTTTTGCATGATCGCATGACTCAGTTACCCCCTGCTTAGATTGAGCATCTGATTGTGAGAACTGAATGCCAATTTATTTGTGATAGTGAATTTTTGAACCCTAATTTTTTATTCCTGTGATAAGGCTTCAAATAAAAATTCTTGAGATGATCTTGGATAGTTGATAATTAGCATGTGTTTCTATAGATTTGTGTTTTCACTGATTTCTGAACTGCTAAATGTGAGCTTTTGAGACATTAAGGGGTACTCACTAAATCTACCCCATTCTTTGTGTTAGAGTGTTATTCCTCTTGGATTGTATTTCTCTAGAACTTGACTTGAAATCGTTTTGAAGCTTAAAAATTTTTGAAAACATTTTTGAAAATGATTGAGGCACTAGGTATTTTTCCGGCCTTCTGAGCTTTGATCGATCAAATGCTACCTTTTAGTTGCCCAATTTTGAGCTTGAAGGAATAAAATACTTTTCTTGGCACTTTGAATTATATTGATGAATGATGATTGATGGGTCACCTTTTAAAGTATTGACAAAAGGGTAAAAAGGTAGTGGAAAAAGTATGGGATGAGAAAATCAGAAAATTATTTCTCTTGAGCTGAAAATCTCCCCTTCTCCAAATAAAAGAAATATATATATATATATATATATATATATATAGAGAGAGAGAGAGAGAGAGAGAGAGAGAGAGAGGGGTATGACAAATGAAAGTGAGAAACAAAATAAAAAGAAAGAAAGAAAGAAAGAAAGGTGGAAAAATGAGTCAAATCCAAAAAGATATTTTAGAAGGTGTCGTGCTTTGCAATACTTAATATTTAGCTAGCCTTTTGAAATTTCCTTTTCTTGATCTCCCCACCTAACAATAAATCCCATGGCCCCGTTACAACCAAAGTAAAAGACCTCTTGATTCTTAGATGTTTTCATTAATAAAGTAAAGATTTGGTTGATAGTCAAGCCTATGGTAGAAATCATTCCTTGAGGAAAATGGAGCGAATTGTCATATATCCTTGAACACTTGAGTGAGACGAGAAAGAAAACCAAGCAAATGAACAAGCTTGGGGTGATCTTCAGGTGAGAAAGAGTGCCCAAATCAGTGAGAACATGAATTTAGGAAACCTAAGCTCTAATTGGACTTGAATTGATTGTCTCTTGCTGAATTATTTGAAATGACTGTTACTTGGATCATTTACTCGGGTTCTTAGTTCACTATCATTGCTCTGTTTGTTTTCATCTTCTGGCCTTGGTTTTTGCTTGAGGACAAGCAAAGTCTTAAGCTTGGGGTGATTTGATGAGTGTGATTTCACATCATTTTCCATGTACATTTCTGCATGCATTTGCATATAGTTAGGCCATTTTAGTTTGATTTTGGTTAGTTTTTCCTTTGGAACGGATAAGGTGGTTTTGTGTGTTGTTTTACATGAATTTATGATTAATTGACCGAGATTTAGCCATGATGAAGCTTGGATGAAGATAGAGCCTGAAAAGAGAAGAAATTGAGCCAAGTAGAGACCATCACGGCAGTGATGGAGCAATTCTGGAAGTTTCGCCCCGCGAGCCCGAAGACCAGCCTGAACAGCAACAGTCACCTTTTCTGTCTCGCCTCGCGAATCACCATCTCGCCTCGCGAGCCTGAAGGCCTGACTGTGCCAGAGATGTCACCCTTTCTGTCTCGCCTCGCGAATTACTATCTCGCCTCGCAAGAGAACCAATCTCTGAAGATCAGATTCATAAAATTCTCCTCGCGAACCAGGTCTCGCCCCGCGAGCGCGCGAGACCCAGAACCTCTGTTTATAAGCTGTTTTAGGGCAGATTTGAGGAGAAGGAGGGAGGCGGTCAAAAACCCTAAAAAATAGACTCTCTGCTGCTGATGTGGCTGTGTGCATCATGGAGTTCCTTCCTTCCATTATCTCTGTATCTTTTCTTTTACCTTTCTCTTTGATTATGTGTAGCTAAACTTCCCCCTTGTTGGGGTTAGATAATGGTTTTTTCTGAACTTAGTTGTAACATGATGTGGTTGTAATACAATTTCCTATTTCTTTATGAGTGTTTGATTCCATGCTTAATGCTTTCCTTGGTTTGATCATCCTAGGAATGATTAGTTGCTTTGATAGACAATTGAAAGATTGATATTAAGGCATGCTCTTGAATCAAATGTCAAGTAGTTCATGAACCTAGACATAGGTCTTGGGGTGCTTGCAATCTATGAATCTTGACTCTTAATGCAAATTCTCATGTTAATCCACCTAAGACATTAGGGTTTAATTTGGGATTTTAGGCTCATTCCACCTAAGACATTAGGGTTTGAGTATTTTAAAAGATTTGATTGTCATAATTGAATTAGGAATTGTGTTATTTACCATTTCATAGCAATCAAGGGAGGATTAGCCTAGTCTAACCCTAACAATTCTATCCATTTGTTGATCACATTTCTGTTTGCCTGTTAAGTGTTTGATAAAATACCTAAAAGAACAAAAACATTTTATTCTTGTTTGTTTCGTTACATGTTAGAGCTACCTTCCATCCAAACACGATCGCCTAGATAGTAGTTCAATTTGCGAAGTGGTACTTGTCCACGATCCCTGAGGACGATAACCGGTCTTACCACCGTATTACTTGTTTGCGACTAGGTATACTTGCCGAAATCGTATCAAGGTTCCGTCCATTATATGTTTATTTTCTGTTGGACGAGGAGGTTCCGTCCATTGCATTTGATTTTCTGTTGGACGAAGAGGTTCCATCCACTGCATGTTTGTTTTCGAGCTCTAAGGCTCGCTGCATACTTACTCTCCTGTTGGACGAGGAGGTTCCGCCCACTGCAATTCTATTTTCAAACTGTAAGGTTTTCTTCTGAGCTCCTCATGTTTTTTCGGACAAAATATGTGTTCATTTTTTTTACTTGTTCATTACTACAATACATGAAAAGTCACAACTAATCATGTCCTCTAGTATGTAACAAGTAAAGAGGGACAACTGTGAACACCCATTTTTGTCCGCGGTCCAGTCCATTGCATTGGACTTACTGTTGGACGCGGTCCAGTCCATTGCACTTACTGTTGGACGCGGTCCAGTCCATTGCTTTGCACTTGCTATTGGATGCGGTCCAGTCCAGTCCATTGCACTTGCCCTCGGACGGGGTGGTCCCGTCCATTCCATTGAACTTGCTGTTGGACGGGGTGGTCCCATCCAGTCCATTTCACTTGCTAATGGACGGGGTGGTCCCGTCCAGTCCAGCCCATTTGCTGCTGGACGGGGAGGACCCGTCCATCACTTTGGACCTGCTGATGGAAGGGGTGGTCCCGTCCAGTCCATTGCACTTGTTGTTGGATGGGGAGGTCCCGTCCATCACTTTGGACTTGCTGATAGACGGGGTGGTCCCGTCCAGTCCATTTCACTTGCTAATGGACGGGGTGGTCCCGTCCAGTCCAGTCCACTTGCTATTGAACGGGGAGGTCCCGTCCATCACTTTGGACCTGCTGATGGACGGGGTGGTCCCGTCCAGTCCATTACACTTGCTGTTGGACGGGGAGGTCCCATCCATCACTTTAGACTTGCTGATGGACGGGGTGGTCCCATCCAGTCCCTTGCACTTGCTGTTGGACGTGGTGGTCCCGTCCAGTCCACTGCAATTATCTATTTTTGTTGGACGAGGAGGTCCGTCCAGTGTATGTCTACTTTTGCATATCTAAGTTCCTGTTGGACGAAGAGAATCCTTCCACTGCAATTTTATTTTCAGGCTGGAGGCTAAAGAATAAAGAGAGAAGAAGAGGAAGATAATGAATAAAGGACGAAGAAAAGAAGGAGGAAAGGACAATCAACAGAAAGGAAAGAAGATTGAGTTACTTCTCCTAACCCTAAAAAATCCTATTTTACATATCAGACAAAACCCCTCATCTCCTTCTCTCTTCAAGAACGCAACCTTCACGATAAATCACCTCCTTTCTGCTACTCATGCCGCTCCATCTGGGCACACGCTATTTCTGCTCAGAACCCCCCTTGCACCTCCTCTACCCATTGGTCATTTTTCTTCCTCATCTCCTCTCTCGTCTTAACCTAGCAGCCCTACTCCTAACCCTAAAATGCCATCATACACACCAGACAAAACCCCCCATCTCCTTCTCTTTTCAAGCATGCAACCTTCACGATAAATCACCTCCTTTCTGCTACTCACGCCGCCCCATTTGCACACACGCTATTTCTGCTCAGACCCCCCTTGCACCTCCTTTACCCATTGGTCCTTTTTCTTCCTCATCTCCTCCCTCATCTTAACCTAGCAGCCCTACTCCTAACCCTAAAAAGCCATCATACACTTCAGACAAAACCCCCCCATCTCCTTCTCTTTTCAAGCATGCAACCTTCACATCAAATCACCTCCATTCCACTACTCATGCCACCCCCATCTGAACACATGCTATTGTTGCTCAGAACCGCCCAAGCCTTGGATTTCTTACAAACCGACCTTGAAGCCAATGGAGAAGAAGCAAGAAGCCCTCTCCCCCGTCTATAAAAGGAGAGGAAAAAGAGAAAAAGGGAGGGGGAACATATTTTAGAGGGACTTATGATCTGATATTTTCTTGGTGAGAAAAGAGAAAAAGGGAGAGATTTTTATTGTGAGGAAGAAAGATTAAAGATCTGAGTTTCCTTTTCTCTTCCTTATTATTAGAGTGGTTAAGAAGGAAGAGCTGAAGGAGCCAGTGAGATTGAATGTAAAGACTTCGATCTTGAAATCTTACCCCTGGGAATAAACAAAATCATTCTTATTCTGCTCTCATTTGGTAACCCATATTCTTTTCATTGATATTATTTATAAATTTCTCTTGACATTCTTATTTTTCTGTGTCTGTTCGCTGAATAAGTTAGTAAAACTTTTCACTTCTACGTTTCATTTCTCTCCTATTTTCAAGAGGCAAATTTATTTATTTTACATAAAAATAGAAGATGGTCACTTGATTAAAACAATCTTATTTCTTGGGTTGCCCTATGACAAGTGTCATGTTCAACCCTTTAGATTTTGAGGTTGCCTTGTGGACTCATGTGCCATGTTCAACCTCATTTAGTTTTAACAAAATTTTTCACAACTAAAGATGTTTTTCTTAAGAAAGCGATTTTGGGGTAACACAAATATTTTCAAAGTTACTAATAATTTACACAACTAATTTTGGGTAACCATTTTATGGATGCTCTAGGGTGCTGTGGGGTTAAGTCTCCATGCCTTCCTTAGACATAATCGACTCCCGAACCCATAGCTTTTTCTTAAAGGGTTTTCCAACTTCCCTAAAATAAAATAAAGTTGGTGGCGACTCCATGTTGTCTCTCTAAAAGAAAAAACAGGTTTTTCTTTCTTTCTTTTTGGTCGCTACACCAACTTAGATTGGCCTTTGCACCAACTGGATGTGAAGAAAGCATTCCTCAATGGTGACCTAGAAGAAGAGGTATACATGGATGGGCCTCCTGGATTTGAAGAAAAATTTGGGTCAAATATGTGTAAATTGAAGAAGTCACTCTATGGGCTCAAACTGTACCCGAGAGCATGGTTCGAAAGATTCACCCAGTCCATGAAGAAACAGGCATACAGTCAAGGACAAGTCGATCACACCCGCTTCACAAAATTTTCTTTTGATGGGAAGATTGCTACACTAATTGTCTATGTTGATGACATTATTCTTACTGGGAATGATGTAATAGAGATGGGAAGGCTGAAGAAAAATTTGGCAGCAGAATTTGAGGTCAAGGATTTGGGAGCATTGAGATATTTTCTTGGCATGGAGGTTGCTCTATCAATAAAGGGAATTGTGGTTTCCCAACGAAAGTACATTATGGACCTTTTAAAGGAAACTGGGATGAGTGGTTGCAGACCAGTCGATACCCCCATGGACCCAAATGTGAAACTTTGGGAGAAAGGAGATGTTCCTGTTGATATTGGGAGATATAAGAGATTATTTGGCAAGTTAATCTACCTGTCTCATACCAGACCTGATATTGCCTTTTCTGTGAGTGTTGTAAGCCAGTTTATGCACTCCCCATATGAAGAACATCTTGAGGCAATCTACCGAATTTTGAGGTAGTTGAAGAGCAATCTTGGGAAAGGATTGTACTTTAGAAAAACCAGTGAGAGGAATGTTGAAATCTTTACTGATACTGACTGGGCAGGATCAGTCACCGACAGAAAATCAACTTCAGGATATTGTACCTATGTGTGGGGAAATCTAGTACCTTGGAGAAGCAAGAAACAAGGTATGGTTGCTAGAAGTAGTGCTGAGGCTGAATTTAGAGCAATGACCCAAGGAATTTGCGAAGGGTTGTGGATCTATAGAGTCATGGAGGAACTCAAGATGACGGTTGATCTTCAATTAAAGTTGTACTGTGACAACAAAGCAGCAATAAGCATAGCTCACAATCCCGTCCAGCATGACAGAACCAAACACATTGAGATTAATCGCCACTTCATAAAAGAAAAATTAGATGATGGCATTATCTGTCTTCCTTTTGTGACTTCCAACCAATAAACAGCTGATATTTTGACCAACAGTCTAGCAAGACCAAATTTTGAGCACTTGATAAGCAAGTTGGGCATGATAGATATATATGCACCAACTTGAGGGGGGTGTTGGAGAATCAGGAAAATATCCCTGATTTTATCCTCTTTGATTCTATTTGATTTTATCTTTATTATTTTGATTTTATTTTGTTTTATTTCCTTCCTTAATTATAGGAAAAGATTTGATTTGATTTGTTTTGCCTTTATTGTAATCTCTCTATCAAAGAGACTCGTACTATGAATGAAATCACAACAATTATTCCACTGTCTTCTATACTTTATTTTCATATGCAGCATGTAAAATGCTAAAGGAAACACTTAATTTTTCATTCCTAACCCAAACATCAATCCAAAAAGACACATCTCATATCTCCTACAATTCTTTTAATTCCATGCTCTAATCATTCATCCCCTTATGCTACCTACACTTTTACTAATTCTTCCTAAATCTTTCCACCAACAAGACCCTTTTCCTAATAGTATCATCCTCACATGTCACCCTCTCAGAGAAATTTCCTCCTCATACCGAGCCTGTAACACTTTACACTTCAATACATTTGGTTTGGCTAAAATCCCCATCTTCATTTCCTAATTAAACCTGCATTAAACACCTCTACAGTTCTTATTCCTAACCCTTCGACCTACTTTGGCTTACACACTCTTGTCCAATTAATTGATAAGTGATAATTTTAATATTTATTGAATTCTTAAGAGTTATTTTTGTATTGATAGCAAGTATTTATACATTCTTTATGTGTGTTTTGGAGTTAACTGAACACATGCAGTTAACTTTTGCAAACAAGGAGGTGAAAATGCTACAATGTTTTTTCTTTTGGCCACTGAATTGATGGAGGAGAAAGTGAATTATGAATTTATGAATAGGAGACAAGGTTTGCTATTCCAATTTGGAATTGCCTTCTCAACCAACGTGAAAAGAGATCTTCAAGGGGCCACAATCAATTTACAAGGGAATATGCAAATTGGATGTGAAATTGAGGAGTTGGCCCACGTATGTAACGGAGGAGGAGTTGAAATTGTCATTCACATGACAATATGAGGGGAAATTTGTTTTATTTTCAAATTTCTGTTTTTATTTCCTGTTTTCAAAAATAATTATAAAATTGTTGGAAATGGATTACGACGACCACATACAACTCGCGTTGTCCTGTCCCATCAAACTAACCTCGCATTGCTCTGCTCTCCACCGCACGGCCATCAAACCTCCATGCCATCCTCTGTACATGTGCCGCACCTCCCATAACATTAAGGTTCTGCTGTTTTTTTGAAAACTAAAGCTAGGGTCTCCCAGAGCCCTAATTCACTGCTAAGTTTTTCTATTGGGATGATGTTCATTTAAAAAAAGCTATTTTAATTTTGGAAAATAGATGAACCGATTGAACTGAATCGAACCAATCCATTATTCATCGGATGAGTTAGGTTTGGGTTTAGTAAAAAGTTTTGTAAAAAACTGAATCAAACCGAATCAATTATTTTTCATTTGTTTGGACTTTTTCTCGACGTAAGATCGAACCAAACTTACTCGTTACACCCCTAATCCAAAATGTTTTCCTTTTCTCTCGCGCTGATAATGACACAAATTCACGACAAGATATACTGCCTAGTGACAAACAAATATATACTATACGGGTGATTTGATTCTTTGTCTGAAAGGCACAAAATGAATCACATGTTTAAATAATTTTATAAAAGCCGACAAAAATATTTTTTTATCACTAAATTCAATATTTAATAAGGACATCATGCGTTCATATGAGGATAAATAAATATGAGAACATAAATATACATATTCTAAGTTAAAATAAATATATGATATAGTATACAGATGTAAGAGAAATTTCAATCGAATATCAAATATTAAGTGTTCAAAATTAAAATAATAAAATTGTAAAATCAATAATAAAAGTAAACTGAGTGTGGGTCCTTCAGGGCATTAATGGGTGGACAAACTCACCCTCATGTTTATACCAGTACTGATGAATTTAGATTATTGATAGATACAAAATTACAGCATGTTATACATATTGAACTAAGAACTAAGACAAGAATTTTGTACCCTGGAGTATGATAGATTCCACGAGATCTTCAGAATGTGGGGTAAACTGCTCTCTTCTCTTGTAAGCATCCACAAGATATGAAAACCGTTTAATGGGGAAGCAGTTTTGTAACTCACCAGATGAGTTTGATGAGAGTAGGAACCTCTCAGCAGGCTACTCAAATGAATGGTCCAACCCATCATGGTCCATTCACCAAACAAAGCTCAATTATAAAATTTCATCATATTGTTAAGGTGCTTATATTATCTATAATCAATCATAATTAATATATTAACTATAATTCCTAATAATTAATTAATGCTAATCCATAAAGTTGATTAATTAAAATAATTAATCCAACAAGTACCCCTCATGTTTATACCAGTACCCAAACCCAGCTTTCTTGTGACCCACGCAGAACCCCCAATAAGGAGCATAACTATTGGTGGATTTTACAGGGAATTCCAATTATCTTGGCCCTTCCATAATCTCATGAAAAATTTACCTAAATAATCATTGTTGATAAGCAATGAAGTATATTGACGGGAATAAAAGGGATACTTAAATCCGTTTATAAGAGGAGCAAATCAAAAGGTACCCTGTAAAATTAATACTGATAATACGGCAACCAGTATCTAGTTTACAAGGCAACACACCTACATGCACAATAAAAATTCCAAAACATGTCCCTGCATGGTTATGGTTAAAAGCAAAATTTGATAATGTTATATATGATTTTGTTTGTGGACCGGAGTTTAATTAATCCTCCTACATGTCCGATTTTATTTTATTTTTACATTTGACAGCCATATTAATGCATTGATTTTTTTTTTTTTTTTGACGAACATATTAATGCATTGATAAAAAGGATGAAAATGGAACTTTTATTAGAAGGATAGGAGCACCGTCCATTCAATAAATTGTGTGATCTATACAAAAAAATTAAAACCGCGAGAAGGGGAGATTTTAATTTGTGATCTTTATGTCTTGGAAAAACTTCAATTATCAACGGGATATCTTTTAATGCAAAAAAAATAAAAAATAAAAAATAATTGATTGATTGATTTTGCCAAACTAAAACATGTGAATTTAGGCTCTATCGAAATTCAACCTACTCGTGATTTTAGACGTCAAATCAAAGTATTAAAGTTTATCACTACTTCAACTCTTATACAAAAATGTACATAAAAAAAGAGTGACACATTAAAATAAAATAATATTATTTATAATATATTTTTTTTTTATGTCTCTTCATCTATCATAGACAACTTCAGTTACGGGAGAGGACTCAGGTTCGTATATCTCAGTCATTCATGTCACATCCTTTCCCTTCAACCCCATTTCCTTTTTTTTTTTTTTGTTTAAATTTCCTTTCTTTTCTTTTAAAGCTAAAATATCACTTTAAAATGGAGGCAAATAAAGCTTTCAAGGATTGCTGTTTGAACTTTGAAGTTAAGGCAGGTCTAAATATCTACGGGATATCCTATTGTACACGATGACATAAAAAAGTTCCATTTTTCAGACCACTTTCTTAGGAATGTACTTCTAAAAGATGTTTCCCTAGAACAGTGCATTTTTTTTTGTGTAAGTGCAAAGTTTATTTAATTTACTTGAAAATTTTCAATAATTTGATTTACACAAACGGTCTGGGTAAATAACAATAGTTAAATCTGTTTAATAATTTATTAAATCCACATATGTGAGGGTTTTGTGTATAAATGAGCAAGTAACAACACAAGTTTCGAACAATCATTGACTAAAATTTTTTTACTACATTTTTTGTGTGTATAAACGGGTTCTGTATATTACAGCCGTAGTTTTCAATAATCAGTTACAGCTAACTAAGTATGAATATATTACGAGTCCCTACTGAATTCATCCATTAGAATTTTTGGCTTGTGCATTTGCTTTTAGTGTAGAGATTCTTATCAATTTGAGCATTTTTCTACGGTGGTAATGGTAAGTCAACAAAAGTTATACAGATAAAAGATCATCAATCTTTGTGTAAAATGATTAAACCGTGTTGTCATTTTTTGTTATTTATCTAGCATGACTTTAATCTTTCTTTAAAGAGAAATGTTTCTAATTACAAAAAAAAAAAAAAGTTTCTCACACATCATTTTTTAAACAAATTTAAAAAGACATAAAAATTATGTATTAATTAAAATATTTATATGTTATTTTCTTATCTCTGAAATATAATGTAATATTGTTTATATATAAAAAAATGTGTCCATATAAACTATAAAGTTAATGCCACGTACAACCATTAGGGGTGTTCGCGGATTGGATTGGATCGGTTTTGAGCAGAAAAGTCATCCGATCCAATGATAAAAACAACATGCGATTTGGATTGGATCGGTTTGCTTCCTTCAAAAAATTTGATCCGATCCAATCCAATCAAATACGGTTTGGATTGGATTGGATAATTCGGTTTTTATCGATACATATTTATATAGTTATTTACATCAAAGAACATCCAATATTTCGGTTCGATTTGGATTTGATTGAGTATTTAAAGAGTCATATGAATTTGTTACTTATTTAAAATAAAAATTAATTTTAAAATATTATATTGACAATTTCTAATTAGTGTTTCAACGAGATATACATGAATGATGTGCACGCTCATGTGTAAAGATACTTTACACTATCAACTGATTATAAATTGTTAAATCATTATAAATGTTTGATTATTGTCCTAAATATATTAAAAGTCACTCATAACATGAATTATAATTGGTTAACAGTGTAAAAAATTTTACACTAACATTACATTTACATACCAATTAAACTCTCTAATATAAGGATTAGATGATAACTTATAAAAATATAAAGACTAATAATTACTTTTATAATATAAAGAACAAATTATTTTCATTGAATTAAATAATTTCGGTTCGGTTTGGATTAGATCGGTTTTACATATAGGATCCGAAATCCGATCCAATCCAATGAAAAATTTCGGCTTTTTTCGGTTTGCGGTTATTTCGGTTTTCGGTTATTTCGGTTGTCGGTTTTTCGATTCGGTTAGTGCGATTGAAATTGGATTGGATCGGTTAATGAACACCCCTAACAACCATTGCCAATAACACCATAGGTACCGGCGCCCCCTTTTATTTTTGATGAACAAATTAAGTATATATATATATATATAGAAGTAAAGCACCAGAAGTGCAGAATCTATTACAAAAGTACAGGGACTCGAAAAGACATCCCCACCCCAAGCAACGAAGACCAAGTTCACCTATTTAATCCAACCCCCCAATATTAACCCACCTGTTACTTACGGACACACCAAAACAGAGAGCCCAAACTATCCCTGTATCCAAATAAAATGCACACCAGAGACATTTCTATTACAAAAAAAGGAATCCTCACATTCAAACCGGCACCCCTGACCCCTACCACTACATCCATGATCCACCAATACCATGGTATAGGATTACCATTCTCTCCTCCATATTCTGCTTTCCATTACATATTTATGTATGTCTACTTTTGATTGAGAGCAACAGATTGACATTGACTTATAGTTACCAGACTTTGGCTCCGAATTTTGTCAAAAGGAAAAGCCAATTCCATTATTGCTCATAACTCATAAGAACTCATTGACCGGAACCTTTTTTCTTTTTTGATAACATGTCCATGATATAGGTATAAGTATCCATCATCGTTAGTAGTGACTAATCTCTGTTGGGCACACAAGATGTATTCTCTCTTCCAATCAGGTATTCTCTATGTACAAGAGTCAGGATTCAAACTCATAACCACTTGCTTAAGGTGTTCAAGTCCCTTACGACTTGGACCAATTACATGTCGGTATGTGGGTAACTCGTTGAATGGAACTTTAAGAATCCACTGGTTGTAACTTGTCACTTCCAGTCACCTTATTCATGAAATGAATGGATTATGGACATAGCTAGAGTTTGCATTCCTACAAACAAATTAAATTGTCTTCAGACTCTGCACAAATACTAGAGATACCCAAATTTCTTTAATGGGATCTTATTCTTTCCCCATATGAAGAGAAGAGAGAGAACTGTGTGTTCTTATTTGAAGTAGTGTGATTCTTATTATCCCTTAATGGGCCAATATTGATATTTACTTATTAAGCGGCGGCACCGCTCATATCAAATTGCTTGATAATGTAATATGCTCACTTATAATTTGACCACATAAATTAAGCCCCTTAATAATAAATAGCTAATATAATTGTTATTTACAATATAAACCCATGACATAATTATTAGAAATAAAAAAATTTCAACACTCCAAACCTACATGCTACATCTAAAGTCCATGATTAATGTGGTAAGTGTGCGAAATACAATATGAAATCATCTCTAATTTCTCTAATTAGATAATTAAAAATATTATAATTATAAGTGTGTATGACAAAGTACTATTTTTGTTTAATACGTTTTGAACTTGGCATGGCTTCTCGTGGCCAAAATTAAGCACTGGTTGTAAACTTGTAATACATATGAGGTGCAAACGTATAGCTAGGCATGATGCCCCAACCCCACCAATGCAACTTGCTCAATTCCGACACTTAAAATTGTGTCATATATAGCTAGCTAGTTTGAGTGACCAATGGCAATGCGCACTGCCTTTCCATTTTCGTACATTGATGTTACATACGCCTATTCATTCCCTGTCCTTAAATAGCATAATTCTTCTGAGGGGAAAATAATGCATCCCACTTGTGTGAGTGAAGACATGACTTTTTCATAGCCTATGAGCATTGTATCTTTTTTAATTTCTCTGATTGATTCGACATTGTGACAAACCCCAGAAGTGGCCTCATTGTTTGGAGACAAATTATTTAATTGGATGTGAGTTTCATGCCTATCCTAATTTCAAATTAGGACTGGTTTTTCTTTATTTATTTTCCCAAGTGTCGGTTATTGATTCTTGTACGTTATCTTTTCACACATTTTACACTTGCTTCAAGCTGAAAAAAGAAAAAGATCGATAATTTGTTCTGATCAGTGTGGTTGTAATTTTCTATTATTAAAAAGTAAATAGTGTAAATTATTTAAAAATAATAAAATACAAATATCAATATGTACTGATCTAATTAGGGGATGGGGTTTGGATCCTTTAAGCATCGGGTCTTTGATTCGATCCTTGCATTCATGTAGAGGTGTTCAGATTCAAACCGATCCAAAAAAAACCCACAAAATCGATCCAAAATAAACGAAAACCAATGGGAACCAAAATTAGTTGGATTTTTTTTGATCGATTTTAGAGAGAACTGATCGATTCGGTTAGATTTTCGATTAGAGGTTCAGGAATCGAACCAAACCATATTTTATACATTACCTTTTACTTATGCATTTAGTGTATGTTGCCCTGTCGTTTTGTTTGCTGCTATATGATGTCGTTTCACTCCCTATACCTTGTATTTTCTTATTTTACTTCACTCTCATCTAGTCATTTCAGTTCAAAAATGATATTTTGACATAATTTGGGACAACATATGCTTACACACATACGATGCTGCGTTGTAGTGCTACATTTTTTATAAAAGAAAATCTTTTTTTTTTAAATATTTAGTTTTTTTGAGAAATAAATTTTTTGATTTTTTTGGTTAAGTATGTGCAAGTATCTTGTTAATCAGGTATAAATATCTGGTTAATTCAGTTCATTATCTGGTTAATGAGTTTTTTGGTTAAGTATTTTAAATATCTGGTTAATTCAATTCATTATCTGATTAATGGGTTTTTTTAGAAATAAAATTTTTGGTTAAGTATGTGCAAATATCTGGTTAATCAGGTACAAATATCTGGTTAATTCAGGTCATTATCTGGTTAATGGGTTTTTTTTAGAAATAAAATTTTTGGTTAAGTATGTGCAAATATCTGGTTAATTCAGTTCATTATAACAAATATCTGGTTAATTCAGTTCATTATCTGGTTAATGGGTTTTTTTTAGAAATAAATTTTTTGGTTAAGTATGTGCAAATATCTGGTTAATCAGGTACAAATATATGGTTAATTCAATTCATTATCTGTTTAATGAGTTTTTTGGTTAAATGTGTGCAAATATCTGGTTAATCAGGTACAAAATCTGGTTAATTCAGTTCATTATCTGGTTAATGGATTTTTTTTTTAGGAAAAAAAAGTTTTTTAAAAAAAAAAGTCAAAATTTGTAAAATATAAAATAAAATAACACTACAGTATCATATGTTATCCGATATTTTGTCCAATTTCTGTGTTAGAATAACACAGCTCTTTCAGTTTGCCGTTTTTGATGTGTGCTTTGTTTCTTTAAGCCACTGTTTTGTTTCTTTAATATACACTTGGCACCAAGGTTTTCAAAATCGGATCGGACAGGTCGGTTCGATCGGGTTAATCGAGAATCGTGATCTTGGTCGGTCCGGTTTACAGGGAAAATCATCCCTGTATTAAACCGGTGGAAAAACTGGAGAACCGGTTCAAAACCGGTAAAATCGGTAGTGAATCGGCCTGAATCAGTTTCCTAAAAAAAAATTTTGTATAAAAGGATTTGGGTCATCCTAGCCAAAACTCAATTCTTTTGTTTTCTAACATAAGTGGGCTGGTTGTAGATTTTGGGTTGGTTTTCCCTATGAAGATGATTTTAACATATATCTTTATATTTGTTTAGTTTAATTTCAAAATAAAAAAAAATTATGCTTAATAATTTTAGTTGTTATGTTATTTTTTTGTTTAATATTGTTACAAATATTATATTAAAAATTAAAATAATATTATTTAATTATAACCGATTCAACCACGATTTAACCTCGATTGGATCATTGAACCTCGAACCACTACCTTCATCGATTCAATGAACTATCCGATTGTGTAAACCTTGCTTGACACACCTCACTGTGAGTTGGCATGCACCGAGCAATTTCATAGTTGCCAAAACATTGAAACAAAAAATATGTTATTTTATATTTTGCTAGATTATATGTTATTTTGAAAATATGTTACCAAAACACGCCAACACACTGAGTCACTGAACGAACAGTCTTATTTTGGTAAATTATATGTTACTTTTTTTTAACAAGTAAATTATATGATTATTATAATATGTTATTTAATTAATAATGTGTGGTTAAAAATCAAACCAATTGAATCGATCCAAACCGTATTTAATTGGATCGAATGGGATCAGATATTTTTTAATAAGTCATCCAAATTGAATCGAACCGCATGTTCTTTTTTACTTATCGAATGATTTTTTTCCCTCAAAACCGATCCAAACCGAATCACAAACATCCCTACATTCATGTGTATGGAAAAAAATTATTAGGAGAGGTCGTTGCTTAAACATCACGTTTATAGATAATCTTTTTCTTTGTCTGTGAAGGATGTAGAAGCATCTCATTCTTCTTCGCTTCCCTTTTTTTCCACATGAACGACTTGAGGTTGCAATATTTCTTTCTATCGTCTTTTTCTTGAACCAACGATATCGTGCAAAATGTCCATTCGTTCCATAGTTGAAGCAGACACTGTCATGTTTCATAGTATCATGTTAAGGGTGTGTTTGGATGAGGTATTTGTAGAGGGTGAAGTATTTTAAAAGGATAATTAAAATACTTCACTCTAAAATATTTTGTTTGGGTATTAAATATCAAGGATTTTAGAAATCAATGAATTTTACGAGGTATTTTGTTTAAGGTAAATTTGAGTAATTTGAAATTCTTCCTAAAGTTGTGATATTTTGAAATTCTCTCTCCTTATTCATGTAACACATATCCAAACAAAATATTTTCAAAATAAAAATAATTGAATTACCTTGTATTTCAAATTCCTTGGAATTTTGAAAATACCTCATCCAAATACAACCTAAGGATTGACATTCCAAAGAGAAAATTTTCTTCTTTTTCCTTTCTTGGATTCGACTGATGAACTCCCCCTTAATGTGAGCCTCTCTCTTGGTAATCTTGTCACAATTATGCTGATTTTTTATTTATAAGTTAACGTAATAATTGATTTACGAGTGTAAGGGGTACTCCAACCCATGTACAAATAGAAATCAAGGAGAGACATGATCAATGTAAATAAAATACTGCTACAATTTTCCTAACAGTATTATCTTCACACCAGCCAAAAACCCCTCGAAAGACCCAAGCCCTGAAAGCTATAAGCAAGAAATAAAGTCCCCCTTCCAAAGTCGAGTAATTATGCTGATGACATATGGTTTCTCCATTCCTACCGGATTCAAGATGATGGCCTAATTTCTTAGATTTTCCCTTCTTGTTAGATAGTGCTACTTCCCTCACTCTTTACTGTGACTCCAGGCGCCAATTGGTTTTAGTTAATGCTTCTTGAATCTTGATTACCCAACAAACTTTCTAATTCAGGATGGGACATTTGGGTTGGCGAACCTTGAATGACAATGATAAATCCTCTATGTACAACCCTTAGGCCACGAACAATGATTCTTTTCATATGTTGAGAAAAAAAAAAATCTATTTTCAATATCTAATTCTGAAATTTCTCGACAGAAACTTTACTTTAATGAAATATTGGTTGATTGTCAAGTCTCCTTGTGTGATCAACAAAAGCCAGTTCTCTAAGAGACTAAGAGTTAGTCTTATGTTGTTCTTCTTTTAGAATAATGTTGCAAAGGTTTCTCAGGCTTCCTTCGGAGATGTCGCTTTTCTTACATGTTTCTGCATCTTTCACCTATATTTTTTATCTTCTTTATATATTTGTATATAAAAAATTATCTTCGACCAAAAAATATAAAAATATTTTTTATAAGCAAAAGTGTATTGATGAGAGTAAAAACCTACTCTAACCCATATACAAACTAACTCCATAGTTACGGAAAAAAATTAAAAGTATCCAAACCTTTACATAATACAAAAATGAATTTAGTTCCCAACGTGCATGGATGTAGCTATGTTGGTCCTTGTAGGGGCCTTGGCCCCCTTAATTTTTAAATAACCATAGCTTATTATAATCTAGAATTATTAATTTATGTCGACATTTGTTGGTGAAAAAGACAAGAAAAAAAAGTATATCCTTTTGTGTATTAAATAGTAGTTCTTATTCCCATATTTCCTGGTTTCTACAACTACTATAGAGCCATATTTTTCAATTATAAATTTAGTCAAGATCAAATTTTGCAACAAGGTAGAAAAATGAATTTTTGACTGACTGCATGCTAATATATATCGAAAAGAAAATTGCTAAAGAGTTCGGTGTATATTTAATTAATTATAGATGATTTTTCATGCTATGCAAGATATTTATCTAGTGTTTTGATAAATTATTAATGAGATTTATATTTTGGAACATATAATTATGAATACTTTGTATGAAATTTGATGTATATATATTTATTGAATGAACTTTAATTTTTAGAGTTGGTCTCCCAATCATTCAAGTCTCACTCTATTCATGCATGCGAACATGACCGTTTAGGTGCCTCATTTTGCATTGTTCAAAAATAAATCAGATAGCTAGAATTAATACCAGAAAGCTTTTGCTGTAACTTTCTCGACCCCACAATTATTTATGTAATATGCATTGGTAGGTAAAGCTAAAGAATCTAGAGTCTTAGACACAGGATTATGCACGATCATCGCCCATCTGATTTCAAAACTGTATTTTCTTATTCAATTGCTCTATTAAATTAACCAAAACATATCTAAACTATATATGATGTATGGGTATTGGGATGCAAATCATGTGGTCCTCTTCTACTTTATTTCATTACCTATACTTTTAATTGGTGCTAAAGGATAGAAACATAAGTATATACGTATAAAATAATCGATATTGATATATTCCTTAAGTAATGCTTTGGTCCAAAACAAAAAGAAAAACCTACCAACTGTCGAGAACCACCCAATTACGTTGCAAGTATCGTGCAAGTTATCCTTTTCATTTGGAAAAGGCCTTTCTCTCACACATTTCCTTTTTCCTTTTTTTCCTAATGATTTTTTTTCCCTTCATCTATTGTCTTCTAAAATTGGGCTCTTCCGATTCCTTTCAGTGTACATGCACTCTTAGATAAGATGGTCAAACTCACAAACAAAATGAACAAAACATAAAATCAAAGAATTAGGTAAGGAAAGAATTTGCCACTAGAAGGAATTGATAAAGAAAGGAACTAATTAAGGTTGGTCAAAATGTGCCAGACTGAAAAAGAGTGCAGATGAGAGGAAATGAGAGATTTGTATTAAGATTGCACATTTGGTTGCACATGGCATGCAAATATATGTGGACAACCTTTGAGGTGGTTGGATATGTGGTATATCAAAAGTGGGGCATCTTTTACCAAAGGACATGTTCGATATCCATGGACTCTGCCAGGCTTGGTTATTTACCAATTTCTTTGCCTTAAATTCATATGCTTACATATTAATTAGAACACTTAGAACCAACCTTATATTTGATGCAACCTTTTCATTTATAGCAAATTAATGCATTTTTAGTTTTTCCCCCCTCAAGATAAAGGGTTGAACAAAGGATAAGAATGCATGTGTAGAGTAAAGACAAACTAAGAGGTAAATGTATAGCAGACACAATCAATTATAAGCAAAGATGTGAACTGAGTAATTAGAATTTAAGTACTGAATATTCTCGTGTGTTCCTAAACATTACTAACTCCTGTCCATACTATAGAAACAAATGAGTCTTTTTTTTCCAAAATATAAAAAACATGTATCAATTTTCACACATATTAAATATTAATTTTTAAAATTATCCTTATTTATAATATGATTTATATTTATCAGATATATCAATTAGGATTTTGTTTTTTACACTGTGGAGCATAAATAGTATTAACTTTTTCTCGTGATCAGAATCATCTGCAATTATTTTAAAACTACATAAGTTCGAGTCCCTCGAATATGTTTTGTTATATGTAATAATAAATTTATTGTTTAAAGTTTAAACCCGCAGCTCAGAATGAATGGTGAAATGAATCATGAACTGCACATGACCCTGCAAGGGGTCCACATCATACTTTTCCCTAGTTCCTCACATAATAAAGTCAATCTGGATCCACTGCAGCACCCCTCCAGCAAAAATGTATGGCTCTGACATGTGAGAAGAATAATCCAACAACTATAAAGACATGATTTTAAATATTCCCAAAAGAAAACCCACTGCTGCACCGTGCAGCAATAGGAGGATTCACTTCGCCCTCTTTCTCTCCCTCTGACCTTTCGCCACCTCACACATTCACACTTACATATGCTAGGGTATATACTTGTTCATCCTATATATATTCCTTTCTTTCTTGTAAATCATCATTGAAATCCCATTGAGTGTCTCTATTTGTCCAGATACATGAACCAGACATGTTAACTTTTAGTACAGGGAGACATCCTTCTCATTAGAAATTTACCTTCCATTGCTAGATAATTGTTAGAAAATTATATGCATTTATGTGCAATTTTTTCTTAAGGTGGCGTTTGATTCACACGATGTCCTAAAACAATAAAATATGTCAAATTCTAAGAAATTCATAGTCGAACAAATAAGAAATACTAGTGAATGGATTACAAGCCCAAATGAATCGTTTATCATTTTAAATATAAATTAACAGTAATGATAAATTTCTAATAGCACAGAATAGAAGTTAATTATACCGTGGTAGCAAGTGCTTAGTGGATATGGATACTTGAAGGTTGCCTATTTACCTTCATACTCGCATGCGATAATAGAGGACTGAAGAGTACACATCCATTATTGGAATAAATAAAAAACACTGATACTCAAAATGTATCAGAACATTAAAGCATTATAAAGTTTCAATCGCTAATATTTTACATCATAAAAAATGAATTTTAATTTGCAGCATACATGTGCATGCAATTGATTAGTGTACACAACACATTACAAGTACCAGGATCTTCATGACTTACGGTGTGTTTGGATAAATAATTTAATTAAGAGCTTATCACATAAGATCTTATCGCACGAGAGCTTATGCCATAAGCGCTTAAAGAAAGAAAAAAAAAAGGGATATGAAAGGATTCGAATAGTGAAAAACACATAGAGGGTGTTTAGTGTATAAGCTCTTATGATGATTCCATAAGCTTCTCTCAGTGACTTATGAAAATAAGTCAAAAACTCCTTATGGGATGGCATAAGTTATTTTTATAAGTTCTGCCAAACACACTGCATAAGAGCGTATATCATCAGATAAGTCAAAAGGAGTTTAAATAAGCCCTTCCAAACACCACCGTAGGATAGGATAGCAAAAGCCCTTATTGAACAGTATTAAGGATTCGGAATTTATGTCATGAAGAAACGGGTCAACCTATCCTGAGTGTCCGCCAAAGTCAATGTAATGCATATATTGGGATTGAAATAATCATCATGAAAAAAAGGTTATTGCAGCCGCAACAATAATAATGTACATCGAAATAATTTTGAAACATTAATATTGACATACATATTAATAGATAAGGATACTATACATATTAAAGAAGCTTTTTTGAGTACGTATCAGAAGAATGTTCAGGGATATAATTTCCAAATGCATTGGAACTAAATCAAAATCCACACGTAATTCCTAAGTGGCCCAGTCAATATAATCATGTCACTTATTTTTGGTGCCAGAAGAATAAGATAGACGCATAAAATATCAGACTGATCCTCAAAATACTATCCCAATTATGAATTTAGAATAGACATGAACAGCAACTAAATATGGTTACCTAATTCCCTTATCATGCCCACACATCCTCTCTTCTATATCTCGAAGGATAGCACTGGGCAGAGATCCTCTCCATTAATTCTCATGAGAAATTGAGATGTTCATTACTAAAGTTTTGAGATAATAAATATACAGAGAAACTACATATATGTGTATAATACACATTTATTTCGCTAAAACTTTGGAAATAGAGAGAAATGGAGAGATGAAAAATGGATTCGATTTTTTTGCCAATTGTAAACCTTGTATAGTGTTGTACTGTAGTTAGAACTTGACATCAACAAGTTGCCATTATGCTAACGTACGTATATGCATGAGTTCTGCCGTAATTTGACATGAGAAATTGTGACTGAATTTGCTACTTGTGTCACCTATTCGTGATGTTAATTACAAGGAACCAGTTCGTGGGTATGCGTTGTGCTGTTGTACATCAAATTAAAATCAAACAATATACATCCACATCAACAGATTTTTGTGGCAGAAGCATACATAAGATTTTGATGGCGCACGCAGCACAAACCACAAACCACAAATAAAAAAGCGACCAGTTAATCGTTGTGCTTTGTCACCATCCAAATTGAGTTGACCTTAATAACGTCTCAAATCCCTCACTTAACACATTGGTCAGTCCAAGTCATACACACATTGCATAACTAATACACATAAAGGATGAAATTGTTTACTTATATTAAGAATTGAGAGTTTTTTTTTTTTTTTATAATCGAAAGAATATTTAGATATGAGTATAAGGGGTGCTCGAACTTATATACAACAGAAAAGAGAAGAAGAAAAAAGAGGAACCAAGGTTAAAGCAATGGATATATGAGTCTTATCTCTTATATGCTCTTTGTTTAGTTAATTTCTTGTCAAAGTAAGTACTGAACTCTGAACGGTAAAAGGTAATGCGCCTGTATGGTATATATGTAGCACATGCGCGTCAAAGGAAAGCTGTTAAATTGAGAGGGCTATGTAGGAGCCCGGGCCCCCACCTCCAAAAGCTGGTTTCAGTTTTTTTTTTTTTTTTTCGTTTTATTTACCGACCAAAATCAGAGAGTGGAAAAGGTCATTGAAAACGAAAGCAGGTACTTTAGCTTATATACTTAGTGGCATTAGAGTACAAAATATTTTTGGCCTCCAATGGAGCTATAGGACCATTTGATTCATGAAACCTACCCGAAGCTTGTCTTTGTCATGATTGATTTTGCGCATACGGAAGAGAAAGCGATGAGGCTTAGTGGGGGTATTGGGTAAATGTAGTTTGCGTGAAAGCCAAACCAAAGGGAAGGAAATGTTATAAACCAATTTAAAATGTTTATATGCATTAACGGTACACATGAGGAATTTGAATCCTATCTAGATGTGAAGATAGAAATTCCAAAGGTTTGGTGTAAAATCACTTTCATAATTTCCAATAAATTCGGTTGAATTGCAACTTTAATTGCTGTAACGCAATAAATTTGCAATATGCTCATGATCTCAAGTATGATGTCAAGTGTATATGATCTCAGCAAATGTTCATTTAACCGAATACAGGATGATCTCAAGTATATATGATCATCTACCATTTTTATCATATGTACCAATAAAATCTATTATTTGATCATTTATCATGTGTAGATAAGGCTCTAAAAAATGAAAAGGGCAAAAAATAGAAAAACCGTTTAGCACTAGATTTATTATAACTCACTACTCTTTTTCCACTGCGGACCGTTTCCTTATTTTCCTATTTGGTTTGAGCCCCTATTGAAAAGACATTTTTTCTTTTACTTGGAAATGACACCTTTTATTTTTGAGAGATTTGAATTTATGAACTTCTACAAGCTAAGTAAATCATTACCACTACCCAACTTGTAATAGTTTACAAGAGAGAGTAATCTACCTTGTCTTCCTATGACTCTCATCTCTCATCCCACTTCTATTAGAATTTTAACCTGATTCCAACATAGACAATAGTCAAAACACAATGTTCTACTACTTCAATGGTTTTATTTGGAAACACATTGAGTAAAATGACAACTAAGGGAACAAAGTGGAGAGATATCATATAATGCGCCTTTCCATTATGAAGAATAAAGATGAGAAGAGTATGGTTTTCAATTGTATGAGAAAACAATAAATAAAGGGAAAGAAAATTATAGGTAATACATTACAAATAATTAAATAAGATTTGAGGTAGACTTCATTATTATGTGTTGAGCAAAAATCCCGTGCATGTCAACAATTCGTGTCCCTTTCAAATTCAATCTATCTTTTGGGGAGAATGATTTTCTACCAGTTGAATTAAACCGTTTGTTTTTTCAGGCAAAAAAACGTTTTTTTTTTTTTTTAAAAAAATCTCTCTCACCTTTTTATTTGGTAAATGATAGTAAAATATAAATTGGTGAGGTCGCTAATATAGGAGAAGCCATTGCTACCGGCTAATCACCATCAAGAGATAAGTTTGAATCTTGATGTTGCAAAAACTGTCACTGCGATTAAAGAATGTGACATCAGTATTAGCTATTTTTGGACGATGTTGTGTACTGGATTCAAAAATTAGGCAAAGACAATGGGATCAGCTCTACTAGCAGCAATTCATGGTATACGTCTGGCTGCATCTTGGCCATCATTTGGATCACGGGACAGAACCAGCATAACTTTTACTTCATAATATTTGTCATTTAGAGCTTTTGCAAAAAAAAAAATTAAAATAAACTAATAAATAACACCAATTACAATGAAAAATAAGTCCATTGAGTTAACTTATATTGAAATACTCAAACCATTAATCATCTTTCTTATTTTATTTAGAAATCAAGAGACGATGATAAAATTTGGGGGGGACGGGGCGGTACTGCTTTCTTAGGTAACAAAAATCATTATCTAAAATCTAAAATGATAGATATTCTGAAACAGTAATTTTTAATTAAAGAAAACGACAAAATTTCAAGGGCATATAAATATGCTTTACAACAATAGTACAGCTGTCAATAATTAAAAGGGGGATATAGTACATTAATACTCTCGAGAGGTTCTTGGCTCGAATCTTTGCGAAAAATAAACTCCTTGAGAAGAAGTCATACCCATGTCGCTCATGGCTCCGGAGTGGTAGCTCACTCACCACCATCTTTTTTATCAAAAAAAAATAAAAATAAAAGCCTTTCCCATGTCATTTACAAAAGAAACTTTATGAGCCAAAACATACTATGCGAGGTAATTGTATATTTGAGGGTTGTTTTTGTCCCTCTCTAGATACTCCCTGTCGATGAGGCTTTCAATCCTTTTCTTCAAATCAGCTGGTCTTATAGGGAATTTAAGCTGTTCACAAAAAATCAATACCTAAAATAAGTATTGTATCCACAAAAATCAGATAACAGTCTGCATCAGAAGTGATCATTTGTATTTAATCACACAACATAAGAGAGCATAATGCATTTTACAACATTGTCAGTCACATTAGTAACATAGTACAAAGTAGCTTTGTCTACTCTACTGTGCCATCAGCGCACCACGACAATTATTTTGACATCGAAATACTTGGGAATTAACACAGATAACATTTGAATTCAGAAATGAAAGATGAGAATGAGTTCACCTGTTGGAAGAGTTCAGTAATAAGAAGGGTGTGACTAAGCATTTTTCTAGTCTTCATTATTCTTACAATAGCAGCATCAATCTGCAGTGAACCAATGCAATAATGCCAACATGTTTGTTACAGATGGTAAACAGTTTTAGGAAGTTTTTGGTACATAAACAATCTTGTACATCCAGACATAGATTGACCGAGTATAATAGGATTCTTATGTGCAGTATGACATTGTAGATGTGAAAGTACGAGTGAGAGTTATGCCCTTATTTTGGTTACACTGACAGTTTACACCACTCTAAATTTCTAAAACTACCCTTTTCCAACTCTCTGCACGTTATAGTTATATATATATATATATATATATAAGTCTTTTGACTTGCACCAAATCTTAACGATTGAAATTAATTAATCTAATGAATGAAAATATTTAAGTAAAAAAAATTTAAAAAGAAAAACGAAAAAAGGTCATGTGAGAGCCTCTCTCTCTCTTTCCCTTATAGCCCCTTTCTTCTCTGATAATTTCACGGACTTGCCGCCACCATTGTCGCCCCCTGTGCTTCTGTTCTTCCTCCTTTAACTCCAACAATACAGAGATCAAGTTGCAAATTCAGAGAAAATCATCCTACCTGTGTGAAACTGAGATTAAAAAAAAAGTCCTGCAAAAATTCCTCCAACAAGATTCTCCATTTACTTCCCTTCATCTTTATTGGCATCATTAACTATCAAATAAGGAGATGGATTTGGCATTTTCTTCTTCCTAATGCATCCAATCGAAAAGGTACAAGTGTATAACAAATCTTGGGCAAAATAAAACTTCATGGGCATTGATAGTATTAGTACCATTATACCACCTTTGCCACTCTCTTTTTAAAATCGATGAACATGTTAAAAAATATCTTCAACTTTGACCAATAAATTTAGACCTTTTCAACAAATTATATATGAAAATAAATCCATTAAAATTTCCCCTATACTTTATTTACTTCAACCAGTACAATCAGATACGTAAGTAGTTTTCTTCAACTTTTTATTATCCATAAGTTCATAGCGTCAGCAAATAGGATCCTGATATGCAATTAAACTGGACTTTTTGAATATATCTGTGAATCCCAAATCCTTGAGTTTGCAACTTTATTTCTATATCAATCGAGTAAAAGGAGAAAGAAGGTACACATCTGCGGCAACAATGGTGGCTCAGGAGAAGAAAGGAGCTATAAGGGACAGAAAAAGGCTCTCACGTGACCTTTTTTCATTTTTAATTTTTTTTTAATTTTTTTTTACTTAAATATTTTCATCCATTAGATTAATTAATTTCAATAGTTAAGATTTGGTGTAAGTCAAGACTTACATCTGGTGTTAACAGATCCTAACTCTCTGTATATATAATATATAGGGGACAACTCAAGTGAGAGGAGTGTCTTATTGTGAGTGAGAGGAACAAATCTGGGCCATTAAACCATACATGGATTATCAAGATTAGAAGTTTATTAGTGGTCATGTGATCACTTAAAAACGTCACATGACTTTATGTTCTAATCTTGACCAAAGGTCCAGATTTATTCCTCTCATCCCTCATAATAATACACTCCTCTCACTTGAGTTGCTCCCTATATATATATATATTATCGCAAAAATTTTGTTAACTGATTCGTAAATTTATTTGATAAGTGAGTTTTTCTTCAAACTTTTACAAAGAACTAAACGAAATGTTGAAGATTTGGTATTTGATAAGTTGAAAGCTAAGGACCTGTTTGCTTTCTTTCCAATTAAGAGTTTTCATTTCTTGTTTTCATAAATAATTACAAAACTTCCACCTTGTTTTCATTTTGTTTCATATTTCAAAGATTTGTACATGAAACAGTGAAAACAAGAAAATTTTTTGTCCAAAAGCAGTTTTCTAAATGTAGTATAATCTACTTCAGAGTGCATTTAATGCTAATCCCAAGTTACAACAGCTCTAAACGACTAGTTCTCATCAATGAGATTTAAATACAAGCCTTGGGACAGTTATTGAAGAGTTACGACACTTGAAAACTGCTCCTTGATCATTGAATACGAGTTTTAATTCTTTCAACCTCTAAACTATGTTTTTGAGCCTTTATTGCTCAATCCTTGAATATCATAGCGCTTCAATTTGTATATTTGCACTTTGAGATTGTTTCTTTTTTCTAAACTTTCAATCTTAATAAGGCGAGGTATCCCAAAAGCAAGAAGGTCAAGTATCCTTGAGTTGTGACGAGAAGGAAACGTTGCATCTTTGAAATTAGTTATTATTTCACTTACAAATAAGGACATGAAATAGAATTAATGAAAATAGAATTGGCAGTTCAAAAAATATATATAATATCTCATGCTTAGTCAGTATAACAATGAAAACTAATATGATAGGCCCCAGATATGGGCCTCCTATCCTATGAGAGTGTATTGCTGAAGGAGGATTCTGTTATATTGAATCCTAACAAGCAGGACAGGTGGCGGTATGTGATTGGAGGAGAAGATTCTAGATATTGAGAGAGAAGACGGTAACAGTTTAAAAGGAGGAAATCATGCAGAGGGGTATCATGGAAAATCTTATTGGGTAGTTATGGGCAAAGGGCATTGCTCTTTGTAGGAGCTCAGCTCTGGGCAGTAGGAATATCCTTCTACTGTAATTTTCCTTTTTCAGCAATAATACACACATCTTTTACTTCATTGTTAAGTGTTTGTTGTGTTATTTTATCGGTGTTGGATTCGGCTTCCTATCATATTATGTATCTAAGGTACTGCATCAGTACTAAAGAGTGGGAAAGGGCTTAAATAGCAAGAAAATTAACCTGATATTGACGGTCTTGGAAAACTCTTTCGGTGGTGCTTGTGTTCTCCTCGACTGTCTCCTTCAACTGAATTGCATTCACCTGCACTCCATAACATTAAAAACAGTATAAGAAAGAACCCCGTAATCATAACCTGGTTAACGACAAACTTCATATCAAGTTTTTACCAAAGGGCTAAACTCTAGTGGCCGAATTAAAACAAATGAGAGCTTTAATCTGATCCTGAGAGTGTGTTTGGGAAAGCAAGAAAAAATAGATTATAATCGGAATCAATTTTTGTTTCGATATGCTTGCTGAAAAGCAATTTTAAGATAATCTATTTCGTTTGAATGGTGCAAAAAAAATTAATTCTACATAGTAAATTACGAAAAAGGGATGAAGTTATTTGTTTATGTTAATGTTAAGCAAAAAAGGAGGTAGAGAAAGGGCGTTGCATACGAGAGTGAGAGAGAGTTTTTTTCCCAAAAAAAAGTCATTATTTTTAGATGGAGAAAAGAAAAATTTAAGCTAGATACCAAACATACTAGATTATCGAAAAAAAACAGCTGAAAGATGAAAAATTCATCTTTCCCAAACATGCTCTTCATAAGCAATGGGGTGGTACCTTTATACGGTAAAGAGGAGCTGTAAACTCATCATTAAAAACAAATGAGTCGTCATCCTCCACATCTCTACCCTTGGGTATCTGTTGCATGTTGATTAAAGAGGGAAAAAAAGAAAGCAACATTAGGGGAGCATAATTACAAACAAATTTTGTATCCTCGAAATTCCCCAGGAACACAAGCATACCTTCTGTAGGACACGAACTTTTCCACACGCAAGTGACTGCAGAGTCCTTCTCAGTTCCTTGTCCTCAATAACAGTACCATCTTTGATATCTTGAAAACTTAGTTTCTCAGCATCATTGAATAGCATTAGAACAACAGTCTGGAGCACAGCCAGGCATGCAGAATTAATCAAAAATGGAATTTTATGCAATACAACATAGACCGCAACACAAATAGAGATTTAAAATTCAAATTAAAATAATGGTCTTTTAAAGGCCAACCTGAAATAGGGACACAGCCAACTCCTTTTTTCCTTTAGGAAATTCTGCCTTTAAGACACAGTGACCTAATGAAATTTGCCACATCAGACGCCTTCCACTATATTTGCTTAGATAGAACTCTTTGAAAATATCCTGAAGGAATGATAAAGGAAAGAAAAAGGGCCATGTCAGGGGAGCCTCTCAAACAGTACCAAGACGGCGAGACCACCAACAGTAAAAAGAGCATTAATTCAAATTCATGCTGAACCTGGTAAACATTCAATTCATGAGGAAGTCTAACATCCATGGGTGGATATGTTGGCCAGTACCTGCACTCATCCAACAATTCCAATTAGATTATCTAGACACATAAAATGCATAGAAATTATTAGGTTACAGATAAGAGAGGGAAGGCACAAAGCTTACCCTGTCGTTAAGACATGAACACTCATTTCAATCCCTGATGGCAGTTTTGACCTTGCCTGGGATGACTGTTTGAAAGACTCATTTATTTCTTTCGATAATCCAATGTCCTGAATTACAACAGTTTTAAACATAGTTGTGATAGCTGAGAATAAAAAGTATAGTAATTCATTAAGTCTGTCAGAGCATCATTATTCATAAAATAATCACCCAAAAATGTAATCCTGTTTGTTACAAAGGTTCCTGGTAAAAGAAGGAAGCCAAAATTCTGTGGCAGCATGCATTTTAAGAAATTCTTTGGTGCACCTGGCTTGAGTGGAATACACATTTTAGAGGTGTTTCCTTGCCGCTAAATCTACTTTAGGACAAGGTTGTGTTTCTAGCCTTCCTGGGGTTCTGCCCTGTCTGCTAAAAGGATGTTTCAATCTTAGAGTTGTAGAAAGATTGGGCATCCCAGCTGCATTCTTAAATTTTCTCGTATTCTTTTGTTTTATCCGTTTAATTTCTGTTTGTTTTTAGAGGATACATTATCCGTGCCACCTTGTATTTTATTTCTCTTTTCTCTGATAAAACTTCTTTTTTCTAAAAAAGAGGGGATGAGGTTTTTAGAAACCTTTTTTTCTACTTGATGCCTCAGATATTAGCTGATGAATGTGTAACATAGGCAAGTTTGTAAGTCTAAATAGGAATAATTTGTAAATAATCTTAGGAATTATAGAGAAAAGTGATGAGAAAATGCACACATTCATTTGAATAAAGTAATTTGTGAGAAAAATACACTCAAAAGATGTTGGAAATGTGCAAGAATGAAGGTCTAGCGCTCAGCTTTGAAAACGGGCGCTCAGCTCTGGCAAAATACAGAAAACAGGAGGTGCAGTACCATGACCAGCGCTCAACGCTGGTGTGAGGCGCTCGGCGCCAATAGAAAGCAGCAGAGCTAGCGCTCAGTGCTAGAAGTGGGGCGCCCAGCATCAGGATCAGACAGAAAGCATCAGTTTCGCGCAGCAATGTAGCGCCCAGCGCTGGCCAGGGGCGCCCAGCGCTGGCAGACTAGCAGAAACGGTATAAATGCATGTTTTGATATATTGTGATGGATCTTTTGATCATTTTTGGGGCGATTTCACCTTGGAGCATCACATTCTCTCTGCATCCTTTGGAGATTCAAGCTTGGGAACAAGATTTGGAGATCCTATGGCTTCTTCCACTCATTTCTACTCAAGTTCTTCCATCTCTTTCCTTTTTACTATGAGTTTCTAAATCTTTTAGGTTAGGTCAGGATGATTTCAATTGGATCTTGATGTAATTACGTTTTACCTGTGATTTCAATTCAATTTCGTTCAATTTGAGTAATCTCTTCTATGCTTAATGCGTTTCTTTGATTGACCATCTCTGAAATTGATTTCAAGTGTGAATGCATAATTGGAAAATTAGTGTTCATGCTAGATTTGAAGTAGATTACTATTGTGATGTTGATTCTAGGAATAGAATTCCATTGCAATACATTCTTGTGAGTCTTATGCTTAATGTTTGTGCTAATTTTGCATCACCTAAGGAATAAAGGTTCTTAATTGGTAACAAAAGGATTTATACTAAGGAATTAAGGATAAATCTAGATTAGTGACTTTAATGTCAATTGAATGAATTGAATTGAAGTTAGGTTTGAATAAAATTACATTAGGTGAAAATTGAGGGATTCCAATGCCTAACCGCTTTTACCTATATTGAATTCATTCTTCATTTGAAATTGATTCATTCATTTTTGTGACAACACTTAACTCAAAATTCTTATAGTCTTGTAGAAATATGAAATTCATTCGTTCAAATATCAATTGCTTAGGCTACGTTGTTACTTGATCACAATCCTCGTTGGGAACGATACTTTACTTTCACTTTATTACTAGTCACGATTTGGTACACTTGCCAATTCATCAACAAGTTTTTGGCGCCGTTGTCGGGGATTGTTGATCAATATCAACAAGACTAACCATTGTTAATTTGAATAGTTTTTTTCTTTTCTTTTCTATTTTTCTGTTTTTGTTTGAACAAGTGATATATTGCATATTCTCAATTTTTCTTGAGTATCTTGTGCAGTGTATGCTTAGTAAAGCAACAAGTGAGCTGTTATACGATCCCGAAGTTGAAAAAACAGCAAAGAAGAATCGGAAGAAAACAAGAGAAAAAAGCAGTGGAATAGGAGTTTGGAAAGAGAAAATCCTTCTTCATCACAAGTTCAACAAGAGGTTATCATGGTTGAAAATATGCAAGGAAACCGAAGGACATTGGGAGAATATTCTAATGGTCCAATCAACCGGAATCACTCAAGTATTGTTAGACCACCGGTAGCTGCGAATAATTTTGAGATCAAGCTGGCATTACTCCATATTATGCAGCAAAATCAATTTGGAGGAAGTGATGCCGAAGATCCAAATAGTCATGTCTCAAATTTCCTAGAGATATGTGAGACTCTCAAGATTAATGGTGCTACGGATGATGCGATAAGGTTGCGGTTATTCCCTTTTTCATTGCGAGATAGAGCCAAAGCTTGGCTCCAATCTCAACCAAGAGTAAGCATCACTACTTGGGATGACTTGAAAGAAAAGTTCTTAGCAAGGTATTAGGTATTTTCCACCGTCAAAGTTTGTGAAGATGAGAGGAGATGTTTCAAGCTTTATGCAAGGTGATGGTGAGACTTTATATGATGCTTGGGAACGCTTCAAGGAGCTCCTAAGAAAGTGTTTGAATCATGGGTTTGATGATCTTCAACAAATGCAAATCTTTTGTAATGGATTGAGACCTCGGACAAAGCTCATGTTAGATGCATCGGCGGGAGGTTCTATGAATTCAAAAACTGCGGATAAAGCTTTGAGGTTGGTTGAAGCTATGGCTTCCAATGATTATCTCATGAATCATGATAGAGGAGGCCCATCGACGAAGGGGATGTTGGAGCTTAATTCTCAAAATGCAATTTTGGCTCAAAACAAACTCATCACTCATCAATTGGAGGTAGTCACAAAGTAATTAAATGCCATGAGTTTAGGGCCAATACAAGCACAACAAGTAATGAGCTGTGATTTTTGTGGGGGAGAGCATGAGAATGGAAAATGTGAAGCATCAATAGGCTCTAAAGAGGAAGCACCCTAACCTTCCTTGGAAACAAGAAGCTCCACAAGACAACACATCTCCACAACAACCATTACTCCAAAATCAGCCACATCGTGATACCGATGAGCGAATGAATAGTTTGGAAAACACTCTTGCACAATTCATTCAAGTCACACAATCTAACTTCAAGAATGCCAATGCATCAATCAAGAATCTTGAAGTGCAGATTGGGCAGCTATCTAAACAAGTTTCAAGTGCATTAATTGCAGGATTTTCGGGAAACACTACTAATAATCCAAAAGAGGAATGCAAAGCCATCATGTTGCAAAGTGGAAAGTTAGTAGAGCCGGTTGTTGACCAATCCACAAGCCAAAATGCTGAAAATTTTGAATTGAGCAAGAAGATGGTTGAGACTAGTGAGAAAGAAGAGAGTTCGAAGAGGAGAGAAGGGGAACTTCAAGATCGAAGGAGTGAAAAGAAACTGAAATTATTTGATGAAGATTCTATATTGAGGAAAACAAAAAGTCAGCTATTGAAGGAAAGGGACAAGCCCCAGGAGATCCCTTCTTATATGGAATTGCCATATCCGATTGTGAAGAAGAGGAAAGAGAAAGAAAAGCAGTTTGATCGGTTCCTAGACATCTTCAAACAGCTACAAATAAATATTCCATTTGCCGAAGCATTAGAGAGCATGTCATCATATGCAAAGTTCATGAGGGAATGGCTTACAAAGAAGAGAAAATTTGCACCAAGTGAGGTAGTGGCTTTGACTGAAAATTGTAGTTCTATCCTCCAACAAAAACTTCCACCTAAGTTGAAGGATCCAGGATCTTTTACTATACCATGTGTCATTGGAGAAATACTAAATGCTAGAGCCCTATGCGACCTTGGAGCAAGTATCAATCTTATGCCATTATCCATGATGAAGAGACTTGGTATTAATGAGGTAGAACCAACCATGATTTCCTTGCAACTTGCGAATAGATCAATTAGGAGACCATATGGTTTGGTGGAGGACTTGCTAGTGAAAGTAGGAAAGTTCATATTTCCCATGGATTTCTTTGTCTTGGATATTGAGGAAGATGTGAACATTCCTTTGATTTTTGGGAGACCCTTCTTAGCTACACCTGGTGCCTTGATTGATGTACCCAAAGGAGATTTTATATTGAGGGTGAATGGAGAACAAATGGTTGTGAAAATGTTTGATAGGGAGCCTATCGACACTTCATCAATTATCCATGCTCAAGTTCATTATGTGCAAAGTCAAGAGGTTCAAAAAAATTTTAAAGATGAACATCGGAAGAAAAAGAAGTCTCGATGGTCATATCAATTCCAACCACTTTGGCCAATAGAGGATCATTCATCAAAGAAAGGGAATACACCAATGTTTGATATTGAGAACAATGTGAGGAGTGGTGGAAAGAAAAGCAACAAGTCACCATTCTTTTCATCCTTCAAACCACCTTGAGCATCAAATAATCAGGTGTCAAGCTAGTGACGTTAAAGAAGCGCTACTTTGGAGGCAACCCAAGAATAGATTTCCATTTTCTTCTTTAATTTTTGTCTATATCATGAAAAAACATAAGTAGTTCATTGAGTTGTTGAGTGATTCCTTGGTGTGTAAGCCATGTAATGTGGTGTAATTGCTTTAAATTGGGGTGCAGGCACATCTAAGGAAAGTGGACCAAAGGAAGGGAAGAAATGACACAAGAGAATGGTGAAAATGGCCCTTTGATAGCGCTGGGCGCCACTATGAGCGTTGGGCGCAAACTGAACACAGAATCAGCAGAAAATGCTGCACTGCAGGCGCTAGGCGCCCATCTGCAGCGCTGGGTGCTGGCCCCGTGCAAAAAAAAAAAATTGCACATGGCTCATCCATGCACATAAGAAAGGGGGTGCTCTTAACTCTTTACTTTTCAACTCTCTTTACTTTACAACTCACATTTAAATAATTTGCACAAACTTGTGTTTGAAGTGGATTTTTATGTGGATTCTTTTGTGAGCATGGCACTTTTGCTTGGCTGAAATTTCTAGCATCATGCATTTTGTACTAGCTGAGCATATGATTTCATTGAGACCTTTGATCCTTGTGACTTGTTTGTTGACAATCCTTCATACTATGAATGTGCAATATTGGATGTATGGTTTTCTCTTGCACATGATCATAAACTGTGAGCTTTTGAGCCCAAACAGATTACTGATTTCTTTCATGCATGCTTGTCCATCACGTGCATGTTCTCACTTTTTCTTGCCTTGATGCTTGTCACTGTTGCATTGTTTGTGTATATGCGTATATGATTGAGGCAATATTTCTTTGTTTAAGCTTAGTGCCATAATTGTCATCCTATCATTAGCCATTGCTATGCCCAATTGAGCCTTGGCCTGTTTTTCTTGTCATGATAGCTCATTATAAGCCTAAATCAAAAAAACAATGTTGTCCCACAATTTTGGCTTAAAGGAATGTTTGGGCTTAAGTTTGGGGTTGTTCTCTTGCTTAGGGACAAGCAAGCAAATTAAGTTTTGTTAGGCTGTATAGTTAGACTGCTGCAGCTGATCAGCACCTTGCTGAATCAGCTGCACTAAGCAGTTACAATAAAGTGTTTCTAGAACACTCTATGCCCTAATATAAATACAAAAGTGTAACTGCCTCTTACATTAAGAAAATCAGAATTTCACTTTCTGAAATAACATTCTCTCCTCTATTCTCTTCTCTTTGTTATAGTTAGGTTTATAACATGGTATCAGAGCTTGAATTGCTCGGCCATGGCTTCCGCACCAATCAATAGTAACGATCCACCATCACCGCCACCGCCGCCGCCGCCGGCAGCGCCATCGATCGCTCCTAACCTCTCGTCCGTAATCACCACCAAGCTCACTGACAAGAACTTCCTTCATTGGAAGCAAATCGTTGAAGCTGTCATCCGTGCGAATCGTCTCGAGAGGTTCGTCGCATGTCCTCGCATTCCTCCAAGGTACCTCACTAATGCGGATCGGCTCAGTGACACCTTGAATCCCGAGTTTCAGGCATGGGAGGCGCAAGACCAGCACCTCTTCATTTGGCTTCTCAACTCGGTCTCTGACTCCATCCATGCGCGCGTCGTCGGCTGCACTCATGCGTGGGAACTGTGGGAGGCCTTGGCTTGCAAATTGCTTCTATTGGATCTGCATGTGTTAACTCACCCATAGACACCACTATCACCTTCACTCTCCCACATCTTTTATATGTTCCTACTATAACTAAAAACCTTATCAGTGTCAGTCGTTTCTCAAGAGATAATTCTGTGTATTTTGAATTTTTGTCTCATGGTTTCTTTGTCAAATCTCAGGTTAATCACAGAATTCTATTAGAGGGAACAGTTACTCCTGAAGGTCTCTATATGTTTTCCAATTTTTCAGTAGATCCAAGACACTCCTCATCTTCCAAGATTCAAGTTCCAGCTTGTCTCAGTGTTACTCTATGTCAAGATGATTCAATCAATTCTAGTTCTAGGAGTCAGTTGTTAAACTCTCAATGTAATAAAGTGCCTCTTACCTATCATATATGACACTGTAGGCTAGGGCATCCTAATGACTTGGCTATTAAACAAGTCCTTACTCAATGTAATGTTCCCAATATTAATAAAAATTCGTTGGACTTTTGTGTTCCTTGTTGTTTTGGAAAGTCTCACAGATTGCCCTCTCATCCCTCTACATGTATATTACAAACCCTTTGAATTGCTCTTTCTAGACTTGTGGGGACCAGCACCTATGTGCTCAACTGGGGGTCACTCCTACTACTTTTCTATTGTTGATGCATGTTCAAGATACACTTGGCTGTTTTTCCTTAAACAAAAATCAGAAACACTCACTGTTTTTAAACAATTTAGGGAGTTAATCAAGGTGCAATTTCAGTCTAACATCATGGCTGTTCAAACTGATTGGGGAGGAGAGTTTCGTCCCCTTTACAAAGTTCCTGTCGACCTTGGCATTGTCCACGGGGTCATTTGCCCTCACACCCATCACCAAAATGGTGTGGTGGAGAGAAACATCGTCACATAGTAGAAACAGGGGCTCACACTATTGGCCCAAGCTTCTCTTCCCACAAAGTTTTGGGATCATGCCTTTTCCACAGCAATATACTTGATAAATAGACTCCTACTCCTCTTACGAAAAATCAGTCCCCCTACTCTATGATTTTCAAAACTGAACCTGATTATCATTTTCTTCGGGTCTTTGGGTGTGCTTGTTATCCTTGCTTAAGACCTTACAATAAGAATAAACTTGAATATCGTTCTTGTGAATGTACCTTTCTTGGTTATTCCACCTCACATAAGGGATATAAATGTCTGTCCAAAGATGGGAGGTTGTACATCTCTAAGGATGTTCAATTTGATGAATTGAAGTTTCCCTTTGCTGGCAAGTCAGTACCTGTATCACTTAATCCTTCCTTTCTTTCCTCTTCTGGTGGCAGCCCTATGCCTCTCAATGTTGTGCCTCATCACTCTGTTTCCACCACTCTTCATCAGTCCAGCCCTTCCCTCTAATCCAAGCTCACAACCAGCACCTGATCTGAGTTATAGTCCTCATCCTCCTTCACATCCTAGTCCCTTGTCATCTGTGTCTCCTCTCCTTCCCTCACTTCACTCAGGCTTAACACCCCTTTATGAGTCTCAATTGTCAAATTCAGCCTCATCCAGTTCCACTGATTCACAGGTTCAGCCCACTAACATTCACCCTATGGCTACTAGGTCTAAAACTAGACAGCTTGCTTCCCAACCCAGTGCCATGTTAACACATGCAGAACCCTCATCTCCTAAGCAAGCCTTAACCTTACCACAGTGGCAGCAAGCTATGCAGTGTGAATTTGATGCCTTGCTGGCCAATGGCACTTGGACTCTTGTGGATTTACTACCTGGGAAGCAATCTATAGGATGCAAATGGGTGTTTAGAGTCAAGGAGAACCCGGATGGGTCTGTTAATAAATATAAGGCTCGCTTAGTAGCCAAGGGGTTTCATCAAAAGCTTGGAAGGGACTATACTGAAACCTTTTCTCCAGTTGTAAAACCTGTCACAATTCGCATCATACTCACTCTTGCTGTCACTTATAATTGGCCTATACAACAGCTGGATATCAATAACGCCTTTTTAAATGGGATCCTAGAAGAAGAAGTCTACATGGACCAACCCTATGGCTTTGTAAGTGATAAACCTGCTCAAGTTTGTCGCCCAAACAAAGCTATCTATGGTTTAAAACAAGCCCCGAGGGCATGGTTTGAGCGTCTGACTAAAACTCTACTGCAGTTTGGTTTTCGATCCAGTAGATGTGATCCCTCTCTATTCATTCACACTAGAGATGGTCACAATACTTATGTGTTGGTTTACGTTGATGACATTATTATTACTGGTTCTTCATCTCACCGAATTTCAGCTCTTATTAGCAAGCTAAATGCAGCCTTTGCCCTCAAACAAATGGGTGATTTGGACTATTTTCTTGGCATTGAGATTAAAAGGTTGCCTTCTGGTACTCTCTTGTTGTCACAGTCCAAATACATTACAGATCTCCTCTCCAAGGCCAATATGGCAGCAGCAAAGAGTCTTCCAACTCCTATGGTTAGTAATTGCAAACTCACAAAGTATGGAGGCAATTACATGGATAATCCTACCCTTTACAGGTCAGTTGTAGGTGCATTGCAATATGCAACCATAACCAGACCTGAGATATGTTATAGTGTAGGCAAAGTGTGCCAATTTTTGGCAGAACCACTGGAAGAACATTGGAAAGCTGTAAAAAGGATCCTAAGGTACCTTCAAGGTACTGTGTCGTATGGTCTACTTCTCAAACCAGCTGCAGCAAACAAACCTTTCTCTCTACAAGCCTTCAGTGATGCAGATTGGGGAGCAGACCTTGATGATAGAAGGTCTGTCTCTGGATCTTGTGTGTATTTTGGCCCGAATTTAGTTTCATGGTGGTCAAGAAAACAAACACTGGTTGCAAGGTCCAGTACCGAGGCAGAATACAGAAGCTTGGCAGCCACAACTTCAGAAGTTGTTTGGGTTCAATCACTTCTCAAAGAGCTGCAAGTTGCAACTGAAATTCCAGTGATCTATTGTGACAACTTGTCAACAGTTTCTCTGTCTCGCAATCCAGTTTTGCATTCCAGAACAAAACACATGGAGCTAGACTTATTTTTTGTGAGAGAAAGGGTTCTAAACAAGTCTCTCAAAGTGTGCCACCTTCCAGGAACTGAGCAAGTTGCTGATGTGCTCACAAAACCCCTCAGTCAAACCAGATTTGAGAAACTAAGACAGCATCTCTGTGTAGCAGATAAGTTCTCTGAAGTTCAGCTTGCAAAGGGTGTGTTAGGGAATTCTGTAAAACCAACACCCTCCAATTATAAGGGGGTGTGTTAGGCTGTATAGTTAGACTGTTGCAGCTGATCAGCACCTTGCTGAATCAGCTGCGCTAAGCAGTTACAATCAAGTGTTTCTAGAACACTCTATGCCCTAATATAAATACAAAAGTGTAACTGCCTCTTACATTAAGAAAATCAGAATTTCACTTTCTGAAATAACATTCTCTCCTCTATTCTCTTCTCTTTGTTATAGTTAGGTTTATAACAAGTTTTGGGTGAGAGTAGGCCACTAGAGATCCCTTTAGTTTCTGTTTGTTTTTAGAGGATACATTATCCATGCCACCTTGTATTTTCTCTTTTCTCTGATAAAACTTCTTTTTTCTAAAAAAGAGGGGATGAGGTTTTTAGAAACCTTTTTTTCTATTTAATGCCTCAGATATTAGCAAAATACACTAAAATCAGTTCTAAGAATAAAATGATCAAATATGATCTCAATGTTCATTCTCTGACCTCCCCTTTCAGGTAAAGGAAGAAACAAGTGTTTCCCAACATGTTTGAATACCCTGTGAACTGGCCTTCTTAAATGGTTTAGATATAAGCAGGAAAAAAAAAGAACGGTCAAACAATTTGTATTTTCTCAATATTCATTCTCTGACCTACCCTTTCAAAAGAAAGGGGTTGGAAAGGGTTTCTCACCAGTCACCAGTTTCAAAAAACCTTTAAACTGGCAAGCCAAAGAAAAGAAATAGGAAAAAGAAAAACCCAGCAATAATAACTGCCATCCAGTCCTTGCTACCCAATGTTAGGCTGCAAGGAGGATAGGATCGGGAATATTGACATTGTTCATGCTAATTGGAGGGTGGAGAAACTGTAGAGAGAAGAGCTAGTTAGAGAAGAGAAGGATGTCAACAATCAAGCCAGCTGGCACATGCTGAGTGGACGAGGGGATTCTGGTATCACACCAGAAAGCACAGGGCGTGAGAATAAAATGGGGGTTCAAGAAGAGAGTGGGGGAGGAATTAAGGTATTGGGACCTTTGAGCAGAGAGGCTTGCAGGCCCTCCTCGTCTGCTCTATCTTTTTATTTTCATTTTCTGTTTTAAGATTCTACCTCTGTATTTGGGATTATTTCCAATTTTCTGCAATGGGATACCAGGGTTTCTATCACCCAAGTTTGGATGTGACAAATTATAACACAACATCTACAGATCAAGTTCAAGATCACAATTTAAGCCAAATTTCTAAAACTAAACATTGATTCAAGGAAACATGTATACCTTAAACATCCCTTCCAGTTTGTTTGTGAATTGGCTGCCACACTCAGTCTTCAACTGTATTAATGAAAAAAACTGTTAATATTATTAAAAATGTTGCCAAATTTATTTCGGATGTTAAATATGAGGAAGAAAAGCCTTAAACCTTGGAGATCATAGATTTCTCTGCATCAATAGAAGCACTCTTTCCTAAAAGCAGTCTTTTTGCAAGATCTTTCTTATAGAATGCTTCAAACACATCCTTGCCCTAACAACAAAAAAAGTCACTCATGGTAGTATCAATATGGAGAGAAAGATAAGGAGAAGTGCGTGATAACACCAGAAGCACAAATCAAAGTTGCAGGGAACAAGTTAATTATTAATATTAGCTACTCCCCCAAAGAAACATTGAGCATACCTGAATGAACCTGAATAAAACCAGGACTTTATCAAGTGTACCCTCAAGTTCCTCTTCAGAAGTACCCTTATTACCCGCACGAAGCTTCTCATCCAAAAACTTGGCAATCAACTCTGCGGGTCGGTTCTGTCTTGGGAAAAAAAGTATAACAGTGAGTTGATCGCAATACACACCACACTACACACATAATCCCTAAGTGTAGAAGAATTACTTTGACCTAAAAGCTTAAACTAGCTAGGACCAAAAAGAACATGTCAGCTATTTTGACAAGCCCTCACATGTGAAAACTCATTGAGCTCAAGCATGGATCAAGTATAGTCTGATAAACAACTGGTGCAGAAATTTAATAAGAAAATTCAGAATGGCCAACACGAAATTTCAAAGTGTGAACAGCTTGGTTTAAGAGACTCTAATACTGAACCTAAACACCATGAACCTAAAAATTAAAAGCTTTTACCTAATATTAGAAATATACCTGATATTAAAGGAATTGCTATAGCAGCAATTACTGCCTAGTGGTCATATATGATATATACCTAACAGCTTTTTCTCCTGATATGTTCATGCACAGATCTAGTTCAGAAACTGTAACCCATTTATTTATGCAATGCAAGCGTCTAGTTTATTGGGGAAGAACCTGTTTAGGATTCTTGGTGAAAGTGGGTAAGTCCTCTCACAGTCTCACCTTGGGCTTGGAGCAATTTTTCATGATACACTTCAAATTGGCAGGAAAAAGGAGACTATGTTTCATAAGCAGTGCACAATTTATGTAATTCTCTAGTACATTTAGTAGAAGAGGAATGCCCGTTTTACAAGGAATACACATTAAACAAGCACCAATTCAAACATGCCCTATATATCACTTTTCTATCATCTGCGTCCATTCTGAACATCCAATACATATATAATTCATGGCATTCCATTTCTTGCTACAGATTTCAGAAATGTAACAGGATGACTGCTACACTGCCATAAGATTTGGAATTCTGGAAAACATGGAAAGGGGTTCAATGGCGTATGAAGAATATAGCTTTATTGTTCTTTGCAGCAATGGCGTTTTTCAGAATCACAGTTTCAAAATGAAGCTATATAAGGCTTGCATAAGATAACTTGAGGATAAAACTGTTGGTCTTCCTTCTTAATAAGTTACAAAGTAGGATTGAAACAGAAGCCTATATAAAAGCTTATTAGCGAACAATTCAAATAACAGAAAAATCAAATGAACTCAACTATTTTTTACAGCCATTATGATTTCAGAAATCAATTTTGAAGGTCTCTGGCATCAATATCATGGATTCAGGTCGAGGATCTTTCATTAGATAGTAGATACAGATCTTAATTGTAAATTTGCCTTTCATGTCAGCAACAAAAATATGCAACAGACTACTTCAAAGAATTATCGACCAATATCCCAAGGTTAATAAAAATACTGGTGGTTAACAAAGGACATTGTTGGAAATCCGCCTTAATTGCGGTCTGCCCCTAGTCGCCTTAATTGCGACAACTTTGTGCTGCCTTCATTGCAGCCACCAGCACCTTCATTGTGCTGGGTATGAGGGGTGTGTTTAGTCCCATATCGCCCAGAGATATGGCCTAAATAGTGCTTATAAAGCTTGGGCAATCCTCACCTTACAAGCTAGCTTCTAGGGTTGAGTTAGGCCCAAACCCAAATTCTAAGAGACATCATGTGAGATTTTTATCAAAAGAAACGTTAACTTTTAATCAATACTTTTGTGGCAATGTGCTCAAGGAACAAGATTACCACAAAAGAGAATGCCCCGCATGAGTCAACCAAAAACTTATCAGTTGAAAGTTGAAACTGTTTATCTTGATGCATTTTGTCATTTCAGTAGCATAAAAAAAGCTGGAAATCAAAATATAAAATATGTATTGCCTGACGAAGATTAACAAGATGCTCAAATGCATCTTTAATTGTGTTGCTGAATGCTTCATTCTTGAAAAAGCTTGCTTCCATTGTTGTGTCAAGAGAAGCCTTAAATTCAAGAAGGGAAGAAACCATATCTTTATCTTTCTCCTCATCCATAACAATGCCCTGCCCAGTACTCCTGATGTATGAACTAAGGGCCTGCCTCAGTGAATCAAGGGCAGTGACCCTTGAAAAGAGTGAATACATTCTCTGAAGATCTTCAATACGACTCCCATCCATAAGCATAGTGAAACCCTGTAACAGAAAACAAACAATTAAAGCAAAGGGGAAAAAATTGCCAAAGATTTCAGCTGACAAAAATCCAAAAGCTCTTAATAATAAGAACCTTATCAAGAATGGCAGGTATATGGCGTTTGAGAAGTTGCTTTTCTGCCGTCGCTATCAATGGCTTCCTAGTGCTTGCATCCAAGTAGATCAAACATCTTTCATGTTCCTCTTGCAATCTTGTCTGCAAAAATGAGTACCCAAAAATATCCCTACAGTAAATACAACGTGGGACATTGGATGGTATTGAATATGAAAATTGAAAAGAAAAATAACTTTCAAGGTCAGAAAAAAAATTGATAGGGCATGGCACAATCCATTTGTTAAATAATTACAAACGGAGCACATAAGAATGTCAACAATTAAAGCTAAGAAAACAATACACGAAAGTATGGGAAAAGAGGTACCTCTACATGCTTCAAGTAATCTGGAGCATCTGATTGCTGCATGTATTTCATACCTTCAGCAGCATAAAATTCAGATGTGAATTCAAGGAATGGCTTCTCAAAGCTTTCTGCATAAATTCCTAGAGCAGTAAACATCTTCAAAAGATGGTTCAAAAGAGTTCTATCCACTGCTTCACCTAATCTGAAAAATGTAAAAACACAGTAAGTTGAAGAATTCAATGGACTTGTTCATATAAGGATGGAACAGCCAGCTAATTTTCCTGTAATGACAAAGTAACAAAACATGATCACAGTAGGAAAAGAAGTATCTAAACTCCAGGCTTTAAAGCATCAACCACCAAATACACTTCCAGCAGATCAGATTCATTTCAATATAATGGAATAGAATATATTAGTCTAGCCCATAACCTCACAAACATCATTAGATTGAGACCACTCAAGCCAACATTATTGACTAAATTATCCCTTGAATCTCAAACATTAATAATGGCTCCAAATATATTTTACGACAGAAAACTACACGCACCTATTGCGTGAACTCTAAAGCAATTGGATCCTTGACAGAACATGCTCACTCATCGGTGTCATATTCACTCAGACCATTCAAGGCCCACCGCGAACAAAACTTCACAAATAAAGTTAGATAAATTACCCGACAAAAAAATTGTATGTATCCCTTTTCCTAACATTTGCTTTAAGTATGTATTCCAAATCTAAATGTGAAAACTACTATGGATGAAAAGAGATAAAACCAACTGTTTGCATAATGCACATCCAAAAGAAGCAAAACATTAAAAATTAAACAAATAACAGTTGAATTGCCTGACATATTCTGATCAATAAAAAAGTGGTGGAGATATGAGTGACAATAACAGTAAGCTATTCATAGCAGATGATTTTTGGGGAAGCCCAAGGACTATTTCTTTAAGTAGCAGTAGCAATCAACAACAAGAAGAATTCCATTTCAAACTGATAGATACTGCTTCAGAATTATAAAGAAGAACAAATAAATTTTATCACAAAACCAGAGATCAAGATGACACAATGAATTCTCTCACTCAAACTCCCAGGTATTCGAGAGACCCAGAACTCTACCTTACTTCCCTTTCATTTCAAATACAAAAATATACCTCTCACTCTCTCCCTATGACTTACTTATAACATATCCCTCACAACTAACTAACAACTACCTAATCATAAATTTTGAATAGGAATGGGGGTAGAAACATAAAACCTTCAGTTGAAAACAGAGAGAGCAGACCAGCTGTAACAGTAATGATGGAACTGTATGTATGCATGCATAAATACAAGAACGCGTGAACAGAACATATGAAGAATGATCTGCACACATACAGCGTACTAGACCTTTAAAAAACCGAGATTGCAAAATATGGATTTACCTTTCACTTTCAATCATACATAGAAGACCGGTTACAGTTTTGCGTTCTACTTCTGAAGATAGTGAAAGATGTTTGCGGAAAAGTTGCAAGCCCATGTCCCATAATGACCGTACATTTGTTGTTTGCTTCACATATGTCCTATCCAGGTACAAGGCTATACCACGAATCATCAACATTTGGTCACAAAGATCCTGCCAACATGTCTCAACTAGAGACAGAAAAACAGCCAAATCTGGGCTTTGACCAACTAAAGACTGCAGTGTCACAGATATGTGTGCTTCACACTCCTTTTCAATCCGTCGATAAAGATTTCCACCCATTTTGTAAAGGCAAAGATCACTCACAGCCTATGGATAAATATTAAGAGTGTGACATGAAACTCTAATGAGATAATGCATGATGAATGTTATTAGGGCTAAATCAAATGTGTTACCAAATATAAAATAAAAAAACTTTTCCATGCTTACCTGATAAAGCTTCTCCAAGTCACAAGAATCAGGCTGCTTCAAGAATATAGCACAAATAGCTGACTTCAATTTTGCCCAAGTATCCTCTTCAAAATTTGGGGGCAATGTTGGTTTACCTTCACAAGAAAAAACGAACATATGAAAAAGAAAAACAGTAGTCACTAGTCACCCTATTCTTAAGCTATACATTTATTATAATTATAATATTACTGAGTCAATGCATTTATTAAAAAATGAAACTAGAAACATTTCAAAGAAGGAAAATAAACTTGCAGTACTTAGATTATTGCTTTAGTCAATAGCCATGTTTTATATGCATATTCAACATAAACATGTTACAAGACAGACGAGAGATTTTAAATGCAAAGGCACAGAAGCTAAATGGAAGTGGATGGTAGATAAGTCAAAATTCTTAGTTGAAGACCAACCTGCAACCACCAATTTGGACAAGTTAATATGTTGCTAGCATGCTCACTTACTAAGGCGAAAACATTAAGGGGGTGCAATGGAAGTAGAGGGTCAGTATAGGTAGGCATTAAAAAGCAATGTGACTAAAAATAACTGCCTGCACATGTCACGTGGCAAGTAGGAGGAGAGAAGGGAAAGCAAAAAAGAAGTGAGTAGAGGGAAGGGAATGGAGAGACCGGACCTCTCAAATTGCCTGGGCTATCTTTTATCTTTTTGTCTTTTCTTTGTTAAAGTGATCTTCTAATAGTTTCTGAATACAATTCTCCATTTACACCAATATCGTACTGATAACATATCAGAAGAGGAGGCTCAGTGAGTTAATTCAGCAGTTTCTTTTATAATATGTTCCAGTTTCTATCATATGGCAACAACACATGGCCCACAAGGCGAATCTACAGTGAAAAGAAGAACAATGGAGATTAATAATGGCTACAGGCGACCAAGCCTGAACTATAGAATTACCATTATTCTATCATGATTTCACAAAACATATATCATCTTGAACTTAAACTAAGAAGCAAAAGCAAATATCATCGTAAAGTTAAACTTAAACATATATCATCTAATTTTACTTTTTACATTGTTGGGTAGCTAATTCTTTGTGGAATAGGTTGTTTGGTGTTTGTGGGGGAAATTAAGTTTTGAAGATAAGGTATAAAGGGTTTTATAAAAGGACAGGAATAGATTTTGTGGATTGCTATTCTATGGTGCATCTGGTTGGAGAGGAATGCTTGGATTATTCAAGGAGCATGAATGTCTTTAGAAATGTTATGTGATAGAATAAGGATATGCTTAAAGTTTTGAAGGAGATGGAGTGGAGTGATTTAAAATGGAATGAAGTGGGAAGGTAATTAGGTAAAAGTATATCACTTCATTGTTTGGAAATTCTAAGAGGAAATGGAAGGAGATCTCACTCGATTGTTTGGAAGTTACAATGGTAATTAATGGAGTGGAGGGAATCACAAAGTGTATGAAGTGGTTTACACTTCACTCCATTCCAAATCCGCCAAATTGGAGGGATAAAATTTTGAGGGTTTGAGTGGTATGGATTATGGAGTGGTTTGGGTTTCCACATCCTTAATCATTCCACTCCATTACTTGAAGAACTCCCAAACAATGGATTAAGGTCTTTTTACCACTCCACTCCATCCATTCAAACATATCCTACTAAGGTTTTTGAGACTTCTCTTTGGTGCTCAGCCTATGCTCTTTTTAAAGGGGGTTGCCATTCAGATCTACATAGAGATTGCACTGCCATTGTGCACTGTTTTTTCTCAAATTTTATTAGCTGGTTTCTTTGTAATTTTATCTTTTTATAATCCCCTGGTGTATGATATCTTATGATTCTTATCCTTCTATCCTACCCTAGCAAACCTCTTCTTTCTAACAGACACAACTAAGAAGCAAAAACTTCACATATTATGGCATACGAAATAAGAGTATAGGAATTAACCTAAAAAAATAGAAATGGTTGATTGGTACCTTTGTGGAACTTGATGAGGAGCTTCTTAGGGGGCTGAGGGGGGTTTGCTTTCTTGCGGGACAAATTGGCAATGGAGGCACCACCACGCGCATTGGAGTCGTCGTTGAGATCGATGGAGGAGGCGGAGTCCAAAACGACGTCGTGTTGGAGAACGCTGTCGGGGTCGAGAGAACACGCCGCGGTCTGCGACTTGGCCTTCTTCATCGGAGGAGCGGAGTCAGTGGCGGTGGCTGAAGAGCGCTTGGTGTTGTTGCAGAGAGACATCAAGGTGAAAGTGTTATTATCAACTCACTCACCATTTTTGAATTTGCGTTATATAAAGCGCAAACTAAAAGTCTAAAAGCACAAAAACACAAAGCTTCAGCTTCAGGGGTAGAGAAATATCACAGGATCATACACAACTCTTAACACTCCACTGCTGCTAGAGGGATGTAGCTAAAGATTTTGGTGTTAAAAGAATTCGTTTTAAAAAATTGATTTGTATTTTGGATAAGGTAAAAAAAAAAATTGTGGGTCTTATGCTTAAAAAATTTTTGCTTCTCTTAAATTCAATTCTACAAATCCAAAATTAATTGATTTTGGATTTTATCCAAATTGACACTAGATCCATTTGTTTTAGATCATAATACAATTAATTTTGAAAGAATTGATGTTAAAAAAATTTATTTTGAAGAAATCAAGATTAAAAAGAAATTAATTTATGTTTGTTAATGATATTTTAAAAATAACTTTAGAATAATTGATTTTGTTTGAAAGATAGAAATTATTGTTTCTCATAAAATCAATTCTAAACAACTCAAAATCAATTTTATTGGACGCAAAATTTAAAACAAACACATTCAAAATCCCAAAATAATTTTTACCGGAAGCAAAAGTGATTTTTGGTGCTCAAAATCTGAACTTAACAAATTTTAAGATTCAAGTTCAATTTAAGAGTGGGCATTGGGATAGCAATGGGGCGGGCGGGCATTCATAGTAGTCCCTCGCTATTCATCTTGTCGGATAAAAACCCCACTTAAGTGACACCTGCCCCATACCCGTATTGATACACGTTAGGAAAGTTCTTGTAGGATTTTATGGATATTTATTAAAAACAAATAAATGAACATTTCTATAAAAAAATATTTTCACACCAAAAAAAAACAAATTCGAATAAAGATATGATAATCATTTTTTTCTTTTAAAAAACTAAAACAGTAACCAAAATCAAAGAGATGCACAACAAGCAATGACAATTTATTTTTTTTATCAGTAGGAAAAAATAAAAGACAAACTAAGGTCTTAGGACTTAGCCTAACAATGATAGAGGCATCAGTTAAAACAACTGAACAAAGGTGTGGAGGACAAGTATTCCAAACCACAAAATCTTGATATGAAGATGTACCCTACTTGGCCAATCAGTCTACACATTCATTACCTTCCCGAAGAGTTTGGCTAAAATGCAAGCTCCAAGAAAAGGACATGTAGAATAATAACCAAAACAGAGTATGGAAATCTAAGGAAAACCTAGAGCCGCCTCTCTCTCAACCATCCCTTTACTCCTCTTTTCATTCTTTCTCGTCCACCGGAAGGGGGTGGTTTTGAGTCATTTTTTAGCCTGGAATCACCCCTCTACACCATCTTTTCTCCCATTTTATCTAAACAAGTGGTTTTTCCACATAGATCTGGATTTTCTTTCGTGTTTTTCCGTGTTTTCGTCATCTACGTGATGCGGTATTTTGTTCGTCGTCTTGTTGCGGCGGTGTTTGGTTTCCCGTCTTTATGCGGTGTTCGTTTGGTTCAAATTGGTAGATCAGCTTCGATCCATTATTTAACATCCCTGGCTGCTTTATGGATTGACGACTGTCCCCACAGACCAACACGGGTCTTTTCAGCATGCTTTGTCCTCACTCACACGCTTCCAGGGAAAACTTCCCAGGAGGTCACCCATCCCATAATTGCTCCAAGTCAAGCACGCTTAACTATGGAGTTCTTAAGTGATGGGCTACCGAAAAGAAGATGCATCTTTTTGGTATGAGACTATACAGTTGGGGATGTTGGTGTAAGCCCTAGAGGCCAATGTATTTCTTAGACTTACATTTGTATCTTACCATTATATATATATGATATGAGGCATTCCAGTTTATTGTGTTACTTGTTTAAACATAATAAAGTCCTTAGAATAGAAATTTCAGTTTAATAGAATATCAAGTACATGACTTGATCGTGAGACACTATTGAACAATGAAATCCTATTCTTAAATATCCGTAGTCAAGTATTTTATTAATAAGGACAATAATAATACATTGAGACTATTATGTGTGCAGACTGATGACCATATCTCACGGGTCATGGATATGAGATATCGAGTCGCCACATAGGTACACATTAGAGTAATGATGTACTGAATTGACCCACCATGAGAACACTACATGGAGCGTTATGTGAGTGTCATAAGTAGTTCTCATAGTGACAATGGTGTATGCAATCCTTCGACCTGAAATCGCTACGATCCCTACATGAGGAGTCGTGTGCTTTAATATCGTCAAACGTCATCTGTAATAGGATGATTATAAAGACGGTCATTGGGCATACCACGAGCCATGCAGAGGGATGTGAGTGACCTAGATGGAATTTGTCCCTCCTACATAACAGGAGTAATATCTGTGGGGCCCCTGATAGAGTGAGACTGTAAAATGCATGGCCATGCTGAAATGAGTCAATATGAGATATTGACCTCATTTGTTGTTAAGTCTACTCGGGTATTAGGGAACATGATATTGAACCATACAAGGGTGACACATTCTATGTCTTGTGTTCAATATAGATATATGGAGAAAGGGATAATAATGCACATGAATATTTTTCACAGAAAGGTTTCGTCAAATCACTGACTTTCTCACTACTTAGGTGGCAGTGATGTATTGCTAGATACCGCTCACTGTTTGTAATATTAAATGGGATTTAATATTACTACTAACGTTTTAGGAACCTATAGGGTCACACACATAAGAGCGGATCAAAAGAAGCGCTAAAAGGAGAGTTGGACTCTTCTATTGGGCCTAGCGCATAGTACATGGGGCTTAGGTCAAAAGCTGCTCACTAACTCACTTAAGGAGGTGCTACTATAAGTAGACCACTTAAGCTATTGTGCCTACACGATTTTTACCCTAGCCGCACATAGAGAGTGACAGTGAGCAGCAGGTCTCGGTTTTCGAAGCTAGCAGTGTGAGGCAGAGACGCTTCGTGTTCGTGGCGTTGGACGTTCACGGGATCTGCTCGTGTGGATACCTTAGAGACACCATTCGTGCGGTGTTCGTGATAGACGATTTCAATCAATTCTCATTGCTTCAAGAGGTAAATCTTCTAACCATGAATCATGACCATTCGCAAGGATCCTTCGATGGGATTTTTTTTTTTCGCTGCGTTATTTTGTTTTATACACAAATTCTCAACAGTGGTATCAGAGCCGCTTGCGAAACCATGATTCTGTTACGTGGTTTACCTGTTATGTATGATAACATGTTAATAATGTGAATCGTTTTTCTGAAAATTGTTTTCTGAAAATCGTTTCCATCCGTTTTTGCGAAACCTTGTTTCTGTAATTTTCGTATGTATATGATATATGCGTCTATAGCATGTTTATGTATATATATGCGATATATACATTGGTTCTGGAATCCTTATTATGTTCTGCGATGGCGTCAAGTGTTGATGTTAAACATGATCGGTTTCAGTTCTCTGTTGGCGGCGTTAAAGGGTGTCAGACATGAAAAGTTCATGCTCTTGCGGCTGAGGTTCCAAGGCCGCCGTTCCTTGCAGCGTGAAGTGTTCACGGGCCTTGCGGTTTTAGGGTTGAGAGGTTGAAGCCCTAGCCGCCAAGGAAGCGGGAACCCCGTGCTACCTCTGCGTAGTGTGTTATTTCGAAATTCAATTTTTGAAATCTTTATGTCACCATTTAATAACAACATCAATTACAATAAATGTGATTTATAGTAACATCAATTACAATAAATGTGATTTATAGTAACATCAATTACAATAAATGTGATTTATTATATATATATGTTATGTTTTCAAAATTCAGATTTTGAAATCTCTAATTAATAATAATAATAATAATAATAATAATAATTGTGTATTATTATTGGTTGTTACTATTTATTTGGTAATGTATGGTGAATGGTTATGGCCTTAGCCCTTTAATCTTTTGGTTTATATTTTGAAATACGGCCTGCGTGCCGTGCCTTTCTCTTATATTCCATATGTATATTCTTTTCTCATCTCACTCCCCTCATATGTAAAATGAGGTTTCTGTTTATGTAATGTAACGATGGAGACAAGAAGACGTTATCCTGTGGGAGATCATGCTTGGAGAAGCCTGGACGCTCCTAGGTTTCAGTTTAGATTCTCTCATTGGCTTGGGAGAATCAATACGTTAGGGGCCATAACCATATCACATTTATTTGCCTTATATATGTATGAGATGCATGTATGTATATAGTATGTTAAAAGGGGTTTAACTAATATATGTATGAGATGCATGTATGTAAATAGTAAGTTAAAGAGTTTAACAAATGATGAGATCAAATTTTAATCAAATCCCTCAAAAGGAAATATTAAGTCACATTTAAAGGCCTTCCAATGCATGGCACTCGTCAAGACTATGATCTATTAAGTGTGGGTCCGCCAAAGCGGGGTACCTTTATCTATAATAGTAAGACGCGATGGGACAAATGTAATGTTCAACTGCTATCCATTGGGTCTGACTTAACTAAGCCAACTTCAATAGGATTGAAAGGCTTAGAGGCTTAAAAGTTGGGATATAGTCCATGTGATGGATTAGAATAAGAGTTATTCACCCAATTGTCCAAGAGTTGCATGAGATGCAATCGGAAAGTGTTTCCTACCTATATAACCGAATTTTGAGTGATCAGCCAAAGCTGACTTAAAGCTAGGTGAAACATGGATCTTGGCCCACTAGAAAATCTTCCAACAGGATTTTCCGAATCAATGATGAGGGTCATTGATTTGAGTAAAATAGTGGGAGGCGTATTTAATTAAAGACCTTATTAAAATACTTCATGGCATGATACTTATATTTTGCATATTTATCTCTATAGATTATCATGGCATCAAACACATCAAGTAACCTAACATTGCGATCCGTCCTTGAGAAGGACAAACTATCCGGAACAAATTTTCTGGACTGGTACAGAAACTTGAGGATTGTCCTCAAACATGAGAAAAAGCTATATGTTCTTGAGGATCCTATTCCTGAGGAGCCACCGGCTTCAAGTGCTCATAGGGCTGACATGGATGCTTATAAGAAGCATCAGGATGACGCCTTAGACGTCGGTTGTCTTATGCTTGCTACCATGACCTCTGAGCTGCAAAAGCAACATGAGACCATGGAGGCATACGATATGATCGTGCACCTCAAGCTGCTCTACCAAGAGCAAGCAAGGCATGAGCGGTTCGAAGTTTCCAGAGCCCTTTTCCAGTGTAAATTGGCAGAAAGAAGCCCTGTGAGTCCTCATGTACTCCAGATGATCAGGTACATTGAGAATCTCGAGAGACTGGGATTTCCTTTAAGCCAAGAGTTGGCCACCGACTTAGTTCTGCAATCGTTGCCTGAGAGCTATAGTCAGTTTGTCATGAACTATAATATGAATGATCTTGACAAACCTTTGTCAGAATTGTTGAGCATGTTGAGAACTGCTGAACAAAATATTAACAAAGGAAAGGGGAAGGCCATTTTGATGGTCCAGGCTGGAAATAGCAAGAAGCAGCCCAAGAAGCCCACGCACAAACAAAAGGGCAAGGGCAAGAGCAAGGCCATCAACAAGATCAAGCCCAGTACTTCTGGCTTGAAGCCTGTGGGTGGTGTGGCTAAGGAAGGCAATTGCTTCCATTGTGGTCGGATCGGACATTGGAAGAGGAACTGCCCAAAATACCTGGAAGAAATCAAGAAGAATGAGGGAAGTGAGACTTCCACTTCAGGTGTGTTTGTTATAGAAGTCAATTTATCTACTTCTGCATCATGGGTATTAGATACTGGATGTGGTTCTCACATTTGTACAAATGTGCAGGATCTAAATAGGAGTAGACCATTGGCAAAGGGCGAAGTCGACCTACGAGTTGGAAATGAAGCAAAGGTCGCTGCTTTAGCTGTAGGGACTTATGTATTGACTTTGCCCACTGGGCTTACTATTCAGTTAGAGAACTATTATTTTGTGCCTGCAATTAGCAGGAATATCATTTCCATTTCTTGTTTGGACAAGATTGGTTTTTCTTTTATAATAAAGAACAACAGTTGTTCTATTTATTTGGATGATATTTTCTATGCTAGTGCACACATGAGTAATGGGCTTTATGTCCTTGATCTTGAAATTCCCATTTATAACATAAATACTAAGAGGTTCAAACCAAATGAGTTGAACCCGTCTTATCTTTGGCATTGTCGTTTAGGCCATATAAATGAGAAGCGCATTTCGAAGCTCCATAAAGATGGACTCTTTGACTCATTTGATTATGAATCATATGAGATATGTGAGTCTTGTTTATTGGGAAAGTTGACTAAAGCTCCATTCACCGGAAAAGGTGAAAGAGCTAACGATCTTTTGGGTCTTATACATAGCGATGTATGTGGACCCCTAAACACATTAGCTAGAGGTGGTTTTCAGTACTTCATCACATTCACTGATGATTTCAGTAGATATGGATTTGTGTATCTTATGAAACATAAATCGGAATCCTTTGAAAAGTTCAAGGAATTCAAAAATGAGGTACAAAACCAACTTGGTAAAAGTATTAAAACTCTTCGATCAGATCGAGGTGGTGAATATTTGAGCCTAGAGTTTGATGATCATCTGAGAGAGTGTGGAATGTTATCTCAAGTCACTCCACCTGGAACACCACAATGGAATGGTGTTTCTGAGAGGAGAAATCGAACCTTGTTGGACATGGTTCGGTCTATGATGAGTCATGCAAACCTTCCAAACTCTTTCTGGGGACATGCTCTATTAACAGCAGCTTTTACACTTAACCGTGTTCCATCCAAAGCGGTAGAAAAGACACCATATGAGATATGGACTGGTAGACGACCCAGCATGTCTTTTATGAAGATTTGGGGTTGTGAAGCATACGTAAAACGTCAAGTTTCTAATAAGCTTGATCACAAATCTGATAAATGCTTCTTTGTGGGGTATCCCAAAGAAACCAAGGGGTACTATTTCTATAATCCTTCCGAAGGCAAGGTGTTTGTCGCACGGACTGGTGTATTCCTAGAAAAGGAGTTTATCTCCATAGGAACCAGTGGGTGGAAGATAGAACTTGAAGAAATTCAAGAATCACAGAGTAGTGACCTACCATTGGTGGAACATGAGCAGCCTTCACAAAATGTTGTGGAGGAACAACCTGCTCTAGTAGCACAAGACCAGCGTAAGTCTAACAGGATACGTCACCAGCCTGAGAGATATGGATTTCTCATGACTCCACAAGGTGATGTATTGCTCATGGATCAAGATGAGCCCGTGACTTACCAGGAGGCCATCACTGGCCCAGAATCTGAGAAGTGGCTTGAGGCCATGAAATCTGAGATGGATTCCATGTACACCAACCAGGTATGGACCTTGGTAGAGCCACCTGAAGGGGTGAAACCCATAGGGTGCAAGTGGGTTTTCAAAAAGAAAACTGACATGGATGGTAAGATACACACCTTTAAGGCGTGATTGGTCGCTAAGGGTTTCAAGCATATTCATGGTGTCGACTATGATGAGACCTTTTCGCCTGTTGCGATGCTTAAATCCGTCCAGATCTTACTTGCTATCGCTACATACCATGATTATGAGATATGGCAGATGGATGTCAAAACTGCTTTCCTTAATGGAAAGCTTCTTGAGGATGTGTACATGACACAACCTGAAGGCTTTGGCATTTCAGAGGATGCCGAAAAGGTATGTAAATTGCAGCGATCAATCTATGGATTGAAGCAGCTTCCAGAAGTTGGAACCTTCGTTTTGATGATGCTGTAAGACAGTACGGATTCATCAAAAATGAAGATGAACCTTGTGTCTACAAGAAGGTTAGTGGGAGCATTGTTGTTTTTCTGGTGTTATATGTAGATGACACATTACTCATTCGAAATGACATCCCTATACTACAAAATGTAAAGAAATGGTTAGGGAATTGCTTCTCTATGAAAGATTTGGGTGAAGCTACCTATGTATTGGGAATCAGGATCTATAGGGATAGATCGCTAAAATTGCTTGGCCTAAGTCAGAGTACATACATAGACAAAGTGTTGAGACGCTTTAACATGCATGAATCCAAGAAAGGACTCTTGCCTATGCCACATGGTATATGCCTATCAAAGGCACAATCCCCTTCCACTCAAGAAGAAAGGGATCGCATGAGTGAGATTCCATATGCATCCGCAATTGGATCTATCATGTATGCCATGTTATGTACTCGACCAGATGTATCGTATGCTTTAAGCATAACGAGCAGGTACCAGTCTGATCCCGGTGAAAGTCATCAGTCCTTTGTCAAGAACATCCTTAAGTACTTGAGAAGAACTAATGATTCGTTCTTGGTATATGGAGGCGAGGAAGAGCTTGCTGTAAAAGGTTACACCGATGCTAGCTTCCAAAACTGATAAGGATGATTCCAGATCGCAATCTGGTTATGTGTTCTGCCTGAATGGCGGGGCGGTGAGCTGGAAGAGTTCAAAGCAAGAGACAGTCGCCGATTCTACTACAGAGGCTGAGTATATTGCCGCCTCCAATGCAGCAAAAGAGGCTGTTTGGATCAGGAAGTTCAATGCTGAGCTTGGTACAGTTCCTAGTACTGTGGACCCCATTGATCTCTATTGTGATAACAATGGGGCCATTGCACAAGCTAAGGAACCTAGATCTCATCAGCGATCCAAACATATACTTAGGCGCTTCCATATCATTCGAGAGATTATCGATAGAGGAGATGTGAAAATATGCAGAGTACCAACACTTGATAACGTTGCTGACCCACTTACAAAACCTCTTGCTCAACAGAAGCACGAAGGTCACACTAGATCGATGGGCATTAGATTTATGCCTGATTGGCTCTAGTGCTAGTGGGAGATTGTTGGTGTAAGCCCTAGAGGCCAATGTATTTCTTAGACTTACATTTGTATCTTACCATTATATATATATGATATGAGGCATTCCAGTTTATTGTGTTACTTTTTTAAACATAATAAAGTCCTTAGAATAGAAATTTCAGTTTAATAGAATATCAAGTACATGACTTGATTGTGAGACACTATTGAACAATGAAATCCTATTCTTAAATATCCGTAGTCAAGTATTTTATTAATAAGGACAATAATAATACATTGAGACTATTATGTGTGCAGACTGATGACCATATCTCACGGGTCGTGGATATGAGATATCGAGTCGCCACATAGGTACACATTAGAGTAATGATGTACTGGATTGACCCACCATGAGAACACTACATGGAGCGTTATGTGAGTGTCATAAGTAGTTCTCATAGTGACAATGGTGTATGCAATCCTTCAACCTGAAATCGCTACGATCCCTACATGAGGAGTCGTATGCTTTAATATCGTCAAATGTCATCTATAATAGGATGATTATAAAGACAGTCATTGGGCATACCACGAGCCATGCAGAGGGATATGAGTGACCTAGATGGAATTTGTCCATCCTACATAACAGGAGTAATATCTGTGGGTCCCCTAATAGAGTGAGACTGTAAAATGCATTGCCATGCTGAAATGAGTCAATATGAGATATTGACCTCATTTGTTGTTAAGTCTACTCGGGTATCAGGGAACATGATATTGAACCATACAAGGGTAACACATTCTATGTCTTGTATTCAATATAGATATATGGAAAAAGGGATAATAATGCACATGAATATTTGTCACATAAAGGTTTTGTCAAATCACTGACTTTCTCACTACTTAGGTGGCAGTGATGTATTGCTAGATACCGCTCACTGTTTGTAATATTAAATGGGATTTAATATTACTACTAACGTGTTGGGAACCTATAGGGTCACACACATAAGAGCGGATCAAAAGAAGCATTAAAAGGAGAGTTGGACTCTTCTATTGGGCCTAGCGCATAGTACATGGGGCTTAGGTCAAACGCTGCTCACTAACTCACTTAAGGAGGTGCTACTATAAGTAGATCACTTAAGCTATTGAGCCTACACGGTTTTTACCCTAGCCGCACATAGAGAGTGACAGTGAGCAGCAGGTCTCGGTTTTCGAAGCTAGCACCGTGAGGCAGAGACGCTTCGTGTTCGTGGCGTTGGACGTTCACGGGATCTGCTCGTGTGGATACCTTAGAGACACCGTTCGTGCGGTGTTTGTGATAGACGATTTTAATCAATTCTCGTCGCTTCAAGAGGTAAATCTTCTAACCATGAATCATGACCATTCGCAAGGATCCTTCGATGGGATTTTTTTTTTCGCTGCGTTATTTTGTTTTATACGCAAATTCCCAACAGAGGAAGGCTTATATGAATTGATTGGTACTACCTATACTAACAAGATGCATCTTCTTTTCGGTAGCCCATCACTTAAGAACTCCACAGTTAAGCGTACTTGACTTGGAGCAATTCTGGGATGGGTGACCTCCTGGGAAGTTTTCCCATGAAGCGTGTGGGTTAAGATAAAGCACGCCAAAAAGACCCGTGTTGGTTTGTGGGGACAGTCGTCAATCCATAAAGCAGTCAGGGACGTTACAAATGGTATCAGAGCGTCACCTCTCCCAGTACGATGTGGTTCGGGGATGAACCAAGCGGAAGCTGGTAGGCATGTAACACCCGGGTGCCGACGAGGGCGGGGAGTGGTCGCCGGTGCAAGAAGGCACAGACAAGGAGCGGCTCCTGGCAAGCTTCTAGGCGGAGGTTCACATGAATGAACTGATTACACATCCGAATGAGAGGGATCCTGAGACTGTGTTGGTATGGGACTATACAGTTGAGGAAGGCTTATATGAATTGATTGGTACTACCTATACTAACAAGATGCATCTTCTTTTCGGCAGCCCATCAGTTAAGAACTCCACATTTAAGCGTACTTGACTTAGAGCAATTCTGGGATGGGTGACCTGCTGGGAAGTTTTCCCAGGAAGCGTGTGAGTGAGGACAAAGCACCCCAGAAAGACCCGTGTTGGTTTGTGGGGACAGTCGTCAATGCATAAAGCAGCCAGGGACGTTACACATTACAGATTCAATCAAGACTTGGGCATCAACGTTACAGATCCGGAGGCATGGGTATTCCAGTCACTTTGATTTTGTCACATTTGTAGGTATTTTACTGTGTTATGCTATTAACCTGGATGCTATGAGTTTGTTCGCAGATCCATCCTTTTCGATTTTTAGCGATGTTGAATTTGTATTGTTTTCGATATATTTTATCAATTTAAATGAATGCATATCTTTTTTAGTAAAAAAAAAAGAGTATGGAAAAGTGACGCACAATAAACCCTACATATTTACTTAAGGCATTTAAGTAATTTTATAAGCAGGTATAGAATCCGTGGGTATGTATACCTTAATATCCTCCCCACTCCATTAACTAGTGAGTATATAAAAATTCATTATTTACCTTTTTTTTACTCAGGATTTTACTTGTAGATACCGATAAGCGAGTTCAGTTTCCCTCCAGTTACTAGATGCTTCCAATAGGAGAGAGAAAGACACATATAACAAAGTAAATAAAATTATTTTATTTTTTGTGCCTTTCTATCTCCCACAATAACCATCAAGTAACAGGAGAGGATCACATTTCCTGTTAAGCTATCAATCTCGTACTTATAATGGGTTTTATCCGTGGATACAATAATATTGCCATCTAAGTGGGGATTCTAAATAAACCTTTTATTAGTTTTTTATTTTAAAAATTTATCATTTTAATATCCAAATGGTAAATATCAAAAAAAGGAACTTAAAAAGTAAAAACTTATTTAACCAACAAATCATAATTTGATATGATGGCCAAGATCGTGTGTGTGTGTGTGTGCGTGCGTGCGTGCGTGCGTGTGTGTGTGTGTGTGTGTAACGAGTCAAATGAGATGAGTGTGTTATTATGAGAGATGAGAGAAGTAAATCTGGTCCTTTGGATCACACATGAATGGTCAAGATTAAAACACAAAGTCATGTGACTTTTTTAAATGATCACATGACCACCAACTAACTTTTAATCATGGTCATCCATGTATGGTTTAATGACCAAGATTTGTTCCTCCCACTCTCACAATAAGGCACTCCTCTTGTAACACCCCGATTTTCACTGTTTCAAAATAATCGAAATGCGGACAATTATTTGTATATATTTATATGAGTATTAGAAAAATTATTTTAAATAAACGGAGTTCCTCACTCAATCCTACTTGAATGTAGGTAGCTACGATTAAAATTTAGGTTGGAAAGTCAGGCGAAACCCGGCCCGCAAATTCCATTGACAGTATTATTATACTGCTCAAAAGACCTAATTTTGATTCGTGAACGAAAGACTTAAGATTTTTATTTTATTTCCTACAAGAGTTTATTTTTAGAATTATTTCATAAAAAATAAAATAATATACGTTTTACGGGCGGAATACATAATCGGGTGAACGGCAGAGTGGATTTCGGAGTTTCCAAGGGCAGATAAAGAGGTTATCTTAGGATTTGGAGATGATTCATGGGTAGGAATCATACTTTTAAGTCTAGAGGATTCTACAAGGTTAAAGTGAAAATCTATGAATTTTACGCTTAAGTCCCTGAACTTTCTATTAATTACACTTTGGTCCCTAAGTTAGTTTCTATGTTTTTCTAAGTGAATTGGGCCAAAATATTTGTTCCAAGACCATTAGTGGACGTGGCCATGAAGCCCAAATTCCTTACCCATGACTTAAATTTCATAAAGCCCATTTGAAGCCATATAAGTTTCCTATGTCATCATAAGCTTTAAGCCTTTTTGGTGGGCCCCACAAAGATGAATTCAAGCCCAAGTTTTCAAGGCCATGCGCAGGACCAAGATGGAGTGGGGGCTGCCTTAGTTTGGAAGAATCAAGTGGATTCTTGAAGTTTCCACACAATTCCACAATGTTCCACCATATTCTCCAAGGTTCCACACAATTCTCAAGTGTTCTCAAATGTTCTCAAGTGTTCTAGGTTCTTCTCAAAACATCTCATGAAAAATCAGCCAAGATAAGTCAAGATGAGACCACATTTAATGTGCACATGGTCATCGTTTCAATCTATTGACAATTTGCAAAATAGTCCTTATACTTTTGGAATCTTTGCAAAATGGTCCCTATGAGTTAATTGCACTTAAATCCTTAGAAAAATCACCTCCTTTCTATTTGTTCCTCAAAAGTGGCGCAGCCACATGCCTATAAATACCCTCCCTCACATTTCATTTCTTCCTATTGCCATTTGTTTCAAAAACTCTTAAGTTCATAAGCCTTTTAGCATCACTTTGTGAAGCAAGTCCTTGTATCTTCACTTGTCTTTGATCTTCAAGAGGTGAATCATATTCTTCTTCCCTAATCATGTCTATGCTCTTTAATAAGTTTCATGATTCAAAGTCTATTTCATCTATGTTCATCACTTTTAAGTTTCTAGATCTAGAACTTTGAAAATTCATAACTAATTCTAGAAAAATCCTTTTGACATGAAACCAATTGCTATGATCTTATAATCATCTCTATTTTTATAATCTAGAAGCATATGATCATGAGAAATTTCTTTCCTTGATTTATGGATTGGGCCGAACCTAGGAGAATAGGTTTGGTAGGATTTTGTTCATGTGTTGTCATGTATGATCATGTATTTCATATGACATGTATGTCTACACACTCTAATCCATGTTAGTTTATTAAAATGAAAATCCTTACTCAAAATCTCTATGTTGGCCGAACCCTAGGTGGATGAGATTTGATGAGTTTTGTTCAAAGTTTTCGTTAATGATCTTGGTAATCAAGTCATTGGTATGTATGCTTAACAAATCCAAGTTGGTTTATCAACCTAAAAACCCTAACCCCATGAACATGTTAAGGCCGAATCTAAGTATATGAGAGTTAGGAAGTTTTGTGTTTAAAATTTAGTTGTTTAGTTACTAATCCATGATCATGGTTGATTAAGGACCATTAATCTGTGACTTAATCATGATTAGAAATTTTAGAGATTTCTAACCCCAAAGTCAGCCCTTGGCCGAAACCAACATGTAGGATTTTAGGTTTGATTTAGTTGTTTGTTTGTTGATTGAGTGTTATGTTTAATGAAGGATAAACTAGATTATCGTGTACGTGCGTTGACGGTTTCCAGATTCACGACAAAGTTTTAAATCGGAAGCTAAGTTCTTCGAGAGGTAAGGGGAGCTTACCTGAGGGATTTTCTCAATAACTATTTCCTTTTAGTGTGGTTGATATGATTTATATGTGGTTGTGGTTGTGGTTATTTGTTTATGTTGTTTACATTGTGTTGTTTATCTGTGTATCGGTGATTTATCTGCTTTTAATTTATTTAATTATCTGAAGTAGTATATTATATTGCTATGATGCATGATCTGCCTGGTGATATATTCTGATGATGTTGTTGAATGTTGTTTGTAAGGCCTGATAGTGGTCAGTGCACAACCGATTAATCAGATAGAAACTTTAATAAGCTGTAAAAATTATATTCAACGTTTTATGGAAAATGTTGGAATATAATAGTGGGGAAAAATATTATTTTGAAAAAATAATGAGTTTTTAGAAATATTATTATTTTAATGATTTATTAGTGTAAATGAAATTTATGAGCCACGGTGAGAGCGTAACTGTGAAATTTTTCTAGTATTGCTAATTTTTACGCAAGAAATTCCGAAATAATATAAAAAGTTATTTTGTGAAATTAATATTTGAAAATACTTTATAAAAAAATTATAATAATAATAATAACAACAATAATAATAATAATAATAAAAGTCAAAGTCAAAGTCAAAGTTTGACTTTTAAACATTTTCTTGGAAAATGATAAACGACGACAAGTTTCGAAATTAATTACGGAGAAAGTTTAAAAACAACAGTACTTAACTTAAGAAAAGATTTAATCTGAATTGCTTTAATTTTTAGAGTTGAAGTTTCAGTGAAAGAGTTCTTGATGATTGGATGTTTTAAAAACGAATTTCAAGTAGAAAGTATTTTCTGTAAATGAGTTTACTCAATGACGTTATCCTATTTTGGATTTGTTTTTCACAGACAAAAACGACGTAAACGACGATATGGAACTTAGTAACCGAGACGTCGGGGTACTAGTGTTCTTGTGACGTTATAGACTTGGTGTCTATTAGGTAGACGGTGTGTCTACTTCACGACGTAATAAACGACGGTAAAAGATTTATGATGTTTTCTATTACCACGAACCTAATATTGATTGCAAGGTCTAGGGGTTTCGTGATTGAGCACTCGGACTTTGAGGTCCTGTGTTGTTAATAAAAGTTGTAAAGATGTTTAAAACGATGATGGGTCATAAACTTTTGAGAGCTTTGACAAATAAAGATATAACACAAAGAAAAGTGTTGAGAATAAAATTTTTTCTTGCATGCATTTTGGCAGACTTGCCTACGAGGTTAATCATGACATCTTGATGATGTTCATGTCTCGACGTATTTGTTAATCATGGTATCTTTATGATATTCATGTAATCGACGTATTCATTGTGCCCAAGGCAATCGACGTACAATGAAAATCCATAAATCGACGTTCTCACTGTTCCGGACAGTGGGCTATGGTAAAATCGACGTGCCTCTGTTGGCAAAAATCGACGTGCCTCATTTGGCAATCGAGCTTGATCAGCTCATTTTAAAATGATGTTGGGGGTCTCCGGAGATTAAGTGTGAATGTTTAGATGATGTATTGAAGTGTTCATGCATAGTTTACAACGTTGATGTTTGGGGTGTGGAACCCATTGATAAACTGTATGTTATAATATGGATTGCTTATGTTGTTATAAACATCTATATGTGTATATGTCTTCTTTTGTACCGAGCATTTAGTTGTTGTGTTAAATCCATATATTGACGTCTCACCCTTACAAACATATCGGAGCCGAACAAGGGGTATGATCCCAACAAGAGGAAGAAGGATGTTTAGTTCGGGGCATGCTGTTGCTGCTTCTATCGGTTATAGTGTCAGATAGTTACGACCATCTTAGGTCCTATTACATTATATTATGTTTTGAGGATAAAACTGATTATGATTTAGGTATGAAAACATATGAGGCAGTATAGTTGTATGACTTATATACATTGTGTATTTGAGTGTGATTTGATTTCGTTGTTGATGTTATGAGGTTAAAAGAAAAGAAAAAAAAATTTATCACCATATTTTGAAAAGATGGACGTTGAGAAAACATTATTTTCCGAAAGCAACCAGCAAATTAAGTTTTATTTTCCGCAAATGGGTAACCATGTGATGACCCGAGTTAGGGTGTCACACCTCTCACTTGAGTTGCCCCCATATATGGAACGACTCAAGTGAGATGAGTGTTATATATATATATATATATATGTGTGTGTGTGTGTGTGTGTCTATCTAAATTTGTATGTGTATATGATAATATAAACTATAAACATGGTCGTCCCTCGGATTTTGGGTGTCCTTTGCGAACTGAAAAATTGATGTCCTTTTTTTTATAAGTCGAATATATATATATATATATATATATATATATATATATATATAATCAAAAGCCCACAAAGAGGTGTAAAAAACTAATAATTAATTGTTTTAATACAATCTCAAGTGACACAAAATATTATCGAAGAAAATGAAGAGATTACAGTAACAAACTACAATAGAATTATAGCAAAAATAGTTATATTGATACCTATCAACCAGAACATGTTGCAACAACATCCCTACACCAATAGTATCTTCCATTGATAGCAAATGAATCGCAATGATTGAAGAAAGAAGTTGATTCCCTGTTAATATCTAAATATAGCCCTCTTTGCATTTTTTTGCTACAAAATCATTAATAATTTGTTCATAGTCGAGGTTCTTTAAAAAAACATTTTCAATAGAAATCAAAGCAAGAAAATTTAATCTATCTTGTGACAAAGTAGATCGCAAATGAGATTTTAACAATTTTAATTTAGAAAAACTTCTTTCAACAGATGCAACAAAAACAAGGATAATTAATATTATTCTATAAGTTATGTATGCATTAGTAAAACAATTAAATGTCTTCAAAGAATTTAATATCATAAAGCTTGATTTTAATTCAAGTTAAAACTCTATAATGATTTTTATTTTAATATATACATTAATAATACATATATACTAAGCAAAAAAACAATGGTGCCTCCTAAAAAATGTGGCCATATGGTGTCGCACCACCAAATCATGCTCAGGACCACCAATGACTATAAATATGTTTTAATAATTTACATTATATTAAGTTGTTAATTTAGTGTGAAAAAAAAGATGTTAATCATGTAACAAATTTTTTATATAATATACATCTATATGTTTATTTTAATTTTTTTTATTTCTTATTTTATATGAGGAGAGATTGATTTATACCAATGTAAATCATCACTTACACTCAATCTTAACCATTGATTTTATTTTTATGTATCAATATATAAATCATTAAAATTTCACAATTACCGTTGGATGTAAATAAAATCAACAGTTTGGATTCGTTGTAATAAATAATAACTTACATTAATGTAAACATACCCCTTCTGTACACAAGGAGAGATCACTTTACACCGATATAAGTCATTTTCTCCAAATGCTCAATCCTAAATCATATATATAAGTATATAACCATGACATCCATTATCAAAAAAAAAAAAAAAACCGATGACATCCAAACGTTCCTCCCTCTGCCTCTGACTAGAAAATTTATTGAACCTACAACGAAAGTCAAATTTTATGGAAAATGACGTGGCTAGATTGTCAACAAAATAATCAAAATTTTAGGCCATGTGCTAGGAACGCACTTAGCATAAAGCCATAAACAACTTTTTGTTTCTTGGTTTTTCATTTTCAACTGGTAAGGAAAGGGGAAAAAAAACTGGTATTATCATCCGGGTTAGGTGTTTTTTATTTATTTATTTAATATTATTCCTTATTGAAAGATTATTTATTTCAATATTTATTTGTCTTAATTTGATATGAATTTTTAGTGTAAATAAAGATATATAAAAATGAAGATGAAGAATAATTATAATATTAAAACTTGAAAATAATAAAGGTATTTTATCCATTAGAATAGGAGATTTTGGAAATATGAAATCATACAAAAGAGCATAAATAAAGAAGATTAGAATCGTGATTATAAACCAACTCAGTTGTCATTTGATGCAGTTGCTTTTCTCGACATAGATTTACAATGACCTTTTTATGACCTTCTATTATATTTGTGTAATTAAGATATCATTTTAATATTTACCGACTACAGTATTGTTAACCAGTATTTTATGGAAATTAGTTAAGAAATCAATAAAAAAAAATTGTATTGTAATATAAGTTAAATCATTTTTAATGTAATAAATACAACAATTTTACGTACAAATTTACATCTTTTGATTCAAAAACAATTTTTTTTAAAAAAAAAACTTTTTTCCCTTTAAAAAAAGTTCCGAAACACATATTTCATATTTAAAATGCTAACGTTAGCTTTAGATGTCATAATTCGTTTATCAACTTGACCCTATTCCAAGTTGTGTGCTTTTTTGACTTGGACCCCTCCAACACTTTTCTTCCACTGACCCCTACCAGAGTCTCCCATGACTGCCAATCACAATTATAAAACACCCACATGCATTTCTCCACACACTGCAAATTGCAACCATACCTACCAGAGAAACAAGAAGCATATTATTATATTATTAAATCGAGTCATGACGAGTGGATGGCGTGGTGATGCTCCAAGGATAGTGCAAATTGAAACCCGTTACGTGGAGACCGATGCTATAAACTTCAGAGAAGTGGTTCAGAGACTCACCGGGAAGAACTCTTCCACAGCATGGGTTGGAAATGGTGGCGGCTCATCATCCAATATTGTTGTGGCAGGTTCAGATATAAAACAAGGAACTGAACATGATGGTGTTAGTACTAAGCCAAAGAAAGGTGCTACCACTGAATCTGATGATGGTAAACAGAAGAATAATAATGTTGTGTCTTCCATGGTACTACTGAAGAACATGTCCTTCAAAGACTTTGATGAATTGTTATTGTCTGATTTGCCTTCATTGGAGGAACTGCTCTGGTTGTAGCTGTTGCTAAATATTCTTTCTTTTCTTTTCTTTTTACCATTATCCTTTTAGCTTAATTTTGTGTTTTTTTTTTTTGGTGTTGTAATTTTGTGTATTCTAAGTGTATAAAGTTCTATACTTACGTCTTCTAATTAATAATACGTTGGCATAATATTATTTAATGAATTATGAATTTATATAATGTTTTATGACATTGTTAATATAATCAACTCGTTAAATGACATATCAATCTAATAAGATGATGGTTTAAAAAATTGAATTTAATTTAAATGTATTTTCAATATAATTTTTTATATTATACAATCATATATTGTTATATTATTAATTAAAAATATTTGACTATCAAGAGAAAATTACTTTAAAAACCATACTGTGATCATATTTGATTTATTAGTAATGTAAAAATATATTTAAATACACTAATATGTTCGAGTAGGTAATAAAATCATGCTTACAGAGCACCCAAAAAAAAAAAAATCATGCTTACATCCACAAACTGTTAAGTAATGTGCAAGTTTTATTGATTGTGGAGGTGAGAGGACCCTCTCTATGAAAACGGGACCTTGTACAAAAAGCCAACACGTTGTTTTTTTCCTTTCGTGGTTCATTCGAAGCCTCACAAAAGCCAATTAAGGATAGACCCACCCATTCTGTCATGCAGATGAGGGGAGGACCATGCATTAATAAGGTGTTTCTTATTCAAGAACCCTACCGTCCCTCGAATTCATTTCAACTTGAAATTAATTACGACTGATTCGATTTGATTGGCCTCTTAATTCATTTCTAAAGTTTAAGGTCAGCTTTTATTAATTGTGATGTGAAAACTGAAATAGAAAAAGGAGTGATTTCGTCTAAAGTGAGAAAGTCTCTAAAGTGATAAAGTAAAAGTGTATTCATTTTTTATTTAATAAACTAGACCATTAACCCGTGCGATACACAGGAAATCAATGTTTCAGGGTATAATTAAGATTTTCAAAATTAGCTTTCAACATCAACAAATCTAAATGAAAAAAAGCTACAATCTTCGGGGGAAAAAATATTGAATAAACAATGTGTAAGAGATGTTGTAATGTACAAAATAAATTTAATAAATGCTATGTCACCTACCTATGTTAAATTCTGAAATATTTCTTTATACACTACATTGGAGGTTGAATTTGAAATGTGACCTTCATTGTCAAATACCAGTATCTTCAAACCTTGACGTGATGTAACCTTGATATTGCAACATACAACTGCCTATGTGAAAAAATAGATTGTGGGAGATAAGTGTGAAATAAACAACTATAAACACGAGAAGGGGGGGTTGAATTGTGTTTATCAGAATTTAAACAAAGCTGAAATCTTTTCGCAAACAGAAAGCTATATTTGGACGAGTGGAAGAATACAGGATGGATGGATGACTTTTGCAAATACACCACTGATAGACGCAATAAAAACTAAAGCAATTCAAGAGTTTATGAAAGAGAGATTAACACGGTGATTTATCCTGGTTCACTCTTCAAATCAAAGAGCTACGTCCAGTCCTTGGCAGCACCAAGATTTATCCACTATAGCTGATAAGGTTACAGACTCAAGTATTATTTGCACACCTAGCCTCTTCAGGCTCAAGACAAGTATTATTTTCATACCTAGCCTCTTCATGCTCACTTAGGTTTGTTTGAGATATTGGGTTTGTAAAAATACAACTTCTCACAAGCAGATCTTTCACTAACACTCAGTGGTTTAAATGTGAAGTCTAGGAAAGTCTGCGTAATAACTTCAAATGTTTGAAGAATACAGAATGAAAGAATTAATAAGCAGAGAAATGGCGTTTTAATGCAGTGTGTATTCTCTATGTCTTCATCTTCAATGACTTTTGTATTTATAATCTTCAAACATTTAGGATCTGTTAGAGACATTCTCTTAGATGTTGACTTCAAGCAGAACTTCATTAAGTGCAATAAAGTCGCTCTGAGCACCCATTAATGCAATAGAGTCGTTCTGAGCAGTCATTAATGCAATAGGAGCATTGGTTGTACTCTAACATGAAGGATCATGGCTTTAAGCATTGAGATACAGCCATGTCAAAGTTGGGCAGAGAGCTTTTTGTACTTTGCTGAGTACACTCCCATTTTTGTGGAATAAAGCATGTTGGACGCATTCTTTTAGATTATCCAAGGTTGCTTGAGAGAGTAGTCTTATTTTCTTGATAATTGTAAAACTGAGTATGAGAGAAGACTTCAAGTCTCTTTCTTGCTTTTGAAAAACGATTCTGATAATCCTCAGAGAATTTCGCGTTCATAAGATAAGTGCTTCCATCTTGAAAATAATCACGTCTATCTAGTCATTTGAGTTTTCATTCGGGCTAGTAGATGAGCTCCATATTAAGGACTCAGCAAGTCCAAAGACTAGTGGACGAGCGCTTCTGTCACCTTTAGTGGACGAGAGCCTTTGTTACTTTAGTGGACGAGAGTCTCAGTTACTCTAGTGGACGAGAGAATTTGTTACTTTAGTGGATGAGAGTCTCAGTTACTCTAGTGGACGAGAGCCTCTGTTACTTTAGGGGACGAGAGTCTCAGTTACTCTAGTGGACGAGAGTCTTAGTTAGTCTGGTGGACGAGAGTCTTAGTTACTCTGATGGACGAGAGTCTTTTGCCATGTCATTGGACAGATACAATTTGACTTTAATGGACACGCTGTTCTGATACTTTAATGGACGCGCTGTTCTGATACTTTAATGGACGTGTTGTTCTTATACTTTAATGGACAAGCTCCAAGTGCCACGTCATTGGACGAATAATTCTGATACCTCACTGGACGAGCTTTTCTGATACTTTGATGGACGCGCTCCAAGTGCCACGTTAGTAGACGGATAATTCTGATACCTCACTGGACGGGCTTTTCTGATACTTTTAGTGGACACGGGTTTCTTTCTCTTGCGTTTTGGACGTGAGCTTCAAACACTACAGTGCTGGACGTTTGATTAAAAACACTTGTGTGTTGGACGTGAGTTTTTATCTTCAAACAATGTTGGACGAATGATTCTCTTATTTAATCTACAAACTCGATAGATAGGTTAGCAACCAATATGAAGGTTAATTAAATCATTAACCAATGTTTAGTTCTCATCAAAACTTAGGGAAATGCACATCAGACATTTTAGAGACTTAACAATCTCCCCCTTTTTGATGATGACAAACATTGAGATGATTTAATGAACCTCAGAAAATATCAACAAAGAAAATAGCATATATAGACAGGTTGAAATTTTCTTAAGTGTGAACAGGTCATATCATATTCATTCTATTTCTCCTATTCTCCCATTTTCATTTCTCTCATTCTCCCTATTCATTTCTCCCTTTCTCCCCCTTTTGTCAACATCAAAAAGGGTTATCAAGTTTTATTTATGAGATATGTTAAATGAAAGATAACATGTTAAGAAAATCATAGTAATGCAGCAAGCATATTAGACATATTCCACTTAACTTATTGTATCATTACTCCCCCTGAACTAATGCTTAGTTGAAAGAACATGTATATAGGAGTAATGACGGATTTAGCATAGACTCATTAACATTCATACATGTCATTCAACAATGCAATGCATGTTTAAATTATCTCTAATAAATAAAAACCTTTCTTCTGCGAGGGGTTTAGTGAAAATATCAGCCCATTGATTTTCAGTTTTAACAAACTTAATATCAAAAATGCCTTTCGGAACATAATCCCTAATGAAATGATGTTTGATTTCAATATGCTTGGCCTTAGAAGGCTGAATTGGATTTTTAGTTAAGCATATAGCACTGGAATTATCATACCATACAGATATGTTATGTTCATAAATAGAGTAATCCTCAAGTTGATGTTTTACCCATAAGAGTTGAGAGCAGCAACTAGCAGCAGAGATGTATTCTGCTTCAGCAGTAGACAAGGCAATGGTTGTTTGCCTCTTGCTTGACCATAAGACTAAACTTGCTCCAATGAAGTAACATCCTCCACCGGTGCTTTTTCTTTCTATTCTGTCTCCAGCAAAGTCAGCATCACAATATCCACTAATCTGTATTCTTTTGATCTTAAATACATCAAACCAAGATTAGTAGTTCCAAGCAAATATCTAAATATTCTTTTTACAACCTCAAGATGAGATTCTCTAGGATCAGATTGAAATCTAGCATACATACAGACACTAAATTTAATGTCAGGTCTGCTTAAAATTAAGTACAGTAGAGAGCCAATCATACCTCTGTAGACAGTTTGATCTACCTTTTTACCTTCATCATCTTTGCTTAGTTTTGCATTGGGTTGCATAGGGGTTTTCATGAGCTTTGCATTTTCCATTTTCTATTTCTTGAGTATCTCCTTGGTATATTTTTGTTGATGAATGTAAATTCCATCACTTGTTTGCTTGATTTGTAATCCAAGGAAGAACTTCAATTCTCCTATCATGCTCATCTCAAATTCAGCTTGCAATTAGACTTGAAAATTCCTTGCACAGCTTTTCATTAGTTGCTCCAAAAATAATATCATCAACATATATTTGAACTATAATAAAGTTCTCTTTAGAGCATTTTTTGAACAGAGTAGTGTCTACTTGTCCTCTAGTAAAACCATTATGCATGAGAAAAGAACTGAGTCTATCATACCATGCTCTAGGTGCTTGTTTCAAACCATATAATGCATTTTTAAGTTTGAAAACGTGATCTGGTTTATCAGTATCCTCAAAACCATGGGGTTGTTTAACATATACTTCTTCTTCAATTATACCATTTAGAAAAACACTTTTTACATCCATTTGAAACAGGGTAATTTGGTGTTGTGCAGCATATGACATTAAAATGCATATGGCTTCGATTCTAGCTACAGGTGCAAAGGTTTCAGTATAATCAATACCTTCTTGTTGGTTATAGCCTTGAGCTACTAACCTTGCCTTATTTCTGACAACTTTACCATCTTCATCCAATTTGTTTCTGAAGACCCATCTTGTTCCAATAACCGACTTGTTTTTAGGCTTAGAGACAAGAGTCCAGACATCATTTCTGGTGAACTGGTTAAGTTCTTCTTGCATAGCAAGAATCCAGCTTTCATCCTCAAGAGTTTCTTCAATGCGTTTAGGCTCCAAATCTGATAATCCTCAGAATTTCGCGTTCATAAGATAAGTGCTTCCATCTTGAAAATAATCACGTCTATCTAGTCATTTGAGTTTTCATTCGGGCTAGTAGATGAGCTCCATATTAAGGACTCAGCAAGTCCAAAGACTAGTGGACGAGCGCTTCTGTAACCTTTAGTGGACGAGAGCCTTTGTTACTTTAGTGGATGAGAGTCTCGGTTATTCTAGTGGACGAGAGCCTTTGTTACTTTAGTGGACGAGAGTCTCAGTTACTCTAGTGAACGAGAGCCTCCGTTACTTTAGTGGACGAGAGTCTCAGTTACTCTAGTGGACGAGAGTCTTAGTTAGTTTGGTGGACGAGAGACTTAGTTACTCTGATGGACGAGAGTCTTTTGCCACGTCATTGGACGGATACAATTTGACTTTAATGGACGCGCTGTTCTGATACTTTAATGGACGAGCTCCAAGTGCCACCTCATTGGACGAATAATTCTGATACCTCACTGGACGGGCTTTTCTGATACTTTGATGGACGCGCTCTAAGTGCCACATTAGTAGACGGATAATTCTGATACCTCACTGGACGGACTTTTTTGATACTTTTAGTGGACGCGGGTTTCTTTCTCTGGCGTTTTGGACGTGCGTTTCAAACACTACAGTGTTGGACGTTTGATTAAAAACACTTGTGTGTTGGACGTGAGTTTTTATCTTCAAACAGTGTTGGACAAATGATTCTCTTATTTAATTTGCACACTTGATAGATAGGTTAGCAACCAATATGAAGGTTAATTAAATTATTAACCAATGTTTAGTTCTCATCAAAACTTGGGGAAATGCACATCAGACATTTTAGAGACTTAACAAAATGCCCACATGTTTTAGGGATTGTCCTTGACTCTTATGTATTGTTATTACAAAAGAAACAACCGCAGGAAATTGTCTACGTCGAAATCTGAAAGGGATCCTGATGTCAGATGGCATCAATGACAATCGAGGAATAAGAACCATTTGTCCAATATTACTTCCGGAAATTATTTTTGCCTCCAAAAATTAGTTGTCCGTGTGGGTAAGGATGAGTCGTGTGCCATTGCATAATCCAGAAGACTGATCTATGTTTCTTAACAATATGATGGGAACACCAATTTTCAGCTTCAATTCATGATTAAGAAGTCCTGATAAAGTAATGGTATTCAAAAATTCAGGAGTATGAACATCATCTGGCCTACAACATTTCCACTAAGGGGGCATGGGCTGTCAAAACTCGAACAAGTTTTCATTTCCTCGGGGATCAATAACATCATATAATCATTCAATTTATCAACCACATCGTTTTTTAGTACTAAAATCACCCTATGTTGAAAAAATGATGGATCATTCATATTCTCCAAAAGGGATGGAAAGTATTATCCACAATAGAGGCAATGGGGTCACCCGAATTTGTAATCAACATGTCATCCGGTATATCAATGACAACCTCTCCATCATTGATTTGACCAATGGTGCCATCCCCGATTCTCAATACCCAATCTGAGAATTTTTTTCATGTCTTCAACACTAATACATGAAGAACCATACTGAAGTCTCATGTTCTTAGTTAAAGTTAGGACACGACAAAATTGCCAGAGGTATGAAGCATTAATACTCGCATGAACAGCATCTTGTCTTGTCCCCTTCGGAATGACTGGAAGAATTTGCCTAAAATCACCACCCAAAACCACAACCTTTCCCACAAAATGAAGATTCAAACTATCAGCATTATAAAATAGAAGTATATCCCTAAATGTTCTGTCAACGGATTCAAAACAGTGCTTGTGAGTCATAGGTGCCTCATCCCATATGATTAGCTCGGCCATGATAATCAACTCTGCCAGAGAACTGCCTTGTTTTATGTTACAGGTGGAATCTTCATTGACATTTATTGGAATGACAAACCTAGAACGTGCCGTCCTACCGTCAGGAATAAGCAAGGTTGCTATTCTACTTGATGCAACTGTCAAAACAGCCCCCACGATTTTCATCCACACTTCGCATTATTGTGTCATATATTTGGCGTTGTTCAACAATCATTGTGGACAATAACTGCGTATGTTCTGAAGCTAAAGAATGCCTGTCATGGTTAAGCTCCTCATAAATAAGCCTATTTTGTGATTATGAAATTAATGACATGTCAGGCTAAGGCATTGTTGAAAAGTCAGACAAACTTCTATTGTTACATAATTTCTCTATTTCTACGAGCGTAAGATTCTTCAATTCTTCCTCCGATAAAATCAAATCTGACATAAAATTTGAAATGCAAGTAATTTATAATTATTGAAAAGATTATAGAAAAATAAAGAATCTATCTGTATGCTTTTGAAAGGGTCTATCACAAATATATATATATATATATATATATATATATACTTTTGAAAGTAAATCAATCTTTTAATATAAATCTTTTCTTAATTGATTCAATTCTAAGTAAATTAATCGCATTTTGAATCTATCAACCATTTGAAATTAAATCAATTCTGTTTATTATTTCTCAAATCTGATATTTTCTATTATATTTGAAGTTTGAATCAAAATTATATCTTTCATTTAATACATTGAAGAAAAATATTCTAATTAGTGATAAAAATATACAAAATAAAAATTAAATATTCTCCTCTATCAAAATCATCAGATATCATTCCAGCCACTATATTTTTTGAAATCTTATCTAATTTGATTCCAAAAAAGATACAAAACATAAATTTCATTCATAAGAATTTAATTTTTTGTCTTCAAAAAAAATCTTTAGCACAAAGTAATATAAGATCTTATATATAAACGTAACATGAAGATTCACGTACAACAAAATAAAATTGAATTTAATAAATTTATCAATTATTTTAGTTTTACATATTTTATGATGTGACAACCAATAAGTTAATTCCATTTATTTTATCAATTCTGCAAATTGGAAAAAACAAATAAGATAAACAAATAAGATACTTTTGAAAGGATCTGTCACAAATTTCATTAATACTCAATTAACATTTATTTCATTAACTAGTATTTTTGCACCCGTGCGATGCACGGGTCATCAATTATCATTATTATTGATAGCATTGTTATCATTAATAACTTGAATTGTGTCTCTATATGTACGAAACTTTTTTCCTTTATCACAAATTAAGTCCACTATGTCAAACATTTTCTTGACTTATTTCACACATTGCTTTCAATATTTCCTTCTCATCCATAATGGTGGTACTCATTCATCTCCAAGGCTTTTTATTTATAGACAGAAGTGATCAGCAAAAACCTTGAAACAATTTTATCTATAACTTGAGTACAAAGAATGGAATATTATTTTTATTTTAAAATGATATTACAATAAGTAATGTAACACTATGTGTTAAGTGTTCCTCTTTGATAATTACTAATGATCAACTGATCATCTTAAATCATGTGGTGCTGACACGTGTCACTTTATTAGAAAATCATCAATTTCTCTTATTAATTAGTATAGATATAGATTTATTATTTAAAATAGAAAAAAAAGGCAAGGATGTAGAAAAAAATAGATTAGAAAATATGAATAGCTCTACCTCTATGTCAATTCAGAGATTGTCGTGTTTGACTCCCAAAATATTGTACCTTTACCGGTTTGTAAATATTATAAAACAAAAAAAAAAATATAAATTTTAGAGAGAAAAAAATTATCACTTGACATGTGGCTTGCACCATTGTGTTAGACTAAAATCAGCATTTTCCCTTATTAATTAGTATAGATATAGATTTATTATTTAAAATAGAAAAAACAAAGGCAACGATATAGAAAAAAATACAAAATATGAATAGCTCTGCCTCTATTTATGTTAATACAGATATTAGAAAAATAAAAAAGTAAATTAGAAAAAAAATATAATTCGGAAAAAAATTAAAAAAATTAAGAAAATTATATAAAAATATTTTTAAAAAATAGGAAAATAATAATTAGAAAAAATATTCAAAAAAATTAGAAAAATAAAATTAATTAGAAAACAAAAATATTTTAAACAAATCAACTATAAAAATAAACATTTTAAAAGAAGTAAATTAGAAAAAACTAATTCGGGAAAAAAAATAAATTTTAAAAAATATATTATAAAGAATATATGTTTAGAAAATAAATAAATAAATTTAAATAATCCAAAATAATCCACTAGTTGACAACTCCTTCTACTATTACAGGAACGGTAGAAGAAAAGTTGTTAATTGATAAATTGATATACATATTGAATACTAAAATATATATAAATATTAAAATATAGTAATTGATTTGGGTCAAAAATAACCGAATTAATGACCATCGGATTTGGTTCAATTCGGAGGCATAAAAAATTAATAGATTAAATACAACAAAAACAATGCAAAGCAAAAAGAGAAAAAACAAAGCAGCAAGGCCTCCCAATTTCTGTAATTCCAACTCTACAAGGTAGCACACCCTTGAAGCAGCTTTGAGAAGAAGTGCTTAACACCACAGAAAAGACAAAAACCTAACTTTATTACATATGTGATTTGGGGTAAAGACAAAGGTACAAGCATGCCTCCCAAGTTCCAACCACCCACCAAAGTACTGATTAAATTGTTGAGTGTCATAAAATCTTCATTTGCTCAGTTCTACTAAATCCTTCAAATCAAACCATCAAAATTTGTTCTGGAGTATAGGGACACACCCGGTGCTCTCAGGTAATCCAAAAATGTGGTTTAAAAGAAAAGTTGCCGCCTAACAGTGCAAGAATAAGCATCCTACTATCTCAGAACTAGGTCTACACATAACACATTAAGTATTGATGTCCTAATAAAGGATTTGAGCTTAGAAGGATCTTTGGATTTCAATTAGTTTTGCCAGGATGAACATTTAATTTAAAGGTTAGTAGTGTCAAGTGTGTAACTGAAAGAAAGATTTGCAAGAGAGGAACAATAGAAGAATCTAAGGTCCACACTCTTTTGTCTAAATTGGCTGAGATTGCCTAAATTGTCCAAAAGGGATTGTAGTTTACTAGTTTCTCTATCATTCAAAATAAATTGAAGTTCCAATTCGAAGAAAGATGATGAAAAGAATTGAGGTAACTAATGGGAAAATTATGTGAAATTGAGAGATGAACCAGGCAAGGAAAAGCCTATGAAAAAGGGCATTCCCCATCCAAATGTCCTCCACAAACTTGGTACAAGTTCACTCAAAACAAAAGAAACCAGTAGTCTAAAAGAAACATATCCATTCATGAGTAGCATGTTTACTTGTTTGGCATCCCACCCATTATTGTCAAGGCCAGACTTGTTCTGAGTTACTTGGTGCCATAAAGAATTAGTCTCTAAGGAAAATGTCAAAGCCATATATTTAGCTACTAAATCAATGTTTTTGGACATCAGACTCCTAAAACCTGATCATCTTTCATTCTTAGGCCTACAACAAGCCTCTCCTGTTGATAGTCTGATGATTTTCTCAATTCATTGGACCACTCCCAACAGTATTTGAAAAAATGGATAGATAGTAAGGAGAATCCCAAGTCCCAACCAAACAAGTTTGGATAAGTGTTTTGCCAAACACAATAAATAACAATGGAAGAGGTAGGTGTTGTATTAATCAATGATTTCAATACATGAGGGAGCCATGGAAGGCTAATTTACAAAATGACCTAGGTATTAGATAAATCATAGGCTAGTGTGTGTGAGGAAGATAGTACCTTAATGAGGAGGTAAGCTCCTATTATATAGTCTTTTAAGTGAGCTTAGCCTAATTTAGTCTTCAGGGAAATGGGCCTGGCCCATTCGTCCGAGATGACTGCTGTCCCGAGTGGTGTTCCTGTCCCGAGATGATTGTTGTCCCGAGTGGTGTTCCTGTCCCGAGTGCTAGGCTCTACCTTGCTGAGATGAACCAAATCGGTCTCTATGGGGCCGTTCCCTTGTTGTATACTTCGAATGGGCCCTTCCCATAATTGGGCATACCTTCGGACCTCGTGGTATTGGGCCCTGACCAAATCCGGGGGGAACAAAAGTCCCCCCAAGTCTCGAGCTGTATACAGCGAAGAGGCTTGATTGTGTTTTAATCTAGCTTTTTGTGTAGATCATTTGATCTAGTTCTTTGTTCTTGTTTTACATTTTCTCGAGCTGCAACTGGCACACATTTCTCCATACTTCCTTTGTCTTCTCGCCCGTTCATTTTGTAACATCCTAGAAATTTTATTATAATTAAGTTGATAAAAAAAATATTGGTTATTAAAATGTATAGTACAAATAAAATATAATTAAGAGGTTTAGTGTAAAAAAATTAATAGTATAAAGATTTATTGAAATTACTTAATTATTTTATATATATATATATATATATATATATATATATATATATATATATATATATAAGAAAATGGCGTGCAGGGGTTTTTTACCCACTTTCGGATTTTGCCAAAAATAAATAAATAAATAAATAAAAACCCTATTTCAAGACATGCGCACAGTATATACATATATACTCTAGTCGCTGTACTTGGAAAAAGGAGAACGCCGCCGCACAGTGAGGGAGTATAGCAAGGGAGAGACTTCCATTCCTTGGCAGTGCAATCGTTGTAACACACAGATCAAAAAGCACCAGTGAACGGAAGTAGAATTTTTAGAGAAGCACTACCTTTTATCATAAATAATTTTTAGAGCATCTTGGAGTCTTCTAGAGGTGAGTAACAGTACTTTTTACGAACCCTCTCCATGGTATAATTGTTTGTATGTGTGCGTAAGGATATATCTTATAGTCTTTTTGGAATTAGATTTGAATGAGTGAATGTTGTCATTGACTTAAACTTTAAAATTGGGGGTTTTCAATTAAAACATAAATTTGTTAAATTGAGTATTTACTCTTGTTGTTAATGGCATGAAATACATGATTGGTATTTATATTTCTTAAATGATGTGTTTGTTACGTATATTATGCCTCGATGTTCATGACTCCTTAGTTGTAAGATCACTTGATGACATTATATGAGTTTATTTGGTATACATGATAAGATTAATTATTTAATTTATGGTAAATGAGTTGTTGCATGTATGAGACAAGGAATTTGTGCCTTGTGATATCTTGTTTGATGTTTGCCCCAATACCGCCTATGATAGGGGTATCGAAGAGTAATACCGCCTTAGCGGGGTATCAAAAGTAACATCGTCATGTAATTGGGATGTTGAAAATGAGCAATACCACCTAAAAAGGGGTATTGAAAGTAACACTGCCACATATTGGAGTGCCGAAAAGGGAGAAATACCATCATGTGCATATGGGAGGTATCGAAATAGAAATGTCCCCGACAGGAGGGTGACATCGAAACACTCCTTGTGAGTAGGGGTGAGCAATGGGACGCCATTGTCATGTGATGTGTGAATTTATGGCATGCCGACAAGAGACCGATTTAATTCTGAGGTCTTCGGGTCGCTTGGTTAATCTAGAATTTATTTGGTATATGGAATGTGATGTATTGAGATGAGTTGTTATGCTATATGATCTCGAGTTGCTGGGATTATTGTTGTTATTGAAAATTAATTTCCTTTGTATATATTATTTTGGAAAATTAGCGGATGCCATGGACAATTTTTCCGGTTACCGCGCCGGCTGAGAACAATACTATTTTCGAAATTATTTTATAAACTGTATTGTTGTTCACTGAGATTTTATATCTCATTATAAGTGTTGTTTTCAGAGTCCGAGGACATCGCTGTTGACCCAGAGATCTGAAGAGTCATCCTTTTGATTAGCTAGTGGGTTAGTAATGTAGTATGGCTGAGAGTACTATGCGAACGATGTTCTTGATCTTACGTATTATTTTTATCGGATTGTAATTAGGCGCTCGGTTTTGAGGCTTTCCTTTTTATTTGGTTTTATCCAGATGTATGGATTATTATTATATTTATTACTTTGATACATTATTATTAATTTATTTAATATGAGAGATTTTCCAGATTTATATAATTGGGAAAAATTTTATGACCAGCATATTTTAATTAAATGTTTTGAAGGATTTTTCTCGAAATTAATTTGGGTTACTAATGTAACGAAGGGCGTTACACATTTTGCAGTTCCGGATATCTTCCAACTTGTTTTGTGTACCTTTATTCGAGATATTTTCCAACTTGATAGTCTTTGTCTTCTAGAAGTACCGGCTAAATAATTTGGTTTTTCTTTGGAGGGAGTTTGAACTAAACCTCTATTTTTGGAGGAAGTTTGAAGGCTCTTCCAGGCTTGATTTTGTTGATAGAGCTCGGAGGTTGGTCGTGGCTTAGTTAAAGGAGCCCGAGGGCTCGACCTTGTTTTGTTTCAAGGGTGTTTTAACTCGACTTGATTAAACAAGGCTTGATTTGATTCATCTTTTGTGGCCATGTTTAATTTCCTGAAAGTTTATTTTTTGTCTTGCTCCGATTTGTATGTTTCCCATTGTCCGGTCGCTGAAAAACCTGCGTGTTTACTTAACCCTCTGAGGTTTAACCGTGCTTTGACAGTTCCCAAAGAAACTTAACCGAGCTTGGTTTCCCGAGCTTTCTACTAACAAAGATAATGCTTCTTTCCTTTAAACCGCTTTGCTCTTGGGCATATTTGATTTTAATTTATAAGAGTTTGCACTACCTTATTCGATTCTGTCCGATTTTATTTTCCTTGGCCTCGCTCGAGAGCTTTTGTTTGATAACTACCTTAAACCATTTTGCAAAAATGTTGTTTTACCCAATTTGATGTATATAAACCAGCACCTCTTTTTGGTCAGTCAAATTGGGGGAGCCGGAGCTCGACTGGGTAGGGAGCCGGAGCTCAACCAAGTAGGGAGCCAGACCTCAACCACATAACCAGGAACGAGAACTCGACCGAGTAGGCGGGAGTCGGAGCTCGACCGAGAAGGCGGGAGTCGGAGCTCTACCGAGTAGTCGGGAGCCAAAGCTCAACCTAGTTTTATTTCGCTACAAAGCAGTTCGGAAAGGAGTCTTTGCTCAACTTCAAGGTGAGAGGAGACTTTGCTCGTGACTATCGAGTTGTTTTTTTACTTAGAAGAAGACTTTGCTAGACTTCCAAGGCGAGAGAAGACTTTGCTCGTGAATCTCGAGTTGTTTTTTACTTAGAAGGAGACTTTGCTCGACTTCCAAGACAAGAGTAGACTTTGCTCGCAACTCTCAAGTTGTTTTTTAGTTAGAATGAGACTTTGCTCGACTTCCAAGGCGAGACGAGACTTTGCTCGCGACTCTCTAGTTGTTTTTTTACTTAGAAGGAGACTTTGCTCAACTTCCAAGGCAGAGGAGACTTTGCTCGCGACTCTCGAGTTGTTTTTTACTTAGAAGGAGATTTTGCTCGACTTCCAAGGCGAAAGGAGACTTTGCTCGGATCTCGATTTGTTCTTGATTTCTTCCGCCCGAATCTCGGTCAAACTGGGCCTATGTCTTCAAGCTCAAGCTTTTCTTCATTTATCTGCAATGAAATTGCAAAGGCCCCAAAATAATATATTGCAAAATATTTATCTAGATATATGCCTTAAAGCATGGCAAAATGTACTCATCTCAATAGACATGCTTCAACTTCTTCTAAGGGACACGTCATTAATTTTTTTAAAAGTTGGTGACAACACTTGATGGAAATATCAGTTCATGATCAAAGTCTTCAAAACAGATACAAAGATTATTAAATCAAAAGGATGGTTTTCAAGATGACCCACTACAGTCCTCTTATTGAAATGACACTTCTTTGAGAAATGGATAAATTCCTGCAAATTGCACGTTACTCGTATTGAGTAGACAGACATGAAATAAGTGGTCTGATATTTGTGATCCCCTTTATTTATCCATTATATTTCAAATTACACTAGCATATGATGAACATTCTCGACACGTATCAACATTCCAATCTTGTGATGCACAATACAGATAACTTGAAAATAAAGAACTCATTCAATCTTTAGCACAATCTGGCTACATTGCATTATTGCATATTTGCATAAGCTATTCAGCATTAGCACATCAAAATTACTAGAAAAAGTACACCCACTGATTTGCTTCATGAAAGGTGTCCGTGCTTTTAAAGATCCAAATGAAATTATGAAAATCAAATTCATAACCAAACAATTTAGAGCAGATATACATAAAATTTCTTAAATCAAGAGAACGGTGTCAACTCGGCTTTTTTTAGAACACTTGGAACGCTTCGGGATATATAGATCCAGATTCACGCTCTTGATGATCGAGCTGCTAGCATTTCCATGAATTTTTGTCGTTCCCCTGATCAAAGTGCAAATAGCATTTGGTGAAGAAGATTAAACACAAAAAAGCAATTATCGCATAATCCAAGTGTAAAGAAAAAATAATATATGATAAATATTTCAGAGGATCAGAAAATGATTTATGGATGATAAATTTGGGTTTTCTTGCGTGGGTCTCTTGCGACATCGGCCAGTTACAAAGGTGTTGTCTCGAGATGCTCCATAGCTTCAAATGGAAACAGATCTGGGTGTTCAAAGAGTAGATAGCAGCGTGACTAAAAGGAAAAGAGGCATCGCGGTTATCTTCTTGATGGCGAGCGATGATGGCGGTGATGATTCTCTTCTCGCCGATTTGTTGTAACTTAGAGATTGACTCAACTTTGTCTTCGTGAATGCGTCTCTCTTGAGGGAAAACGATGGAACTGGTTTGGGTATAGGAGAGGATGGCGGTGGTTGCGATTGGCGGTGAATCAGCTTTATGATTCGGAGACCCGGGTTGCCGATGACGATGTAGGCAGGATCGCGAGCCACGACGGGAAATCCAACAATCTGGGCGGTGAAGTCTGTCATCGAGGTAGTGTGGTGGTCGCTTGATGAGTGCGATTTCACCTTATATTTCTTTATCATATTGCATGCATTTTCTGATTTTCATGTAGTTTATGCATTTTTAATTTGATTTTTTGTGAGTTTTACCTTGGAACGGGTAAGGTGGTTTTGTGGTGTTTGTATGCAGGAATTGAAGATTAAAATGCTCAGGACCAGTTATGTTGGAGTTTGCATGAAGGCGGAGCTTGAAATACAAGAAAAATTGAGCCAAACAGAGCCCATCACGACCTGGCCGTGATAGGCATCACGGCCATGATCGAGTATGATTGAAAAGAAAGAAGAATGGAAAACTCAGAACTGGTCACGACCTGGCCGTGATGGTGGTCACGGTCGTGACATGCAAACTGAAATAGACCCTCACAGGCAGAATTGATAACGACTAGGCCGTGATGACCATTGATAAGCCTCTGGCTCATCTAGTTTTATGGCTAGTATGACCAGGGTTTTGTGCAAATTATATCCTATTTTCACCCAAATTAGATTAGATTGTCCTCAAGCAAGGTTTTGAGTCTCTAGAGTAGTTTTAGGTTAATTTAGCTAGTTTGAGTCAAATAATACACTTATAGTTGTGTCTTTGTTTTCAGGTTAAGTTGGAAGTCAAGAAAATAAAGAAACAGGGGATTCGCCTCGCGAACATCTCTTCGCCTCGCGGCCCCGAAGCTGACTGTTCCAAGAAAATGCAAGGACTCTGGTTCGCCCCGCGAAGAAGATCTCGCCCCGCGAGTCACCCAAGCCTGAAAAGTCAGAGACGATCACGGCTTGCCCGTGTTGAAGGTCACGGCTGTGGCAGTTTTGAAGTTGAAGAGTCTCGCCTCGCGAGCATCCATTCGCCTCGCGAGCCTGGAAGTCAGAAAGCATCACGGTTGGCCCTTGATATTCATAACGGGCGTAATAAGAAGACTCTTCAGTGCCTCGCCTCGCGAAGGTGTGTTCGCCTCGCGAGAATACCAAAGGTTGCAGACTGTTCACAAGATTCGCGTCGCGAGAGAGGCTTCGCCTCGCGAGTAGACTTAATTTCTGATTAGTATAAATAGCTGTTCTGAACAGTTTGGAAGAACTTTTGCTTCTCCATAGTTTTACATTTTTTTCTGTGTATTTCGTTATTGTTATGGAGAACTAAATTCTTAGATTAGTCTATTGTATGAGAATTCCATATACTTGAGGTTTTGTAATCCCTATTTTACTTGCTTTTCCCTTTTCAATACCACATTATACATTTATGTTTGTTATTTCAGGAGTGTGTAGTGTTGTATTGATTCGTTTCAGTGATGTTATGTTTCTATACTAAATCGCGTTTGTTATTTCGCGTGTGTTCATTCATGTTCGTTTGTTCATGAGGGCTTAACCCCGTTTGTTATTTCGGGAATAGGAATATATATCCGTAGTAGCGATTGCGTTGTTAATTGTTGCTACAGCTGAAAGGGGATTAGAATCTGCTTAGGGCTTGGGATTACATGAACCAAGGATAGTTGGGAATTCGAGAACAGTAGATTAATCGTTGTTTGCTATTTGATTATCTCTTTAAACTGCCCTGTTTTTAATTGCTCTATTTTGCTTGTTACTTATTTGCATCCAAACCAAACCCTCCCCCCAAAAAAAAACTGATTTTTGTGAAAAATAACACTTTAAGAGTCCTTGAGAGACGACATCCGAGTTGTCGCCCTAAACTACATTTTTAAAACCCGCTCGTCCTTTTTGGCGCGTGCGCGACAGTGCGACCAAAAATTGGCGCCGTTGCCGGGGACTCTTGTTTTGTTATTTTCGCATTTTTATTTCTGTTTTTCTCTTTTATTTTTATTTTTGTTTTTGTTTTGAATTGGTCTGGCTACTAGGTCTAATTGCCCTGAACTGTGTGATTTTGACCCGGAAATTGAAAGAACACTGCACACACTCCGTAGGGAATTTCGGGCCAGCACTAGTAGTGATACTAATTCCAAAACTGTTTTTGAAAACATGGGAGACCAGAGGACATTAAGACGACTACGCTGCCCCTGATGTCAACTATAATGGATTGTGTATTTCATATCCTGGTGCTGACACTCCTTTTGAACTAAAATATGGTTTTATTCACTTGTTGCCCAAGTTTAATGGTCTTGCAGGTGAGGATCCACACAAGCACTTGAAGGAATTCTAAGTTGTATGCTCCACAACCTCGAAATCAGAGGGAGTCACTGAGGATAGTATCAAGCTGAAGGCTTTTCCGTTTTCACTCCAGGGAGCTGCAAAAGATTGGCTGGTGTATCTTGAGCCCAACTCCATCACCACTTGGAATGATTTGAAGAGGGTTTTTCTAGAAAGATACTTTCCTGCTTCAAGAGCTGCTTCAATAAGAAAAGAAATATGTGGCATCAGGCAAGGGAATGAATCGATAGCTGAATATTGGGAAAGGTTCAAGCATTTGGTATCTAGCTACCCTCAGCATCAAATTTCTGAACAACTCCTGATCCAGTACTTTTATGAAGGATTGCTGCCGATGGATAGGAATCTTTTGGATGCTGCTAGTGGGGGAGCATTAGTTGATAAGACCCCAGCTGCTGCCAAGCAACTCATTGAGAATATGTCATTGAATTCCCAGCAGTTTACTACCAGAAGAAATTCAGTTGAGACAAGAGGTGTGCATGAGATCCATAGTTCATCTTCCAACCAGGCCGCCATTGAGAATAGATTGGATGAGCTGACTTCTTTTGTAAGGCAATTGGCAATAGACAGAGTTCAGCCTGCAAAGTTATGTAGCATCTGCAATTCACCTGAGCACCCACATGATCCATGCCCCATCCAGAGGGAAGAGTTTGTCAGTGAAGTATCTCAAGCTTATGCAGTTAATCCATATAATCAAGGAAACAAATCGAAGCGGTGACAAGACTCCAGACCTCTCTACCAATAGGTACCATCCCAACTGGAGGAATCACCCTAATCTGCGGTATGGGAACTCATCCCAACAACAACCGATGGCACCTCAGAATCCTCCAGTGACCACTTCTGCACCTTCTGGACCTTCATTAGAAGATATGATCAAGCAAATGGCTGCAAATAACCTCCAGTTTCAGCAAAGAAGTTGCAGCTTCACAGCACGATTTCAGCAAAGCAAACAAGTGCTAGCATTCAAGATTTGAGGACACAGATTGGACAGCTGGCCACAAACATAAATAATATACATCAAGGTCAAGGGACAACCCAGTGCGGCCAAAGACAACCAAATGATAAATCCTAATGCCTCCAATCCTAATGTGAGTGCTATATCTCCGAGATCCGGAAAAGTTGTTGAGGCCACTTCGAAAAAGATGAAGAATCTGTTGAGGTAACTCCCGAGCCTATTGTTGAAGTTGAAGTTGAGAAAGTGTACGGACCACCAATCCCATTCCCACACAGATTACGAGAAAAATAAGAAGGTTGGTGGTGAAGACAAGGAAAAGGAGATTCTTGATGTTTTTTCGAAAGGTAGTAGTGTAAATATTCCTCTCCTAGATGTGATCAAGCAAGTGCCCAAGTATGCCAAATTTTTGAAGGATCTATGCACCAACAAGAGGAAGATGAAGAATAATGAGAGGGTTGACTTGGGGAGAAATGTCTCAGCTCTTATCCAGTCTAGGCCCCGCACTGAGAGAAAATTCTTTGTTTTAGCCCCTACTCAGGCACTACCACAGAAGTGCAAGGACCCAGGCACATTTACTATTCCATGCACTATTGGGGACAGGAAGTTTGAAAACTGCATGTTGGACTTGGGAGCATCCATAAATGTCATGCCTACCTCCATCTTTAACAACCTTGATCTTGGGACATTGCAGTATACAGGTCTCACCATCCAGTTGGCTAACAGGACCAGTGCCCGACCCATGGGAATGGTAGAGGATGTGCTAGTGCAAGTTGATGATTTGATCTTCCCTGCGGACTTCTACATCCTAGACATGGCATGAAAGACTCATTCCAGTAGATCACCAATAATCTTGGGCAGACCATTCATGATGACATCCAAGACTAAGATTGATGTGTATGATGGGACTATGTCTATGGAGTTTGGTGGTATTGTGGCCAAATTCAAGATCTTTGATGCTATGAAACACCCAGTGGAGGAGCACTCTGTATTCCACTTAGAGTTGCTTTCTGAGCTTATTGAGGATACCCATGAGGACTTTATTCCTGATTTTCCTTTTATTTCTGGTTTTGATGATGTATATACTTGTACTAACTGTACTAACACTAACCCATGTTCTGTTTGTTCTGAGTTTTTGGATTCAACTTTGCAGGGTGATAGTGATAGTGATAGTGATAGTGAAGCTGTCTGTTCTGCAGAAGTCCGTGGCATCATGGCTACTCCCAATGCACCATCTGTTGAGCAGCCGCCCTCCTTAGAGCTCAAGCCACTCCCAGAGAACCTGAAGTATGCTTACCTAGAGACAAATGAAAGACTTCCAGTCATCATCTCTTCCAGCCTCGACTCTGACCAGGAAGCCAAACTATTGGAGGTTCTGAAGAAGCACAAGAAGGCTATTGGGTGGACATTGGCTGATATTCCAGGAATTAGCCCCTCCAGATGCATGCACATAATTTTATTGGAAGATGGGGCTAAGCCAGTTAGACAGGCCCAAAGGCGACTAAACCCATTGATTTTGGATGTGGTGAAGAAATAGGTGACTAAGCTTCTACAGGCAGGTATTATATACCCCATCTCTGATAGTACTTGGGTAAGTCCGGTGCAAGTTGTACCAAAGAAGTCTGGTCTAACAGTAGTTAGGAATGAAAATAATGAGCTTGTGCCTACTAGAGTCAGTAATAGTGGCGAGTTTGTATAGACTATAGGAAGTTGAACCAGGCCACCAGAAAGGATCATTTTCCTTTGCCGTTCATAGATCAGATGCTGGATCGGCTGGCTGGTCAATCTCATTATTGCTTTCTTGATGGCTTTTCCGGGTATTTCCAGATACACATTGCCCCTGAGGATCAGGAAAAGACCACCTTCACGTGCCCCTTCGGTACGTTTGCTTATAGGAGGATGCCATTTGGCCTTTGTAATGCTCCTGGCACCTTTCAAAGATGCATGCTTAGCATTTTCTCTGAATTTATTGAAAATTGCATAGAGGTGTTCATGGATGATTTTACTGTATATGGCTCCTCATTTGATGCATGTCTGCATAGTCTGAGTCTAGTTCTACAAAGATGTATTGAGACTGATTTGATTTTAAACTATGAGAAATGCCACTTTATGGTAGAACAGGGGATAGTTTTGGGTCATGTAATTTCTAAATAGGGTATTTCAGTAGATCCTGCAAAAATTGATGTAATTTCTTCATTGCCTTACCCATCTTGCGTACGCGAGATCCGTTCTTTTCTTGGACATGCAGGTTTCTACAGGCGCTTTATTAAGGATTTCAGCAAGATAGCACTGCCCTTGTCAAACCTGCTGAAGAATGATGCCCTGTTCCTGTTTGATGAAAAGTGCAAGAAAGCATTTGACTATCTGAAAAAAGCATTGACTTCTACCCCTGTCATCCAGCCCCCAGATTGGACACTCCCTTTTGAACTAATGTGTGATGCTTCCAATTTTGCTGTGGGAGCAGTTCTGGCACAAAGGGCGGGCAAGGTTGCCCATGCAATTCATTATGCTTCTAGGACATTAGATGCTGCACAATCAAATTACACCATCACTGAGAAAGAAGCGCTGCATTGTTGTATTTGCACTTGATAAGTTTAGGTCATATTTGCTAGGTTCTAGGGTTATTGTTTTCACTGACCATGCAGCTCTGAAATATCTGTTAAAGAAACCAGAAGCTAAGCCAAGACTGATCCGGTGGATGCTTTTGCTCCAAGAATTCAATGTGGAGATAAAGGATAAAAGTGGAGCTGAAAATTTGGTAGCAGATCACTTGAGCCGGATAGCAAGGGATGAGGATCCTTCTCCCATCCAAGATGATTTCCCTGATGAGAGACTTTTACATCTGTATGGGGTAACCCCCTGGTTTGCTGACATAGTTAACTTTTCAGTTCTTTGGTGTTGTTCCTGCAGGTACAAGTAGACATAAGTTCCACAAGCTCAAGAGCGATGCGAAGTACTATGTGTGGGATGATCCCTACCTGTGGAAGTTTTGCAGTGATCAGGTGATTCGGAGGTGTATCCCGGATCATGAGACAGAATCCATCCTGCATTTCTCTCATGCCTCTCCAGTTGGAGGACATTTTGGACCACAGAGGACGGCAAGAAAGGTCCTGGATTCTGGGTTTTATTGGCCCACAATTTTTAGAGATGCCTATGAGGTATACAAGAATTGTAAAGAATGTCAAATAACAGGCCCTGCCATCACTCGTAGGAGTGAGATGCCTCAGCAGCCCATGCTCTTTTGTGAGGTCTTTGATGTGTGGGGGATGGATTTTATGGGTCCTTTCCCTCCTTCTTTTAGTTTTGTATATATTCTTTTGGCTGTAGATTATGTTTCAAAGTGGGTGGAAGCAATCCCCACTAGGACTAACGATGCTAACGTTGTTTCCAAATTTATTAGGTCCAACATTTTTTGCAGGTTTGGCATACCTAAGGCCATCATCAGTGACCAGGGCACACACTTCTGCAACAGAACCATGGAAGCCTTACTCAGAAAGTATGGGGTTGTACATAGAGTTTCCACTGCTTACTGATGAGTGTGATTTCACCTCATTTTACATGTACATTTCTGCATGCATTTGCATATAGTTAGGCCAATTTAGTGTTGATTTTGTATAGTTTTTCCTTTGGAACGGATGAGGTGGTTTATGTGTGTTGTTTTGCAGGATTTAATGGAAAAATGCTCAGAAATTAGCCTTGATGGAGCTTGGATGAAAAAGAGCCTAAAAAGAGAAGAAATTGAGCCAAGCATAATTCTGGTGATTCGCCCCATGAGCCCTGGATTCTCCCGCGACCCCGAAAGTCGACTGTTGGTGAAAATGCAAGCCTTTCTGGTTCGCCTCGCGAACCCATGTCTCGCCTCGCGAGTCTGCAAACAGAAGCCATCACGCCCAGGCCCTGATGCTCCTCACGGGCGTATTGAAGAAAAACCTTTCGGTCTCGCGTCGCGAAGAAACTCTCGCCTCGCGAGAGTTCAATTCTCTGAAGCAGATTTTTAATATTCGCCTCGCGAGACATGTCTCGCCTCGCGAATGCACGCAGCACTGACTGGTATAAGTGGCTGTTTTAGGGCAGAAAAGAGGGAGCTTTTGGTGGGGAGAGCACTTGGGGACTTGGAGGCTGCGGCTGAGATAGGGTTCCAGCCCTAGAAGGGGAGATTTCCTTGCTCTGGAAATGGAGGAAGCTTGTCTATGAGTGTTCTCCATCCCTTTTCTCATTCTCTTTTGTATTTCCTTTTATCATGAGTAGTTAAATCCCCATTGTTGGGGTTAGATGTAGCTTTTCTGAACTTGTTGTATTTGATTTGGTGTTTTAATGCAAGTCTCTATTTCCTTATGAGTATGTGATTCTGTGCTTAATGCTTTCCTTGGATTAGCTACCCATAGGAATGATATGTTGCTTTGATAGATGACTGGAAGGTTGGTGTTAAGGCATGCTCATGAATCATATGCCAAGTAGTTCAAGAATCTAGGAATAGGTGTTGAATGCTTACAATCTCATAAGTCTTGACTTAATGCAAAATCTCAGGTTAATCCACCTAAGGAATTAGGGTTTAATTTGGGGTTTTAGGCTCAATGCACCTAAGGAATTAGGCTTGAGTATTTTAGAAAAGGCTTGATTGTCATAATTGAATTAGGACTTGTGTTGATAACCATTTCATTGCAAATAAGGGAGGATTAGTGTAGTCTAATCCTAACAATCTTAGCCACATCTCTGTTTGCCTTCCAAGTGTTCGATAAAATTCCCAAAAGACCAAAAATATTGTTTTGCTTTCTTTGTTTTCTGTTTTGATATCTCATACCATAGTTTAGTCTAGATAGTTGTGAAGTTTGTGAATTGGTAATTGACATCCGATCCCTGTGGATACGATAACCGGTCTCACCACCGTATTACTTGATTGCGACGAGGTGCACTTGCCTTTATATCTTAAAAAAATAACGCAACACTTACCATCCCCAAACCAATGGCCAGGCTGAAATATCAAACAGGGAGATCAAGCAAATTCTAGAGAAGATGGTGCAGCCTAATAGAAAGGAATGGAGCCGCCGTCTGGAAGACGCACTGTGGGCACAGAGGACTGCTTTCAAGACCCCTATAGGAATGTCCCCATTTCGGCTTGTTTTTGGTAAGGCATGTCACCTCCCGGTGGAAGTTGAGCACCGTGCATATTGGGCAGTAAAGTGTTGTAACATGGACATGAAGAAATCTGATGTTGAAAGAAAACTGCAGTTGCAGCAACTTGAGGAGCTTAGGCTGGAAGCCTATGAAAGCTCCAGGATGTATAAAGAGAAAACAAAACTTTTTCATGATAGGATGATTGTTAGGAAAGAATTTTTTGTGGGCCAGCTAGTGTTATTGTTTAACTCCCGCCTGAAATTGATGGCTGGGAAACTTAGGTCCAAATGGGATGGCCCCTTTATTGTGACTAATGTGTTTCCTTATGGTGCAGTAGAGATTACACGTGCAGGTACCCACAAGCCATTCAAGGTTAACGGGCAGCGGCTGAAGCCATTCCATGGTGTGGATACTGGTGTTCCTGTGGATGCAATTGTTGATGAGCTCTCCTTGGATGCTCCCACCTACACTGATACTTGATCAGGGAGTTTCCTTTCCTTTCCCTCACTCTGATTGTATAGTTCTGTTGTTCATTGGGGACAATGCATGTTTTAAGTGTGGGGGAGGGAACTAGTTGTAGTTTTTCCTTTTCTTTGAATAAAGCTCCTGAATAATTTGAGAAGCTCAGGAGTATTTGTGTGTTGAGTCTTTTGTTGGCAAGTTTGATGGATTTTGATTGATGTTGCACAGATTGCTTGCATGATTGATATGTGATGATTCCCCCTAGGTTGAAAAAAAAAAATTTGTTTTTGAAAAGTGATTCCCATGTGAAATTGAAAACTGAACTTTGGGATTTTGTTATGATGGCATGATTTATGATAAGTTTGGGGTGATAGGAAGCACACACTAGGGATAGAATCTCTTTCAAACAATTTGCAAATAATGTCCAGGTGAGGTTTTGAGCCTCCAACATGTTTTTGACTGTGTGAAAATCACTTTCAAGTTGCACTTTCCTGAATTTACTTGAATCTCTTTTTGGTTTGCATGATTATGTGTTTGCTTCAGATGATTTAGGCATTTTCTTTGTAAATAACTACTTAGCCTAAAAATAACCAATTCCTAATGCATGTTCCCTAGTTAGCCCCATTGAGCCTATTAGCCTGTTAATTCTTGATAACCTAATGTTATAAGCCCAAAAATCTGGAAAACCATGTTAACCCGATCTTAGGATTAGGAGAGCATGTAATCTTAGAATGGGTGAAAGAACTAAGTTTGGGGTGGCTACAAGGTGTAATATGTTGTTGGGATTGAGGAAAAAAATACAATAAAAAGGTTGGAGCCAAAGGCTTGTAAAAAAAAAAAAAAAGAAAAGTGTAAAAATGATAAAAATAAAAGAGGCTGTAGTCACCCAAGGCAATTGAAAGAAAGAATGAGAAAAGGAACTTGAGTGGAATTTCAAAGTGTAAATAATGTTCATGCTCTCTTTGGTCCTAGGGTCTTCAGCCTAGTTCCTTTTGTATATCCTACCCTTAGCCAGGCCCCATTACAAACCATAAAAGACCTTTTGATGTTGCATGCATGTTTTCTGTGGGAACCATTTTTGAGATGAAAATCAAATTTTTGGGAAGTGCTCTTAAAAGTGAAACTGAGTGCAATGTTAATAGCCTGACACAAATTGAGTGATTGAGTGAACACTAAATGCCCTTGTGAGGAAGGCAGTTGTTTGAAGTTGGTGATCTCCCTCTTGTGTGTAACTTAGATCCCCTGCTTAGATTTCTGATTGTTTGATTGATGAAATTCTCAAATGTTTAGAATAAATGAATGTGGGAATTGCTTTGTTTGGAAGGGGGGTCATTGAAGAAAACTGTTTTGATGTGTTGCTTGAATTTGTGCAAGGTTGATTGAATCTTTTATGCTTGCCAGGTCTTGAGTCTTTTTGATTTTTGAGTCTTAGTTTGCTTGGGGACAAGTAAAGTTTAAGTTTGGGGTATTTTGATAAGCCTCTGGCTCATCTAGTTTTATGGCTAGTATGACCAGGGTTTTGTGCAAATTATATCCTATTTTCACCCAAATTAGATTAGATTGTCCTCAAGCAAGGTTTTGAGTCTCTAGAGTAGTTTTAGGTTAATTTAGCTAGTTTGAGTCAAATAATACACTTATAGTTGTGTCTTTGTTTTCAGGTTAAGTTGGAAGTCAAGAAAATAAAGAAACAGGGGATTCGCCTCGCGAACATCTCTTCGCCTCGCGACCCCGAAGCTGACTGTTCCAAGAAAATGCAAGGACTCTGGTTCGCCCCGCGAAGAAGATCTCGCCCCGCGAGTCACCCAAGCGTGAAAAGTCAGAGACGATCACGGCTTGCCCGTGTTGAAGGTCACGGCTGTGGCAGTTTTGAAGTTGAAGAGTCTCGCCTCGCGAGCATCCATTCGCCTCGCGAGCCTGGAAGTCAGAAAGCATCACGGTTGGCCCCTGATATTCATAACGGGCGTAATAAGAAGACTCTTCAGTGCCTCGCCTCGCGAAGGTGTGTTCGCCTCGCGAGAATACCAAAGGTTGCAGACTGTTCACAAGATTCGCGTCGCGAGAGAGGCTTCGCCTCGCGAGTAGACTTAATTTCTGATTAGTATAAATAGTCATTACGAACAGTTTGGAAGAACTTTTGCTTCTCCATAGTTTTACATTTTTTTATGTGTATTTCGTTATTGTTATGGAGAACTAAATTCTTAGATTAGTCTACTGTATGAGAATTCCATATACTTGAGGTTTTGTAATCCCTATTTTACTTGCTTTTCCCTTTTCAATACCACATTATACATTTATTTTTTTGTTATTTCAGGAGTGTGTAGTGTTGTATTGATTCGTTTCAGTGATGTTATGTTTCTATACTAAATCGCGTTTGTTATTTTGCGTGTGTTCATTCATGTTCGTTTGTTCATGAGGGCTTAACCCCGTTTGTTATTTCGGGAATAGGAATATATATCCGTAGTAGCGATTGCGTTGTTAATTGTTGCTACAGCTGAAAGGGGATTAGAATCTGCTTAGGGCTTGGGATTACATGAACCAAGGATAGTTGGGAATTCGAGAACAGTAGATTAATCGTTGTTTGCTATTTGATTATCTCTTTAAACGACCCTGTTTTTAATTGCTCTGTTTTGCTTGTTACTTATTTGCATCCAAACCCCCCCCCCCCCCCCAAAAAAAAAATGATTTTTGTGAAAAATAACACTTTAAGAGTCCTTGAGAGACGACATCCGAGTTGTCGCCCTAAACTACATTTTTAAAACCCGCTCGTCCTTTTTGGCGCGTGCGCGACAGCGCGACCAACCATCACGACCGTGACAGACCAAGCAGTGAAGCCATCTCCAAGTCAGAACATGTTACGGCCTGGCCGTGACAGGCATCACGGCCGTGACGTGCAAAATCTGGGATTTTGATTTGTTCTTTATTATCTGATTTGTAATTGCTTTAATCCCAAGTTACCCTATATTATAAATAGGACTCTTAGGCTCGAAAATAGGGATCTCACTTGACTGCTACCTTTGGCAAAAATTAGGATTTCTCTTCTTCTCAATTTCTTCTCTTCTTTTAGGATTTTTATGTTTTTAATATTCAAGGTTGCTATGAATAAGACAATGCGTGAGTAGTTGTTTTTATTTCTAGGAATTGGGGCTATGCTCAAGACTCGTTTTATGTGATGAATTGACGTTTTACTTCTTGTTAGTTTCAATTTGCTTTCGATTTAATTCATATTGCATGAATTACTTGTGAATTCAGTGCGCACTTATTTGCATGTTATAGATACTCTAAGGATGAACCTAGCGGTGAACTTAGGTATTGGATCTATAGGGATTGAACTTAGGACTTAAATCACGAGAGTTAGAAGCGGTTCTTCGAGGATTCATTGAATTGTCACGAATCTTAATGGGTTCAATTTAAATACAATTACCACGAGAGTAGGGGTTGGTTTAATTGGGCACGATTCTTGTATCTCGAGAGGGAACATTAACTTATTTAGGATAAATTCACCTTCAAAGCAATTTCGATAATTAACAAGAGGGGTAGTCAATTTAGTAGCATGAGTAGTCTTGTTGGTAACCCAATTCCTGGAAATCTCTTTTAATTTTAAAATCTCAAGATTTATTTGATTGCGTTTTAAATACTTGATTTGTTAGTTAATCTTATTTCAAAAACCAAATCTTATCCAAATCTTTTTCTTGTCTAATTTAATTAATTTAATAATTGATTGTTATTTAAGATCACGGTCTATGTGGGTTCGATCTTTTTATTACTTGACAACGAAGCCGTTCACTTGCGGATTCACGCTATCAAGTTTTTGGCGCCGTTGCCGGGGACTGTGCTTTCTTGAATTTCAGTTTAATTTTTAAATTGATTTTTCTGGATATTTTTATTATTATTTATTTCTTTTTCTCTTCTTTTTTTTCCTAGAGTATCTATATCTCTCTTGCAGGTATTTTTCTCTTTTATGCGAAGATTCCAAAGTCTTGGAAATCTTGTTGAAGTTGACCCCGAGATCGAAAGGACCTTTCATAGATGTGGGAGACTACAAAGACAAAGAGCGAGAGAAAGGTTGATTCCCATTCCACTCATGGCAAATCTACCGGATACCAAACCATTAAAGGACTACGCAGCCCCAAATGCTAGGGGTTTACGAACTGGGATTGCTAGGCCAGGAATTGAGGTGGAGAACTACACTATACCGCCTCAGTTAATTGGCATGATTAGGCAACATCAATTTGGAGGATTACCCTCGGAGGACCCGACTGATCATGTGGAGATATTCTTGGAGTTCACTGATTCAATAAGAATTCAAGGTGTCCCAATCGATGCTATTCGCTTGAGGTTATTTCCCTCCTCTCTGACTGGAAAGGAAAGAGCTTGGTTGAAGCAAGCGCCCGTTAATACTTTGTCAACTTGGGACCAACTGAAGCAGGCATTCTTGGAGAAATTATTCCCTCCATCCAAGACTGCTTACCTACGAAATCAGATCACCGGCTTCTTCCAAAGCTTGGGATCGTTACAAAGGATTGCTAGAGTCTTGCCCACATCATGGGCTCGAGAGGTGGTTGTTAGTGCATACCATCTACAACGGATTGGATTACTCTTCGAAGGTGTCACTTGACTCCGCAGCTGGTGGAGCCTTTATGAATAGACCACTGACTGAAGCGTTCAATATCATTGAAAACGTAGCCACCAACTATCACCAATGGGGTTCGGAAAGAGGTAATAACCCGAAAAAGCTTTCGTGGGGTAAGTTTGAAATGAATAGTAATGATTTAATTATGTCTAAATTTGACTCATTGAATAAACGCTTTGATAAGCTTGAAAAGATTAATGTGAGTTCAATAGGTGCTACTAATGTTGTTTGTGAGATTTGTGGAATGCAGGGACATAACATGATGGAGTGCCCACATGGTAGTACTCCTGGATCCGGAGCTTCGGGTGAACAAGTTAACTCTTATCACAATTTCTATGACACGAACCCGAAGTTGCCAAATTATGTTCCCCTAAATCCTTTCAACCAAGGAAGGAAAAATAGGCCTTATCTCTCCTACGGGAACTACAACAACACATTGAACCATGAATTCCAAGAAGGCCAAGGTAATAGGAAACCCGCATCGGGGTATCCTCAGGTACAAAAGTCTAAACTTGAGTCTCTTTTGGAAAATTTTGTTGAAACTCAAACAAAGCAAAATGAAGAGTTTATGCAACAAGGTAGGGCAGTCAATGAGGCAACAAAAGCGTTAACATCTAAGGTAGATAACTTAGCCATCCATAATAAGATGTTAGAAACTCAGATTGCCTAACAAGTTAATACATATTCTAGAACTAAGGGTACGTTTCCAGGACAACCCGAAGTTAATCCCAATGAGCACTGTAATGCTATATACTTGAGGGATGATAAGCTTGGGGTAGTTGAAAAAGATGTGAAATGTGAGGAGGACATGAGAAAACATGAAGAGATAGAGCCAAAGTATGTCCCTCCACCACCTTACCAACCCCCAATACCATTCCCACAAAGGTTGGTCAAGAAAAAACAAGTAGGAAAAGAAACTAAGAGCTTAATTGAGGAGCATGATGCCATGATAAAAACTAATATGCCTCCTAAACTAAAAGATCCGGGAAGTTTCTCTATTGCTTGCTCAATTGAAGAAGTGAAAATAGACCAAGCCTTATGTGACTTAGGGGCTAGTGCGAGTTTGATGCCACATACCGTCTTTGAGAGGTTAGGAACCAAGGAATTGAGTCAATCCAAGTTCTCTTTACAATTTGCGGATGACTCAACTAAAACTCCTCTAGGCATACTAGAGAATGTTCCCATAAAGGTAGGGAAATTTTTCATTCCTACCGGCTTCATGGTGTTGGACATGAACGAGAATTCTAAATTCTCTATCATTCTTGGAAGGTCATTCTAGGCCACAGCTGGAGCAATAATAGATATAAAAAATGGTAAGCTCTTCTTGAATGTAGAGAAAGGAAGGGTGAATTTTTATTTGACTAACTCATATAACAACACTCCTTTTGAGAGTCATGTGTGCAGGATTGAGATAATGCCTCCAAAGGTGAAGGAAGAGCTTAACATGGAAGCAACTCCCAAACTTTGCATGACAAATGATGCACCAAATAATGATGAAATTGGAGTTGCTCAACATGTGGAGTTAAAACTTTCGCCGGGAGGAAGTAAGGCCATGAAACTCAGAGTGAAAAGAGCAAAGCGAAAGCGCATGTGGCCATATGAACAAAATAAGCTCTTTGAAGGGATTCCTTGGAAAAGAGGTGTTCTTTTACTTCCAAGCCCAGTTGATCCCGGTTGATTGAAAGGAGTATGGTCAAGCTTAAGACCGTAAATAAGCACTTCTTGGGAGGCAACCCAAGCTTTCTTTCCCTTTTTAATTTGTTTTTGAATTTTGTTTTTGGATAATTTGAGAAGATTAAGAGAAGAAAGATCACAAATTGATGGCTATGTCAAGTATTTTCAGGTTATGAAGGCATGGAAAAATGAAGTCAGAGGAGATCATGGCCTGGCCCTGATGCCCATCATGGCCATGATGGATCAATTTCAAAAAGGAAGAGGAGACCTTAATCTATCACGGCCTAGTTGTGTCGAGGGTCACGGTCGTGATGGGCCAGAAGCTGAAAACCAGAAGGGATCATGCTCAGGCCGTGATAGCCATCACGGGCGTGAAGCGAAGGAGCCCAACAGAACAGAATTGATCACGGCCTAACCGTGATGTATATCACGGCCGTGACAAGGCCCAGTAACAAGCATCCGAATCGATCACGGCCTGGCCGTGATGAATGTCATAGTCGTGACGCGTCCTTCAATAGCTCTATGACTGGCATCTGAGCCAAAACCCTCCACCACCTCGGTGAGTTGTTCCATTTTTCTCCTCTCTCCAACTTGATTATTTATATTTGGGGCAATGTAAGTTTTTAAGCTTGGGGTAGGGGTATTTTTGCATTTTTGTTTTCATTTTTGCATTTTTCATGTTGCTTTAATATAGGCGTAGTTTTGCATAATCACGTGATTAGATTGCCCCTTGCTTAGAGTATGCATCCAATTGTGAGACCTTTGTGCCAAATGAATTGAGACAGTGAATTTTTGAACCCAATTTTTGTATTCTTGTGATAGGCTAAAAATAAAAATACTTGAGATGATCTTCTGATAGTTGATAATTAGTATGTGGTTCCTTAGATTTGTGTTTCTCATTGATTTTAAACTACTAAATGTGAGATTTTTTTGAGCCTAAAATGGGAAATCACTAAATTTACCCAATTCTTTGTGATTGAGTGTTTTATTCCTCTTGGATTGTATTCTCTAGAACTTGACTTGAAACCGTTTTGAAACTTCAAAATTTTTGAAAACATATTTGAAAATGATTGAGGCACTAGGTATTTTTCTGGCCTTCGGAGCTTTGAATGATTAAATGATACCCCTTAATTGCCCAATTTTGAGCCTTATAGAATGAAATGCTTTTCTTGGTACCTTGATTTATTTTGATGAATGATGCTTGATATGACACATTTTAAAGTATTGCAAAAAGGGCAAAAAGGTGGTTTGAAAAATAAATTGTGGGATGAAAAAGTTAGGAAAATATTTCTCTTAAGTTGAAAATCTCCCCTTCTCCAAATTGAAAAATAAAATAAAATAAAATAAACAAAAAAAAATGGAGAAGGGGATGAGAAAAAGAAAGTGAGAAATAAAAAAAAAGTAAGAAATAAAGAAAGGTGTAAAAATGAATTAAAACCCAAAAAGATATTTTAGAAGGTTGTCATGCTTTGCATTGTTTTATATTTTGTTAGCCTTCCTGAATTTTCCTTTCTTGGTTTCCCCACCTAGCGATTAATCCCATGGACCCATTACAACAAAAATAAAAGACCTCTTGATTCTTATGTATTTTCATTAATAAAGCAGAGATTTTGGTTAATAGTCAAGCTTATGGTAGGATACATTCCTTGAGGAAATTGAGTGAATTGTCATATACCCTTAAACACTTGAGTGAGGTGAGAAGAGTGCCCGAATTAGTGAGAGGCATGAATTGTCATATACTCCGATTCTTGGTTCACTGTTCATGCTCTGATTGTATATCTTTTATGGGCTTAGTGATTGCTTGAGGACAAGCAAAATCTTAAGCTTGGGGTAGTTTGATGAGTGTGATTTCTCCTCATATTTCTTTATCATATTGCATGCATTTTCATGTAGTTTAGGCATTTTTAATTTGATTTTTTGTAGTTTTACCTTGAAACGAGTAAGATGGTTTTGTGGTATTTGTATGCAGGAATTGAAGATTAAAATGCTCAGGACCAGTTATATTGGAGTTTGCATGAAGGCGGGGCTTGAAATACAAGAAAAATGAGCCAAACAAAGCCCATCACGGCCAGGCCGTGATTGGCATCATGGCCATGATCGAGTAGGACTGAAAAGAAAGAAGAATGGAAAACTCAAAACTGGTCACGACCAGGCCGTGATGGTGGTCACGACCGTGACATGCAAACTGAACCAGACCCTCACAGGCAGAACTGATCACGGCTAGGCCGTGATGACCATCACGGCCATGACAGACCAAGCAGTGAAGCCATTTCCAAGTCAGAGCCTGTCATGGCCTGGTCGTGACAGGCATCACGGCCGTGACGCGCAAAGTCTGGGATTTTGATTTTTTTTATATGATTTGTAATTGCTTTAATCCCAAGTTACCCTACATTATAAATATGACTCTTAGGCTCGAAAATAGGGATCTCACTTGGCTGCTACCTTAGGCAAAAATTAGGATTTCTCTTCTTCTCAATTTATTCTCTTCTCTTAGGATTTTTATGTTTTTATTATTCAAGGTTACTATGAATATGACAATGCGTGAGTAGTTGTTTTTATTTCTAGGAATTAGGGCTATGCCCAAGACTCGTTTTATGTGATGAATTGACGTTTTACTTCTTGCTAATTTGAATTTGCTTTCGATTTAATTCCTATTGCATGAATTACTTGTGAATTTGGTGCACACTTATTTGCATGTCATAAATACTCTAAGGATGAACCTAGCGGTGAACTTATGCATTGGATCTATAGGGATTGAACTTAGGACTTAAATCCCGAGAGTTAGAAGCGGTCCTTCGAGGGTTCATTGAATTGTCACGAATTTTAATGGGTTCAATTTAAATAACATTAGCACGAGATTAGAGGTTGGTTTAATCGGGCACGGTTCTTGTATCCGGAGAGGGAACATTAACTTATTTAGGATAAATTCACCTTCAAAGCAATTTGTATAATTAACAAGAGGGGTAGTAAATTTAGTAGCATGAGCAGTCTTGTTGGTAACCCAATTCCCGGAAATCTCTTTTAATTTGAAAATCTCTAGATTTGATTTGATTGCGATCTTATTTGATTGCGTTTTAAATACTTGATCTGTTAGTTAATCTTATTTCAAAAACCAAGTATTTTCCAAATCTTTTTCTTGTCTAGTTTAATTAATTTAATAATTAATTGTTATTTAAGATCACGGTCTCTATGGGTTCGATCTTTTTATTACTTGACGACGAAGCCGTTCACTTGCGGATTCACGCTATCAAGTTTTTGGCGCCGTTACCGGGGACTATGCTTTCTTGAATTTCGGTTTAATTTATAAATTGATTTTTCTGGACATTTTTTTTATTATTTATTTCTTTTTCTTTTCTTTTTTTCCTAAAGTATCAATCTCTCTCTTGCATGTATTTTTCTCTTTTTTGCGAAGATCCCAAAGTCTTGGAAATCTTGTTGAAGTTGACCCCGAGATGGAAATGACCTTTCATAGACGTGTGAGACTACAAAGACAAAGAGCGAGAGAAAGGTTGATTTCCATTCCACTCATGGCGAATCTACCGAATACCAAACCACTGAAGAACTACGCAGCCCCAAATGCTAGGGGTTTACGAACTGGGATTGCTAGGCCAGAAATTGAGGTGGAAAACTATACTATACCACCTCAGTTAATTGGCATGATTAGGCAGCATCAATTTAGAGGATTACCTTCGGAGGACCCGACTGATCATGTGGAGACATTCTTGGAGTTCACTGATGCAATAAGAATTCATGGTGTCCCGATCGATGCTATTCGTTTGAGGTTATTCACCTCCTCTCTGACTGGAAAGGAAAGAACTTGGTTGAAGCAAGTGCCAGCTAATACTTTGTCAACTTGGGACCAACCGGAGCAGGCATTCTTGGAGAAATTCTTCCCTCCATCCAAGACTGCTTACCTACGAACTCAGATCACCGGCTTCTTCCAAAGCTTGGGATCGTTACAAAGGATTGCTAGAGTCTTGCCCACATCATGGGCTCGAGAGGTGGTTGTTAGTGCATACCTTCTACAATGGATTGGATTACTCTTCCCAGGTGTCACTTGACTCTACAGCTGGTGGAGCCTTTATGAATAGACCACTGACTGAGGCATTCGATATCATTGAAAACGTAGCCACCAACTATCACCAATGGGGTTCAAAAAGAGGTAATAACCCGAAAAAGCTTTCGGGGGGTAAGTTTGAAATGAATAGTAATGATTTAATTATGTCTAAATTTGACTCATTGAATAAACGCTTTGATAAGGTTGAAAAGGCTAATGCGAGTGTAATAGGTGCTACTAATGTTGTTTGTGAGATTTGTGGAATGCAGGGACATGACATGATGGAGTGCCCACATGTTAGTACTCCTGGATCCGGCGCTTCAGGTGAACAAGTGAACTCTTGTCACAATTTCTATGACACGAACCCGAAGTTGCCAAATTATGTTCCCCCAAATCCTTACAACCAAGGAAGGAAGAATACCCCTTATCTCTCCTACGGGAACTACAACAACACATTGAACCATGAATTCCAAGAAGGCCAAGGTAATAGGAAACCCGCGTCGGGGTATCCTCAGGTACAAAAATCTAAACTTGAGCCTCTTTTGGAAAATTTTGTTGAAACTCAAACAAAGCATAATGGAGAGTTTACGCAACAAGGTAGGGCGGTCAATGAGGCAATAAAAGAGTTAACATCTAAGGTAGATAACTTAGCCATCCACAATAAGATGTTAGAAACTCAGATTGCCCAACAAGCTAGTACATATACTAGAACTAAGGGTACGTTTCCAGGACAACTCGAAGTTAATCCCAATGAGCACTGTAATCTAATATACTTGAGGGATGATAAGCTTGGGGTAGTTGAAAAAGATGTGGAATGTGAGGAGGACATGAGAAAACATGAAGAGATAGAGCCAAAGTATGTCCCTCCACCACCTTATCAACCCCCAATACCTTTTCTACAAAAGTTGGTCAAGAAAAAGCAAGTAGGAAAAGAAACTAAGAGCTTAATTGTGGAGCATGATGCCATGATAAGTGGTCGGGGCAAAGTTTTACCTCGTCCCACGGTGGGCGCCAATTGTTTTGCCAAAAACAATAAATAACAATGGAAAAGGTAGGTGTTGTATTAATCAATGATTTCAATACATGAGGGAGCCATGGAAGGCTAATTTACAAAATGACCTAGGTATTAGATAAACCCTAGGCTAGTGTGTGTGAGGAAGAGAGTCCCTTAATAAGGAGATAAGCTCATATTATATAGTCTTCTAAGTGAGCTTAGCCTAATTTAGTCTTCAGGGAAATGGGCCTGACCCATTCGTCCGAGATGACTGCTGTCCGGAGTGGTGTTCCTGTCCCGAGATGACTGTTGTCCCGAGTGGTGTTCCTGTCTCGAGTGTTTGGCTCTACCTTGCCGAGATGATTCAAATCGGTCTCTACGGGGCCGTTCCCTTGTGGTATACTTCGAATGGACCCTTCCCATAATTGGGCATACCTTCGGACCTCGTGGTATCGGGCATATTTGGGGAACAATAAGGGTAACCAAAAAAATAAAATGCACACTTTCAACTTTTCAAGCGCTATGAATTACAGGATCTCAAAATGAAGAACCTTCAGGATTACCACCCAAAGGAACCAAATAAGAGGCCACTGCAGAAACTCACAACTAGCCACAACCACAAAGGTAGAAAGAACCTAATCCACATTCAAACCAGTCAAATTTAACCTTCAAACTAGAGAATATAGCCTCAAAGAACCAAAGAAAATAAAGAATATTCACCAAGGTACCACTATCATCATCTAGAAAGAGAATCTGATCATTACCAAATAGTTTAATTAATACCCCTTATAGAGATTCCTATCCTACACACAGTCCTTGAAAACATCCGACTTAGAACATCGGCAATAAGGTCAAAAAGGAAGAGGGATAAAGGTTCTCCTAGCATAACTTCCCCGTTGAACTTTTCCCATTTCCCATTAACCCAGATTTCACTTAATAAGAAGACCATGCAACTTGAAAAGCAATGTGTGCACAAAAAACAATTAAAACCTAACATGATGTTGGAGTTGTAATTCAAATTTAGTTAGAAGTGTTAGTTAGTTAGTTGAGTGGTTGATATAGTTAGTTGTTAGTGATAGTTGGTTAGGACTAATAGCTACTATAAATAAGTGTAGTGTATATGTGTAATTGTGTGTGATGTGAATAAAGTGCAAAAAGTATTTTTAGTGCAATAGTTTATCTCCTTTCTCTACTCTTTTCTTCCTAATATTGTGAGTGTGAGTGATCTTTGTCTATGAGTGTGATGGAGCTAGTGCTAGTGTTACAACACATAAGATACGCACTTCATCTACCTGAACTTCCTTAGTTATAATCACCTTTCATAGATGCTATAGAAAGGAAAGGAAGTTAATATATAATTATTAACATAGATCATTTTGATAACAAGTTCGTTGTCACCAGAAATAATTATTAATTGTATCCAAACAGGGTGGGTGCCTTCTACTGTGCACAATCTCCAAAATGGTGCAACCTTACACCAGTTTAATGGCTGAACTTTTGACCCATTCAAAGGCTACTTGATGTCATGTATTTGCACAATGGGGAATATTATTTTTCTTTATTAAATTAACAAATCCAAAGTAGTATTTGCACCATCGTATTCAGACTTCATCCCCAAATCACCACTCATCTTTCCATCTTTGTGGAGGCAAGACAAGTGTTAAGAAAAGCAGAACATGTACCTCTTGTCTGACCGGGATCTTTGTGTTGGATCCAACAGCTGCTACATGGGTTGGTGTAACGCTGTTGGCGGTGGAAGGTTGTTTAAGAAGGCAGAGATTGAAGATGACTCTTCATCAACGCTGTTGGTGGATTGCAAACTCCCAATGCTGTTACCTGAATCCATGAGAGCAGAAAATGGAAAGACACTGATTTGAATTTGAGAGATAAGTTACTGCTCAAAGCAGCGCTGTGATTGTTGTTTTCGATCGGATCTATTCGCAGTCGGTATCGCACCACCGCCGGTCGTCGCCTGCAGGCGTCCCCATCGTGAACCGGAATCGCGACATCAACCACCAATACCAGATCCGGTCTCCTCCTCCGCCGCACCAGATCCGGCCATCGCAAGCCCACACTCATCCACCACGACTCACGCCCACCACCATAAAACATAGATCTGCCACTAGATCCACCGTTATCAAGCACTGAATAAAGAAGACAAATAGCTACAGATATGGTTACAAAGACAAACAAAAATAAATACAGATATATACACATGTAAATACAACGTCTTATTGATCTAAAGTGTTTTGGGTAGCTTTTAATTTTAAATAATTATATGTTGGGAAAATGAATTTTAAAAAGTTTTAACTTTTGTTAACCGACTGTTTTATGAAAAGCTTTTTCCTTCCCTCTTTTTTTCTTCCTCGCTGTCCTTGCCCCTCGGTCATGTACTGCAGCAAAAAACGTACAACAAACAATTCCACCAAATCAGTATTTCACCTTGAACATAAAATCTCAAAAATGAGTAATATTTATTAAACACAAAAAAAAATATATGTTCATAAGTATGAGAAAAATACAATTACAATAATAGAAAAAATTGATGACAAAAAGTAAACACAACAACAATATCAAAAAACAAAATTATTAATATAAACAAAAATTCCATACCCTCAATTTACATAGAAAATGATATTTTCATCCCCAACAAATAATTATCTAAAATCCCAACATACCCAAACAAAACGATCGATTATAATCGATTATCACAATAATCGATTATTTGAAAACAAATTATCAGCATAATCTTTTTTTTCCAGCTTTCCCAAACACACTCTAAACTACAAATACAAAATATAAGAAATACGTTTGACCAACCAATAGCTTTCTGACCGGCTTAAAATCAATCAAAAAGTGATTTGCTTATCTGTGAGAAGTGCAAGGTTACACCAGCATTTTTGCTGGTGTAACTTAGACAGAACCTCCAAACAGATGAGTTTAGCCGTAAGCAGAAAGTGATAAAAACCAGAAGAAAAAAAAAAGCTGTTTTGATCAAAATAGACCTTGTAAACAAGACCAACACACACTACTTGTTTGGTTGAGTTGAGAGCCATGGCTAAAAACTTACTCAAATCATCTTTGGTGATGATAATGCACTCCCCCAAAATCAAGAACTGCATCAAGACCCTGCAACACCTGAAAGCACATTCATTATAGATTAAAAAATTGGAAAAGAAACCCTAGATGGCAAATAACTAAGCATTGGAAATTTTTGGGTTAATTAACTAAGCATTGGAATATACCCTTTTGGCACAGTTCAAATATTGGATCATTCAAAATTTTCTAGTAAACTAGTTACCCAAAAAAATTATGCAAAATCAGGATATTGGATAGTACAAAATATGTAAATTAATGCCTTTGTTGCCACACTAAATTTCGGAATAGTACAAGATACTGAAGGTAAAAGACTAGCACATAGCAACAAACAACAGTAGATGAGAAGCTAGGTTTAATGGCTTGATGTCAGCTTCAACAAATCTTAATTAATTATAGGTACTAGAAATAAATTGTAGGCTTAAACAAGTTTTTAGTTCCCGTAATATACATATATATATATTTCTTTTTTTAGTCCTTAAAAAAATTCATGTTGGTTTTTGTCCCTCAAATATAGAAAAATTTGTTTTTGGTCCTTGTTATTTTTTTTAGCCCCTTGAATATTTGGTCCATATGAAATTATTCCCTCTAATATGAACTTGATGTCATATTCTAGGGACTAATTATATTAGCGTTGTTGGGTCACTGTATGTCTGTATCGAGCTTATAATTTGCAGAAAAACAGTAAGGGGGAGAAGGGCCCAACAAAATGAATCTGACACTGTTTTTCCAGCCTTCTCTTGTCTGGGAAGTAGCACTCACTGCGTTATTTACATTACAGAACTCAGTACACATTCGTTTTGCAGCCTTTAGCTGGTCCTGCTGCTGTATTTTAAAGCATGTTTGAAAGAGATTAAATAATATAAAAATTTGTTACAAAAATATTTTTGATTTAGTATAATATATACCCTATTTGATAAATGTTTTTAAATTATAAAATTATGTTTTTATGAGAAAAATATAATTTTTAGATAAATTGAAGGTTTCAAATTTATCTTTAAAAGTTATTGAATTATTTTAAAAATAATTATATTTTCCATTTAACCTCTATAAAATTAATTACCAATTAAATATGAATTTTTAGTTGATATGTACTAACAATCTATCAATAAAAAATTCTCATATGATTAAAAATGTTTGATTCTTATCATAATTAGTAATTACTTTAAATCACACATATGGTGACTTGTAATTGACAGTAGAAGATATTTTACACAGATAATATATCAAATTCAAAATATAATCATATTAATATGGAAATTTTAAAATTTTAATTATAAAATATTGATAATGTTATTTTTAAAATTATTAATCAATTATAAAATATTTTATATAATTTATAAAATAAAAATAAAATATTACCAATAATATAATATTATATAATTAATCGATAATCGATAGTATAAATAATATCTAAACTGATTATAGAGTTATTTTATGGATTAAATTAGTATATAGTATCAATGTAAAAGGTGACATCTACTAAAATTTTAACATGTATACTTTATTTTGATAATTAAAAGAGAAATAATAATGATATTGATTTGTCAAGATATTATTAAATTTATGTATACAAGTTTTTCACATTGATGGTACATAGAAATTAAACTCGCTTATTTTATTATCTCACCTACTCCCTCCGGACTCAATTACTCCTATAAGCAAAATTAACTAATTTCACACTTATTAAGGAAGTTAGTTAAATTAGTTTAATTGTCTTGATTTATGTAACAAATGAGTTATAATTACTAATTTACCATTTAATTGTCTTAGGAGTGTGCAATACTCTTGAAAAAGTAAGAGGAGAATTGGTTAGACTGGTTAATTTTCTTGATTTTTGAAACACTAGCATTAAATAAAATTGAATTGATTGAATTTTACTTATATTTGAGTTTATAATATATATATATATATATATATATATATATATATATATATTTTGCTTATAGTTAGTGTTGAGGAGTATTTTCTTAACTGCTTGCAAATTCAAAATTCAAAGAAAAACAGTATCTGTTGTCACCTACTATATAAAAAAAATAAAAGAGAATTTGTTGTCAGAAATCATCGCTATATTTAAAAACAAATTTTTTTTTGAAACATTTTGTTTTAAAAAAAAAAACATTTGACTATTAAGAATGAGTACAATAATGATTGTAAATCCTTACACTCCACTCACATGTTTTCATACAAATAATTAAATAACGTTAGTTTTGTTGCAACTTCAAAAATAACTCAACTGCGCATCTACATCTCAAAGTTTGCTCAATTATTTCATCTATCAAAGTTTAGAGGAGTATAGGTTGTCCTATGCCTTAACAAGTTTTTACAGTAATATTTATGGATAACCTATTAATAAATCAAATTCAAAAATGCATTTATGCAAATGAATACCACATTTTTTGATCAGGAAAAAAATGTTACATTTTCAAAAATGGTCTTGTAAAAATCATATTAAATTCAGTTGTGAAAATTTTTATCTAATGGCACCGGTGCACAGTAAAAGCACCAATTCTTTTATCAGAAATGATAGATGCACACCCAGATTAAACATCAATATCTAATACCGTATAAAATACAAACCACTAAAAGACGAAGAAATGATAATAAAATTTGAAGGAATAAAAAAAATTATGGAAGAAATAAATAAAAATATTATCCAATTAATGGAAAATATCCATAGAATTGCAAATTATACTTGTAATAGAATATAAAAGGGACAAAAAGAAATAAATAATATCAAAGAAACACTAAATAATATAAATAAAGGAAAACGAATAGATGAAAATAAAAATATTGAAAGAATAAAGATAGTTCTCGAACAATTAGAAAATCTTTTAGAATATGAAGAAAATAATAAATGTATAACAAGAAAAGAACTAGAAGATTTATTAAAAATGAAGTATTTAGAGAAAATAATAGTAAAGCAAGAACTAAGTGGTGAACCATAAAAAATGCCTACACCAGTGTTTGCATGGAGAGGATAAAAGAAGAATACACAAACATTAAGAAAATCAAACGATTTACAAGAAATTCAACAATTATTAGAGCAACTCAAAATAGTTGAGGAAGAAAATAATTAAATACATAAAATAGAACATATTGATCAAGTAGATAAAGAAAACGAAAATGAAGAAGTAATATTAAATTATAGTTCCTTTTCAGAATCTGAAGAAAACTATATAAGAATGGAAAAAGGTGAATACAGTGGAAAAGGTACTAAAAGAAAATGTGAAAAATATAAATATACACCCAGCGGAGCTTGTGATAAATACGAAGAAGAAACTATGTATAATAAAGGATATGCAAGAAAAGATAATAAATGGATGAAAATTCAAGAAGAATTTGTTGGAACCAAAGTGGTTATGGTTTATTTAATCTCTAAAGCTTTGATGCTAACAAAAGGATTAAATTTGCTTGGCAAAGTGTTAGTTGAGATCTAACAAGTGAATTCAGTTTATGCAGGAATATTCAAAATAATATAAGGTATACGATTCTTGGACTCATGCAAAGAATTACCTGTCCAAAGGTTATTTAAACTGTTTATATTTTAAATGACAAGTAGACTGGTTTTCCTTAGTAGACGAGGCTATAAATGAATACCTAAATAACTTGTTAGGTATAGCAAGTCCAAAGACTTGGAAGTAGACGTTCACAGAGCCACGTCAGCAGATGAGAGCTATCCTTATAACTCAAGTATACGTCCATAGTGTCTAAACTAAAATTCAGTAGACGTCCACAGAGCCACGTCAGCAGACGAGGGCTATCTTGTAACTCAAGTATACGTCCATAGTGCCTAAACTAAAATTCAGTAGACGTCTACAGTGCCACGTCACTGGACGGAGGTTATCTAAGGACTTAGCAAGTCCAAAGACTTGGGCAGACGAGGGCTTCTGTCACTTTAGTGGACGCAAGTTTCTATCTCTTGCGTTTTGGACATGCGCTTCAATCTCTACAATATTGGACGTTTGCTTCAAACACTACAGTGCTGGACGTTTGTTTCAATCACTTGTGTGTTGGACGTGCGCTTCTACCACATTAGTAGACGAGCGCTTCTACCTTATTAGTAAACGAGCGCTTTTACCACATTAGTAGACGAGCGCTTCTACCTTATTAGTAGACGAGCGCTTCTACCATATTAGTAGACGAGCGCTTATATCACATTATAAGACGAGCGTTTCTACCACTTCAGTGGACGAGCGCTTCTGCCACATTAGTGGACGAGCAGAATTAAAATCTGGTATAGATGCGTTCTTAAAACTAAGTAGACGGCTATATATGTTCTATATGTTTGCTATCTTGAATATATGATTTAATGCAATCTGGAACACGATGAATTTATTTCAAATGATTGCTTATTTTATTCAAAGAATATATGTCTTTTACCTTAATGTTTCTTTTGTATAAAATCTTTATCTCTTATACTCTGTCAAAATACTTTGTTGTAAAGATCAAGTCAAGTACAAAGATGGTAAGTCAGAAGACATATCAAATTATCAGTCTCAACGGATCTAAGCATTTAATGCTACAGTCTAAACGGATACAATTTGAAGACCGTTGAAGAAGATCTAGACACAAAAGCACTTCTCAGTGAAGCATATCAAATTATCAGTCTCAACGGATCAAAGCATTTAATGCTAAAGTCTAAACAGATACAAATTCAAAGTAACCGTTGAAGAATTACAAGAGAAGAAGAAGGTTACTATATAAGTAGAAGACCTCAGATACTGAAGACATAACTCTTGCCTGAAATAACTTTTGCGAGACTAACTTCTGCCAATACAATTTTTAAGTAGACAAGCTCTTATTCTTTCATTTTTTTCAAAAGCAAAAGTCTGTAATTTATTAGTTTGAATATTGTTGTAATATTCAAGTGATCTTAAACTGTCATACTCTCACACTTAGTGAGTTAAGAAGATCAATCCACTAGTGGAAAATATACATTAGACGGTAAAGGTTTACGTCAGTTAACCAAAAACTAGACGTTAAAAAGGGGGCGGTGACAGTTTTGTAAATAATTAATTCACTGTTAACGTCAGTTGTTTTAAGGACTGACGTTAAAAGTGAGGCGGTGGCAGTTTTGTAAATATTAAATCACTATTTGCGTTAGTTGTTTAATGAACTGACGTTAAAAGTGTTTTGCAAGAAATTATTAAAACTTTTAACGTCAGTTGTTTATAAACCTGACGTTATAAGTGTGATTTTTACTTCAGTTAAATAAATAACTGACGTAAATAATCAACTCATTCCTATCTTTCTTTCGTTGTCATCTCCCTGTTGTCACTCTTAACGCAGATCATCACTCCATATAGTGCAGTTTATTTCTAATCTTTTTTTTAAAAAAGTTTATTTTTAATCTTAATTAATTAGCTTGAATTAGTAAATTAACAAATTCTTGTGCAAATTAAAATAAATAAACACTTAACATAAAACAAGTTATATATGTATAATCAAATCGTATCTCATTGAAGCGATTCATAAGTTACAATTACATGTTTAAAAGATAAAAAATTTCCGCAAGATATATAGCACTAAAATATAAAAAAGTTTCTGCTTCAACATCATTTTCTTCTCAGTCCTGTGCTCAGAATCTCCAACATTGATTCTTCTCATTGAAGCGATTCATAAGTTACAATTACATGTTTAAAAGATAAAAAATTTCCGCAAGATATATAGCACTAAAATATAAAAAAGTTTCTGCTTCAACATCATTTTCTTCTCAGTCCTGTGCTCAGAATCTCCAACATTGAATGCATCCCCTCCCTCATTTGAAGTCGATGCTCCATCTGAATCCACAGTCACTTTGGAGCCGTGGCAGAGTGAAGGGTGCACTCGATCTGTTTCAGCAATATTCTTGGAACAGCCACTTGGTTCCAAAGCCGAGGTTTTGGAACTGTAGCTGCTGATTCTCCAGAAGGATGATGGTGTGTGCAAATCACATTACGTGATTCACCCAACCTTACCATCCATGTTACGTGATTTACACAACCTCAGAAGTTGTTTTGACCATTAAGACAGAGACCTTTAAGTCTAGGTATAGGAAGAAAGAGTGATGAAGTTAATCTCCATGGCAGAGCCATATTGTGAAGCAGAAAAATTAAAGGAAGGAAGGAAGCTATTTATAGGAGTAGGGGATGAAGTTACTAGGCGTCGTAAGTTGCTAAAAAATTAAATTGATCATTTAAGAGCATTAGGTTCCAAGGCGCATTGGGAGTTGGCCTGGCAGTCATATATTATAAACGTGCAGAAAAGAAAACGTCCGAAGGAATAGGAAGATACACTTTTAACGTCAGTTGTTGAATAAAACTGACGTTAAAAGCGTTTTTAAAATAAAAAATATTTATTTTTAACGTCGGTTGTTTATACAACCGAGCGTTAAAAGTGTGATTTTTACTTGATTAAATAAACGGTGGCGTAAATAATCCTATATCCCTATCTCGAAATGCCCTGTTGTCACACAGTGCATTAACGTCGATTGTTGAATAAAACTGAAGTTAAAAGTGTTTTTAAAATAAAAAAATATTTATTTTTAACGCTCATTGTTTATACAATTGGCGTTAAAAGTGTGATTTTTACTTGATTAAATAAATAGCTGACGTAAATAATCCTATATCCCTAGCTATCTGAAATGCCCTGTTGTCACTCAATTAACACAGGTCTCAGAGCCATTTTGTGAAGGAATAGAAATATAGAGGAAAAGAAGAGGCAGTATTACAGACTGTTACAGAAGAATGTTACTTTAACACTTTTAACGTCAGTTGTATTCAACAACGGACGTTAAAAGTGTTTTTTTAAAAAAATATTAATATTTAACGTCAGTTTTTTAATAAAACTGACGTTAAAAAATTAATTTTAACGTCAGTTGTTTAATACAACTGACGTTAAATGTTGTTTTATGTTTACACCCGCGTGCCTTCTGCACTTCGCTCTGTACGTATGTCTCTTTTCTCTTTTCATCACGCTCAACCCTAAATCACTCTCAACCCTCACTCTCACTCTCACCCAGCACAGAACCCTATTCACGATCTCATCTCCACCGCAACCACCGCGAGGGCTTCTTCGCCACCACCGTGAGGTACACTATTAACCCTAACTCTATCTTTCCATTCATTCTTTGCAATAACTTGACGTACATCTCTCTTTCCCCTTCCCGCGCACTAACTCTCCTTGTCCCTCTGCTCTCAGTAACCACATCGAACGTTGGCCACCACTCGAGCTCCCCTCCCCACCACCACGCGAGCACCTATTTCTGGTGAGTATTTAGGGCACATTTTTGTATTTTTGGTTTTGAGTGTATGTTGAAACTGTAGTCCCAGTAGTTGAGACTTGAAACCGTGAGTTTGAGTTGTTTGGAATGTACGTCTCTGTTTTTGGTTTTGAGTGCATGTTGCTCTGCTGGTTGATCTGTCACGGCCGTGATCAGTTCTGCCTGTGATGGCATGGTCTGTTCAGTTGGCACGTTACGGCCGTGATGGACATCACTGCCAGGCCGTGACCAGTGCTTGGCAATTAATCTTTAAAAACTATAGTTTTCAATCTCCCGTATTGTCCTTATATTGGATATATATATGTTTTGTATATCTATAAGACCTATCTAGTTATGGATCGTAGTTGGATGGTTTTAAGCGTACTAGTGCTGAGTATTTGAAGGGGGTGGGAGAATTTATAGAATTTGCTCAAAGGAATGTTCCTAATAGTAATGGAATGTTCTGTTGTCCTTGTGTCAAGTGTTTGAATACGAGGAAATGTACGGTGAAGGATATACGTACTCATTTGATTTGTGAAGGGATTTGCTTGAGTTATACAAGATGTATATGGCATGGTGATATGTTGTTGAGTAGTAATACGGCGAGTGTCTCCCAAAGTGAGGACTTTGACGTAGATATGGAGGATGATCGAGTAGAGGACATGATCCGTGATATTGGACAAGAATCTTTTCATCTAGCGCATGTGTATGATAGGTTGTGCGGTGATGCGGATAAACCTTTATATCCAGGGTGTACTACTCATACACGGTTGTCGGCGGTGCTAAAATTGGTTTGTGTGAAGGCGAGAAATGGTTGGAGCGATAAAAGCTTCACGGAATTGCTTGAAGTGTTGAAAGACTTGCTTCCGGAGGACAACACATTGCCTGACCGTAACTATGAGGCCAATAAGGTATTGTGTCCTATGGGTATGGAGTATAAGAAGATACACGCATGCCCCAATGATTGCATATTGTACACCGGTGTTCATGAAGACAAACACGATTGCCCCAAATATGGGTTATCACAATACAAAGTGAGGGGTGGTGATGATGATGATGATGTTGATGATGTGAGAAAAAAGGGTCCTCCTGCGAAGGTGTTGTGGTATCTTCCAATAATTCCAAGGTTCAAGAGATTGTTTGCCAATGCGAAAGATGCGAAGAATCTTAGATGGCATAATGATGAGAGGAAACGTGATGGAAAGGTTCGCCATCCTGCTGATTCTATTCAATGGAAGAATATCGATACTATGTTTCCGGATTTCGCCGATGAGCCAAGAAACCTAAGGCTTGGACTTGCTATGGATGGAATGAATCCTTATGGTAACATGAGTAGTATTCATAGTTCATGGCCTGTTCTGTTGGTGATTTACAACATGCCCCCTTGGTTGTGCATGAAGCGCAAATACATGATGTTGTCTATGATGATTTCGGGCCCAAAGCAACCGGGAAATGACTTAGATGTTTATCTAGGTCCCTTGATTGAAGACTTGAAAACATTGTGGGTGGAAGGTGTTGATGTAGTTGATGGGTATTCTCATGAGACTTTCAAGCTTCGTGCCATGTTATTTTGCACCATCAACGACTTTCCAGTATACGGTAACTTGTCCATAAGATGCAGTGTCAAGGGCATAAAGCATGCCCTATATGTGAAGAAGGCACATGCTACACTCAGTTGCATCATGGAAAGAAGACGGTTTACCTTGGGCATCGGAGATTTCTTAGACGTGATCACCCATATCGTAAGATGAAAAAAGCTTTTAATGGATGCCAAGAGACAGAAGAAGCGCGCGGCCTTAATTGGAGAGCAGGTTTATCGAGAGGGTAAAGGACATCGATGTTATATTCGGCAAGTCCAAAAAGAAAGGTAAAGCTGTTGAGAAAAACATATGGAAGAAGAGGTCGATATTCTTTGATCTTCCATCTGGCGCAAGCTTGATGTCGACATCTTGCATTGATGTGATGCATGTGGAGAAAAATGTGTGTGATAGTGTGATCGGGACGCTTCTCAACATTCAGGGCAAGACAAAGGATGGTGTGAATGCTCGTCTCGACCTCGTTGCTATGGGTCTACGAGAGCAGTTAGCTCCAGTTGTTGAGGATGGTAAGCGGACTTATTTGCCGCCAAAGATGTCATACTTTGTCAAAAAAAAAAGAGACAAAGTTTCTGCGGGTGTCTTCAGGGCATCAAAGTTCCACATGGTTACTCTTCAAATATGAAGAGACTTGTCTCTAGTGATCTTAAATTGGTTGGCTTGAAGTCTCATGATTGTCACATCTTGATGCAACAACTTCTGCCCGCTGCTATTCGTGGTATTGCTACAAAAAATGTGAGACATGCCATTACTCGGTTGTGCTCATTCTTCAATTCTATATGTAGCAAAGTCGTTGATCCCCGTATGTTGGATGACTTGGAAGTTGAGGCTGCTACAATCTTGTGCCAATTGGAGATGAATTTTCCTCCTTCCATTTTCGACATAATGGTTCACTTAATTGTTCATTTGGTGAGGGAGATTAGATTATGTGGGCCGGTTTTTCTGAGATGGATGTACCCAGTTGAGCGCTACATGAAGATCTTGAAAGGGTACGTGAAGAATCCTCATCGTCCGAAAGCATCTATTGTTCAAAGGTATGTTGCAGAAGAAGCTATTGAGTTTTGTTCGGACTACCTTCATAACACGGATCCTATAGGGGTTCCTAAGCCTCGGCATGATGAGATCAGATGTCAAGGTAAGGGTACACATGGCTTAAGAATTAATAGGAAGGATCGGGAGGAAGTGCTTCAAACACATTTGTATGTATTGAACAACATCGAATGTGTTCAGCCTTTCTTATTTGAACATAAAAGAAAAGTCAATCAAGAAAACCCTCGAATGAGCGAAAGGTGGTTGTTGAACAAGCATAACAAGACTTTCTTACCATGGTTCAAGGAAGAAATGCTTAAGGATGGTAATCTTCCTTCGATGACGTAAAATGGCTAGCACGTGGGCCTAACTTCAACGTCATATGTTGGAGCGGATACGACATAAATAACTTTTCCTTTTATACAAAGGAACAAGATAACAAGAGTACCATGCAAAATAGTGGGGTTATGATCGTGGCCGAAGCAATGCACTTCTCTAGTGCAAAGGACACAAAACCCGTTACAAAGACCGACACCTTACTTTGGATATATTGAAGATATTTGGGTGCTCGATTACACTAAGCTTACGGTGCCGGTATTTAAATGTAAGTGGGTTGATAGTAACGGTGGTGTACAAACCGACGAATTGGGGTTCACATTGGTAGACCTCAACAAGTTAGGTCATATAAATGAGCCTTTCATAATGGCTTCCCAAGCAAAACAAGTGTTCTACATCACTGATCCTTCTAACAAAAGGTTGTTCGTGGTTCTCCAAGGAAAAAGCATGTATAATGGTAGTGATGAAAATGAAGATTCAAATCTTGATATTCCCGAGACTCCTTCTTTTTCAACAAACATGCCTACTATAATCGAGGAGACACAGGTGGACGATGTACATGCCACTCGTGATGATCATCACGAAGGGATATTGATATAGGTAGTTTAAACTTAGTATACATTTATAACCTATGTTAATAAATTAATATATATTGTTTTGAACAGGCATACATATGGATCATTGTTCCATTTTTCCTTTGCAATTCTGTAATGTGTGTGATATTACGTATTCTTGGGATATTTCCAGAATGCAGGGATGGCTTAGGGGAGTGATATTTTAAAACTGAATTTAAAAAAAAAATACTATTAACGTCAGTTGTATCATACAACTGACGTTAAAAGTATTTTATAAAAATATACAGTACACTATTAACGTCAGTTGTTTATTACAACTGACATTAAAATGAAGACCTTTAACGTCAGTTCTTTATAACAATTGACGTTAGTTTTAACAAAATTTACGTCGGTTATGTTAAAGAACTGACGTTAATTTTGACAAAATTAACGTCAGTTGTGTTAAAGAACCGACGTTAATAGTGTTATATTTAATGTCAGTTCTCAACTGAACTTTTAACGTCAGCTGTATTTACGTCAGTCAGTATTCTGACGTAAAAAATCAATTTTAACTGACGTAAAAAGCACTTATTGCACCAGTGATCTTTAAATCTCCGTGATAGAGTTAGAGCCTGAAGAGGCTTGGTAGAGAAAGAATACTTGTAGCCTGAAGAGGTGTTGAATACTTGTAAAGCTATTGGATAATAGTGGAGAAAAACCTTCAGGTAGAAGGGATTGGACGTAACTCTTGGTTGGAAGAGAGTGAACCAGGATAAAACACTTGCGTGAATCTTCTAAACCCTTATCTTTTACAGTTTTTGTTTATACTAACTGCGGGGTTCTGAATCTGAGTTTATTATCTCTTCAAAAGCGTTTTCATGTTTGTGTGTCGTTCTTATTGTTTTGCTTGTAAAAGGTTTGAGAAAAGACTTTTTCGAAAATCTGTTAAGAAACACAATTCAACCCCCCTTCTTGTGTTTCCCTGTGTCAACTTCAGAATTTAGACCTCGATATGATAATACTAATACAGGAAATATATTAAATCTTGATTGTGCAAGAAATAAAAAGAAATACTTTTGAAATGGACTAATGAAATGATACTAATAGTTCTAACAGATGATAGATTTAGAAAAATAAACTTTATAAAAACTCATAATTTTGTAACATTCAAAACATCAGGAAATGTACAAAAGTTTTTAGTAGGAATTAAAAATGAAGATTGGATTCGATATGGAAGAATGATAAATAGCAACATGGACTGTGTTAAACAAGTTATGACATTAATTCATCAAAAAATTTTAGGATATAATATGATGGAAGAAAAAGAAAATGCAAATAAAACTTTACTTGAAAATGTTAAATCACATTTAAATAGAATGCAAATTTGCGATATGTGTCAAATTGAAAGCTTTATCTGTGAATACCAAAAATACTATTATCAATTGAATGAAGCGTCTAAAGAAATATATAAATATATTTTTATATATAAATTATCATATCCACTTAACTCGAAAATTAATAGATGATGAGAGTCAATACCAGAAGAAACAGCAAATACTTTAGGAGAAGTTAGCCAACTATTATACCAAGAATTAAGATAACAATGTTTAACTAGAGAAACAATAAGGCAATTAACTAGAGGAAGTATTGTCATTTGTTGTGACATTCCAGAAATTGAGAAACCAGGAAAATATGGTTGTGAGAAATTAAAAAGAAAAAGAAGGTATTATAAGAAACCAAAATTACGAAGAACTTATCCTAGAAAGAAAACTTATTATAAAAATAATAAGAAGAAATATTTTAGAAACAAGAAATCAATACCAAGAAAATACTGTCCGAAAGGGAAAAAGAAATGTGTCTGTTGGATATGTAATGTTGAAGGATACTATGCCAATGAATGTCCTCAAAGAAAAGATAAACATTTTAAAGAAAAATCAAAATTAATAAAACAAGTATTTCAAATATATGAACTTGAGCCTTTAGAAGAAGAACTAAGCGATACAGAAGTAAGTATACATGAATATACAGAAGATGAATTATCTTTAGAAGAAACAGAATCCGAATAACTCTTACAAAAAAATATTAGTAAAAAAAAAGTAATAGAGAAACAGAAGCCTGTATATACTGGAGCAAGTCTTTGTCTTGCGACAGAAGCACTTTTTGATAAATGGAAAAAACTAGAAAAACCACTAAAATACAAATTGCAAATGGATCTATACATCTGCTATATTGGATAGTAAAAAGAATTACTTTAGTTATACAGGAAAAATTATTTATTGTACCTACAATATACAAACAAGAATCATGACTAGATATGATAATTGGAAATAATTTCTTAAGACTTTACGCACCGTTTTGTCAATATTTGGACTATATATCTTTAAAAACATCATATATAAACCAAAAGCAACACCGAAAAAATTATAAAATTCCAATTACTCATTTTTCCAAATGTATTTATTCTCAATTATCAGAGTCTCACAAACTGAACCGGAGTGAGATAATTAGTAAAATTTGTACAAAAATTCGCCATGTATTAATGAATTTATAACGAAATAGAACTTTTCCAGCTCATATAGAAGAACTTTTAGATAAAGTATGTAGTGAAAATCATTTAGATCCAAAAATTTATAATAAAAATACTGAATTAATCGAGTTAAAATTAAAAGATCCAACAAAAGAAATAAAATGTAAACCTATGATATATACAAAACAAGATAGAGATGAATTTGCAAAATACATTGAAGAAATGAGCCAAAAGGGTTTGATTAGACCTTCAAGAAGTAAGCATTCAGCACCAGTCTTTTATGTTGAAAATCATAATGAAATAAAAAGAGGAAAAAAAAAGGATGGTAATTAATTATAAACAAATAAATGATTGAAGTTGATACAGGTAAACACAAGAAGGAGAGCTGAATTGTGTTTGCTAATAATTTTCGGATACAACCTTTCAAACAATTTTTGCACACAAGGAGATTAGAAAGCAGAAGCATGCATAAAGAAAAAGATCATTTTTAAAAGACTTTAACAAAAGCAATATCAAAACCCCTCAGTTAGTAAGAAACAAATAAAGTTGAAGAGATAAGAGATAGAAGAATCACACAAGATGTTTTATCCTGGTTCACTCTCTTCCAACCAAGAGTACGTCCAGTCCCTTCTACTTGAAGGATTTTCTCCACTATTATCAAAATAGATTACAGCCAAGTAATCAACACCTCTCCAGGCTACAAGTATTTCTTTCTTACCAAGTCTCTTCAGGCTCTAACTCTAACAAAGAGATTTAATGTTTGATCTTCTTAACTCACTATGTGTGAGAATATGACAGTTAAAATCAGATGAATATTTTCACAACATTCAGACTAAGAAATACCGACTCTTGCTCTCTAAAGAAATATGAGTATGAGTGAGTGTAGTTTTACAAAAGTTGAGCTCATAAGGTTGTGTAGTCAAGAGTTCTCTTTTCAGTATCTTAGGTCTTCTATTTATAGTGATCTTCTTCTTCACTTGTATTTCTTCAACAGTTACTTGGAATAATCCCGTTTAGAGATAGCATTTAATGCATGATATCCGTTATGACTGATAGCTTGATTGTGACAATGCTGAATAATGCTCTTGGTTATCAAGGTAGCATGAAATTGGAGGTTCACTTCTCTGAGTATTGAAGCTTGAGCACTTGTTGTTCCTCCTTTGTGTATAATCCAGCTTTTTCAGCCATAAAGTTGTCATCGTACAGATCGTCTTTTTGCATTTCTTGAGGGTACTATGTTTCTATTACAACAAGGTGAAATATTAAAGCAGATAAAACAAATGTGAAGAACAAATATTCTATTGAAATAAATATCAATCATTTGAAATAAATTCAAGAGATTCGAATTGCATTTAATTCATTTCAAAGATGGATCTCGTCTGAAAAGAAACTCTGTCTACTTAGTTATATGAGAGACAAAGTCTGTTCAATATTTTATTTTGCTCGTCTGATGACGTGGCATATCCTTTTGTCTATCAAGTCTTCGGACTTAATATTACTCAATGAGTTATAAAGATATCCGTCTAGTGACATGGCGGTTAGAGCTCGTCTACTAGATTACTTTAATTTTCAGTTCATTTACTTCTACTAATTACTTCTGTCTGCTTACGTGGCAAGATGGACGCGTTTATTATCAAGTCTTTGGACTTGATGTATCTAACAAGTTATTTTGGTATTCATCTAGGAAACATTTAGAGCCTCGTTCACTTAAGAAAACCAGTCTACTAAATTAAATGAACAAGTAACTTTACCAAGGTAAGCAGCCCGTCTATAAGGTTGGATGTGTATTTTTCAATGAAAACTTATCCTATGTTTACTTATATTAAAGTATTCGTGCATAACTAAAAGCACATGTTAGATCTCAACTAACACTTTGCCAATTAAATTTAATCCTTTTGTTAGCATCAAAACTTAGAGATTATTAAATCCAAAACCACTTTGGTTCCAACAATCTCCCTCTTTTTGATGATGACAAAACTAATTAAGAGAGCTTGCAGGGCTCCCCCTAAGACAAAGCATTCAAATATTTAAGCAGAATAAGCATATGAAAAACAACTGCATATAAGCTAACAGATAGGTACAACAGCTTATCATACTTAGACTATATATAAGGGAATAAATAAATATAAGTATCAGAGCAGCAGATATCAAAGCAAATAAGCAAACATAAGTATCAGAGCATTTAGCAAGTATAAGAGAATATGCAAATGCAGACCAATATGAGCTTTTCAAAACTGACTTTATATATGAATATAAACAAATCTCTTATCGTTCCTTTCTCCCCCTTTTTGTCATCAGCCAAAAAGGTAAAAGGAGAGGACCATCATTGTCAGTATAAGAGAAAAAAAAATAAAGGTTAAGGTTAAGCGGGGGAAGGTGGTGGTGATGGAGGGTTCTGAGCCTGACTTTTCTTGAAGTCCATGAGGAAGTCCAGCATTTTATTCACAACCTCTAAGGTTGGAGCCATTGATGTTTGAACTTGCTGTTGGACATCCTCCTTTATCTTCTCAGTCATCTTCTCAACTTTCTCATCAACTATTTTGCCAACCCTTTCATCAACTTTTTTTCCAAGAACCTCTTCAAGATTAGATGGCAGAGCCTGTTGCCTTGAGCTTTCAGCAGACTCTTGAAATGTGCTTAGTGTTCTTGAATGATCTGAAAGGTGCATCACAACTAGAGCTAAAGGTTGAGAAGATTGTTTTTCTGATGAGCTTTGATGGTGAATGGATTCAGCTGTATCTTCTAAACCAACAGCAGTGGCAAATTGTTTAGGTTCTACAACAACAGGTTCATCTACAATAGGCTCTAAAGTAGGTGGAGGGATCACTGAGACTTCCTTTGCCCATCTAATGTGGTAGATGAATTCCACATTCTTACTGTTTATAGGAAGTCCCCAGAGGTCTTTATAGATCATATATCTAAAATTTGACAGACCACACTTCCCTCTGACCTTAGGAATATTCTTCTTCTCTTCTTCAGACAGACCACTGGAAGATGCCTCTCTTGAGCAGCGAATAATATGAGATTTCCAGAAATCAGCAGCTCTATGTTCATTGATCAACTCGATGGATTTAGTATGCAAAAAGAAATCCAGCATTAAGTTGTCAAAAGTTTCTTGGACCAGATCAAGCATTACTGATTCAGCTTCAGGCATCACTCCCTTGAATCTTCTGTTTTTCATGTCCTTGTCCTTATTTAGATCTAACATTGGCAGTCTTGGATAGATCCTGTAAGGCATGATTCCAACTCTGGTTGCTTCATTATGTCTCAGCCAGGATGGAGGGACAAAATGTGCGGCTCTATCAACTCTGAAATGACTGAATTCCCACTTCAGCATTTCATAGATGAGCTGATCCAGAAAGAAGACAGAGGCCCTCCCATAAACTATGGGATGCTCAAAAGACACCCATTTTGTGTCCCTTGACATGATCATGGGAACATGCTTTTAGGATCTTGCTCTACGCTCAGAGATAGTAGGAAAATTTTTCCTATTAGGGTCAGTCTCCCAGACAGGTATGATATGTCTCTCAAATCCATCAGTGAGGGGTAAGAAAGGAGGAGTTTTAACAAGGTTAGGGTAAATTTTTCTTGGGGGGGGGGGGGGGGGGTTGTTTAGGGGTAGGTGAGTGACTAATGGCCCTAAGTTGTTGTGCATTTGAGAAGGCACATTTTTGATTAGTTTACAATCAGGATGAGGTAGGTAAAGGGGTTCAACAGGTGGACTGACTTCTTCCTCATACTCGGGTAGAGGATACCATCTGTTTGGAATGTGTTCGGGTTCAGTTTGGTAAGAATAAAACAGAACTTTCCATTCCCTTTTTACCTTGGCCAAATCCTCAGATTTTCCATCATAAAGAACAGAAGTTGGGGTGAAGGGAAATAAGGTTCTCAAGGGTTTTGGGAAAGGGGCACCAAGGGAAATGCCATAATCTAGTTGATTGAAACAGGGATCATCGGCAGGGATAATAGATTGAAATTGTGGAGTGGCTATTTATGTTGGTTGGGGTGAAATGGGTGTGGTAATGTACACATCATCTGGAGTGGAGACAGGCACATCATCAATCCTAGTTTCTAAACTTGACACTAGGGCATCTACTGTTATTTGAACATGATCACTAGCAGAGATGGTTACCTTAGAAGTATTAGTTGATCTGGATTTTCTTGCTGGTTGCCTTCAAGGTTTCGTTGGAACAGGCACAACGGCCTCAGCAGCAGCAACAGAGGTCTTCTGCTTCTTCAGAATTGTACTGATAGGAATGTTGTCCTCATCATCTTCCTCATCTTCATTATGTGAGAAGATAACTCTTCTTTGCTTCTTTGCAGCAGAGGCATCAGAAGGTTCCCTGATAACAATGCCACCAGCTGGTCTCTTGGGGGCAGGCTTCCTTGTTGCAATGGTCTTTTGCCTAGCTACTCTTTTTACTCCTAGGACTTCAGTATTGTTTTATTCCACCATCCCTTCTTTAGCTTTCATTAACTCCTCATTCTTGGCCATTGCAGCAACAACATAGGTACTGAGGTTCATGTTGGCCATATTCATTTTACCAAAGTCTGCAGCCGACATTGGTTTTTCAGTTAATATCCTAGCTTGCTCCTCAGGAGTCTTTGTAGAAAGAATCTCATGAATTCCTTGAGCCTTGAAAATCTTGGAAAGAAGATAGCAAAAAGGAAATGCTGAGAGTCTTTTCTTATTCATCACAGCGTCTCTGAATCTTTCGTACAGAATTCTTGGAAGATTGATCTTTGTTTCGGTGAGAAGATGGCAGAGACATAATTTGTGCAGAGAGGAGAGGTTGTCTTTGGATACAACCTTGTGAAGAACCACCTTGTTGAGAAGTTGATGAAGGATGCGAACAATGTCCTTCATTTCAACAACCTTCCAAGTGTGAGTTCCGACACATGTCTTCTTTCATGAGACAGACTTCAACAGTCTCAGTCACCCAAGTCCTCTTCCCATGACTCAGTAAAAACTAAACCCTCTTGAGCACAGAAAATTGCATCAACAATAGTCTTCTCCGAGACTACAATCTTCTTTCTTATCACCGTTGAGAAAAAGTCAGTATCAGTCACTTGGATGTTTCTCCATAAATTCCTTATCAGGTTGGGAAAGACAGAGACCTTCTCTATGAAGAGTCCTCCCCACCCGGCTGCATTAACATATTTGCTTATATCTAGATTGTAGTCTTGCAGCACTCCAAGGTTGAAATGATGCTCTATTGCCAAGTTGAGCTTTTCCACGTTAAAGGTTGAAGAAGAAGCCATTTTAGGTGATCAGAGAGCTTAGGGTTTGAAAGCAGAGAGAGGTAGAGAGAGAGATAGCTCGAGAGGTTATGGAAGTGTAAAGTTTTTCTCAGAGGGAAAAGATTACTTTTAAAGGAATTTTGAATCTCAAAGGTGAAAAACAAAACTTTTGACATGACATGACATGTCATTATGATAAAAGGACATTGGTAACTTGGAACTATAAAAGGTCTTGATGGGATTGATGGAAGTACTGACTCAGCAAAGAGAATAAAGGATAAATTTTTCTTGAGACAAAATAAATGCATTTATTAACACACAAAAAATATGATTAAACACAGGCATATGTGAACTCGTCTGAAACTATACAATGGACGCGGTAACCAGTATCAGTGGACGTGTCATATGAACGTGCAATACAGTATGCAATAGATGCACAATTGTTAATAGGTATTAGACGACCATAGGTAATAGATGCAGGATTAACAAAACAAAATTTTCTCGAGGCTAGACGCCTAAATTAATCCACACACATCATATTAAGATGCTTCCTAATAAAGATAAATCTGTCCTCTGCAAGAGGTTTAGTAAAGATATCTGCCCATTGATGGTCAGTATCTACAAATTGAATATCAATCACACCTTTTTGTACATAATCCCTAATAAAATGATGTTTAATCTCTATGTGCTTAGCTCTAGAATGCAAAATTGGATTCTTAGAGAGATTTATTGCAGCAGTATTATCATACATAAGCGGAATACTACTTACAAATACATTGTAGTCCTCCAATTGATGTTTGATTCAGAGAAGTTTTGAGCAGCAACTTGCAGCTGATATATACTCAGTTCCAGCAGTTGATAAAGCAATGGTACTTTGTCTTTTGCTTGACCATGAGACAATATTAGCTCCAATGAAGTGACTTCCTCCACTAGTGTTTTTTCTTTCCATTCTATCTCCCGCATAGTCAGCATCACATAAACCAACTAATCTGTAATCTTCATTTTTCTTAAAGCACAAACCAAGATTAGTAGTACCTTTTAAATATCTAAAAATTCTCTTAACTGCTGATAAGTGAGATTCTATAGGATCAAATTGAAATCGAGCACATAAACATACACTGAACATAATATCAGGCCTAGACGCAGTAGGATATAAGAGAAATCCTATCATACCTCTGTATACATTTTGGTCTACCTTTTTCTCTTTATCATCTTTGTTCAGTATGGAAGTGGGGTGCATAGGAGTATTCATTGGTTTACAATCATCAATCTTAAACTCCTTCAGAAGCTCTTTTGTATACTTGGTTTGGTGGATGAGCACCTCGTCCATGGTTTGTTTTACTTGAAGTCCAAGGAAGAATTTGAGTTCTCCCATCATGCTCATTTCAAACTCTTTCTGCATTAACTTAGAGAATTCTTTGCATAGAGACTCATTAGTACCACCAAAATAATATCATCAACATATATCTGCACAACTATGAAATTAGACTTAATGGATTTTCTAAATAAGGTTGTGTCAACCTTTCCTCTATTGAATCCATTTTCCATAAGAAAGGAACTTAGTCTGTCATACCAAGCTCTAGGAGCTTGCTTAAGACCGTAGAAAGCTTTCTTAAGCTTATATGCATGTTCAGGATGGGTTTCACACTCAATACCCGGAGGTTGCATAACATAGACTTCTTCATTAATAAAGCCATTTAGAAAAGCACTTTTAACATCCATCCGAAAAAGCATAATACTATGATGTGCAACAAATGAAAGTAGAATTCTAATAGCTTCTAATCTAGCAACATGTGCAAAAGTTTCAGTATAATCTATACCTTCTTCTTGAGAGAAACCTTGAGCAACAAGTCTTGCTTTGTTTCGTATTACCTTACCATTTTATCAAGTTTGTTTCTGTAAACCCACTTTGTTCCAATCACTGATTTGTCTTTGGGAAGTGGAACCAGAGTCCAAACATCACTTCTTTCAAACTGATTGAGTTCTTCTTACATAGCTAGAATCCAACCATCATCTAGCAGAGCCTCGTATACTGTCTTTGGTTCCAACTCAGAGACTAGTGCAGAATTGTCTTGTTCTCGGAAGGTTGATATGGTTCTTAACTTGTCATTGGGGTTTCTAATGATCTGTTTGTCATCAAACTTGACATGAATACTTTCCTCTACTATCAGAGTCCTAGAATTATAAACTCTAAAGCCTTTAGATGTTTCAGAATATCCTAATAGTATTCCACTATCTGTTTTAGCATCAAACTTACCAAGTTGATCTTTAGTATTTTGTATAAAGCGTTTACAACCAAAAGGGTGAAAACAAGATATGCTGGGTTTTCGTCATTTCCACAGTTCATAAGGAGTCTTATTCAGGATAGGTCTAATGTATATTCTATTCTGAATGTAGTAGGTAGTATTAACAGCTTCAGCCCGAAAGTTTCTAGGGACAGAGTTGTCATTGACCATAGTCCTAGCCATCTCTTGAAGAGATCTGTTCTTTATCTCTACCACACCATTTTGTTGTGGTGTTCTAGGTATTGAGAAGTTGTGAAGGACACCACTCTCTTCACAGAACTTATGAAATAGCTCATTTTCAAACTCTCCCCCATGGTCACTTCTGATTGAAGTGATACATATGCCCTTTTCATTCTGTACACGTTTGCAGAATGCAGGAAATACCTTAAAATACTCATCCTTGTGAGTTAGGAACATAACCCATGTCCATCTAGTGTAATCGTCTACTATGAAAAGACCATATTTCTTACCACTGACAGAGGCAGTCCTTGTTGGACCAAAAAGATCAAGATGTAGCAACTCTACTGGTCTATTGGTACTAACAACATTCTTAGATTCAAAAGAACCTTTGACTTGCTTTCCCTTTTGACATGCATCACAGAGAGCATCATATTTGAACTTAAGGTTTAGTAGTCCTCTCACGAGGTTATGCTTGTTTAGCTTTGAAATTAATTTCCAGCTTGCATGACCTAGTCTTTTGTGCCAAATCCATCGCTCATCTTCAATGGACACTAGACATGAGATACTTTGATTTGAGAGGTCCTCCAAGTCAATCTTATAGAGATTATTTTGCCTTTTTGCAGTGAACAAAAGTGATCCATTATCTTTCTTGACAGTACACATGTTCTTATCAAAAGACACTGTATATCCACTGTCACATAATTGACTTATGTTCAATAGATTTTGCTTCAAGCCATTTACTAAAAGAACATTATCAATGAAGGGAAAAGGATGTTTACCAATTTTACCTATACCAATGATTTTCCCTTTCTGATTTTCTCCAAATGTGACCCGGCCACCATCTTTGGGCTTAAGGTTTTGGAACATAGACCTTTCTCCCGTCATGTGTTGTGAGCAGCCACTGTCCAAGTACCAAGACATCAGTTTTCTTCCTGTTGTTAAGTAAATCTGCAACAGGTATTATCTTACCTTTAGGTACCCAAACTGTCCTTTCTTGTTAGTTGTCACTCGACGAGTATGCTTAGCATGTTTATTGTGTATGCATTTAGATGTAATATGCCCACTTTTTCCACACACTTTACATAAGGTGTTGGACGAGCTAGACTTAGATTTGGTATATTTATTTGGAACTTTTGAAGCTCTATGCTGTTTAAGTGGTTTTGACTTTTGGTGATATGCGTCTTGCTTCTCTTTGTCATAACCAAGACCAGATTTATCATAAGGTGACCTAGAGTACCTTAAAATAAGACTAAGCTTATTTGAGTCACCTACAAGCTTTGATAGAGAATCAGTTAGATATGTTATATCTTGCTTCAGTTTTGTAACTTCACAAGAGACATCAGGTTCACACACCACTTTGTCAGCTAGACTGACATTCATTGATTTTAGTATGTCGTTTTCATTTTTGAGGTTTTGTTTCTCAATGCAGACCCTATCATATTCTCAAGTCAGTTTAGAAAACTTCTTTTTGAAACTCTTATATTCTTGTGATAGTATAGACGATTCATGCAACAATTCATCAAAAGCATTTTGAAGAGTGGACGGGTCAGAGTCCATTACCTCAGCATCAGTGTATTCACTTTCTGATGCAGTGTCAGCCATGAGACAGATATTTACTTCTTCCCCTGCTTGATTTTCTTCATCTGAAGAAGACAGATCAAGATCGTCCCATGTAGCCATTAAGCCTTTCTTCTTTTTGAAGAATTTCTTTTTTTCTTTTAACTCAGGGCAGTCATCTTTGAAGTGACCAGGTTTCTTGCATTCAAAGCACAAGGGTGGACCTTTTTCCTTGGAGTCTGACTTCTCCTTGGAAAACTTTTTGTTGAGTTGCTTCCTTCTGAAATCACCTTTCTTTCTGCACATATGTTGAATCTTCCTGGAGATAAAGGACAATTCATCCTCATCTAATCCTTCATCATTATCAGAAGATTCAGATTCATCAGATGACTCAGCAGCTTTGAGCACTTTTGATGAACTTCCTTTATTTTCCTTTAGGGCAATAGATTTTCCTTTTCTGAAGTCTTCTTCTTCATTAAGTTCAAGTTCATGAACCTTGAGAGATCCAAGAAGCTCTTCCAGAGAGAGTGTATTTAGGTTTTTGGCTTCCTGAATAGTAGTTACTTTGGGTCTCCATTGCTTGGATCGACTTCTCAGAATTTTTCTGGCATGATCTCTATTTTCATAAACTTTTCTAAGAGATCCGAGACTGTTGGTGATCGTTTGGAATCTTCCAAACATTTGGTCTATTGTTTCATGTTCACCCATCTTGAATGGCTCATACTGATGAACTAGCATGCTGATCTTTGATTCCTTAACTTGTGAGGAACCCTCATGAGTTAGGGCAAGAGTATCCCAGATTTCTTTAGCATTATTGCAGATGTGAACTTTGTCATGTTCAGATCTGGTTATAGCACACATGAGATAGTGCTTAGCCTTCAGATTCAGCTGATGTTGGTTTTTCTGCTCTTGAGTCCATTAGCCTCTAGGAGCAGTAGCTCTAGCTTCATCTCTTGGTTCAGTGTAGCCAGTTTCAATTAGCTCCCAAATATCTACATTCTGTGCATCTAAGAAGGTCACCATTCTCTTCTTTCAGTAGTAATAATCCGTTCCATCAAAGAGAGGAGGACTGTTGATAGCTTGTCCTTCAGCATCCATGGTTGTTGGATCGTACTCCCTCAGCACTTGTTATATGCTCAACCCTTTCAAGGCTGAGCTCTTATACTAACTGAAGTTGACATAGACAAACACAAGAAGGAGAGTTGAATTGTGTTTGTTAACAATTTTCGGATACAACCTTTCAAACAATTTTTGCACACAAGGAGATTAGAAAGCAGAAGCACGCACAAAGAAAAAGATCATTTTTAAAAGACTTTAACAAAAGCAATATCAAAACCCCTCGGTTAGTCAGAAACAAATAAAGCTGAAGAGATAAGAGATAGAAGAATCACACAAGATGTTTTATCATGGTTCACTCTCTTCCAACCAAGAGCTATGTCCAGTCCCTTCTACTTGAAGGATTTTCTCCACTATTATCAAAATAGATTACAGCCAAGTATTCAACACCTCTCTAGGCTACAAGTGTTTCTTTCTTACCAAGCCTCTTCAGGCACTAACTCTAATGATCTTCTTAACTCATTATGTGTGAGAATATGACAGTTAAGATCAGATGAATATTTTCACAACATTCAGACTAAGAAATACCGACTCCTGCTCTCTAAAGAAATATGAGTATGGGTGAGTGTATTTTTACAAAAGTTGAGCTCATAAGGTTGTGCAGTAAAGAGTTCTCTTTTCAGTATCTCAGGTCTCCTATTTATAGTGATCTTCTTCTTCACTTGTATTTCTTCAACGGTTACTTTGAATAATCCCGTTTAGAGATATCATTTAATGCATGATATCCGTTGTGACTGATAGCTTGATTATGGCAATGCTGAATAGTAATCTTGGTTATCGAGGTAGCATGAAATTGGAGGTTCACTCCTCTGAGTATTGCAGCTTGAGCACTTGTTGTTCCTCCTTTGTGTATAATCCATCTTTTTCAGCCATAAAGTTGTCATCGTATAGATCGTTTTGCAGTATCTTATTGTACGATTCTGCTTTTTGCATTTCTTGATGGTACTGTGTTTCTTTTACAACAAGATGAAACATTAAAGCAGATAAAACAAATGTGAAGAATAAATATTCTATTGAAATAAATATCAATCATTTGAAATAAATTCAAGAGATTCGGATTGCATTTAATTCATTTCAAAGATGGAGCTCGTCTAAAAAGAAACTCCGTCTACTTAGTTATATGAGAGACTAAGTTTGTTCAATATTTTATTTTGATCATTTGATGATGTGGCATATCCTCTTGTCTATCAAGTCTTTGGACTTGCTATTCCTCAATGAGTTATAAAGATCCCCATCTGGTGACGTGGCAGTTAAAGCTCGTCTACTAGATTACTTTATGTTTCAGCTCATTTACTTCTACTAAATACTTCTGTCTGCTTATGTGGCAAGATGGACGTACTTATTATCAAGTCTTTGAACTTGCTGTGTCTAACAAGTTATTTTGGTATTTGTCTAGCAAACATTTAGAGCCTCGTTCACTTAAGAAAATAAGTCTACTAAATTAAATGAACAAGTAACTTTACCAAGGTAAGCAGCCCGTCTACAAGGATGGACGAGTATATTTCAATGAAAACTTATCCTATGTTTACTTATATTAAAGTATTCATGCATAACTAAAAGCACATGTTAGATCTCAACTAACACTTTACCAAGAAAATTTAATCCTTTTGTTAGCATCAAAACTTAGAGATTATTAAATCCAAAATCACCTTGGTTCCAACAATGATGCCATGGAAGGAGACGCATATTTTCTTCCAAGAAAGGTTTTAATTATTAAAAGAATTAGAAATATGAATTGGTTCAGTACCTTTGATTGTAAATCAGGTTTTTACCAAATTAGATTAACTAAAGAATCTAAAGCATTAACAACATTCAGTTGTCCTCAGGGTCAATATGAATGGAATGTACTTCTGATGGGAATGAAGCAATCACCAGGAATCTTCCAATGAAGAATGGATTCCATACTCAAAGAATTTAAAGACTTTTGTCTTATTTATGTTGATGATCTATTAGTCTTCACCAATAGAGATACAAATGACCACTTCAATAAGATATAATTAGTACTCAATAAATGTATTGAGCATGGAGTAGTTTTAAGTAGAAAGAAAGCTGTTCTAGCTCAAAATAAAATTAATTACTTAGGATTAGAAATTGAAAAAGGAAAAATTGTTATGCAAAAACATGTATTAAGGAAGCTCCAAGAGTTTCCAACAAAATTAAAGGATAAAAAGGATTTACAAAGATTTCTTGGATTATTAACATATATTTCAAATGTGGGTTTTATCAAGAATCTTGCAGATGAAAGAAAAGTACTTCAGCAGAAGCTAAAGAAAGATGCTCTCTGGTCATGGACGAAGGAAGATGAAAGACTCATTATTAACTTAAAATACTTATGCCAGAATCTTCTTGAGCTATATCATCCATTGAATGATGATTTAACGATAATTGAGACTGATGCCTCAAATGACTATTGGGGAGGTGTTATGAAGGCAAAACCCCTTAGATACAAAAATGAATTACTATGCCGATATATGTCTGGAACTTTTTCAAATAGTAAAATTAATTATCCTACTCATTGTACGAATAGATTCGACTTATGTCGCAGGTTATAAGAACTTAAACCATAAAGGAACCTACAAGCAAGGAAGATTGATTAGATGGCAAATAAAACTTGCCGAATATAATTACTCAAACTCCCATATTAAAGGAGATAAAAATGTTCTTGCAGATATACTATCAAGAGAATGGAGCAACAAACAGTTGAAGCAATAAAGAAGCAGCTACAATTTCAAAAAGTACTAGAGAATCAAAAATTGAGGGAATTAGCTCTGATCAAGACAAATATTGAAGTACTAGAACTTCAACTACAGGCTAAAGGAGAATCTTCAGAAGGAGATGTCTTGAAAGAAATCAACCAGCAGATACAGGAAAGCACTAAGGAAAAACGGTATACTATTTTCAATGGACCATTTCCAGGAATTTCTGATGATTGGCACAAAGCAGCCCCTCATTGTATAGGAATTTTTGGAGTATATTACAAAGGATTTCGAACACAAGAAGAAGCGGAAAAGGCTTTGAAAGATCACCAGGAAAAAAAAAGGATAAAGAAAAAGAAATTTATCTTGGCCCAAAAACTTTTTCTGAAGCTATAAAGAATCCACCAGAACCAAAGACTTCTCTGAGGATACTTGGAAGAATTCCTTCTTCCATTGATGACTACCGAATTACTTCCAGAAAAGACCATAAACTTCAGGTCCAATTTTCAAAATAAAAATTCTGAAACCCTAAAAAGATTAACCAACTGGACTGAAAAAGAAAAAAATAACTGTTTTTACATGGTAAAACGAAATATATTTGGAGTTAAGGCTATAATTACTCCAGGAGCATCATTAGTATTTACGTTTAATATGTTCTTGTTTGGACTTATTGAATATCTTTATTTAAATAAAGATTCGGAAAAAATCAGTCTGTTCCCATATAGTTTGAAGGAAGCTGTTCAAAATTACAAAAGAAATGTTGCAAAAGAAAGGATTATCTTCTTGAAATTTTACTCAGCCTATCCTGACTTTGTCACTAAGCAACCTGCAAAGCACTTAATCTTTATTGGAGTAAGCAACAATATCTTCTCCTTGAGAGATGAACCAACCAGAGAAAACTACAATGAAGACCGAATTACTATAATTATGGCCAACCAGCTAGCAAGCATTTTCACCCAATACCAGATAATTGGAAAAGACTCCCTCATCAAAGCATTATATAAGGGACCACATACTTTGATTCTAAGCAAGACAAGTGGTAAAATAATTAAAGAAAAAGACTTAGCATTACTAACGAATTTTGAACTACCTTTCAACACACTTCAAGGACTATCAATGAACTACCATCCGACTGTCCTCGATCAACTTTGCTCGATGATAAAGTAGAATGGAAATCATGAATGTCAAGGTGCATGACAAAAAAGGACAATAATGACTGTTGGCAGGAGGATAAGGACTTAGACGATGCAATAATAGAAGAATGATGTAAGCGTATACGCCAGCATATGAATTATTGAAAGTGTGATTGAAGAAACGATGTAGATAGTAAGGACTTTTATGTAAATTACCTAGCATCCTTAGGTGTATAAATAAGTCCTCTTATGCTGAGCCATAGTAGAGTTTTCATTTAGAAAAACCTCTCGTGTCTGAGAAGTTCTCCCTGATGGAGAACTGTGCTAGCTTCCTTAGGATTGTGAGTCGGATTCTTGAGAGTGAATCCATTATGTTCCTATGTATTTCCCTCTACTTATTATCAATAAAAACTACTTCTTATTACTAAAATTCCCAAATTACTTTACTATTGAAACTCGTTCAACTTGACTAAGCGGAAGCAGCAGTGGGCAAAAGAATTCAAGGCTAATCTTGAGAAAAGATCAGTCAGGTATGATTTATCAACCCTTTCAGTTATTTTATTAGAAAATAATGATGTCTGAAATTGGAAGAGAAAAAATTGATAATAATGATATAGAATACCCACAAATTACCGAAGAAGATGGGAACTATGAAGGAAGTATCTTAATAGATCCAAAATTATTTCATAAAATACAAAAAGAGGATTTAAACTCAGCAAAAGATGCAAATATGAAGAAACTTTGAGGAATGATGAAAAGATTTAATGAAAAAGAAAATATTATATATTATCGAAATATAGTTAATGAAACTCCAATTGACATATCGGAAACGTAAGGAAATACTTGTATACAATTACTAAATAAAAAGAAATTAACCGAATTAAAAAGGAATTTAAAAAAGGAAGAACATGGTAGGAAAATAGGATATATTCATATTGGATCCACACAGGTTTTAATTAAAGCTACCTTTCGGGAAGGAATAAATTTACCAATAGAATTAGTTTTGAAAGATGATAGAATAACCAATCCAAAAGACAAAATACTAGGAGTTATTGAAGGAAATTTAGCTTATGTTAAATTAAAATTCGAGGTCCACCCAAAATATTGGAATTCCATTAAGAGAATGGAGCAACAAACAGATGAAGCAATAAAGAAGCGGCTACAATTTCAAAAAGTACTGGAGAAGCAGAAATTGAAGGAATTAGCTCTGATCAAGACAAATATTGAAGTACTAGAACTTCAGCTACAGACCGAAGGAGAATCTTCAGAAGGAGATGTCTTGAAAGAAATCAACCAGCAGATACAGGAAAGCACTACGAAAAAATGGTAAACTATTTTCAATGGACCATTTCCAAGAATTTATGATGATTGGCACTAAGCAGTCCTTCTGAGACGCCCCGACGTCCCATTAAAGAAAACCCAAAATATTAAAACCTAATTTCGTTATTATCGTTTAAGCGAATATATTAAAACAGCGGGAAATTTAAAACATAACATACATACATAATATATACATCTCAAATCCTGATACAGTACAGTAGAGGGAATCCCATCAGTCGGATCCCAAAATGTACAAAACTGATAATCAAACAGAAAATAAAAAAACAACATCCTCAAGAGATGAGACCCACTGGCCATAGACTCTATACTCAACTATGAGGATCCACTGATCGTCCTCCCACGTCAGGTTCATATGAAGTCCCATCAAGTTCCTCCATGACTGGAATCTCAGTAGGATCTTCCCATCACGATCACCAAAAAGAAACATATACAATATAGAGAAAATAGGGATAAGAAACCATATAACATCAAACGTGGAAATGGTTTAGCAACATTTAATTAAATAACGGCACACTAAACATACGTCTCCAAAGTCTGGGTGTATATATATATATATATATATCATAATCATCCTCAATCCACATCTAGGATCTTTCCTCTACCCTCCATCATGATGCAATGCAAATGCTGTATGAATAGTCTCCTCAGGTATCGGCCATATCCGGATATCAAAACAATATAATCGACACGTCCCAGGGTCCCCGGCGCACACCCTCGTCCGCGGATGGAGAGTGCCCACGCAAAGCAATGGCACTATAGACGCACAACCCGGTGCACACCTCTGGACCACAATCCAGGATGCTCATGCAATGCATGAACTATAGCTGCGACTAAAATGAAATCATATCTGGACGGTCCGCCGTTAGCCTATCCCCGGGAATTTTCCTTCCGAGGCATAGACCCCAATGACCATGTTTCAGGTCCACTCGACCATGTTTCAGGTCCCTCATATCACAGACCATGTTTCAGGTCACCCCCTAGTGCCCTAACTGGTCATCATAATCTCATAGATAACCTCAAAATAATCTCATCTCATCACTCTCGTTCTCATATCACGATAATTATCTCGGTTAGGCACTGCTATCTCATATAGTATGCAATCCCCAAATACATCCTCGTGTCTCATATAACTTATGATTTACTCAATCATCTAAGTACAACCATTACACTCATTATATCATCATAATAATAATGATAATCACAACAACAACAACAACAAAAACAACAAAAACAACAACAACAACAACAACAATAATAATAATAATCATCCCATCAGTAGTAATATTAAAATAATAATAATAGTAAGAATAATAATAAATATAAACCAGTATCAATTTCACATCAACCAGTCAAACATGTAATCCTCACGTAATAAAATAAAATATATATATAGCGTAACGATGATAAACGCACAATTTCTATATCATCATCGGTACCACTAAGTAGTCCCCAATGTGGTATAGACCTTGTCCATTACTCGCTCTCATGTAGGGTTTGAGTCGCCCTACACCATTATCTAATTAAATGTAACCACGCCGTTTCCGACGTTAAATAATTTCTTTCCCCCACCTGGAATGTCTTAGGCTAGCTCTGGGGCAACGAAACGAACACTCCCTATACTCCCTCAAATCTGCCACGCACAGTTCTACATCCTCCGGGGCTCCAAAAATTCACCTGAACACATCATTGTGAAGCACACGTTACGTGTAACCCAAATCTGAAGACGGAATTGGAAACCGATAAATGAATTGAAAGATAACCTCAATACCGTCGCCGACGACATTTAGACATAAAAAGGACATAGGCTTACCTTAGCCTAATCAAGAAAAGAAAGATAAGGTAATGAAGTAGACATCGTGAGGATCACAACGGTATAATCAGAATTTTGATAGGACGAACGGATTGACCAGAACTCTCTCCGGAATTTTTCTCTCACTCACGGTCTCTCTACTCTCTCTACGTCTCTCTCTCTTTTTTTTCTTTCCATCTAATTTTCTTATTCTTTCTTTCTTAAACATTAAGTATATATATGTATGTATGTATATATATATATAAAGAAAACTTTCTGTCTCAAATTTTCTTATTCCTTCTTTCTTAAACTTTAGATAATATATATATATATATATAGATAAGAAACAAAACTTCTGCCACAATTAATTAGGCAAGCAAGAGGTGTGGCTCTCAAATTTTGCGGCAAAATGAGAAATAGAGGTGTCATTTATATAGCACTTGCCGTGGCCACTAATCCTATCACAAAGAAAAAATTTGTTTAGTTAATAGGTATAAAATGAGTGATAAAATATTAAGCCTAAAATAAACATGTTTTTACTTTCTGGAATCTAAAAATAAAGATTGATAGATATACGTTTTCGAAATTCAAATTAGAGTAAAGATTAATAGTTGGACTGATCAACTAAGAAAATACTCGGTCCAAAATTTAACCTCCGATTAAGGTCAAACCAGTTTATTTTCAACTCTAAAATTAAATTGAATGAAAATATAAAAATTGCTTTTCTCTTAAACATATTATTTAAAATATTTTTCTGTACTGGTAGTAATAGTGACAATAATGTAACTTATTGTCTAGTAAGTGTGCATCCACTGAAATAAGTCAGTGCTAACGCACCTAATAAAATAATTTGAAGAGAGTAATTTAATTACTCAAACTAAACCACATAACAAAATTAACAAACATCCAAATAAAATAATTAATCATATGTGTAATTATATTTTAACCGGTTAAATAGCGTAACTAAAAACGGACTGTTACATTACTACCCCTCTTAAAAGAAATTACGTCCTCGGAATTTACATACCTCCGAAAAGATGTGGATACTGTTGCTGTATATCCGCCTCACGCTCCCATGTAGCATCTCCAGTAATCTCATCCCAAATGACCTTAACCAAAGGAATCTGTCTACCGCGGAGTTCTTTAATCATTATATCTGCGATCTTAATCGGTAAAGCCTCATATTCTAGATTCTCCCGGAGTTGTACAGACTCAGGCTCAAGCACATGAGAAGAATTAGGGTAATATTTTCTCAACTGGGAAACATGGAAGACATCGTGAAGGTTGGAAAGGTAAGGTGGTAAGGCTATCTGGTAAGCTACTAGACCAATTCGTCGAAGAATCTGAAATGGTCCAATGAATCGGGGAGTGAGTTTTCTAGACTTTATAGCTCTGCCAATTCCAGTCTTCGGAGTGACTCTCAAGAACACGTGATCACCTTCTTGGAACTCTAAGTGTCTCCTCCTCTTGTTACTGTAGCTTCTCTGCCGATCCTGGGCTTCCTTCATTTTCTCTCTTATTTTCCTAACTTGTTCTGTTGTTTGTTGTACCACATCAGGACCCAACACTTGGCTCTCACCAGTCTCATACCAACATAATGGAGTCCTACACTTTCTCCCATACATAGCCTCATACGGTGCCATCCCGATGCTACTATGGAAACTGTTATTGTATGTGAACTCAATCAATGGTAAAAATTCATCCCAACTGCCAACATGTTCCAACACACAAGCTCTTAAAAGATCTTCCAATGATTGAATTGTCCTCTCAGACTGTCCATCCGTCTGAGGATGATAAGCAGAACTCATCCTAAACTTTGTTCCCAAAGCATCGTGTAACTGTCTCCAAAATCTAGATGTAAATCTAGTATCTCGATCGGAAACAATACTCGACGGCACACCGTGCAACCTCACTACTTCCTTGATATAGATCTGGGTCAACCTTTCAAGACTATAACTTTCACCAATAGGTAAGAAGTGAGCACACTTCGTCAACCTATCAATGATAACCCAAATCGCATCAAACCTCTTCGGAGTTCGTGGTAATCCAACCACAAAGTCCATCGCTATACTATCCCATTTCCATTCTGGGATATCCAAGGACTGCAACAACCCAGCGGGCTTTTGATGCTCTATCTTAGCTTTCTGACATACCAAACATGACAGAACATATTCCGCCACTTCTTTCTTCATCCTTGGCCACCAAAACATCTTCTTCAAGTCTTGGTACATCTTGGTGGCTCTTGGGTGGAAACTCAGCTTACTTTTATGTGCCTCTTCTAAGATCATATTCCTAATCTCTAATTTCTCTGGCACACATATACGATCCTTAAACCTTAACACTCCATCTGATCCTCTCCTAAACTCTGAAACTTTACCCTCATCTATACCTCGATTCACATCCACCAAATATTCATCCTGACCCTGCTTAATCTTAAGGTCTCTAAAAAACTCACTACTGATGGTGATCATACTTAAACATATTCTATCCTCCATCAGATCCATACCTAGGTTCAAATCTCTAAACTGTTCAAGCAACTCCATCTCTTTCACCATCATTGCAGATACGTGCAAAGATTTCCGACTTAGTGCATCTGCCACAACATTAGCCTTTCCTGGATGGTATTGAAGATCAAACTCATAGTCCTTAATGAATTCCATTCATCTACGTTGCCTCATGTTCAGCTCCTTCTGATCAAACAAATACTTTAAACTCTTGTGATCACTGAACACATTAAACTTAACTCCATAGAGATAGTGTCGCCATATTTTCAATGCGAACACTATAGCTGCTAACTCCAGATCATGGGTTGGGTAATTCCTTTCATGAACTCTTAATTGTCGGGAAGCATAAGCCACAACTCTTCCCTCTTGCATCAAAACACAACCCAATCCTTGATACGACGCGTCACAATATACGTCAAACTGTCCTAATGGATCTGGCAACGTTAGCACATGAGATGAAGTCAACTTCTCCTTTAGCTTCTGAAAGCTCTCTTCACACTTCTCTGTCCAAACAAACATCGTACCTTTTCTCATTAACTGCGTCATAGGCAATGCAATCTTCGAGAAACCCTCAATGAACCTCCTGTAATACCCGGCTAATCCTAGGAAACTACTCACCTCACTCACTGACTTAGGACTCTCCCATTTAATCACGGCCTCTACCTTAACTGGATCAACAGCTATCCCTTTCTTGTTGATTACATGCCCTAGAAACTGTACTTCCTCTAACCAAAATTCACACTTGGATAGCTTAGCATACAACTGCCTATCTCTCAACACCTATAACACCACTCTCAGGTATTCCTCGTGTTCTTCCTGACTACGGGAGTAGATAAGAATATCATCTATAAACACTACAACAAACTTATCAAGGAACGGTCTAAAAATTCTATTCATGTAATCCATGAACACCGCTGGAGCATTAGTTACACCAAAAGGCATAACTAGGTACTCGTAGTGTCCATACCTTGTCCTAAAAGCGGTCTTAGGTATATCCTCCTTCTTCACCCTAATCTGATGGTATCCTGATCTTAAATCTATCTTGGAAAACACCGAAGCTCCTTTCAACTGATCCATCAAATCATCTATCCTAGGCAACGGATATTTGTTCTTGATTGTAACTTTATTCAACTGCCTATAATCCGTGCACAACCTAGAACTTCCGTCCTTTTTCTTGACAAACAATACCGGTGCTCCCCAAGGCGAAACACTCGGTCTAATGAATTCCTTCTTCATCATGTCATCCAGCTGTTTCTTCAACTCTGCCAACTCTACTGGTGACATCCGATAAGGAGCTACTGAAATAGGTCCAGACCCTGGTATGAGATCTATAGCGAACTCCACCTCCCTCTCTGGTGGCAAACCAGGAACATCAGGAGGGAAAACCTCAGGAAACTCCCTAGCAATAGGCAGAGAATCTATACTCGAAGTCTCCTTAGCTTCCAAAGAGAAAAGCATCACATACTGCTGAGAACCGCAACCCCTCATAGTTGCTCCTTCATTGGCAGATACTATGCTAGAAGGCTAAATAAAAGATAAAGTCTTTCGGGCACAGTCTAACACTACATGGTTAGCCGAAAGCCAATCCATGCCCAGAATAACGTCTATCTGCTGCATAGGCAAACAGATGAGGTCTACTAGGAATGCCCTATTTTCAACAACTATAGGACACTGTAAGCAAACAGACATAGTGATCAAAGGATCACTGGTAGGGGTGGACACTGTCAAGGTATATGGTAGCTGAGAAACGGCCAAATGTAAATGATCTACACACTCCTGGGACACAAAAGAATGTGTAGTGCCTAAATCAAACAACACAGACGAGAGTCTGCCAGATATTAAACACATACCTTGAATAAGATCTGCAAATTGAGAGGACTCAGATCCTTTCACTGTAAACACTCTCCCTGTGACCTGAGGTCTGGCCGTCTGTCGTTCCGCTGTTGGAACCCCTCTCCCAGCACCTTCTCTGAAACCACTGGCTCCTCTGAAACTACCAGCTCCTCTGCCGGCTGCTGGCTGCTGCTGTATCGCTCTCTGTCTACAATCCCTAGCAAAATGACCTGGTTAGCCACAGATGTAGCAACCAGATCTATCTGTACAATCCCTGATATAATGTGGGCCTCCGCATCTGAAACACACTGGGGCCCTCTGCTGCTGGCCCTCTCTCAGTAATCGGCACCGATGGTACGGATGTCCGAGTGCTCGTCCCTGGTCCAACGTATGGTCCTCTCCTCCCCGAGAGCCTCCATCAATTATCCTCTGCTGACCTACTCAGATAGGACCCCACTACGCTGCTGTCTCTGCTCTGCAGCCTGCCTCCTGTCCATGCTCTCAATAGCACTGGCCCTCTCCACCATCTCTGGAAAGCTCAGAATATCCAAGGGTACTATAGCCCTCCTCAACTCATGCCGTAAACCCTCCTCGAATCTCCGACACATCCAGTCCTCATCTGGAAACCTTTGGTAGTACTCAGAAAACTGTATCAGGGCCTCGAATCTGGCTGCGTAATCACCAACAGACCTGTCTCCCTGCTGGAGACTCATGAACTCTCTCTCCTTCTCACGTCTAACTAATCGCGGGAAGTACTTCTCAAAGAAACACTCTCTGAACAGCTCCCAACTGATGAATCTGCCTTCAGCCTCTAACAATCTCCTCTTGCCTCTCCACCATGACTCAGCCCCTCCGGTCATCATGAAGGCGGCATAGGTCACCTTCCTATCATCTCTGCATCTCATGGTATCAAAGATCTTCTCGAACTCCTGAATCCACCACTCTGCTCGCTCTGGATCATACTCTCCACCAAACTGTGGTGGCTTACTTTTGAGAAAGGTAGCCAATCCTGCATCCTCAGCATCGGCGGCTATCCTCCTATCATGCCGCTCCTGTAGCTCTGCCTCTCTCTGTACCCTCTGAGCATTCTGCTGCGCCTGCTGCAACAGAACGGATGCTAACTCGCGGATAGTCCGAAGAGTCTCGGCGGACTCTCCTCCACCTCCAATCCCTACCTCTGGCCGATGGGGCTCATCCTCTACACCCTCTATCGCTCTACCACCACCCCGTCTACCACGTCCTCGACCTCGGCCTCGAGCCATGATCCTGTTAAAAGAAATCATTAGCCCCCATCAATATGACATATAATACTACATAAAACTGGAATATAAATACTATATGCCATAGAGATGTCGCGTCAGACTCACTACCCAACTTCTAAGCATAGTTGTTATCCGATGTGGATTCAACTAAATGGCCAGTTTACCCTAATCATAGTGTTCACAGTCCGATTCAGAACCGAACTGCTCTGATACCACTAAATGAGACGCCCCGACGTTCCATTAAAGAAAACCCAAAATATTAAAACCTAATTTCGTTATTATCGTTTAAGTGAATATATTAAAACAGTGGGAAATTTAAAACATAACATACATACATAATATATACATCTCAAATCCTGCTACAGTACAGTAGAGGGAATCCCATCAGTCGGATCCCAAAATGTACAAAACTGATAATCAAACAGAAAATAAAAAAAAACAACATCCTCAAGAGATGAGACGCACTGGCCATAGACTCTATACTCAACTATGAGGATCCACTGATCGTCCTCCCACGTCAGGTGCATATGAAGTCCCATCAAGTTCCTCCATGACTGGAATCTCTGTAGGATCTTCTCATCACGATCACCAAAAAGAAACATATACAATATAGAGAAAATAGGGATAAGAAACCATATAACATCAAACGTGGAAATAGTTTAGCAACATTTAATTAAATAACGGCACACTAAACATACGTCTCCAAAGTCTGGGTGTATATATATATATATATCATAATCATCCTCAATCCACATCTAGGATCTTTCCTCTACCCTCCATCATGATGCAATGCAAATGCTGTATGAATAGTCTCCTCAGGTATCGGCCATATCCGGATATGACAACAATATAATCGACACGTCCCAGGGTCCCCGGCGCACACCCTCGTCCGCGGATGGAGAGTGCCCACGCAAAGCAATGGCACTATAGACGCACAACCCGTTCACACCTCTGGACCACAATCCAGGATGCTCATGCAATGCATGAACTATAGCTGCGACTAAAATGAAATCATCTCTGGACGGTCCGCCGTTAGCCTATCCCCGGGAATTTTCCTTCCGAGGCATAGACCCCAATCGACCATGTTTCAGGTCCACTCGACCATGTTTCAGGTCCCTCATATCACAGACCATGTTTCAGGTCACCCCCTAGTGCCCTAACCAGTCATCATAATCTCATAGATAACCTCAAAATAATCTCATCTCATCACTCTCGTTCTCATATCACGATAATTATCTCGGTTAGGCACTGCTATCTCATATAGTATGCAATCCCCAAATACATCCTCGTGTCTCATATAACTTATGATTTACTCAATCCTCTAAGTTCAATCATTACACTCATTCTATCATCACAACAACAACAACAACAACAATAACAACAACAACAACAACAACAATAATAATAATAATAATAATAATAATCATCCCATCAGTAGTAATATTAAAATAATAATAATAGTAAGAATAATAATAAATATAAACCAGTATCAATTTCACATCAACCAGTCAAACACGTAATCCTCACGTAATAAAAAAAAAAAATATATATATATATATATATAGCGTAACGACGATAAACGTACAATTTCTATATCATCATCGGTACCACTAAGTAGTCCCCAATGTGGTATAGACCTTGTCCATTACTCGCTCTCATGTAGGGTTTGGTCGCCCTACACCATTATCTAATTAAATGTAACCGCGTCGTTTCCGACGTTAAATAATTTCTTTCCCCCACCTGGAATGTCTTAGGCTAGCTCTGGGGCAACGAAACGAACACTCCCTATACTCCCTCAAATCTGCCACGCACAGTTCTACACCCCCCGGGGCTCCAGAAATTCACCTGAACACATCATTGTGAAGCACACGTTACGTGTAACCCAAATCTGAAGACGGAATTGGAAACCGATAAATGAATTGAAAGATAACCTCAATACCGTCGCCGACGACATTTAGACATAAAAAGGACATAGGCTTACCTTAGCCTAATCAAGAAAAAGAAAGATAAGGTAATGAAGTAGACATCGTGAGGATCACAACGGTATAATCAGAATTTTGATAGGACGAACGGATTGACAAGAACTCTCTCCGGAATTTTTCTCTCACTCACGGTCTCTCTACTCTCTCTACGTCTCTCTCTTTTTTTTTTTCCATCTAATTTTCTTATTCTTTCTTTCTTAAACATTATATATATATATATATATATATATATATAAAGAAAACTTTCTGTCTCAAATTTTCTTATTCCTTCTTTCTTAAACTTTAGATAATATATATATATATATATAGATAAGAAACAAAACTTCTGCCACAATTAATTAGGCAAGCAAGAGGTGTGGCTCTCAAATTTTGCGGCAAAATGAGAAATAGAGGTGTCATTTATATAGCACTTGCCGTGGCCACTAATCCTATCACAAAGAAAAAATTTGTTTAGTTAATAGATACAAAATGAGTGATAAAATATTAAGCCTAAAATAAACATGTTTTTACTTTCTGGAATCTAAAAATAAAGATTGATAGATATACGTTTTCGAAATTCAAATTAGAGTAAAGATTAATAGTTGGACTGATCAACTAAGAAAATACTCGGTCCAAAATTTAACCTCCGATTAAGGTCAAACCAGTTTATTTTCAACTCTAAAATTAAATTGAATGAAAATATAAAAAATGCTTTTCTCTTAAGCATATTATTTAAAATATTTTTCTGTACTGATAGTAATAGTGACAATAATGTAACTTATTGTCTAGTAAGTGTGCATCCACTGAAATAAGTCAGTGCTAACGCACCTAATAAAATAATTTGAAGAGAGTAATTTAATTACTCAAACTAAACCAGATAACAAAATTAACAAACATCCAAATAAAATAGTTAATCATATGTGTAATTATATTTTAACCGGTTAAATAGCGTAACTAAAAACGGGCTGTTACATCCTCATTGTTTAGGAATTTTTGGAGTATATCACAAAGGATTTCGAACACAAGAAGAAGCGGAAAAGGCTTTGAAATATCACCAGGAAAAAAATAAGGGTAAAAAAAAAAGAAATTTATCTTGGCCCAATAACTTTTTCTGAAGCTATAAAGAATCCACCAGAACCAAAGACTTCTCTGAGGATACTTGGAGGAATTCCTTCTTCCATTGATGACTATCAAATTACTTCCAGAAAATACCATGAACTTCAAGTCCAATTTTCAAAAGAAAAATTCTCTGAAACCCTAAAAAGATTAACCAAATGGACTAAAAAAGAAAAAATTAATTGTTTTTACATGGTAAACCGAAATATATTTGGAGTTAAGGCTATAATTACTCCAGAAGCATCATCAGTACTGATGTTTAATATGTTCCAATTTGGACTTATTGAATGTCTTTATTTAAATAAAGATTCGGAAGAAATCAGTCTGTTCCCATATAGTCTAAAGGAAGCTGTTCAAAATTACAAAAGAAATGTTGCAAAAGAAAGGACTATCTTCTTGAAATTTTACTCAGCATTATCCTGACTTTGTCACTAAGCAACTTGCATAGAACTTAATCTTTATTGGAGTAAGCAACAATAGCTTCTCCTTGAGAGATGAACCAACCAGAGAAGACTACAATGAAGACAGAATTACTATAATTCTGGCCAACCAGCTAGCAAGCATTTTCACCCAATGTCAGATAATTGGAAAAGAGTCCCTCATCAAAGCATTATATAAGGGACCACATACTTTGCTTATAAGCAAGACAAGTGGTAAAATAATTAAAGAAAAAGACTTAGCATTATTAACGAATTTTGAACTACCTTTCTACACACTTCAAGGACTATCAATGAACTACCGTCCAACTGTCCTCGATCAACTTTGCTCGATGATAAAGCAGAATGGAAATCATGCATGTAAAAGATGCGTGACAAAAAAGGGCAATAATGACTGTTGGCTGGAGGATAAGGACTCAGACGATGCAATAATAGAAGAATGACGTAAGCGCATATGTCAGCATATGAATTATTGAAAGTCTGATTGAAGAAATGATGTAGATAGTAAGGACTTTTATGTAAATTACCTAGCACCCTTAGGTGTATAAATAAGTCCTCTTATGCTGAGCCATAGTAGAGTTTTCATTCATAAAAACCTTTCGTGTCTGAGAAGTTCTCCCTGATTGAGAACTGTGCTAGCCTCCTTAGGAGTGTGAGTCGGATTCTTGAGAGTGAATCCATTATGTTCCTATGTATTTCCCTCTACTTATTATCAATAAAAGCTACTTCTTATTACTAAAATTCCCAAATTACTTTACTATTGAATCTCGTTCAACTTGAGTAAGCGGAAGCAGTAGTGGGCAAAAGAATTCAAGGCTAATCTTGAGAAAAGACCAGTCATGTATGATTTATCAACCCTTTCAGTTATTTTATTTGAAAATAATGATGTCTGAAATTGAAAGAGAAAAAATTGATAATAATGAGGATATAAACTTAGCAAAAGATGCAAATATGAAGAAACTTTGAGGAATGATGAAAAGATTTAATCAAAAATAAAATATTATATATTATGGAAAGATAGTTAATGAAACTCCAATTGACATATCGGAAACGTAAGGAAATACTTGTATATAATTACTAAATAAAAAGAAATTAACCGAATTAAAAATGAATTTAATAAAGGAAGAACATAGAAGAAAAATAGGATATATTCATATTGGAGCCATACAGGTTTTAATTAAAGCTACCTTTCAGGAAGGAATAAATTCACCAATAGAATTAGTTTTGAAAGATGATAGAATAACTGATCCAAAAGATAAAATACTAGTAGTTATTGAAGGAAATTTAGCTTATGTTAAATTAAAATTCGAAGCCCGCCCAAATATTGGAATTCCATTAGATTCCCAAAGATTAGATCAATCATTAACCTTAGAACATAGATTCTTAAGAACTAATTTAATGAGACCAGGAGATAAAATCTCCTCAATTACTTATTGTGTTAATTATGCATTAACAAATTCTCATCGTAGTATTACCTTCAAAAATAATGATAGAATAGATATACCAAGACTTTTTTAGGAAATAGGAAAAATTTATTATCCTAAAAGAAATGAAATAACTAAACTAGGAATATCCATAAATAATCCAAAATCATTAAGTTTTAGACAAATTCCAAAACTAATTACTTTTCCTGAATCAGAAAAAACCGACGAAGATGAAAATATTAATAAATTATCGAATCAAGTAAGTGACCTAGCTCAGTATTTAAGAAATATAATATGAAAAATATAAAGGAACTTTGGATGTTTAACTTTAAGTCAAGAAAAGATGAAATTAAAAATGAAATAAGAAACCTTACCGGAACCTTAGATTATTATTTAGAGAAAGACCCAAATAATAGATATAGAAAATAGATTGAAAGAAGACTAATAGAGAAAGAAAATGAGTTAAGAAATATGGAAAATTATGAAGAAACCAGAAAAAACTACAAAATAAGAAAGTAATTAATCTAGCTCTATTAATTATTGGAAATATACTCAGAGTTTGATGAACAAACAGAGAAAGAAATAACAAGTATATTAGCCATGAAAATACCCAAAGACTGTAAGCAAACAATAATTAATAATTTAAAGCACCAACATTGGCAAGAAGAACTTTATCTAAAGCAAGTACAATAAAGAGTGCAATTAGGATTTTGCAAAGAAGAACGAAAACAAATAATTAAAGAATTGGTAGAAATAAATGAATCTATAAGTGAATATGGGTATGAATTATTAGTAACCCAAATTATGCATGAACACTATCCAAATTATGTATAGATACTACCCTAATAAAATAATAAATAAAACAAAAAAAGAAATTAATAGGATGGTACCATTTTGGTATCAGGGCTAAGTACTAAAAAGAATTATGGATTCTCAAAATATAGAAACGTTTGTATATAGACTAAGTATGTTATATTTAACTAATCAAAATAGCTTAAGAAAACTAATACAATAATTAAAAGCTGAAACCACATGTGTATGTGAAAAACTGATGAATCATCACTATGAATCTTGTGATTATAGAGAATACCATAGAGAAATAAAACTAAGAAGAATAATAATAAGCAAATTGGAATTATGGATTGAATGATATTACAAAATTACAAAAATGTCACCGTATAAACATGGGTGTTTCGTATATGGTTATCAAATTAGGATGTGCAAATAAGACACCTTTTCTTTTTTTATGCAATGAGCCATTATCAAACAGATAAAAGGGCCCACCATAGTAGAAGATACGGCAAAGTACATAGACTGCGACATTAAAAATGAATTGAGGTACCAAGTGGTTGCGTACCGTACCTTTTCTTTTTTATTTCTTTCGGTTGGTGAATTGGATTGATAAAAAATAAAATAAAAACTAGAGGAGTCTCTTTCTCAATCTTCATTCTATTCCTCTTTTTTTTTTTCTTTTTCATCCACTGAAAATGGATGGTTCTGAGTCATTTTTTTGGCCTGAAATCACCACTCTACATCGTTTTTCTTTCTTTTTATCTAAATAAGTAAACTTCCATATATATCTTGTTTTTCTTTGGTTTTTTCTCTCCATATTTTCGTCTTCTTATTGCGGCGTTGTTTGGTTTCCCGTCTTGTTGTGACATCTTTTGATTTCCCGTCTTGTTACGGTGTTCGTTTGGTTCAGATTGGCAGATCATCTTCGATCCATTACAGATTCAATCAAGACTTGAGCGTCAAGGTTAAAGATCCCGAGACATGGGTATTCCCGTCACTTTGATTTTGTCACATTTGTAGATATTTTGCCGTGTTATACTAGCAATGTTGAATTTGTGTTGTTTTCAATATATTTTACCAATTTGAATGAATGAATATCTTTTTTTTAGTAAAAAAAAAATTATTTCGGTTGGTGGCCGTTCAAATAAGAAATATCTAATCATAATGATCAATGGATCCAACGTGTATCTATACTATATACATTTAGGAATAAACTCATTGAATGTTATTCCATGTGTGAACCTATTAACAAATTATCATTTAATATGATTGTTAACTATTTAGGTCTTTAGCATTATGATTCATCATAATTGCTCTTTGCTTCATACAATGCATTTTATGACCCCTTTATATATTTTCACTTATAATTGTTTTTTATTTACACACTTATAATACTTTAATCTCTTAACACAATTTATATTTTAATTATGATGAATATAAACAATTTTTTACTTTTGTAACTATTCAAACTAATTCTTTAATTATAGTTTGTTATCTTCAATTTAGAGATTGAAATATACTGAAGGTTTTTTTTTGATAAAAAAAATATAACTAAGTCTTAATTCAATATAATTGGACGATTTGTATTTGCTTATCAAAAACAAAAACAAAAAACAAAAGTTGGACAATTTGTATATCTTCTTAAAATAAGAATCATAATTTTCAATTTTCAATTTTTTAATCATATATTTTATTTTAAGTTTGAATTTTTTTAGTCTTTAAAACACCTTTGCTCTTTCTCTTACTATATTAGTAAATATTGATTAACAAATATTGTTAGCAAGAAATCACCCTTTTACGTTGTTATTGTTGTTTATCAACACATTTTTATAGAAGCAATAATTAAAAAAATATCCATGATGTACGAGGTTAAAAGTTATATATTGGATTATAAATTTGAACTTTATATGATTAAAACTTTAATTGAAAAATTTTGCATTCAAAATTACAAATAGATAAATATGATTTGAAATATGAAAAGTTGCATCATATGATTCGGTATAATAATAATAACAATAATAATAATAATAATAATAATTATTATTATTAATATTACTGTTGTTAAAATAATAATAATAATAATAATAATAATTATTATTATTATTAATATTACTGTTGTTAAGATATCTTAAAATCATTCTTAATGCGGACAAGATTTTCGAAATAAATAATTTTAAGATATTTTCAAATAATCGAGGTTACTAGAATAGCGATTAATAACACTCTTCACATTTACAACTTTATTGGAACTCTAATCTTTCCATCATTGGTAATTAATATGTGGCACGAGTCCATCAAAACACGAATTCAACAATTATATAATTAAAAATAAAATCCTAAAAATCAACATATTCCCCGTGCATGACACGGGTCCATCAATCTAGTTGCATGAAAATTTGCTCGATGCCATGAGATAATGACATTGATTACGATTTAGTGAACTCGATGCCATTAAGATATACATCACTCGTGTATATTTGAAGACCTGAAAATAATTAATGACGTTTAGAATAGTGATTAATTATGTTTAATAGATGATTAATGAGTTGTAATACCTTGTTATATCTATTAATCATTCACTGGATGTTCCTGCCGAGATCTGACTTGCCAAAATATCACCGTAGAATGTTAAACTAAGAGTGAACAATGGGGTTGCTTTTGATTATGGCTTGACAGAATATTGTATTCCGATCCTACGTATCCCAATGGGAATCAAAGGCAGACGTAGTTCTAGGTTCAACCCTTGTCCATACGGTGATCTCAATCCCTTAATATTGTATCTGATGAATACCAGCGAGCAAGGACTCTTCAATAGTCTCTTGGTCAAGCTGGTTCCTCTAATACGCTTAAGGGAGATTCACCTAGGTTAGTGAAAAGTGTCCCTCTCTCTTGGGTTCTCCTCCTTTTATAATAGGATCCCCATATCTTTAAGAGATCTGGATTTATCTCCTTTTATCTCTTAAATCTTCTTTGAGATATGATTTCTTTAATTTGAGGGATTTATCTCTTCTAAACGGATAAGGTTATTTGAGATAATATCAGGATCATTAAAGATAATATCTTATCTTTCTCACCTTAATTTGAGGGATTTATCTCTTATAACCGGATAATGTTATTTGAGATAATATTAGGATCATTAAAGATAATATCAATATCTTATCTTTCCCACCTTTATTGGATCGGGTATCCAAGCTCGGTGACCGGGTTTTACTCCTCGGTCAGTACACAAGCCCCCCAAGCTTCGAGATCAACGGAGCGTAGAAGTTTTTATGACAAGAGCCGAGCTTGGCTTTAAAATTATCTGAGTTCGGGATTTATTGAGTAAGACTTCTCCCCTTTTTGCCATAGTTCGATGGCCAATCTTCATACATCAACTAACATTCGAGTTTAGCGGCTTTGGAAAATGGGCCTAACAATCCTTTCTTTGTATTTCCTGGTGGTCGAACTTGATACATCGGCCTCAATTGATTTCTCGGTACGCTCGGTGGCCAACCTTGACACCTCGGTCCATATTCAAGTCTCCCCAGGCTTTGAGCTCGGAAGAGCTTAAAAGCTTTTATGATAGAAACCGAACTTGGCTTTAATGTTACCGAGCTTTACTTTTCGGCCAATTCTTAAGTTCAGCGGGCTCGGTGGGCGAGTCTAGTAATCATTTCCCTTTGATTATTTGGGTTTGGTGATCGAGCTTTATTTCTCGGACAATACTTTAGTTTGGTAGGCTCGGTGACTGAGTTTAACATCTCGGCCAGTATATAAGCCCCCCAAGTTTTGATCTCAGAAGAGCGCAAAAGCTTTATAAAAGAAGCCGAGCTTGTCTTTAGTGTCGATAAAGTACAAGATTTGCATAGACCCTATTACTTCGCCTAATCAAGCTCGGTGGCCTAGTTTCACATCTCGGGCAGTACTCGAGTTTTGTGATCGAGCTTCACATCTCGGCCAATAACAAGTTTTGAATAGAATATACTTAAATCTTACCTTTGTTAAGACAAGTTTAGAAGCCGGTAGCTGAGATTCAACTTATCAATGATTCAGGCTGGAACTGGTCTTTTGGAAAGTCAAGCTCAAACTCGGTCATTAGGAATTTACCTCAGGCTTGTATTTCAGCTGAAATCTTTGATGCCTTCAAGATGCTTATCTTGAGAGTTTGACCTTGACTCACCTTTTTCCGAATGTAGCTCGGTCTTTGAAGCTTTTGAGAGATCTTAACCTTTCATTCGAGTAGCTCTTAACCCTTTCATCTAGTGTATTTTGAAATACCCACTAACTTGAAGCCTGACCTTGAATGTCATTATTTATATGATCTTGAAGATGTGTCTCAGAATAAACTTTCCTCATATCTTTTCCAATTTGTATGTGAAAATAGTTTTCATACAAGTTCTTCATAATAACAATCGAGCTGTAGGCTAAGAGATATCCTTTCTCTGTAATTTCTGAGAATTCATTTATCCCCATAATCCCCCCAAGTTCTGATCTTGAAATAAGCGAAAGAGCTTAAATATCAACCCGCATATCTTAACATGCTTTTTGGTGCCGAGGACTTTGGATTATGATTCGCGGGAGCATTGCTCGGAAATTTGTTTTTTGTAGAACCAAGTATTTCTTGGGTTATCGGCTTACTTGGCCGAGCACTGGTCGGATTTTCGTGCGGTGCCAAGTCTTACTTGGGATTCCGGCTTATTTGATCGAACACTACCAGGATTTCCTTCAAATCTTGGGTCTCTAACATGCATGAGCTGCTGTGGACATTATCTTGGTGCAAAGGTGTTGTGCTCGGCCTAGGATTTTTAGTGCGAAGGAGGAAGCATTGCTCGACCTCGACTTTTTTCAGTGTGTAGTGCGAGGGAGCATAGCTCGACCTCGGCTTTTTGGTGCGAGGGAGCAATGCTCGACCTCGGCTTTTTGGGCTTCTGCCCTTTGTTTTTGGCTAGACAATTTTAACTCGGTCCCTTTAGTGGATTCTCATGTTATTAAGCCAGCATATGCTCGGCTTTTACTAGAATAGTGCCCGGACGCGAGCATGAAAGCCGCGACTGCTTATGCTCTCCGAGTCTCCTCCATTACCCGTTTTTCGAGCCACGAGCTTTCTAATAATGTGAAGAATATCAAAAGCGTGAAGGCTGATGCTGCCCGAACTTTGCGCACAGGGGATGAGCTTGAAAAAGTCGTGGCAAAGTGTGAAGAGCAGGCTCGACTAATCGGGTAATTGAAAACTCGAAATGTCGAGCTTGAGAAGACCAACTCCTCTCCTCAATCCGAGCTCTCTAAAGAGAAAATGAAAGGATTGACTTTCAGAGGGCTGCCAAGGCTTTAAAACTTTCCCTTGACAATCTTTAGCAGTCTCTTGCTACTGAGAAAAAGGTTAATTGCAAGCTTCTGTTCGAGTTGAAGGAAGCTAAAGCCCAGATTATAAAGGAACAGGTTTCTGGGTTCTCGCGTGCTATAAAACAAATCTAGCGCTTTCTTCCTGATTCAGATCTTTCGAGAGCAGGTGTGGACAAGGATTTTAATAAGGATGGCGTTATGGTTCCTTTGTCCTAGCTCGATGATGAGGAAGAGGAGAATAATGAAGAGCAGGTTGTGGGAGAGGAGGAGAACAGAGGAACTGAAGTGGTCGTGCTCGAGCCATCCTCGGTTGCTCTTCCGCAAGCTGAATACATTATTGGTTCCAACCTTGATGGAGTCTTTGCTCATGGGAATGCCCATGAGTAACTTAGCAAATTTTAAAGATATTTTGTACTCTTGGCTATGCCCTATGTACTTTTGCTTTATGAGTGATAAAGACTTCATGCTTCGGGAACATTATCCCAGGCTCTGCCTTTTTTTTTGACTTATGGTATTTAACCCAGCATTTGGATTTACTCGGTTAACTTTCCTAAGTTTTTACTCGTCTTTTATGCTTGGTGTTTTAATTTGGCCTCGTGAGCATTTTGAGCTCGGCCCTATCGTAGTTAACTATTTCATGTTTTTCTTGCTTACCTTTTGAGGTTCGACCTTTCGATTTTAGCTTGGTCGGTCACTTCGGTCAGGCATTTAGCTCAATCGATTTTAGCTCGATCAACCTTTTTAGGTTCTTTGTTTACCTTTTTATGCCCGGCATTTCGACTTTAGCTCAGTCGATTTTAGCTCGATCAACCCTTTTAGGTTCTTTGTTTACCTTTTGAGGCCCAGCTCAATCAACTGTTGAGTCACCGGCAAGTGTACCGGGTCGTCGTAAGTAATAAACACGATAAGTAATTACCGAGGTCGGACACAAGGATTGGGCTACCAATTCTACCAATTCGCAAGAAATTTGATACGTTTGATCAAGTAAAAGCAAGTGGTTGAGAAGATAGAGAGAATAGGATAGCGATTTAAATCAACAAATCAATCAGAAAATAAGTAGGTAGCGATAGAATAAGGTAAGAATTAAAATCTTGATTAAACATCTAAGGTCACAAATCCACCTACCCGATCATGCATAGTACCCAAGTGATGATTATGCCCTCCCTAAGTTCAATTGCAATGTCAACCAGGACCCCCAAATTCTCCTAATGACACTATCGTGCTCAATAGGACGTATTCAACGATTGTGTTAATTACTTGATAGGTCTCATAACCCAATCATCAAACTCTATTAATTCTTGTTCCCTATAAGGCTGCACTGATCTCCTACTCACTCTCGTGCAATATTCAATCAATGATCCCAATTCAAGTTCTAAACGTGAATTACCTATCAAGCCTCATCATGTTAACTAGTCAATCATGCATGCTTATGATCAACGCAATAAATTCAGAATTGGAAAACATGAATTGAGATAAAGGAGGGAAACATACATCACATTGAACGCTACACCGTCATGGGTGGTTTCATTGATCCCTTAGACAAGGGAATTAGTTCCTCATGCTTGTAACAACGCACAAACAATTGGAGTTCATCATAATTGTCAAATAGGAAAAGAAATAGGGAGACGCAGCTCCAGAGAATAAGGGTTCGTCTCTCAAAAATGATCTAAAACAAGTGGTGAACAAAAAAAAGTCCAAAATCTGCCCTAAAACAGCCTATAAATAGAGGTTCTGGGTCGCGCCCGCTCGCGGGGCGAGCAAGCTCTCGCGAGGCGAAATTCAGTTTTGGCTCCATCCTGATTTGAATACTCGCGAGGCGAGATGGTGATTCGCGAGGCGAGACAGAAAGGGTGACATCTCTGGCACAGTCAGGCCTTCAGGCTCGTGGGACAAGATGGTGATTCACGGGGCGATACAGAAAGGGTGACTGTTGCTGTTCAGGCTGGTCTTCAGGCTCGCGAGGCGAGATCCTGTTTCGCGAGGCGAAACTTCCAGAATTGCTTTTCCACTGTTCCTTCATTTTCCTTGACTCTAAGAGCTTCACTTTTAACCTGAAACAACAAAAGGAAACGAAAAGCGTAATTCTACTCAAAATGAACTAAAAACTACTAAAAACGCATTAAACGAATCAAATTCTAACTTAGGAACACAACAAGGCCAATTTGGGAGATTAGCGAGGTTGACTAGCTCAATTAGGCACAAAATCTACCCCTTTTCTAGCTGGAAACTAGATGAGCCAGAGGCTTATCAAAACACCCCAAACTTAAACCTTGCTTGTCCCCAAGCAAACTAAAACTCAAAAAGACTCAAAACTTGGCAAGCTTAAAGGATTCAATCAATTTTTGCACAAATTTCATGCAATTTAATTTCTTCAATGTTTTCCCCCTTGCAACAATGTAATCCTCTCATTCATTTACTTTAAACAATTGAGAATTCCATCATTCATGCAATCAGTAATCTGAGTTGAGGATTCAAGTGGCACACAAAAGGGAGATCACCAAATTCAAACAATTTCCTTCCTCACAAGGGCATTTAATATTTCACTCATTCGCTCAATTTGTCTAAGCTACCAACTTTTCACTCAATCTCGCATTTCAAGAACACTTCCCATAAATTTGATTTTCATCCCAACAAAGTTCCCACAAAAATATGTATGCATCATCAAAAGGTCTTTCATAGGTTGTAATGAGGCCTGGCTCAAGGTAAGATATTCAAAGGACAGAGGCTTAGTCCCTAGGATCAATGAGAGCATGAAACTACCATTGCAACAATTGAATTTACTCTCATATTATTATTCTATTCCTTGCATTGGGTGGCTACAAACCTCTTCCTTTTTATACTTTTTCACTTTGCCCTTTTTGGCATATATTCAATACTTTTCATCACATTTTTTTTCTTTTTTTTTATCAAGCCTTCGACCTTTAATTTTGCTTTTCTTTTTCTCAACTATGATTCATGAACTTGTAGCCACCCCAAACTTAGTTCCACAACAACACTCACAAAGCTAAAATTCCATGCTCTCCTAAATCCTAGGATAGGGGAAAATCATGGTTTTTCTGAGTTAATGGCTTGTAATGTAAGGTCATCAAGAACAATAGACTTCAAGGCTCAATGTGACTAACTAGGGATCATTCATCAAGGATGGTTCAATTTATGGCCAAGTATTTATTTCAAAGAAAAATTGCCTGGATCATTTGATGCAACATATAAATATGCAAACCATGCACAGATTCAAGCAAATCCGAGAAAGTGCAGCTTAAAAGCGATTCACACAATTAAGAACATGTTGGAGGCTCAAATTTCTCACCTGGACATTTTTGCAAATTGTTTGATCGAGATACAATTCCTAGTGTGTGCACCCCTTCACCCCAAACTTGTCATAAATCAAGCAATCACAATAAAATTTCTCAAAGTTCAATTTTCAATTTTTCACATGGGGATCAAATTTTCGATTTTCCGAACCTAGGGGGAAATCATCAATGGTCAACATAATTCATGCAGTCAATCTATGCTAAATTTAATTAAAATCCACCAAGCTTGCCGACACAAAAATCACATACATACTCTTGATCTTCTCAAATTATTCAAGAGCAAAATTTAAAAACAAATGAAAAAAAGGGAAAGAATAAGAGAAAGGATAAGAAACTTTTATCTCAAGGGGGTCCGAGCGGACCCCATGCTTTCAGTTGATTGCCCTGTCTCTTTTCATCTCTCTACTACCCCGCTTCACAGCGCGGCTAGTTTCGGCCTCATCCTCATCCAATTGGTTGGCCCATGATATTCCGGGCTCTCCATGTTGATCCATTCACAAGCAAACACGAAAGTCAAAACAATAACATAAAAAAGTAAATATATACAGCTATCCAAGTTTGCCAGTAAAAGGTCAATAAACAGAGTTTCTAGCTATCTATCAGTGTACAACCATATCGAAACTACTAGCTAGAACTCTAAATAAAGTAATGCAGGGGCCCGGATCATTGATCAAAATCAATGTCGTCCGCCGGGTCACCCTGGTCCTCCGGTGCCTCCTCATCCTCTGGTCCCTCGGGCACCCCCCTTGTGGCATAGCACCCTGGTCCCCAGGATAGTCCTGCCACCCAAGCCGAGGGGACAGCTCCTCCTCGGAGGGGTATACGGGCACCCGATCCTCCTGCTGGGCCAATGACATCACCCGTAAGAACTCCCGCAGCACCTCCTGATCCCGCCTCATCGCCTGCTGGTTCTGCAAGAGCAGAGCCATGTCCGCTGATCGTGGCCTCTGAGTGGATAGGGGTGGCGGCCTCCTAGGTGGGGCCGGGGCTAAGTAACAAAAACATCAGATGTACTCCTGGTCGATGGGCTGCCGCGGGACCTTCTTCATCACTGTACTAACCGGCACCCCCGCCCGGCGGATGAGCTCGGTGATCAGCAGCCCATGCCCCAGGCTCTCCTTCAGCGCCCGAGAGTTCGCCTTCATCTGGATATCTGTGGCGATGACTCCCCCGACATTGATCATGCTGCCCGTCAGTATGCCGTAGAGGAGATGGGCTCTGGCGGCTGTGACTGTGGACTCATGAGAGCTCACTCGAAGGTTGGCGTGTAAGAATGCCGACCAGACCTTGGCATTCGGGGTGAGGTCCTGCCTCCTCAACCTCAAGAGGTTCCCCGACGTTCCCATCTCCCAGGCAGCTCCTTGGACGCAGCAGGTGTCGACGATGGCCAGAGCTAGGGCCTGCACCGCAGGGAGCTGCTCGTACTCACAGGCCTCCTCTCCGATGGGGATCCCCAAGCATGAGTTAATATCCACTGCAGTGAATGTAATGGGGACCCCCTGAACCTCCGTCACACAACTTGGGCCTGAAACTTCGAGTTTGAGAGCGTTGGCGTAAAATTCCTGCACCAGTTTGATATCATACCAGTGAGGAATATCAGTCAACACCTCCCAATCTCGGTTGTGTATCTGCTCGGAGACGCTGGCGTAGTTGTTGCCCACCAGGGACACACGCCGCTCTAAGACCATCTCCTTTCTCACCACCAGGTCCCAATGCTTCCTGTGATCAGGAGAGCAGAACCTGGGAGAGTAGGAGGTGGCCCTAGAGGAGGCGCCCGACCCTGAAGGCAACTCTATGTCGTCCCCCTGAGCAGATCCACGCTTCTTGCGCTTAACCGGCTATTTTTCGACAGCAGTGTTCTTAGGCGGGGCCATAACCTGAAAATCAGCAAAATCCCAGTACAGTTCATAAATCAGTATTGCAGAACATGTATAACAGAGGCACAAATTCAGTGTAATTCTATCCTGCTAAAACAACTAACCATAATACTCAGATCAATCATTAGGCAGTTAGTTTCAAATTGCATTCGTGGAATATTAAAGGGCTCTAAGCCTTCATGATCAACATTCATCGTTTTACTCAGATCAGAAGACAATGAGCAGTAACACTCCCTAGACTAGACAAGGTCATGATCATGGCGTCTACCCTACTACCAGTTATAACAGACAGTTAGTGCATAGTGTGTGGGCATGACTGTTTGAATTCCACAAAGCATAAACAAGCGAAGAGTGAAGTCAAGTGAGATGTTACTTACCTTGTAGAGATGAAGGAGTGCGAATGTGTGAGGGTGAGAGTGTGAGAGGCAGTGAACCCACGCGAGAGAGGGAAAGAACAGTGAAGGGTCGCGAAAATGCTTCGCGATCCGCTCGCGGGGCTGATATATTTTTCAGCTTTCGCGAGGCGAGAGACTTCTCGCGACGCGAATTTTAAATTTCCCCCCAAATTGAAAACCCTAATTGCAGATTCGCGAGGCAAAACATCACTCGCGAGGCGAATCTGGAAAAATTGTTCTTCACACTTTCCAGAATCGTGAGGTGAGTAATAGCGCGCGAGGCGAATCTGGAATTCCAACAGCTGATGATGCCCAGATTCGCGAGGCGAAAGTGGCTCTCGCGACGCGAGACAGAAGCGTGAGCAAGCCTCTGAGATTCAGGGCTTCTGTCTCGCGAGGCCATTGTGGATTCGCGGGGCGAATCTGGTTTTTTTTTTTTTTGAAAAGAAAATGACAGAAACTAAAAAAAAATGAAGGATATCTAGCTTGGGTTGCCTCCCAAGTAGCGCTTGTTTAACGTCCCGAGCCTGACTCAAGTCACCCCTAAGGGTTAATCCAGAAGAAGAACTTGCTTGCCATTTGGGATTGATTCCTCATGGTAATGCTTTAGCCTTTGCCCATTTACCTTGAAGTTGCCAGAGGCCCCTTCTAATTATACTGCTCCGTGTGGAAAAACTTGGAGGACCTTGAATGGTCCCGACCACCTTGATTTTAGCTTTCCAGGAAAGAGTCTCAACCTTGAATTATAAAGAAGTACCATTTGTTCGGGCTCAAACCTCCTAGGCAAGATGTGCTTGTCATGCCATGCCTTAGTCCGCTCCTTGTAGATTCTTGCATTTTCATATGCTTGCATGCGGATCTCGGACAACTCATTTAAGTCCAAAAGCCTTTTTCCACCGGCCTTCGTCAAATCAAAGTTGAGTTCTAGAATTGCCCAATAAGACTTTTCCTCCAATTCCACCGGCAAGTGGCATGCCTTTCCAAACCCCAAATTGTAAGGAGACCTTCCAATTGGAGTCTTGAAGGCGGTCCTATAAGCCCATAAAGCATCATCTAACCTTTTTGACCAATCCTTCCATGAGGAGTTGACGGTTTTCTCAAGAATACGCTTCAACTCACAGTTGGATACCTCCGCTTGCCCATTTGTTAGGGGATGATAAGGAGTAGAGACTCTATGCTTGACCCCATACTTCTCAAGAAGCTTGTGCATTTGATTGTTGCAAAAGTGGGATCCCCCATCACTAATCAACACTCTAGGGACCCCAAACCTTGAGAAGATATTGCGCCTTAGGAATTCCATGACTACCCGCGCATCATCCGTAGTTGTTGGGATTGCTTCTACCCACTTTGACACGTAGTCCACCGCCACCAAAATGTATTGATAGGAGAAAGATGGTGGGAATGGTCCCATGAAATCTATCCCCCACACATCAAAGAGGTCTACTTCAAGCATGCAATTCAAGGGGAGTTCATGCCGCTTAGAGATGTTGCCAACTCTTTGGCAACGATCACAGTTCTCAACAAAGGTGTGGGCATCCTTGAAGAGTGTTGGCCAATAAAACCCGCTTTGGAGGATTTTTTCTGCGGTCTTCCTTCCCCCATAATGCCCACCAAAATCCATGCTATGACAATGCCACAACACGTTTCCGATTTGGTCATGGGGAATGCACCTTCTTAGGATCCCATCCGAGCATTGCTTGAAAAGATAGGGGTCCTCCCACACATAATACTTTGCATCCGAGAATAACTTCTTCCTTTGTTGATTAGTCAAGCCTTGCGGAACCACCTTCGAAGATTTGAAGTTGACCATGTCCGCGAACCAAGGAGAGAAATTTCCAATGAGTGCAAACAGTTTTTCATCAGGAAATTCTTCCTTGATGTCTAACAATTCCTCCTCGGTGTCGGGATTGACCAACCTAGATAAGTGGTCCGTCACACCATTGTCGGATCCCTTCCTGTCCTTAATCTCTAGATCAAATTCTTGCAAAAGAAGAATCCACCGAATTAATCTAGGTTTGGCCTCTTATTTTGTCATCAAGTGTTTTATGGCCGCATGATCGGTGAAAACAACAATCTTAGACCCCACAATATAGGATCTAAACTTATCTAAAGCAAAAACCACAGCAAGTAGTTCCTTTTCAGTGGTGGAATAATTAGCTTGTGCCTCATTCAAAACTTTACTTGCGTAATAAATGACATGAGCTAACTTTTCCACCCTTTGTCCCAAAACAGCCCCCACCGCATAATCACTAGCATCACACATGATTTCGAATGGTAAATTCCAATTAGGTGCAGTGATTATGGGTGCGGTGACAAGCATATTTTTCAAAATAGTGAAAGCATTTAAACAAGAAGCATTAAACTCAAAGGATACATCATTCGCAAGAAGGTCACAAAGCGGCTTTGCGATTTTGGAGAAGTCCTTGATGAATCTCCGCTAGAACCCGGCATGACCCAAGAAACTCCTCACCCCCTTTACATTGGTTGGTGGGGGAAGCTTCTCAATCAACTCAATCTTGGCTTTATCAACCTCAATCCCCCTTTGGGAGATTTTGTGCCTCAAGACTATACCTTCCTTGACCATGAAGTGGAATTTCTCCCAATTGAGCACAAGGTTAGTCTCTTGGCACCTTTTAATCACCAAAGTCAAGTTCTTCAAGCAATTGTCATATAATGTCCCAAAGACCGAGAAGTCATCCATGAACACCTCAATGCATTTCTCCACCATGTCCGAGAAAATAGAAAGCATGCACCTTTGGAAAGTAGCAGGAGCGTTGCACAATCCAAAGGGCATCCTCCTATAGGCAAAGACTCCATAGGGACAAGTGAAGGCCGTCTTCTCTTGGTCTTGGGGATCCACCACAATTTGATTATAGCCGGAGTAACCATCTAAGAAACAATAGTACTCATATCTGGCTAACCTTTCAAGCATTTCATCAATGAAGGGAAGAGGGAAGTGATCCTTCCTTGTTGCCTCATTCAGCCTTCTATAATCGATACATACCCTCCACCTCGTGATGGTCCTTGTTGGGATCAATTCATTGCTTTCATTGACCACCACTGTTGTGCCACCTTTCTTTGGGACCACATGAATTGGACTAACCCAATTGCTATCCGAGATTGGATAGATGATTCCGGCATCTAAAAGCTTAATCACTTCCTTACGCACAGCTTCTTTCATGATGGGATTTAACCGTCTTTGTGGTTGAACCACCGGCTTATAATCGCCCGCCATCAAAATCTTATGCATGCATAAGGAAGGGCTCATACCTTTTAGGTCTGAAATCTTCCACCCAATGGCGGATTTGTGTTCCCTAAAAACTCTCAATAGCTTTTCCTCTTCATCCCTTTTCAAGGCATTGCTAATGATTACCGGATGCTGTCCCTTCTCCCCCAAGAATGCATACCTTAAGTGGGTTGGGAGTTGCTTCAACTCCGGTGCTTTGTTATCTTCTTCCATTCCTTCGTTGTTGAGCTTTTCCTTTGCACATTCATCCTTTGGGAGACTCGATAAGGCTTCCATGTTTTTTAAGCACTCAAGATAGTCCTCATCCCCCAAAGGGTCTTCTTCCTCACTATCATCATCATGGTATTCTACCAACACTTGTGCAAGTGAAGATCCATGGGCTTCTCTAGTGGCCTTTGTCTTGACAATTGAGTCCACCATGTCCACTCGATACACATCCGACCTCTCCGCAGGGTGCTTCATTGCTTCAAAGACATTGAAGACTACTGATGAGTGTGATTTCACATCATCTTTGTCTATCATTTTGCATGCATTTTTCATGTAGTTTAGGCATTTTTAATTAGATTTTAGGTTAATTTTCCTTTGGAATGGGTAAGGCGGTTTTCGTGGTGTTGTTTTGCAGATATCAAGGGTAAAATGCTCAAGATCAACCATGATGAAGTTTGGATGAAGATAGGGCTTTAAAAGTGAAGAAAATGAGCCAAACAGAGCCCATCACGGCCTAGCCGTGATGCCCATCACGGCCATGATCGAGCAAAACTGAAAAGGAACAGAGGCTGAAGTCAGAGTCTGTCACGGCCGTGATCCAAAACCACCACAAGTCAGAGCACATCACGGCCTAGCCGTGATGAAGATCACGGGCCATGAAAAGGTAGCTCGCGACGCGAAAGAGGACTCGCCACGTGAAAGTCCTGAATTTTCCAGAATTGCCAGAAACAGAGACCGTCACGGCCTGCCCGTGATGGCCATCACGGCCGTGACGCGTATTACTTGGACCTGAAGAAACCGAATTGGATCAGAATTTGAGTTAGATTGGGACTCTAACTTCCCACATCTATAAATAAGGACCAGGCAGATGCAGAAGGGATGATCTGGATCATCCATAACAACTAGGACTCTAGGCATAGATCTCTCTTCTCCTCTCCTCCTCTCTTTTCTGATTTTTTGTATTTTCATTATGTTGTCAACCCAGCTTGTCATCTCCATGGCAAGACTGGAGTAGTAGCTTAGTTTCTAGGGATTGGGGCTCTGCCCAAGTTTTGTTTACGATGTTGAATTTGATGTAATATCTTTGTAATTACGATTTTGCTTTAGATCTGATTTCTAGTGTGTTAATCACTCGTAAATTCAGCAACCGCTTATTTGTGTGACGTAGACGTTCTAAGGAGGAACCTAGCGGTGAACTTAGGATTTCTAGGGTGTTTCACTCATAAAGCCCGGCGGCCGCTTATCTGCGAGGTGTGGATATTCTAAGGAGGAACCTAACGGTGAACTTAGGTTATTTGCATGGCTTAGACACTCTAAGGAGGAACCTAGCGGTGAACTTAGGTGTCGGATCTATAGAAGTCAGACTTGGGACTGAAATCACGAGAGTTAGAAGCCGTCCCTCGAGGAGCAACGAGTTGTCACGGAACGTAAAGGGTCCAATCTGGGATCGACTACCACGAGAGTAGGGGTCGGGTCAATTGGGCACGACTTTTGTAACCCGAGAGGGAGCTTAAGCTATCAGAGGATAAACTCGCCTTCAAGGCAATTTCGCTAATCATCAAGGGTAATCGACTTAACAACATAAATGATCTTGTTGGTAACCTAAATCCCTAGGAATCCATTTAGATCAAAACCCCAAAAATATTTGTTTTCTGTTTTAATTGTTTTCTGCTCATCTATCTTTTAATTTCAAATTCAAAACCCTTTTCACTCAAAACATAAAAATCCTCTAAAAAGTCCAGATTCAATCAATTCGAAATTAATTGCGATTCGGGAACACAGTCTCTGTGGGTTCGATATCTTTTATTACTTGACGGCAGTCCGGTACACTTGCCGGAATCGCAGGAGCGGCGCGCAACCCGCGCGACGCGATATCAAGTTTTTGGCGCCGTTGCCGGGGACTGTGCCTTTTCGAATCTCAATTCAATTTTTGAATTGATTTTTTCTGGACCTTTTATTTTTATTTATTCATTTAGTTTTTATTTCTGAAAAGAAAAATCAAAATTTCTTTCCTTCTAGTGTATCCATCTCTGTGTGTTATATGCAAAGATCCCTAAGTCTTGGGAGCCTTAGTGAGATTGATCTAGAAATCGAGAGGACCTTTCACAGACGTAGGAGACTACAAAGAGAGGGAGAAAGGTTGAGTCCCATTCCACTCATGGCGAATCAACAGGATACAAAACCTTTGAAGGACTACGCAGCCCCAAATGCGAGAGGCTTGCGAACTGGGATTGCAAGGCCAGAGATTGAGGCGGAGAACTATACCATACCTCCCATGCTAATCAACATGATTAGGCAACATCAATTCGGAGGATTGCCTTCAGAGGACCCGACCGATCACATAGAAACATTCTTAGAGTTCACCGATGCAATCAGGATTCATGGAGCCTCGGTCGATGTTGTGCGTTTGAGATTGTTCCCCTCATCTCTCACTGGAAAGGCGAAGGCCTGGCTAAAGCAAATTCCTGCTAACACCTTGACTACTTGGGACCAACTGGAGTAGGCGTTCTTGGAGAAATTCTTTCCTCCATCCAAGACGGCCTACATAAGAACCCAGATCACCGGCTTATTCCAGAAAGACGGAGAATCCTTATCGGAAGCTTGGGATCGCTACAAGGGACTGCTGGAGTCTTGCCCACACCATGGACTCGAGAGGTGGTTATTAGTGCACACCTTCTATAACGGATTGGACTACTCTTCGAAGGTGTCACTTGATTCTGCAGCCAGTGGAGCGTTTATGAATAGGCCTCTAACTGAGGCATTCAACATCATTGAGAATGTCGCCACCAACTACCACCAATGGGGTTCCGAAAGAGGTAATAACCCGAACAAGATTTCGGGGGGTAAGTTTGAGGTAAATAGCACAGATCTTATCATGTCAAAAATAGACTCACTTAACAAACGTTTTGATCGGCTTGAAAGAGCTAATGTGAGTGCATTAGGTGCTACTAACACTGTTTGTGAGATTTGTGGAATGCAGGGACATGACATGATGGAATGCCCACGTGGTATCGTTCATGGATCCGGCGCTTCGGGTGAACAAGTGAACTCTTGTCACAACTTCTACGACACGAACCCGAAGTTGCCCAACTATGCTCCCCCAAATCCCTACAATCAAAGAAAGAACAACCCTTACCTCTCCTACGGCAACTACAGCAACACGCTCAACCATGAGTTCCAAGAGGGCCAAGGTACTAAGAGAGCCGCACCAGGGTATCCTCAGGTACAGCTGTCTAAACTCGAGACTTTATTTGAAAGTTTTGTTGAAACTCAGTCAAAACAAAATGAGGAGTTTAGACAACAAGGAAGGGCAGTGAATGAGGCAATAAAGGAGCTAGCATCTAAGGTAGACAACTTACCAACTCATAACAAGATGCTAGAAACCTAGATTGCACAACAAGCCAGTACGTACTCGAGACCTAAGGGTACATTCCCGGTGCAACCCGAAGCAAATCCCGTTGAACATTGTAATGCCATACACTTAAGGGATGATAAACTTGGGGTGGGGGTAACTGAAATGGACGTGGAACCGGAGGAGGACACGAGCGAAAAGGAAGATCCAGAACCGAAGTATGTCCCTCCACCACCGTACCAACCCCCGATACCTTTCCCACAAAGGTTGGTCAAGAGAAAGCAAGTGGAAGTAGAAACTAAGAGCTTAACTGAGGAGCCAAATGTCATGAAAAAATATAATATGCCTCCTAAACTGAAAGACCCAGGTAGTTTCTCTATCGCTTGCTC